>CAMZMU010000050.1:15884254-16484254 GCA_947311845.1 Poa pratensis | reverse complement strand
GCGACGTCGTCGGCGAGCGTGTGGCGGTTCTGGCGCCCTGCGGCTGCGACGTCCTGGACGTCGCGGTTGTGGCGGTCCCGCTGGCGCGCGATTTCCACGCGCGCGTCCTCTGGCGCCCGCTGCACGATTTGGCAGTCGTTCGGCGAAGAGGCGTGCGACATGGCGCGGTTGTTCCCAGCCGGTGCTCCAGCTGGAGGAGGTGGTGGAGAAGGCGACGAAAGCGGAGGAGGAGCGCCATGCACTACATTCCCTGCGCGCCCAGAGTGGTGCACCGGCGAGCGAGATGGCGCTGGAGCGGGTACAGCAGCGGAGTTGACGAGCTCGGTGACGTGGTCGAGCCAGCCGTCGTGGCCTGCCTGCGCGGGGCGGTAGCGCAGCAACTCCTGCGCCATGAGTAGTGCTGCGCTTGGGCTGGGCACCACCTGGCTCTGCGAAGAGGTGCCCTGGCTTCTGGATGGGTGCAGGGAGGAAGCTTTCTCGTCGCCGTCGCCGTCCTGGTCTTCTGGGTGCTCGACGTGGGGCTCAGGGCCGGCGTTGCACTCTGGAGCGTCGCTGGCGCGCGTGCGGCCACGCGGGTTGCGGTTGACGACGGGCTCGGTGTCGGCCCTGCCTGACGTCCGACGCGCGAGACGCTCAACACGTGTCTCGGCCATGGCGGGGGAGAGGTTGAAGAAGCGCCTCATCACCGTACCTGGCGCGCCAAATGTCGGACACTGGTCCCAGGAACTAGGGATGTGTCTCACTGAAGCCAGGAATCGAAAGGAGGCTGAGCACGCTATCAAACAACCCTCAACTACCTCGGCGACGGTGCTCGTCGAGCTCGGTGAGGGACATCACGGCAGAGAGTAAACACGAGCCGCTACCAGGTTCGGGCCACCGTGAGGTGTAAGACCCTACTGATCCTGCTTGGTTGTATTGCAGTGCTTGTGGAGGTTATAGTACAGAGAGCTATGCTCGGGAGGAACTATGGTGGAAGGAGCCTCGTCTCCCTGGCCGTGGTGTGGACAAGCTCCAACTGGTTGAGTCTTGGCTTGAATGGGGGATCGATGGAGTGGAATATGGAATCCAATGGAGATCCTTTCTCTCGGTCGTACACTGCCTCCTTATATACATGCCTTGGACCTCTTCCCCAATTCATCTAGGCGGGAAGGGCTACCACGTGGCAACAAAGGAGGAGGACAGTGCACGGTCACGGGGCTGCCCATGGACTCGGTCCATGGCAGGGAGCGTCGTCCTCTTGGAAGGAAAAGCCACCGTCCATCCAGGACAGTGGGCTGGCACTGGAGAGGCCCGTGGGGTGCCCCACGGTGACGTCGGCTGGGAGCGTAGCGGCCAGCGGCCCCCTTATCAACGGAATGGCAAGCCTTGTAGCCTCCTTTGCTTGGTGCAGCTTTGTTGACCGCTTTAATCACCAAAGAGGCAACTGCGGCGTGGTCGTCACTGCGCGCAGGCACGCGCGTCACTCTGCGTCGGGCGCAGAGGCCATGTGCGCTCTGTCGTGGAGGCAGAGGTTGCTTTAACCTCGCGAGGGCTGGGTTGCCTCGCCGAGGTCTTTGAGTACTTGACGCCTCGCGAGGGAGGCCTCACGAGGGAGGCGCGGACGTGCGCCAGGACTTCGTGATATGTTCGACGGGAGAAGCCCTCGCGAGGGAAAGGTCCCTCGCGAGGCTCACCAGGCTGAGACGCCTGGTCCTTAGCAGAATCTTCTGCGGAGTGTTGAGGGCTGTGGCAGGCCGGCCCGTGGTACCTTGGTTTCCACTGGGCCGACATCCATCACCGACCCACTTCGAAACATAAATTGAACCTGACGCAAGTATTAAAACCTATCAAACGAAATCGACGCTGGTGCGGACCAACCGGGGCTTCTGCCAGGCCGTCGTCGCCCATTACTGGTGGGAGCTGACGGAGGAGCAGCGCGTCGATCCCAAGTGGGATCCCTCGGACCCGGGCAACTTCCACCGCTACGAGGCGGCGTTCCGCGCCGCGTTCGACGAGGAGATGAACCGATGGAACGACCCTGGAGCACCGCCGCGGAATAAGAACGCCGCCGGGCGGCGTTCCGCACCGCGTTCGACGAGGAGATGAACCGATGGAACGACCCTGGAGCACCGCCGCGGAACAAGAACGCCGCCGGGCGCGACTTGTTCTGGGGCGTGCCCGGGCGCACACTCGACGCCGTCATGAAGCACATCCGCAACGGAGGCTCCCTCCTCCAGTTGCCGGTGGCGCCTCCTCCTCCTCCTCCGGCGAGCCGCTGGGCACCACAGACGGCGTCGTCCGCGTCGCGCTCCACATCGCGCATGGCGTCATCCTCCTCGCGCTCAGCGACCACCTCCCGCTCCCACTTGTCGCCACTGCTCACGCCCAAGCTGGAGCCGATGAAGGTGAAGCCGGAGCTGTCGCCGATCCTCCTCGAGCTCATCCAGGCGCAGGCGGGCAAGGACGACTACGACGTCACGAAGGCCGTCGTCGCCGCGTCCATCGACGACGTGCCGCCGCTCGACGGGTCGGCTGCCTGCGCGTGGTCGGCCTGGGAGCACGCCAAGGCCAATGGCGTGCCCAACTTCGACCTCACCGGCGGCGACGATGGCGTAGGGCCTAGCGGCGTCATGGAGGAGGACGGAGCAGGGACCAGCGGTGGCGTCATCAAGAAAGAGAAGGAGGAGGACGACTACGCCGCCTTCGACCGCTACCACCGCCAGTAGATTAGGTTTAGGTTTCAATTTCATTAATTTTCATTCAAATTTGTAAAATTTCCTAAAATTTGAATGAAAATCGTCGCATCTTTAGTTTACAAATAAAGGCCCGTCCGGACGACGCCCATAGCATGCAGCTCGTCCGGACGGCGCCCAAAAGGCCCGTCCGGACGGCCTTTGGGCGATCATTTTGGGCGCCGCGAGTGGAGATGCTCTAAATACCGGGTGCATCCGTCAAAATCTTAACTCAAAATAATTCTTATTCAGTGCTACACAACAAACATTACAAAATCTTCAGAAGAGATGAAATTTTGAACTTATCACTACTTTCAAATGTCATATTTTGTCATTTTCACAGCCCAAGATACATTGCTTGTTGATATTTACACGTTGGTATAATATAACATTGTCTACATCCCAAGTTTTTTTAAAGATTTTTTTAATCTTTAAAATATGATTTTTCGATTCTTTTAAAATAAAGGCCTCCCAGAAGATTGTGCTCCATTTGTCCGTTGTTGTTGAAAAATCCCAAGAAAATCATACGCATACTAGAACGACCTATAGAGGCCCAAAAGCAAAAATGTGCTACCCCAACATTAATTTTTGAGTTGTGATCAACTTGGTCCTTGCGGGATCGATCAGACACAGCTCCAGATGATGATATCGGCAGTGTTCGTGCCACAGTCCGCCAGCTCTCCCCAAACATCTGGAATTGATCTTGCATAGGTTTTTTTTATAGCAAATTGCATGAGTTTATTCCAGAGAGAAAATCTCCCATTGCCAGCTAGAGGGGTCCGAAAACACAAGTACCAACCTAATGGAAGCATCCAAGCCTTAGAATCTCTGTTCTTTCAGTCATCGAGGACCGGTGGGCTGCCCATACTGATGAAATAGAACATGGTCTGTGCCACGCCCGTCAGCCCCTTGAGGCGAAGGGACAGCCAGTGCTCATCGCCTGGCTTGGCTGCGACGATGTGCCACGACCCATTCTTCACAGCGAGAAGGAGCGTGGGCGGACAGGTCGAGTCATCGATGCCGGCGTAGGGCCAGATAAGGTTAGTGTTGGGGAAGCTGCTGCCCTTCAACAACGCGTCCATGTCGAGGAAGCGGGCGTTTGGTTCGGCCTCATCGTGGAGCCGCACATTGGTGATGACAGGGAAGTCGATGTGCAGGCCGGTGAGCGGGCTGAAGAGGCGGATGGCGCTGGTGGCCTTGTCGCATAGCACGATGAGGCCGCCGGCGGAGGCGCAGAAGTGATGCGTGGAGAACACCTCCTGATCGACCGCGGCACTTACCTTCGTGGAGAATTGGTAGATGCTACAAGGCAGCCTGGGCTCGCCAGGGAAGAGCAGCGTCCAGCCGTGGGGGCGTAAGCGGCTGTCGAGGGCGCCGCCCGCGCGTGGGTCGTCGGTGGAGAGGCGCCAGGGGCTGCACACGGCCCGGAAGCGGATGTATTCCGCCGCGTGGACGGAGAGCAGCCGGCCGGCGATGTCATATGTAAGCTCGGTAGTCAGGTTGGCCCAGTCCCTCCTATGGGAGAAAGAATAACCAGGGTGAGCTGCCTGCCAGTCCAAGTAATAACAGAAGGGGCTCAAAGGGCAACGACCGGACGTACCATTGGCTCTCTTCGGAATGGCGCTGCGGACGGGCAAGATCCTGCCGCCGCGGTCGCTTCCTCGGGGGACCAGATCCGGTGCCGCGCTCTAGTCATCATCCCATCGAATTCGGGAAGACGCACGCGGCCACCAGCACTGGGCACCGGAGGTGGTGGATCATCGGCAAGGACCCGGCTCTGTGACCGTGTCCTCATCTGCTTAGTAAGACGTGGTGGGTACCTTTGAATGGCGGCGCAAGGCAAATTTTGCATCTACCGCTTGCATCTATGTCGAGACTCGAGAGGGTAAGTAGTAACGAGCTAGGTTTGTAAATATGGCCCGTCCCTTTGCTACAAAAGAGTTATCCAGACATTTTCTACCCAACATCTTGCTTGTGCGCTATGACTTGAGTAGATCATCCCAAGTAACAATGCTTATATATCAGGTTTTGTTTGCTAACCATGTACGCCACATGGCAAGTAACAATGGTCGAGACTGGTAGAGAACTACAGCAACTTGAACGTCACGTATGTATACGTGCTCAGTTTTTAGCTGTCAGTCTGTCACTGTTGCCCTGAAAGAGAATCGAGAGATCAGTGGAGAGCAGGTGGGCATCACCTGCTTCAAAATAAACTGCCTAAAGGAAAGGAAATGCAATATGGCCATCACTAGACAGACATTCTTCACAAGCAAGCAGGTGTACACTAACGAACCTTCTTCAAAATTCAAAGTCAAAACCCAAAATTATTGCAAAATCCTGTGCGCGTCCACAGAGACCGAAGAATACACACGTACACATACAACTTTACCTGCCACTCCTACTTACTCTATACACATACACCACCGACGCCAAAACTGAGTCTACCGCAAAATGAACCGAGTCTCAAAAAATCTGTAGCACAAGAAGTCGTCGTGAACTGATCGATCGACCATGAGAACAATATCAACGGCCTTCGTCGATGACAGAGCTCAGGAACGGCGACGCGCCGCTCGCCGAGTCAGGCCTCCGCGCTGAGCTCGACTGCCCGCTGACGCCGGAGCTCATGTAGCTGGTGTCGCCGCCACCCTTGATCTGCCACTCAGTGATGTAGCTGGGCTTGCTCACCGAGTCGGGCACCTCGATGTCGCCTGTGAGCATCGCCACCACCCTCGACATGGGCGGCCGCTGGTGGGGCGAGCCCTGGGTGCAGACGAGTGCCACCTTGATGGCCCGGAGCGCCTCCTCGCTGTTGAACTCTTCGAGCCTGGGGTCTAGTATGTCAAGAGGGTGGTTGTCCTCGTATAGTTCCCAGACCTGAAAGTGTCGAGGTGGTACACTCTCAGGTTAACGTGCTTCGATGAAGTTTTATTCCCAGAAATGATCGTTTAACCAATAACAAAGGCAATCACTAGGGCATAGAGTTCCTCCCGAAGCTTACCCATTCGAAAATATAAATCTTGTCTTGGTCCGCATTAGTGTAATAATTAGGTCTTCCAGCTAAAGTCTCCAGCACCACAACGCCAAATGCAAACACATCAACCTTCTCTGTCATATGGCCTCTCATGGCATACTCAGGTGCGAGATAACCACTTGACAAATGAGAGGAAAATCGGCATTAGCATATCTATGGAAAACATGAACGTAAAGGTCGGCAAAATAGAAATGCACTTACAATGTGCCAGCAACTTTCGTGCTGACATGTGTCTCCTGGTCATCATAAAGTTTCGCGAGACCGAAATCTGAGATCTTAGGATTGAGATTGGCATCAAGTAAGACATTGCTGGCCTTTATGTCCCTGTGCACAACACGGATGCTAGATTCTTCATGAAGATAGGCCAGACCTCGTGCAATGCCTAAGCATATCTCAAAACGTGTTGGCCAGTCTAGGTGTGACCTCCCTTTTCCTGCAAACATAGGTTTAAGTTTTTAGTTGTCTGTACTAAACCTGAATTTGCTGATTTGTAGCTGTGTGAATCAACAGAATTTGTACCAAATAGAGCATGGTCGAGGCTTCCATTCTCCAGGTACTCATAAACCAGCAATGGTTTATTGCCCTCAAGGCAGCAACCATACAACTTCACGAGATTACGGTGTTGCACCCGAGATATTGTTTCTATCTCCGTCGCGAATTCCTTTTTCCCCTGACGAGATGCTTCAGACAGCTGCTTCACTGCCACGAACCTACCATCAGATAACTTTCCCTGCAAAAAGGCAGGCATTTATCAGCAATGAAAGTTCCAGGTTACACACTCTTAAACATCATTTACTCCAGATACACTGAGATAAATCCCGCCTTCATTTTAGGAGTTTTATCAACAAGTACATGCAGAAACTAAGCATATAAATATAACTCGTATAACCAGGTCTGTCTTCTTAAGTTCTAATGTTAACTTATACTCCCTCCGTACTAGTTCCCAGGGCATAATCCCAAAAACGATTGTCCCGTAACACCCCCACCTCCTAGGCATAATTGCATTTAATTCTATCTCAATTAGAGGCTAGTTTCCTCCCCACCAATGCATGCAAGATTTTAGCCCCAATCAAATATCACCTTGGGCCACGATGTTCGAAAATTATGCCCTGGGTACAAGGACGGAGGGAGTATTAGAAGTACTAGCTTATCGGAAGCTACTTCCAGAACGAAAATCGTAAAAAAAAAATCAACACTACAAGTACATGGTAAACTAACCTTATAGACAGACCCATATCCTCCTTGACCAAGAAGGTTATTAGAACTGAAATTTTCAGTAGCTGACCTCAGTTCACTATAACTGAGGACATTAGGTCTTCCCACAATACTGTACAGTTCTGCAAGACATCACAAAAGATATAACAAGCTTACTTCGACTAATTCTTTGCTCAGTCAGAATAGAGAAAGGTCCAGTATATCCCATACCTTCTTGCTCCAATGATAGTTTTCTCCTTTTCTGTATCCACACAAAGATTGCGGCAAGTGCCAATAATCCTAAAACTGCCACACCAACTATAACTCCTACAATCACAGCTGTTTTACTACCTTTCTTCTTTGCCGCAGCATTACGCACTGTAGGGGTGAAATCTGACAGAAAGTCCACTTGTTAGAAATGTCATGTCAAGTCAGTATATTTCAAGTGAGGTTGAATGAAAGGTCCAATTATGCGTACGCTGATTGGTATATTACATCTTAAATGTCAGGCTACACATCTATTATGTATTTCACTTCTGTAAAACTTCCTTTACAGAATCAAACCCCATACCTAGTATTCTTGAATAGTTTGTTTAGTATACTTAATCCACTAGTTCTCTTGTGAATATTTAACCAGTGTAATAGTTAATGCAGTAGAGGCAATAGACAAATTGATACTATTATCCAACTTTTCATTTATTTCGATTAACAGTGTCTGAATTCTTTAGTTTGAGCAAAGTATAACTGGATGTGATTTCACTTTCGATGGTACTGAAAATAGAAGGATGAAAACATCTATAACAGCTACGAGAACAGAGAGGACTAAATGAAACATATACACTATCATCCCTCATTTTCATATCGATGTTCTAGTATTTCTGGTTGCTTTTTATTTCAAGACGCATAACATTGCATTCAGCATAACTGTATTATGTGTTTAAACCAAGTTAATCTGTAGAATATATGGTAGTTGATAAAAAAACCAATATTTCAAGTCAAGGGATGTACTTGGTGTTGCACTCAAAGCTGAGATCGCAGGCCCGTAGTAGCCTTGAGTAGGAATGCAGCAAGTGCCCTTGCCAGCCCAGAAGAGATGAATCTCAAGAAAGTTCTTCGTGACAGGAACAATGTACTGCGTCCTAACAGCAGTGTACGATTTCCCGCCTGCCGCCTTCCTTATGTCAAAGTTCTGCTCTTTACGCACACCCTATAACAGCAAATTCAAGAATAAAAATATTGACTGGGTTATAGGCTAATAGTATGGGTTATCACTTACCACTGAGACAGGAACCTACCTGGACATATATATCGAAAACCCTTCTCCCTGTGCTCTTCCAAGACTGACCTTCTGTAAAGTCGAATTCTGCAAATTGAAGTGTAACGGTATAGTTTCCATTTTCAAGCCCAATACCAAAGTATCTTAAGGATGATGGCGACATCCTTGCACTCCGGAACAGTTCTGTATCAAGCGTATTCACAAACTGGTGTGAACTTGAGATTGTATAACTTCCATTAGTTGCATCCATGAACCTTCCAACATTGCTAACTCCCCATGTTGGTGCTCCTGTAACATACATTGACGCAGCTCCAAGACTGGCACCATCAGGTTCATATACAGAATTATCTGAGCCTGATACGGATTGCGTACTGCCACAGTTCACAGCAAAAGAAGAAGCTGCAAGCAGGTTATATTATTTAATACTGGTATTAGTTTAGCAAAATTGCAGTTACCGGTCTATAGTTTCTCGAGTAGGCACATGCTTAAAATTTAAAAATGCAGAAGTCTTACACTGTGGAGAACCAAGAAAACATGGTGTATTCCGCTGAAGGCACCCCCACCCCATAGGTAATAGACTGCAAATGTAACAAAGTGACATTTTGAACCCAAAAATACAAGCTGAGGGAACCTACTTATCAACTTGAAGGTCTTGAGGAGATACTGAAATGTTGACGAACCTGTTGCTGGAACTATCTGCCACGAAATTGTTTGTCACCAGATTCCTAAATATGATGAACAACAGGAAAAAATTAGAATGCATTGTTCATACTTTATTCTAGCATATTTAGGACTTCTTTGCTATAGCTTAACTAAGAAAACTTAAGTTACTCCTAAATAATTACTCGCTTTTGTGCTAGGCTGTAAGACTAATATCTCACTTCACAAATACTAGGAGCCATAGGCATTATAACTTTTTTTATAAATGCTTACTAGATGCAACAAAACAAACTTTCAGATTTAGCAAAATAGGAATCTTTTTTTATAACTTTTTTCGAGCAAATAGGAATCTAGCTAATCTCATGAGTTATGTGTACATATAAGCCTAATAGGTCAGCCCAGGACCCTAATTTAGACGAAACATGCCCTTAGCTGGGCTGGATTCGGTTCAGCCTGTCATGGGAGTTTCAGAACTTGGAACTTACAATTGTGAATTTTTAGCCCAAGAAGGAACGCTTCCAGAGAGCTGGTTGTAAGAAAAATCTCTTCAAAATAATAGAAGGAGAGCACCATTAGAAATTGCATAAAGACCGCACTGCTTTTATTGTGTAAATAAAATTGAGCCACATTACATACAAATTATTAAGTGATGATCCTTTCGAGCTTGGAAGGCTTCCTGAAAGGTTATTATTCCCAAGAAATCTAGTCACAACAAAACTTATAAAGATTAGCAAGAAGAATGATGAAAGTCTTCCTTTCGTACAAATACACTTTGCAAGTTAAGAGAGTCCATACAAGAAGCCAAGTGAGTTCAGATTCAACAAGGTTTGTGGTACTTGTCCTGTGATATTATTGAAACTCAAATCCCTATAATAATAAAAAGCGAGAAGGTAAAGATGTCATCAGCAAGTGTATAATCCATAGAGTGCATTTAACTATCTTACATGAAAGGCATCATTGTCGCAATAAAATGCTTACAGTAAGTTTAAACTCGTGAACTTCGAAAAGTCTATCGATACGAGCTTATCAGATATCCTACAGTTCCTCAAAACCCTGCATATTACATGTTTTAGGGTTGAACTTGGAGATTTACAACTGTAGTTTGAATCATTAACTGCTTGAAAGGTTATGCATACAGGGTGCTCAAAGATGTCAGATTACTGAGGAATGCCAGTGAAGAAGAGCTCCCGTTTAATATATCACCAATTCGTCTGCACCACAGAAGTAGATTATTAGTTTCCCTGCTGCAACCTTCACATTTAAGAATCACATTTAGCTATTATCACCGGCAATAGGCACTTACAAGCTTGTCAATTGGCCAAGATTGGAAAGAGTAGCTGGAATTGGACCTTGAAAAGAATTGCCTTGAAACCTCCTGCAATCCCACAGTTCTAGTTAGTCATACATCATTTCCTGACGAATGCAGCAACCTAGCAGTGAAAGAACAGGTGTCTCTATTCCTTGGAAGAAAAAGAACGTGAATTCAATGCTTATCGATACTATCACCTTATTTGAAACTAGCAACCATCTAAATGGATAGTCGGCGAAGGAAGATGAAATGTTTCTAGAGCTCTCAACTAATATCTGAGACCTTAATGGACTGTTTCTTAAGAGGCCACAGATGGAGATTCAGCACGTTCAGGAAAGGCTCTAGTAACTACAAATACCATCTCTGGCACTAAGAAAGTTACTATTTAAAATGAATCTCCCACTTCCACACCAGTTTACGTTTTACACAAACTAAAGCTCAGCTTGTAGATAACTATAGCAAACTGCAATATTCTTTCAAATCTCCCTGCAGTAAGTATTTTTTGAAATTGTGTAAACAACATGGAGTATCTTCATTTTTTGCAGAATTACTATGACTGAGAACAGAGTGATCTTACAGCTCTGTTAAATTACTCCAGGTCCCAATATAATCTGGTATTTGCCCAGTGAAATCATTATCTGATGCCCACCTAAACAAAGAGAAGAGAGCTACATAAGATTGAATGGCGTGGAACATTATAGTATATCAACAAAAAATCAACCATAGGCATACAATGTTTTCATTTTCGTAAGCTTGGAAAGTGATGATGGTAGTGGACCACTAAGGCCAGCACTATCAATGTACCTGTAATTGAGAAATACAGTACAGATTAGACAAGGAGCTGACTAGTCCAAGACTCCAAGCCAAAAGACAACTAGCTTGGCAGAAGAAAAATAGAGTCTCAAGAATTCAGTAAATACGTACAGTTGCTGAAGGTTTGCCAGGTTTCCCAGTTCCGAAGGAAGCGAGCCACTAAAATTGTTTGCACTAATGCTCCTAAAAATATACCAAAAATTCCAGGTTAGACATGCAACATTTATATTTTAAAAAGCATGAAGGGCTATCAGCATAGTTACCCTTCAAACCGAATTTGACTCTAAAGTCGTATGCTAAAATACAGTCATAAAGTTATTAAAATATATTTCTTACAGTGATACAAGCTTGGAAAGGTTCCCAAGCTCCGGTGGAACAGGTCCGGATAATGCATTGATACCGAAACTCCTTAAATGTTGAAGAGAGAAAATGTGAGATTAAATGACAAGATATAAATGTATTCATTTGATGCAATCATGTTTTGAGTTGTGAATCTCACATGTACTGCATATTAACCAACTCCCCGATGAACGATGGTAAAGGCCCTGTTAAGTAATTTTGTGCTAAATCCCTGAAACAAAATCGAACTAGATATAAGAAAGATTGAATTTTGTGTGAAATTGGAATATTATACAGAATATCTTTTTCAATTGAACACAGCAGAGTATCATATTCTAAGGTTCCCTAAATGAAAAAAAGGCAACTATAAGTAGATAGCCGATATTGTGGATGGTTCCCTAAATGAAACGGCCACAAGTCAACAATATTATTCTAGGTTTCTCAAACCAAAACAAACTTGTCCATGCTGCTCCGAATACACATTATTAATTTCAGGTGTGAAAGTTGAGAGTTCATACAGGTTCGTCAAGGCTGTGAGGTTCTGGAGCTCTTCCGGTATGGGGCCGACCGCGTCCACAGCGTATATCCTCCTGCAGTGCAAGTATCCATCATCAGCTAACACCTTATCGATCTCTTTCAAGGAACGAAGCCGGTGCTGGAACTGGCATTCCGTCGAACAGGCGGAGCGCGGAAGAGGAGCACTTACAGCTTGGTGATGCGGCAGACGGAGATGTTGCCGGCTGTGTTGTTGCAGACCTCGCACTTGATGGCCGGGTTGACGACGGCGTTGTTGTCGATGTTGGTGTTGTCGGTGGCGGTGCCGGTGCAGGGGTCGCCGCTGATGTTCCATGACGTGCCCGCCTTCTGGCCCAGCTTGGCGAACAGCGCGTTTACCGCCGCCGCTGCGCGACAGACAGACGAAAAAAAACTGGGTCAAAAAGTCATCCACGTCGCTGCTGAGCCGTCCGATGAGGATCGGACGGTCCTGAGGCAGCATCTAGGCTACAGAAGAAAGAAACCGCTAGTGAAATCGGACGTGGTTTCTGACTTTTGTGCGTGGAGGAGCAAAAGTCAAACGCTGAAATGCCAGAGACGCCGACGTGCTATAGGATTGACTTTGGAGCCGATCGAGACATGTGGAGCGAAGAACCTAGTTTAGCGGAACGGCGGCGAGATGATGGGAGATCGGGGGATGAACTGAGCAACGAAACCAGGGGGGGAATTTCAGGAGAAGGAGCAGCAGTGGTTGTTGATGGAACAGAGCAAATCAGAGGCGAATCATTGGCGGCGAAAAACCAGCTGATACCGCCAGGAAAGCTCGTTGATTTCAGGAACGAACAAGGTGAGAAAACGAGTAGTTTGGATGCAGGAAAGGTGTAAATCGAGCATGCTCACCGTCACCCGGATCGGTCGTCGTCGTCTGTTGAGCATGGGCAACCGCCGCGAGAAGCAGCAGCGAGAGCGCTGCTCCATGGAGGAGCTTGCTCCGCCTCATCTCCCTCCCTCCCTAGCTCTCTATCTGTGTACTCAAGCTTAGCCTAGCTCGTCCCCCTTGTGAGTTGTGACTTCTTCCGGGACAGAGCGCGAGAGAGGTGGTGAGCGATGAGAGCCGGGACAACAATAAGAAGATAAAGTTGAGAAAGGGACATATGTGCATGTTTTAAGGGCCACTTGAAGGCACAATTCGACGACCGATCCATACAACTAGGTACTACCTACGCCCGTACAAGGTTGCAAGAAGGCAGGGGCAACTTGGTTCTTTATACTACTCCCCAATTGCCCAAGTGGAGTGGAACACCTAGATTAAGGAAATGGAGGTCAGTACTCTTCGCCGCCGCCCCCACATGCGACGATGCGAAGCAGCCATGATGGGAGGAAGAGGAAGGGTGCCAAGCTGGACACGAACGGACAGCTTTGAAATCTGACCTTGCCTTCTTTAATTTTCTTCTGGGCTCATCCTCGTTGATTATTTTTACTGTGTATGCGCGCGCGTGTCTGTCTAGGACGACTTCTTCGTAAGACTTGGTTGACTTCATTTGGTGGTTAATTGGGACCGGTGCTGCCGTATCCGGAGCGAGCTGGTTTATTGGAACGGCAAGCAAGTGCATGTGTTCACACTTGCTTGCAGATGAGGGGAAATTGGGAATGATAACAAGCCGCGGAACGATGTAAGATCAATATTCAGGAGAACCAGACAGAGAGCGTTTCTTTCCCGGCGTTCTTCGCCATATATACGATAAAAAACAGAGGCGAATCACCGGGTCATTCAAACCCGCTGGAAGAATATTCAGGAACGAACAGCGTGGGAAAACCAACAGTTGAGATCCAGGGAGGATGAAACCGAGCGTGCTCACCGTCACCAGGATGGGTCGTCGTCGTGTTCTGTTGAGCTTGAGCACGGGCAACCGCCGCAAGAAGCAGCAGCGCGAGCGCCGCGGCATGGAGGAGCTGCCTCCCCCGCCTCATCTCCCTCTCTCCCTTGCTCTGTCTGTCTGTTCTAGCTTAGCCTAGCTCGCCCCCTGTGTCTTCCGGGACAGAGTAGAGAGAGGTGGTGAAGGATGAGAGAGCCGGGACAATTAAGAACAAAACCTCAGAAAGGGACATGTGTATGGTGGGGCTCGGACTCATTGTTCACACCCAAAATTTTGCAAACCTATCACGACTCGTTCCCCCCCGTTACACCATAGTCTTCGCAATAGTATTATTGGTCGCACCGAAGGCAAAAACGCACTCGGTCGCCCACATCATACACGTGTTACGTCTAGCGTGGTCCAATATTTCGTTCGACGCTATCAGGCTGGTCCCGCCCATTAGGAGCCACGTGGTAGTATCGGGAAAAGTCGAGCGTGCCGCCACATCGGATAGCGACAGACGGGTCAAGGTTGTCACCACCACGTCGGATAGCGACAAAACGGGTCAGCATTGTCATACTGATAACCCAAACTTTTTCCTCTTCATTTTTCATCGTTCCAATTCATTTCCCCCGCCTGTTCTCGCCGTCATTTGATATCCGCTCACTATTGTCTCGCCTAGCCTGCGTCGGCGCTCGTCACTCGCCGGACACGGAAATCATAGCGACCATCCTTTGTCTCGCCTAGGCCTTTCGCCGCCGGCGCTCGTCTACACACCAGGCACGAGCGTCCCAGAATCCTCGTGCTCCCGCCTTGCCCGCAAGGTGTTCGATTGATGGCAGGCTTCAATTTTTAGAATTTTATCGTCGCCGGTGATCGTTTCATTGATTGCTTGATTGTTTGATTCGCATAGATCATAGATAGCGATGATGAGTTGATAATCCATATGTTTTTTTTAATGGTTGTTTTTTATATTTTTTTTCAATGGTATAATCTATATGTTGATGGAAGGAGAAGCCAATACCACCGCCGATGAAGAGAAGTATTTGGCGGTCCTCGCTTGTTTTCTACAAATACCAACGGACGAGTCCACAAAAGCCGAACCCAAGCTATGAAACATGCAAATGTTTTGATTTGTATTTACCAAATAGTGAATTTGATAACAAAATGAACTATTGGGAGCGTCAATAGCGCTCATCCGGCGTCATTGCCGGACAGCTTATGGGGCGCGAGTGGAGATGCTCTTACGATCGAGTGGAACAACTATTGAACTTACACTTGATCAATAGGCTAATTAGCTAGATGATGCAACATGTGTGGCTCACATAATTAAAGGAGTTCATAGCATCGGATGTTGGATTGGAATTGGAGGAGGAGGACCGGAGAAGCCGCCTCTGCCACCAGCCCACATGTAGGAGGAGGAATGCCCACATGCTATGCGGATGCGACGGTAGGGAAGAACCGTCAGCTTTGTTGACCCTTCAACGCGCGCGTGTCTTGTCTTGGACGAGTTCTTTGTAAAAAGACGGGAAAGGATCTTTTGGTTGACTTGGGTTGTGGTGGATTATCAACTGGGACAGGTGCTGTGCTGGCATGACATGTCATCGATGGATCGGCATGACATGGGAACGATGGAAAAAAGTTCAGTAGTATGCAATAATGCAAAGCAAAACAGCATCCAGGAACGGTTCAGCCGTTCAGGTCCCATCAGGATCCAGGGTGGGAAAGCAAACACTCCGTCCCAATTTCAGGAGAGATGAATGAAACCAGCCAGGTGTGCTCACTGTCCGATGGATCAGTGCAGTGCTTGGGCGTTGGCGCCGCCTGCTGAGCATGGGCAATCGCCGCAAGAAGCAGCAGCCGGAGCGGCGCGGCGCCATTGATATGGAGGAGCTGGAACGATGACCGGGTGTCGCAGGAAGTTGCAACCTGGACAAATGGACGGCAGGCGCGCCGCAGAACGAGAAAACTCCTCGTTCGTCCTTGCTTCTTTTTTCTGTTGCGCGCCGAGTTCTTCGTAAGACAGGGAAGGTTCTTGGTTGACTTCAGTTTTCTGCTGAATTAATTGTGTCAGGTGCTGCCATGACATGGATGGACAGATGCAAGGATACACATGTGCACGTACACATACAACTTTATCTGCTACTCCTACTACACAATGCAAGTACGAAACCCCTTAAAGAAAAAATACTTACTGTAGCGACAAAATGTATACGTTCCCAACTAATCTGTACCACAAGAAGTAGTCTTAAACCGATCGACGACCATAGAGATCATATCAACGGCCTTGGTCGATGACGGAGCCCAGGAACGGCGACGAGCCGGAGTTGGGCCTCGGCGCCGAGCTCGACTGCCCGCTGACGTCGGAGCCCATGTAGCTGGTGTCGCCCCTGCCCTTGATCTGCCGCTCCGTGATGTAGCTGGGCTTCGGCACCCAGTCGGGTGCCTTGATGTCGCCCGTCAGCATCGCTACTACCCTCGACATGGGCGGCCGCTGGTGGGGCGAGCCCTGGGTGCACACGAGCGCCACCTTGATGGCCCGGAGCACCTCCTCGCTGTCGAAGTCCTCCAGCCTGGGGTCTAGCATGTCCAGTGGGCGACCGTCCTCGTACAGTGCCCAGACCTGAAAGCGTCGAGATGGTAAGCTAAAATGCAGCACATTGTGTTTAAGTACGTACTATAGGCGAATTGACCAGGCTTAATCTTGAACTAGTCGACTGCAGTTCTTCTACATGATGCAAGCAAACCTTCTCAAAGCTTGAATTGGTTGAGGGTGTTTGATTTAAACTTATGTGAAGGCATGTGAGCTCTACATTTCATTTATTTAGTACGAATTTCACTATGGGGTTTACGGATAACACGGAGAATACTAGGGCATGAAGTTCCTCAGCGAGCTTACCCATTCGAAAATATAAATCTTGTTTTGGTCCTCAGTAGTGTAATAGTTTGGTCTTCCAGCTAAAGTCTCCAATACCACGACGCCAAATGCAAACACATCAACCTTCTCCGTCACATGCCCTCTCATGGCATACTCAGGTGCGAGATAACCACTTGACAAAGGAGAGGATAAACGTCATTACCATACATCTGAAAATAGTACGTACACATAAAAGGTTAGCAAAACAGAAATGCACTTACAATGTACCAGCAACTTTCGTGCTGACATGTGTCTCCTGGTCATCGTAAAGTTTCGCGAGCCCGAAATCTGAGATCTTAGGATTGAGATTGGCATCAAGTAAGACATTGCTGGCCTTTATGTCCCTGTGCACGACACGGATGCTAGATTCTTCATGAAGATAGGCCAGGCCTCTTGCAATGCCTAAGCATATCTCAAAGCGTGTTGGCCAGTCTAGGTTTGACCTCCCTTTTCCTGCAGATGTGGATTCAAGTTTTAGTTGTCTACACTAAACCTGAATTTGCAGATTTGTAACTGGGTCAATCAACGAAATTTTTACCAAATAGAGCACGGTCCAGACTTCCATTCTCTAGATACTCATAAACCAGCAATGGCTTATTGCCCTCAAGGCAGCAACCATGCAGCTTCACGAGGTTACGGTGCTGCACCCGAGATATAGTTTCTATTTCCGTCGCGAATTCCTTTTTACCCTGATGAGATGTTTCAGACAGCCGCTTCACTGCCACAAATTGACCATCAGTTAACTTCCCCTGCAAAAAGGCAACAACATTTTTAACAAGGAAGAAGTTTCAGGTACCACATTGTCAAACATCATTTGCTCCAGATACACTATGTGGAGAAACGAAAAATACAGAAGTAACTTGTATAGACAGGTTTGCCTTTTGATATTTACTTGTACTACTAGCTTATTGGGAATTACTTCCAGAAGGAAAACTTTAAAGAAAATTCAAGACTATGTATGGGATGAACATACCTTAAAAACCGACCCATATCCTCCTTGACCAAGAAGGTTATTAGAACTGAAATTTTCAGTAGCTGACCTCAGTTCCCCATAGCTGAGGACATTAGGTCTTCCCACAATACAGTACAGCTCTGCAAGACATCACAAAGATATAACAAGTTTACTTCAAATGCTCCTTTGCCCAGTTAGAATACAGTGTGGTCCTAGTGTATCGCATACCTTCTTGCTCCAACGATAGTTTTCTCCTTTTCTGCCTCCAAACAAAGATTCCAGCAAATGCTAAGAATCCTAAAACTGCAACACCAACTATTGCTCCCGCAATCACACTTGTTTTACTACCTTTCTTCTTCGCCGCAGCATTACGCACTGTAGGGGTGAAATCTGACAGAAAGTTTACTTGTTAGAAATGTGATGTCAACAGAGTCCGTATATTTCAATTTTCAAGTGAGGTTGAACGAAAGGTATGATTATATGTAAACTGGTTAGTGTATTACGTCTTAAATGTCAGACTATACATGCATTAGGAATTTCACTTCTCTAAAATTTCCTTCACAGAAATCTAAACTCATACCTAGTATCCCTGAGTAGTTTCTTTAGTATTTTTAATTCACTTGTTCTCTTGTGAATGTTTAACCAATCTAATAGTTAATACGATAGAGCCAATAGAAAATTTGATGTTTTATCCAACTTTACATTTATTTCAATGAACAATATCTGAATTCTTTAGTTTGCGCAAAGCCTAACAGGCTCCGACAAAACATTCTATAACAGCTACGAGTACAGAAAGGACTAAATGAAATATGTATAGTATCAGCCCTCATTCTCATATCGAGAAATCTATATGTAGAACGTCCCAGTTTTACTCTTACGCTCGAACGCATTGCACGTCGCCTGATCTGAATCACTCGACCCCACTTGCTTTCTTATCCACACGCTCGTCTCTCCCACACCTCACCAGGAATCGAGCTCGGATGTGCCGTTAGAAATCAAAACATTTTGAATTTTTTGGAATTAGAGTGAATCTGGATAACTTCTACAGTTTTGTCTGACTTGCATGCATCCAATGTGTAGCTACGTTGCAGGTGGACGTTCTGTAGTTACCCCTAAATAAATAACCATCGGCACATAGTCGTGTCCTTTTCATATTGATGCTCTTGTATTTTCGGTTGATTTTATTTCAAGACGCATAATATTGCATTCAGCTTAACTTTAATATGTGTTTCTACCAAGTTAATCTTGAGAATAAACGGTACTATCTCTGTCCCCAAATATAAGACGTTTTGGTGGACTAAAACAGCTCACCAAAACGTCTTATATTTGTGGAGAGAGGTCGTCGGTAAAAAAAGTTATTCCAAGTCAAGGGATGTACTTGGTGTTGCACTCAAAGCTGAGATCGCAGGGCCGTAGGAGCCTTGAGTAGGGATGCAACAGGTGCCCTTGCCAGCCCAGAAGAGATGAATCTCAAGAAAGTTCTTAGTGACAGGAACAGTGTACTGCTTCCGAACAGCTGTGTAAGATTTCCCGCCTGCGGCCTTCCTTATGTCAAAGTTTTGCTCCTTACGCACACCCTATACAAATAAGAAGAAAGATATGATTGGCTTATAATCTAAGAGTAATGTTTGTCACTTAACAACGGGAACCTACCTGGACATATATATCGAAAACCCTTCTACCTCTGCTCTTCCAAGACTGAGTGTCGGGAAGCTGAACTCTGCAAAGTGAAGTGTAACTGTATAGTTTCCATTCTCTAGTCCAATACCAAAGTATCTTAAGGATGACGGCGACATCCTTGCATTCTGGAACAGTTCTGCATCAAGTGTATTCAGAAACTGGTATGGACTATGGACTATAGAGCTTCCATTATAAGCATCCATGAACCTTCCAACGTTGCTAACACCCCATGTTGGTGCTCCCGTAACATAAAATGACGCAGCTCCAAGACTGGCACCATCAGGTTCATACACATAATTATCTGAGCCTGCTACGGATTGCGTACTGCCGGAGTCCACAGCGAAGGAAGAAGCTGCAAGCAGGTTAAATTATTTAATATTGGTATTAGTTTAGTAAAACTGTAGTTGCGGGTCTATAGTTCCTCGAGTAGGCGCATGCTCAAATGTCAAAATGCAGAAGTCTCACACTGGGGGAACCAAGAAAACATGGTGTATTCCGCTGAAGGCACCCCCACCCGTAGGTAATAGACTGCAAATGTAACAAAGTGACATTTTAAACCCAAAATACAAGCTGAGGGAACCGACTTATCAACTTCTTGGTCTTGAGGAGATACTGAAATGTTGACGAACCTGTTGCTGGAACTATCTGCCACGAAATTGTTTGTCACCAGATTCCTAAAAAGGATGAAAAAACAGGCAAAAATTAGAATGCATTGGTCATACTTTATTATAGCATGTTTAGGACTTCACAGCTTAACTAAGAAAACCTAAGTTACTCCTAAATAATGGCTCACATTTGTGCTAGGCTGTAAGACTAATATCGCACTTCACAAAGACTAGGAGCCATAGGCATTATAACTTTTTTTTTACACATACTTACTAGATTCAACAAAACAGCCTTTCAGATTTAGCAAATAGGAATCTAGCTTATCTCATGTGTTATGTGTATATATAAGCCTAATAAGTCATCCCAGGAGTCTAATTTAGACCAACGTGCTGGATTTGGTTCAGCCTGTAATGGGAGTTTTAGAATTTGGAACTTACAATTGTGAAGTTTTAGCCCAAGAAGGAACGCTTCCAGAGAGCTGGTTGTAAGAAAAATCTCTTCAAAATAATAGAATGAGACGACCATTAGAAATTGCATAAACACCGCACTGCTTTTATTGTGTAAATAAAACTGAACCACATTACATACAAATTACTAAGTGATGATCCTTTTGAGCTTGGAAGGCTTCCGGAAAGGCTATTATTCCCAAGAAATCTAGTCACAACAAAATTTATAATGATTAGCAAGAAGAATGATGAAAGTCTTCCTTTCATACAAATACACTTTGCAAGTTAAGAAAGTCCATACAAGAAGGCGAGTGAGTTCAGATTCAACAATGTTTGTGGTATTTGTCCTGTGATATTATTGAAACTCAAATCCCTATAATAATAAAAAGCGACAAGGAAAAGATGTCATCAGCCAGTGTATAATCCATAGTAATGCATTTAAGTATCTTGCACGAAAGGCATCATTGTCGCAATAAAATGCTTACAATAAGTTTAGATTCATGAACTTCGAAAAGTCTACTGATACGAGCTTATCAGATATCCTACAGTTCCTCAAAACCCTGCATATGACATATTTTACGGTTGAACTTGGAGATTTACAACTGTACTTTTAGCTATTAACTGAATGAAAGGTTATGCATACAAGGTGCTTAAAGATGTCAGATTACTGAGGAATGCCAGTGAAGAAGAGCTTCCATTTAATATATCACCAATTCGTCTGCACCACAGAAGTAGATTATTAGTTTTCCCTGCTGCAAACTTCACACTTAAGAATCACATTTAGCAATTATCACCAGCAATAGGCACTTACAAGCTTTCAATTGGCCAAGATTGGAAATAGTAGCTGGAATTGGACCTTGAAAAGAATTGCCTTGAAACCTCCTGCAATCCCATATTTCTAGTTAGTCATACATCATTTCCTGACCAATGCAGCAACCTAGTAGTGAAAGAACAGGTGTATCTATTCCTTGGAAGAAAAAGAACATGAATTCAATTCTTATTGATATCATGACCCTATCTGAAACTAGCAACCATCTAATTGATAGTCGGCAAAGGAAGATGCACTATTTATCGAGCGCTGATCTAATATCTGAGACCTTAAATGAACTGTTTCTTAAGAGGCTACAGATGGAGATTCAACACGTCAGGAAAGGCTCTAGTAACTAAAAATGTTATCTCTGGCACCAAGACATTTACTATTTAAAAGAATCTCCCACTTACACACCAGTTAGGTTTTACCCAAAGTAAAGCTCAGCTTGCAGATAACAACAGCAAACTGCACAAATATTCTTCCAAACCTCCCTGCAGTAAGTATTCTTTGAAATAGTGTACACAACATGGAGTCTCTTCATTTTTTTGCAGAATTAGTTTAACTGAGAACAGAGTGATCTTACAGCTCTCTTAATTTACTCCAGCTTCCAATATAATCTGGTATTTGCCCAGTAAAATCATTATCTGATGCCCACCTAAACAAAGAGAAGAGAGCTACATAAGATTGAATGGCGTGAAATATTACAATATATCAAAAAAAAAACTATAGGCATACAATGTTTTCATTTCCGTAAGCTTGGAAAGTGATGATGGCAGTGGACCACTAAGGCCAGCACTATCAATGTATCTGTAATTGAGAAATACAGAGACAATACAGATTAGACAAGGAGCTGACTAATCCAACCAAAAAGACAACAGGCTTGGCAGAAGAAAAATAGAGTCCCAAGAATTCAGTAAATATGTACAGTTGCTCAAGGTTTGCCAGGTTTCCCAGTTCGGAAGGAAGCAAGCCACTAAAATTGTTTCCGTTAATGCTCCTAAAATACACCAAAAATTCCAGGTTAGACATGCAACATTTATATTCGAAAAAGCATGAAGGGCTATCATCATAGTACCCTTCAAACCGAATTTGACTCTAAAGTTGTATGCTAAAATACAGTCATAAATTTATGAAAATATATTTCTTACAGCGATAGAAGTTTGGAAAGGTTCCCGAGCTCCGGTGGTACAGGTCCAGATAATGCATTGGAACCGAAAGTCCTTATATGTTGAAGAGAGAAAATGTGAGATTAAATGCCAAGAAATAAATGTATTCATTTGATGCAATCATGTTTTGAGTTGTGAATCTCACATGTACGCATATTAGTCAACTGCCCAATGAACGATGGCAAAGGCCCTGTTAGGTAATTTTGTGCCAAATTCCTGAAACAAAATTGAACTTTTGAGAAAATGGAATATTATACGGAACGTCTTTATCAATTGAGCATAACAGAGTATCATAGCCACTATAAGTAGGTAGCCGATATTGTTGACGGTTTCACTAAATGAAATCGCCACAAATATACAATCTTATTCTAGGTTCCTCAAACCAAAACAAACTTCTCCATGTTACAAATATAGACTATTAATTCCACATGTGCAAGTTGAGATTCATACAGGTTGGTCAATTCTGTGAGGTTCCGGAGCTCTTCCGGAATGGGGCCAACCGCGTCCATGTCGTATATTTTCCTGCATCGCAAGCATCTCATCAGCTAACGCCCTATCGATCAACCGATCGCTGGCATTGATGCAAGGAACGGAGATGCCGCTGGATCTGGCATTCCATCGAACAGGCTTGGGGCCTAGGAGGAGCACTTACAGCCTGGTGATGCGGCAGACGGATGTGTTGCCGGTGCCGGCTGTGCAGACTTCGCACTTGATGGCGGCCTTGTAGATGGCGATGTTGTCGATGTCGGGGTTGTTGTCTGTGGCGGTGCCGGTGCAGGGGTCGCCGCTGATGTTCCATGTCGGGTCTGCCTTCTGGCCGAGTTTAGCGAACACCGCGTTCAGCGCCGCTGCTGTGAGACAAACAAGAAAAACGGTTTAAACAGCCATCCAGGTTGCTGCTCAGCCGTCCGATGGTGATCTGACGACCGAGAGGGAGCATCTAGACTACAAGAAAAGAAACCGCAAGTGATACTGGACATGGTTTCGGATTCTGACTTTTGTGTTTGGAGGAGCAAAACTCAAGTAAAAGAGCAAACGGTCGATTTTAAAAACCTGCATCGGGTGAGTTGTCAGTCGAGCGAGGGTGGTAAATTTTGAGTTGGTCATGCCCTAGCATGTCGCGTAGTGATACTCCCTCTGTTACAATTAGTTTGTGTTCTGAGTTTAGTCAAAGTCATACTTTTGAAGTTCGACCAAATATATAAGAGAATATAAAAATTTACATTTTTTAACATTATTGGAATCTTCATAAGATATATTTTATATTATAGATATTGATATTTTTTCGCATATATTTGGTCAAACATTGAAAAGTTTGACTTTAGAAAAACCTAGAACGTGAACTAAATAAAAACGGAGGGAGCTGTTGATTTACTTCGTCCCTTGTGGTCAACCGCAAGCTGAGCTGGCCCTCGCTCGTGCATATGTTTGTCGTCCACGAACATACCCCAGTGGCAAGGACAAAACGCCCCGCTCCATCGTTATGTCGACGGTCTACCAGTTTATTCTAGTCAGGGAGACGAGTGAGTGAAGGGAAATTATTTTCTCCTTTCTTAGTGGGCTATTTCACTTTATCATCTACCCAATTTCCCTTTTGTTAAATATACTACTCCTTTAGTCAGCATTATTGCTTACTTTGAGCCATTGGATCTGCTGGCTCGACGGCCCATATTATTTTATCCCTACCATAACGTAAATGCCTCTCAGGCCCTAGATGACTGTCATGTGGGTAGATGAACAACCTTAACTTTTTTATTTGCCAAGCTCCACAAAGATATTGGAACGCAAGGAATGGATTCAGGTGTGGGTCGAGCGGTGGTGCTAATCCGTTGTACCATTTTTTTGTACCGAGGGTTCAAATCCCTCTCTTTCCGCTCCCTCATCATTTGGGATTTCCGAATTGGAAGGAATTCTGACCCCTGGATTTTCTCATAGATAAATGTACGAAACAAATCCAATTTGTAAGAAAAAATTCAAAAAAATAAAAAATCTGATAGTGCGTTAATTGGTTGGAATTAATTGTAGCGGGAGAACCCATGGCAGTGATGTCGGTGCCTCCATTGCTTGATGGTGGGGGTCATTTCTCTTGGGAATTTCTGATGTCGCAAACGGTGTTTCAAAATGCTAATTGTGTCTATCGTTTTGGTTACGTATACATGAGTAAAAAGTTACAACGATTTCTGGGCATATGCTACAAAGTGTTGTTCCAAATGTTGTAATTGTGTTTTTATAATGTCGAATGTGTTACTTTTTTCTGTTACAAATAAGACACACTTTTTATGTTTTGCCACAGCCAAATTGGAGATTTTTTTGCATTTGTTGTTGCTTTTTTGTGCATTAGCGTGTCGAAATGTTGCATGAATATGATGTTGCATTGTCAAAAAAAATGTTGCATGCGGATGTTCCATCGACGCCCGTTATTTGCCTGAAACACGGATCGGATAGCTAGCGATGGAGGCGTGGAACGATGGAATTTTATCGAGGAAGAGAGTGTTCCCTGGCGTTGGTAGCCATACGGTCAAACAGATCAAAGCAGAGGCGAATCATTGGGTCATCTATCTATCTATCTATACCTCTTATAAAGCAAAACTCTACTAAGTTTATTTATGATTTTTCTATCTCTATATGCAGCCTATCCACATCATCGTTTATTCATAGCCGTTTGATTGTGATCATCTATCCGTCCATTTGTGGTGCCTTGAGACTGAGTCCATTTTAGCCTATCACGTTTGCCTCTTCTGATCTAATATTTCCCTACCTGTTGCTGTTGGACCACCATCCAAGAAATGAAAGTAGGGAACAGACGAGCAGCCACGGACGTTTTCTCTTCCTACACAATATTAATCACCGCAAGAAACAATTGTGCTTGCTATTAATTCCCCTCCCACTTCTCGCACACACGTCGTTTCGTTTGCCGACGCCAGCCAAACCATCCTCTTCTCATCCTGGCTGCAACTCTGCAAGGCAGCCAACGCACTGCCCTCTCCATCTACCCATTTACTGAATCAGGCACTGTGAGGTCTGTCCGAAGCATCGGCATGCTGATCAGGAAGAGCATCAGTGCGGTCTGCGGCAAGTGGTTTCTTGACATGTAGATCGTGGGCTGCTTTGGGTGAGGAGAGATGTTATCGGTCTGGATGAAAAATTCTGTTCCTTTCATCTGTTGATGAATCACTGTTTGCTCCATATATTTTATTAACTATGGTGGTGAATGCAAACGGAGCTTGGCTCTGATGGTTGGGTTCCCTGTGGTGGAACCAGCCCACCCAGGTTCAAGTCCTAGACTTGGCATGGGCGTTTGCATTTACCTGGATTTATTCCAGGATTATCCGGCGCTATTCTTTCAGTGGTAGGTGACGTGCCCGTCAACAGCGAGGCGCCTGTGGTGACTTCGTCAACCTCAAGATCTGCCGGCTCAGTCCTTCAGAGGTGCTCATAGGGGTAGGGTGTGCGTGCGTGCGTTCATAGGGGTGAGTGTATGTGCGTATTTGTGAGCGTCTGTGTTGTACTGTGTTCTCAAAAAAAAAACTATGGTGGTGAAGCACTCGAGGAAGGCGATGGTATCATGCATTGTAGGTAACTCATTTTCCTATATTTTATTTCCAGGATAATATGAATTTTGCACGGCTTTTAGTATTCCATATCGCTGAACAGATCTCCTAATGTACACCCACCTTTAGTTCAGCTTGGCGACGTGCCGCCTGAATCAATATCACAATTTGCCGGGAAATTTCAAATGGTCTCTCACCTTTGCAGATCAACATGGCCTAACCTTATAGTTGGCGTTCATTTTTCTGAATTATGGACTTTTTCTTGGGCTATATATGTTTGTTGGTAGAAGTTGTCTGCTTCGCCCCTCCGCCTACAGCTGATAGTATCCGAGTCTCTGGTGATTCCCCTATCTACCTATGACAGATTGTAACAGAGGTGGACTACAGCCTTCAACTCGGGGCCACTACATCATGGACTTGAGGATTTTATTTAAGTGGGCAATCTCTGATTAATGTATTACATCAGCAGTACTGTTGTCGACAGGGTCACCAATGCGCTGGTCGCGCGGAGAAGCTCCGACGGGGACGCGCCGCTGCGCTGCCTCCGCGTCGCCATGCGCGGGTACACCGGGCCGGACTGTTACGCCGTGGACCAGTGGCTCTCCTACGCCTGCAGCCACGGCGTCCAGGAGCTCCGCCTCGAAACGGCCACGCACGCACACGTCTACACCGGTGCCATCGCACGCTGGTGCAATGGCGGCTACGACGACTCAGATGGCAACGACAGCTACGACGACGACTCAGACAGCAACGACGACTTAGACGGCTTCTCAGACTCCTCAGAGTACGACGACTCAGATGTCGACAGCCGCTACGACGACTCAGACTACTCAGAGTACGAGAGCAGCAGCGACTCTCAGACATGCAAAGTTTTGCAATCTAATCTCGAGTCATTTCAACTCTTTGGTGATTAAGTCAACATTATTGCAAGAAAATACAATGTGTTCATCATCTCCTATTATGTAAGTCTACTCACCAGTCATCATGCCCTTTATATTCATCTTATTTATAGTTTCTGGTCATTTGTTTTTCTATCGGCCCAAGGTGGAACAATTTCGTTGGAATACCAAGAAAGTGGGACAACCCAGGCACTACATATTTGTATTTTGTAAGCACAATTCACGTAAAGCTGCACACTCATAAATATATCCAAACAACAGGAAGTGTGTGAGGATTTATATACTAACTTGATTTTATAGGTTGCGTGTGGAATTTCATAGATGTTCACCTATGTTCTACCCGCTACTTATGTATCTTATTTGTTTCGTAATTTCGTCCATGAAGAATTCACATATGTTTTTTGTATGACAATCACAATTATTATAGAATTAGATCTACACATAATAAAATAAGAAATTTTAACAGTATGTCCCGCAGCAACGCGCGGGGTATCATCTAGTTCTATATATGACTCCCGCAGCGGAACCAGCTGGTGATGATTCGGAACGAATGGCGTGAGATAACCAAGAGAGCATGCTCACCATCAGCCGGATGGGTCGTCGTGGTCTGTTGAGCATGCGCAACCGCCGGGAGAAGCAGCAGCAAGAGCGCCGCGCCATGGAGGAGCATGCGCAACTTCATCTCCCTCCGCCCTCGCTTTACTTTGCCAATTTGCATGTGTGTCTGCTCTAGCTTCTAGCTTAGCTCGTCCCTTCCGACAATCTACTTCCGGAATATATAGAGAGAGAGTTGTGGTGAGAGCCGGGACGATAAACCTCAGAAAGGGTAAGAAGGTCGTACAAGTTATTACGACCGAGAATTAGCAGCTCGGTCCTCGCATCCCATATGCGCAAGTGGATCAGCCATTGAATAGCCACTTGGAGGGGATTGCTCCAATCGGTCAGATGAAGTTGACACGGGAGGTGCCATGATAATCTGAAAGTTGATCGCGATGGCATGTCGCAATGAGTTGTCCACGGCGGTGTTGTCTGATGAGCTATAGTTCGTCTGACACAACAAGCATGACGAAGTTGGATCAGCCATTGAATAGCCACTTCATTAATTAGCTTATTTTTGCAAAGACTTCGTTAAGCAGGTGATTAGCTGCCTGATGGAACACGTCTCGTTTATTAAAGGAGTACTAGTTGAATTTCGGCGCGGCGGCACGCCGCACCATTTGTGATAATTTTAGGGAGAGTGCAATAAAAAAGAGAAGAACGATATCTACATGGATAGATGAGAGAAGTAGCTGTAAGTTTCTTATAGGAAATTTTCCTATAAAAGTTGTCTGATTTATAGAATGAAATCCTATAGGACATGATATTCCAATTGTATAAGTTTCTTATTCCTATGCATTTCCTATCCTATGAATCCAGTGAGCAAGAAAAACAAAAATGAAGTACCAACATCAAAGACGATTAGATAAAATAGTAACATAGTAAAGCATCAAGTGAAAGTAATTAAGAATTAGGAGATCAGGGGGCACGTTACACCTACTGCGTTGAATAATAACATTATAAAAACATTTGGATCAGAGTTATATTCATTATACATGTGACAGGTAAAATACATTTAGGGGATCTGCTTGACAACAGCTACATACCCCGGACACATACTAGGGCATGAGCACTTGCGGTGAACTCAAATTCGTCAGGGTCAGTGCATCCCTCGAGGTTACAGCAAACATAAAAGATGACTTCACCTGAACTGGTTCGAACCAGGCATGAACCATTACCTGGTCCAGTGGCCTGAACATAGCAAAACAACATGTATGTCTATATCCATAAGAGGTGCGAGCATTGAACAAATCAATTCAAAAAAATCAAAACAGAAAAGAGCATTGGGCAGAACTTCATGTCTTATGGTGACTTTGTCATTATACGCCAAATAACAATGTTCTTCTGTTATACACTCTGAAATCTAAATGTCTGGATATCCAAGCTCCATAAACAGTGGCGTGCTAAGAGCCAGCTGATCAAGATGATACAATGGTGGAATAGATTCAAAATGTAGACAGTTTGTTTACCTTTTTTTGCATGCATAGAAATAAGAAAGACGCCTTAGTTGCAGCAACAATTCAACACCAGTTTGCGTCACCACACAAATTAGAAACTCCATTAACTAATAAGTATACGGAGATAAACCTGCTAACTTACAGCTTGCATCATACCAATTAAGAGAGATAACAATCGGTCTATGCAGGAAATTAAGAAGAAACGAACAACAGTAGGGAAAAAACACATGGGTTGCTGATCTATGACCTGCAAAAATAAGTACTGGAGCTGGTTAGATGTGATTTTTTTCGTGTGGAAATACTTAATATAAAACAGGGCAGGTTTAGATGTAAAGTTCAGAATATTGCAGGGAAAACACAATATGCTTAATTACTTCCATGGAAAAAATTGCAGGTAGAATTAGCATGGTACTTCCATGAAACAGGGCATGGAGTTGTGTTCTACATGTGGTAACATCATCATGATATTTTGATGTTTGTTTGCAAGTGCATAAACATGATGATTACTACTGGTGTACATGATAACTGTCCATACTAATTCAAATCTGATGGTGACATGGTGTACAACATATGTGAACATCTGGATGTTATTCTGCAAACTTTTTTCTCTTAGCATGATAACTAATGGAACTACTGGAGCTGCTTAGATGTGATTCTTTCTGTGAGTTTCTAAATATAAAATGGGACATAGCAATTTAATGGAGCAAAATTGATGGATGTTAAAATAGGGGAACACCCTTTGCATGTTAATTTTACTACTGGAGTGTTGACATGCAGGTAGTTTACATCGGGTTTGAAAACATGTGGAAATAGAAATCTATTTTACATCTGGTCATCCATGTCGAAGAGGCTGAACATGACAAAACAGGGTTCATTTCCTATAAATTGTCATCAAGTGCCCAATTAGCACAGAAATTGTATTCACATGCACCCATATTTACATCTATTAGAACAAAAAATGGCTTAGTGAGGTGATGTGGCTAGGGGCGACGATGGGGAGCGCCAATGAAAAGAGGATAGAGATGTGAAAGGAAGGGGACGGAGAGCAAAACCAGCTTCGCTGCGCGCTCGTCGCCGCCTCGTCCTCGTCGATGTGGCACCCTTGTTGAAGCCGAAGCACATGTGGAGGCCCCTCCTGCCGTTCCCATCGCCACCCTCCTCGTGGATCGCCGGCCGCAACGGACCGTGCCGCCGCGCAAGCGCCTGGTGGATGTTTCCGGCCCAACCTCGGCCGCCGGTCGAGGAGGCTGTGGCGGCGGCGACGGTCGAGGGTGGAGGCCGGGGAGCCGGGGCTGGAGGCGGCGGGCGGGGGTGGAGGGCGGCGCCGGCGGACGGGCTGGAGGGCGGCGCGGGCCGGGGAGCTATGCAGCGGCGGCGGGGGCGGGATGGGCGGCGCCGGCGGCCGGGCTGGATGGAGGTGGGAGCGGGCTGGGCAGCGACGGGGAGGAAATGAGGAGGATTAGGTATCTAGGGTTAGTGGTTGGTATATATATGAAAGGATCGATTCGTAATTGGTGGTAAACGCAAAGGCTTTTTGTGCAAAAGGGACGCATGGACCGTCGGATCAAGAAGCAACGGTGCAGATTGAAACACTGTGAACAGTACTCTACAGTGCCCGAGCACGGAGAGGGCGTCAAAATCTCCCTCCTTAATATATAGGGGTAATTGTCTCCAATGTTAGATTGGAATTGGTTGGCTGATGCGAAGAAGCCGCCGCCACCACCCCGCATGCAAACAAGAGTAGAAGAACCGAAGAAGCTCCCAAACGAGAAAATCCTTTTCTGCATCCTTGCTGACTTTTTCGTGCGTGCGCGTGTCTCGATTGGACGAGTTCTTTGTAAAATAGGGAAGAATCTTCGTGGAGTTTTGTCGTAGTGATTAATCGGGGATACCAGTTTTATTACTACCTCCATTTCTAAGAGTAAGACGACATATTGTTTTTAAATTTAAACATTGTTAACTTTGACCAAATTCTTAGAAAGAAATATTAGTTTTTACAATACCAAATCAATACCGGTCGACACATAATAAAATATATTTTCACATCATGTTAATATAGTATTATAGATATGGATACTCCCTCCGGTTTGAAAAGTTGACGCGACCTGTACCTCTGAATTGCACGTGCGAGCTTCTTTTCTCATACACTAATATCGGACCGGAGGTAATAGTAGTTTTGCCTATAAACTTGGTCAAACTTGATATTAGTTGACTTTTGAAAAGAACAAAAAAAATGAAACGAGGCAAAAGATTTGGCTTTATATTGATATAGGAGAAGCAAACATGACATTGCCTAGGCCAAAGTAAATTAAGACAATCAACCAACACCGTCCAGTCTCTCAGAGAGATAGATCGTCATATCTTTAGGAAGCGGTCACCTCTAAGCATCAATCTTAGCGAGAGGCTTATCTCTCGTCAGAATCCAATCCTTTCTTTCGTTTTTGATCTTTTGCATAAGGGTCGATGGCATCGGAAAGAACTATACCCCTTACTTTCAGTAATGTAGGGAGTAACTTCTATAGGCTCACGGAAAACTTTGTTTGGCTTATTAAAATAGGCGCAGACGCAATGACGACGATGCACATGCCGTTGTCTTGTCAGCAAAGGTGACCCAGGAGCTGCACGAAACTTGATGCCGCGTTGTCTTCTCACCATTGTCCATGTCCTAATACCTTTTTTCTGAAAATCTGAGGTGCATGGCATTCCTATTCCTATAAATAGATCCTGATTGGATTCTGCCTCAATTTCGCCATCCACGTCGCCCCAGAACGAGGGCCGTCCGATCGACGCCATCCAACGGCACGCAGCACCCCACGTCGCCCCCTAAACGCGCTACTTAGCCAGCTACAGTAACAGCGAATTTATACCAATCCGCGCTCGCCACGTCACCCGGTACCCCGCCGGTTGCCGCCGGTTTTGCAAAAAAAACCACGGTCACCCACTAATTGCATCACGCACTCCCATTTTCCTGAAGGAAAGGACCTGTTCGCAAATCCGCGAAGACCCAGGGACCGCGATGCAAAAACGGCACCGCATTCTCCCCTTCTCCTTCTCTCTCCCCGTGCGACCCCGGGGGTCGCCGTCGCCGCCGCCGCCCCTCCGCGCCTCCCCCGCCGGATCGACGCCCACGGAAGCCTCCGCCGCCGCGTCCTCGCCGTCGTCGCCGCAAATCGGCGTCCGAGACGCCGTGCAGGCCGCGCAATCGCCGCCGCCGTGCGCCCGTTGGGCCGCCGCGTCCGCGCAACGCCAGCCGCGCATGCCGGGAAGCTCTGAGGGCGCCGTGCAAGGGTCGTCTTTCCCGCGGCTGTCTGTCGACCGCCGCGCTCACTCCGGTCGCTGTCGACCTCCTCCTCTGCTGCCGACCACCAATTCGTCACCGCGGTATCACGTACGAACTCCTCCCGGTCCTGAAAATTACAGCGTCGGGGTCGCTGGTTGCTCTCTCTTCGTCTCCTCTCTCCTCCTCGCCACCCAGATCCTTTGTCTCGCCGTCACGCCGCCATGACTACCGTCTCCGGGCCAGACCGAAGCCGGAGCGAGCTCCACCATGCTACCCCCCTCCTCTGCCGCCAGGAACAAATCCTAGCCGCCATCTCTTCTTCTTCTTCTTCTTCCCCAAATCACCAGGCCTTAATTTTTGTTGGCTTAATAACGCATCTGGAAAGAATTAGCTTGGTGTGCCACCGTCAAATCCCATCATCCACACCTTTGTGATAAGGAGTTCCATCGCTGGGGGCAGGCGCTGACTCGCGCGCCGGCGTCAAGCTACAGGACCTCGCAACAGGGAAGCAAGCTTCACCGCCGAACCAAGATCTCCATTGATCGAGTCCCTGCGACAGCACCAAGAGGACCACATAACCGCGCAACATACAAGGGCATCAAGGTCGTCTTACCCGTATGACATCCTCATCTTCTTTCCAACACTATAAAAGGTTGTTTTGTCCGTCATTGACAATTGTTGTGGCCGTTCCCCCTCCTATTTTCTCTGTGTTGTCCTCTCATCAGACTTCTTCTGCCCTTTGTGTTGTAGATGGTTCCTATTTTCTCAAGGATTTCCAGGAGATCAGATGGTACCAGTGCATAGATGCCAACTGCTGGAGGAGTTTAGGCCAATTTTTGGGGGACAAAGAAGATGGAGGCAAACGCATCTGGCTACCAAAGACAGAGAATAATTAGTCTCTGACTACTGCTACTGATGGCACTGATGCCATTTTGCCGGAAAGAGTACCGATTAACTGCAACACCCACCTCACGTAATATCTCACACTCATAGATTTACAATTGTGTTTCTGTATGTACAACATGGTGGTGTATCATGCCACGTTGTAGTACAGTTGTGTTTCTGTAGTCTCTTATCATGAAATGCAGGGTCATGAATATGTACAGCATTTTTGTACAGTGGTGTGTCTATCATGTTATGTATTCAAAATAAATATGGTAGAATTATCTATGAGATCTTTCTCTTTCTGTGCATGGTGCTTGTGTTGTTCATTCCTTGATTAAAAGTTTGAGGAAGAGGTCCTTCTGATCCCAGTTTCCATGCCCGACCAAGACTGAATCCAATGCAGTGGAGAAGATAGTGCATCGAAGGCAGTTTGTAACTTGGTTTGATTGGACGGACAACATTGTTCGTGAAGCTGCAGCGTCGAGGAAATGTGACTAATTGCAGGTATGGAAGGAGCAAGAAGGGATCTGTATCTGATGGTTTGGCTGTCACACTTGGACCTCCGGTTCAGATTACTCATCTTTGCATATCAATTATGTCTTTATAATTCCGCTTTAGTACCTTAGAAGCATTTTTGCCTCATGTTTTCGTTATCCATTTTCTCTTGAAATTATACACATCAGTTTAATTCATGATCTATGTGTGTTCTTTTCTTATAGCTTCGCACACAGATTAAAATTACGAAGAAGAACAACAAGTTATAGAAATATGGGAGGGAAGGCCATAGGTAAGATGTGCCAGCGGATGACTCATGCATCATTTCAAAGCAACGGTGACTAATTATTAGCTATGTCCATCTAAATTATATAGTGAGCTCCATGTTTTTACAAAGCATATTCAGACGAATATAGCAGTTGCTAGCATCTCCTTTTGACATCATACCGTGTCTTGCCTCACGGAATTGAGTTTGCTTCTCAACATGATCTGCATTTTTTAGGTTAAAGATCAGTATCGATGGTTCAACATGCTTTATAAAATCAGCTTGCCAATGCAGCATAATGCATAGTTCATCAGTTTTGATCCTAGACTTTGCTACTTCTGTTACCCTCCCACTACTGTGTATTACCTTGCTCTTTGTGACATGATGCTTGAGGATAGTGGTCCTATATAAGTTTGACAATGGAGCCAGTGGAATTCCCATTTATCTTAGTAATTTTGAGACTCTGCATCTAACGAACGAGTACAGCCAGGAGTTCCGTTTTGGGAGATTTTGATGATGTAGTCTCTTTATTTTCTGTCCTGTATAAATACATATTACTTAGATGTCTACGATTTGTAGGTGCTATGCAGTCCAAGTAGAGGATTCAATTCACTGAAGCCTTGGTCGTAGTTCCGCACAACAAACTCAAGCACCCTCTTCTAATTTTGTTGGAAGTTGATAAGTCGTTTTGGAGCATTACCCTGTTTTTTCAGCTACTTCTCTCCGCTTCTCAAGCAAACACTACATATTAGTTTACATGATATGTTCTTTCAATTTTATGCTTATATAATGTTTAAATAATATGTGCATCTTAGAAGCACAAACTATACTCTATTCTGATAGAATTTCTTTGCTAATGTTGTTACAGTCTTGGAGTGCATACATTCATTCAGGAGGTCAAGCAGCTGGCACCTTAACGATATTATCTGAAACAACGTGGAAGAACGACAATGGCCAACAGAGACAATATAGTTGGGGTTTGTTTGAGACTAATCCAGTCTCTTCCAACCCCTTTCTTCTCCACCCAGTTAATCTTCTCAGATTTCAGATTTTGATGATTGCGCATAAATCTAGCATCTGTTCTTACGTCAATTAATGAATCAATCTCATGATGCTTGGTGTAGCACTGGAGTGGAGGAGGTGGTATTGACGGCACTTTGAAGTAGACCGTGCGCTGCTGTTGTTGGTGAGGTTGGAGGAACTGTAGCTTACTGGTGGTGGTCAGCGATATCTGCTTTATTCTCCAGCACTTAATTTCAACACTGAACAACGAAATTGGCTTTAACTCTAGCGTTTCATCAGAAAAAGAAAAATCTATCGTATACATATGTATGTATGCTGATTGTTCTTGGATCTTTCTTAGATATACACTGCTCTTGACTCGATCATGTCCTACAAGAAGTGGATGCAGCCAGTGGCGAACTGCGTTGCCTACGGCAATATCATGTTGAGAACCAGTCAGGAAGAAGACAACATGAAGTACTTGAATTTCACAGGTTTGTTAATTATTACATGTATGGCAAAAAGGCTTCTGCTTGACAATGTTTAAATATAAAACTGAACACGTAATGGATGGTTTTCTGCATTTTAACTATGGACCCCAGAAGTGAGTTTTTAATATTTGTTCTTATTAAATGATCAATGCAATTTATTTTCTCCTCTTTATGCGACATATATGATTGAATGATATTTATATTTAACATTAAAAAATAAATTCAATTCATTCCAAGCCAGCACATTTCTTACTTCAATTTTATGGTTCCAATTGATACCAAAAAAATACTAGCATCTGTGTCATTTCTATACGAGGGTGTATGCCACAAACAGTGGGTTAGAATCTGTCTAGACAACTAATATAAATTAAATCACTCACTCATTATATAAACATCACCACATATCCTTTCTAGAATCATGTTGGTGTAGTAGTAGTATGTGGTTGCAAAGCAGCGGTTTAATTGTTTCAAAATTAATTTTTCTTTTAGGGAAAAAGGGGTTGTATTTTTAAAACTGCTTATGCATACATTGTACAAAATGTATAATCAGTTTTCTTACTGTTTTATCACACATAACATGTTGCGTACTATTTCTATAGCTTCAGAGAAACTGTGAGCATGTATCTTCGTTGTTATAAGAATTTCCAGATTCAGTGCTCCATCTAGCACTCTATATTTCGAATTACTAGCTGTGTAATCAGGATTAACGTTTTCTCTATCACGAATTCACATGTTAGGATTATATTCTTTATAGGATACCCATGTTGTAGTTTGATTTTCTTAATCATTCTTCGAAAGAAGGGTAATCATTATTACGAGTCACCACATTAATCCTGAGCAATAAATCTAATTGCCCCTCCAAACGTCCTGTTAGCTAGCACATTTCTCTAATGCACTACTCAGATGAAGGCTGCCAGCATCATCCTTGCTTCCCCGACCCAACGGTCTTATCGACAATAACTCTACACGTCTTGGAACAATCTTTAGGTCTGTTCCCACCGTGTTTCCTCTCCTTCCTTTCTCAACATTATTCTTCCATCTACGTGGAATATATCAAGAAAATTACCATCCAATTCATGCTCTCCGGCTCGCCTTAATGTATTTTTCTACAAAATCACATTACCTTGCAATCTGAATATGGTGTGATCGCGGATCAATTTTTGGTGATGTAGATAAATCTATCCTCTCTGCTTCATAGCTTGATGCAACGGATGAGGAGGTTTTCCTATTTTAGCTTAAATAAAATCTCTCTCTTCTTGCTAATGTGGTTCTTTTCAGAAAAGCTCTGGAAAATATGATTCTAAGGTACACCTTTGATATCCAGTTTCTACTGAGAAGACAATTTATGTTGTTACAAACTAACCAGACCTTTACTAATTGTTTTTTCGTTCAGTTTTTCAGATTCTAACCCACTTCTTCAGTTGGAAGGAATATTTACATTCGATTCCATGGACTTGGTGTTAAAAAAATTATGAGCACCTAGAGCTGCTTAAATGTAACTGCTAATATTTCTGTAAGTGACATGTTACTTGAAAGAATCTCGGCCTCTCAACACACCAGTTCACTGTTCATGTCTCTATTTTTATCCAATCCGCTTCGGACGTAACCCTGCGTTGGCCGCCTCCATCGCGTTTTCTGTTTTCATCTTTTTTTTTCCTTCAGCTAATTACGTATGACCGGATCATGGCTGGTGGCACTTCCCTGGCTGATTACGAGCACGCACGGGCCGGCCGGTCATCCGGTCGCCGAGGACCGGCCTCAGAGTGCTCTGACATAGCACTGGGCATTCTACACTTTCATCCAATGGGCAGCCACCACGTGGTGTTTTTGTTTTCACTTTTTAACGATGTTTTTTTTATCAAACTTTCAACATAAACTTTGACGGTAATTTTTCTTAAACTTTCGACACAACCTTCTAACCGTAATTTTTTACTCACCTTACGGTAATACACTTTTCAAAGTACTCTTTTTACCAAACTTTAGATAAAATTGTCCAACTAAATATTTACACTTTTTTATGGTGGCCTTTTTTTACTAAACTTTCGATACAAACTTTTCGGTAATAGTTACCGTATGGTTATACACTTTTTAACGGTAGTTTTTTTGCCAGACTTTTGACAAAATTGCCCCATTAAATATTTACACTTTTTGACGGTTGTTTTTTGCCGAATTTTCGACAAATTCCGGCTGTAACTTCCCGGTGATAGTTACCCTACACACTTATTGACGATAGCTTTTTTTGCCAAACTTTTGACAAAATTAACCCATTAAATGTTAGGTTAACTAAATTGTCGTCATATAGCTTTTCCTTGTTAGCAGACTTTCGACAAAATTGTCCCATTAAATGTATACACTTTTCGACTGTGGCTTTTCTTACCAAACTTTTAACACAAACTTCCGATCGTCATAAAATACACTTTTTAGCAGCCATTTTTTTTGCCAAACTTTTGAAAAAAATGTCCGAACATTTACACTTTTCGACGGTGGCTTTTTTTACGAAATGACGGTAGCTTTTTTACGCGACTTTTGATATAATTGGTTATTAAATATTGGGCTAACAAAATTGTCGGCAGATAGATTTTTTTAGAAGACTTTAAACAAGTTGTCTCATTAAACGTTTTCACTTTTCAATGATGACTTTTTTTACCAAACTATCTGCACAAACTTAAATTCGTCGGTTTCTGTTGATTGTTACTCTACGGTAATACATTTTTGACGATAACTTTTTTTACGTGACTTTCGACAAAATTGTTCCATTACCTACGGTAATACACTTTTTGATGGTAGTTTTTTATTAGACTTTCGACAAAATTGTTTAAAACGTTTACACTTTTCGACTGTGGCGGTTTTCAAACTATCGACACAAACTTCTATCAGTAACTTTTTGGTCATACTTACCCTACGGTAATATACTTTTTTATGGCAGTTTTTTTACCACATTTTCGACAAAAATTACATTAAACATAAGGTTAACTAAATTGTCACCAGGGGCGCGGTGTGTCACCGCGCCGTGTTACCTAGTAAATAAATATATTAAGGCGCTGCAGTTTGCTGCGCTGAGAGCGCTCCGGGCACTGTAGCTTTCAGTGCCCAGCTACAGTGCCCCGCGGGGTACTGTTCACTTTTTTTTTTTGCTTTTTTTTTTTGTTTTTTTTTTAAAAAAATTTGTTCTCCCTAAAATTATATACACGAAATATATGCGTGTCGACGAGTAGTTTCCACGAAATATATGCGCGTCGACGAGTAGTTTTCTACCCCGTGAACGGTTTTGAGTTTTGTCGACTCTAACTCTTCAATTTTGGATCCAAATTCGCACAGACATTTAACAATTTTGTCAAATTTTTTGCAGAAAAGTCCCGCGCTTCTCACTAATTCTATCTATATATAAAGGAGAAGCAAATTCTCGCTCTCTCCTTGCTCGGGTCACTGTAGCTTCACGAAAGCTACAGTACCCGGCAGGGTACTGTTCACCTTTTTTTTTTGACTTTTTTTTTGTTTTTTTTTAAATTGTTCTCCCTAAAATTATATACACGAAATATATGCGCGTCGATGAGTAGTTTCCACCCCCGTGAAAGGTTTTGATTTGTGTCAACTCTAACTCCTCAATTTTGGATCTAAATTCGCACAGACATTTAACGAATTTTGTCAATTTTTTTGCAAAAAGTCTCCGCGCTTCTCACAAATTATATACATGAAAAATATGCGTAACGTCGAGTAGGTTCCATCCCCGTCATCGCTTTCGAGTTTAAACGACTCTAACTCCTCAATTTTTAAATCCAAAGTCACACAAACATTGCATGAATTTTGCCAAAAAATTTGCAGGAAAAACCCACGTTTTCCAATAATTATATACACGAAATATATGCGCGCCAACGAGTAAGTTCCACCCCCGTGAACGGTTCCGAGTTTTGCCGACTCTAACTCCTCAATTTTGGATCAAAATTCGCACAAACATTCCATGAATTTCGTCAAATTCGAATTTCCTTGAACATTTATTATGTCATTACAATAAAACATTTCATACATAAAATTTCTCTTAAAGGGCGCGGCGTGTCGCCGCGCTAAATTCAACTAGTCTTCTTCTATACCGCTGCTGCATGCTTGCTACGCAGCACACAAATGGTCAAACCAATGAAATCGCCCAGCAAAAACAACATTCAATCTCTTCTTAAAAGACAAGGAACACTTGTGCATCCCCCGCTGAGATAACAATGATTTGGCCATGTTCCTCTGGATCCAGCGGATATCAAAGCTGTGTCCACCCTCTGCATCTCGGCCTGGATCGGCAGTTCGGCACACGTACACCTTGTGTAATCTAACAGTTCGTTGGAATCCGGTCACAATCGTCGTTCTTGACCGGGCTAGGCCAAACCAGCCACGTTGTGGGGTGCGTCGTGTTGCATATCTGAACCAGACGACCTACCATAAGATTCAAGCAACAAACTGGATGAATTGGAGCTTCGTGTTTTGTCAGACTGTGTCGATTATCTGACAATTTGCACCACCTCTCCAGTTCATCTTCCTTCCATGTTTGTGTCGCTCTCCATGAGCTCCGGCGAGGGAAGTCGGGAGTACCGTACATGGCCGAAAACAACCTTTTTCGGATAGGAATAGGGCTGGGCTGCGGGTAGGTCCTCGTCACGAGCAATCGGTCTAGAGTTGCAAACCCTATGCGCCGCCCGTTAGCGGCGTGAATCGGCCGCGCCGCTAAGTGCATCTCCACTCGTTCGCCCCCCCAGGTTTTGGTGCGGCGCCGCATTGCGTTTGCGCCGGCACAAACTTGGGCCTGGGGGCAAAGTTACCGGTCGTTTCGGCCCCCAGCGAAAACACACATCAACATGATTTGAAAGTCCATATTCCCGCCCCCAAAAACAGCCCGAGTTCGGCGATCAAAACAGCCACAGTTGGGCGATCATACAAAAAAGCCATAGTTCGGCGAATGGATCAAGCCACAGTTCGGCGATCTGGTGAAACAGCCACATTCGGCATTCTTATACGCAGATCAGATGGTCGCCGGCGAAACCTCGGCATCATCGTCCAGCTCGATGGGCGTGGTCGTCGGAGCAGGGGCAGAGGTCGGAGTGGCCGTTGTGCTCGGCTCGGCTGTAGGCTCGGTGCTCGGCGGCGGTGTGACTGTGGCCGAGCTCGTGTTGGATGGACTGTCCGAGCTTGTATCGCCTGGAGTGGTGGAGCTCGGAGTCAGAGTCGCCGTCAGGGTCAGGGCCGGGGCGATCTGGCTGAGAATCACGCGCCGCTGCGCCATGAACCACATCCTGACCTCGGGGTCCATCGCCGCCGGGTCGCCTCCCATGAGGAAAGCGAGGTTGTTGTTCCTCTTCTTCGCCACGGTGTTGGTCTTGAGGAGGTCGAGCTTGATGTCCGCCTTGTCCATGAGCGCCTTCCACCTCGCGTTCGTCTTCTCCTCTCTCGCGGCGGCGTGGGTTTGAGTGTCGGCGATGAAAGTATCGATTGATGCTTGCAGCTTCGCCGCCGATGGCGCCGCGTCTCTCGCCGCCTTGGCTTTCTTGTGGCCGTCAGGGCGCCCATCTACCGCACCGGCCGCCGGCGCGTCCGGGACGTACGCCTTGCCCGTGCCGAGAGAATGACGAATTTGCACCCACTTCTCGCACCCCTCGATGACGATGAAGACGTGGAGGAACTTGAAGTCCGCCTTCTCGTCGTTGCGGTACACCTCGAACATCCGGACCATCTACATGACCAACCGGCCGAACTAAAAAGGAAATCACGGCGGGAAGGCTCACCTCCATCTCGTAGTTGGAGCCGCTCTTGGGCCGAAGGGCGACCTCCTCTTGAATGCCATGCCATTTGTTGCAAGCATGTTGGATGTTCGCCCAATGGTTGGCCATGGCCTTCTCGCCACGCGGAGCGGTGCACATGGAGTAATCGGGATCAATCATCCGTCAATGGCTGCCTGCTCGACCCCATCTTCCTCAGCCACCGTGCCCCCACCAGAGCCTCCTCCAGATCCGCCGTCAGAACCGCCGCCGGCCTCCCCGCCGCTTTGTGAGAAAAATTCCCCACCTTGTGAGAGGAAGCTCGGGCATGCCGCCGTCGCCATCGAGCCGGTGGTGATGATCTCCTCGATGAAGGTGTCGACGTGCATTCCACCGAACAGGCTGCGGACGTCCTGCTGAGGGGCGAAAGGGAGGACGCGGCGAAGCGACGACGAGGTTGAGTAGCCCGGCGAGCCCGCGTACATCATCGGCGGAGGAGCGCAGTGGGGAAAGGCGATGTTGGGGTTGAAGCCGCCATGGGGTTCAGCGTCGGCGTACCCAGAGGAGTAGCTGTGCGGGGACGCGCTCCAGCGCGGCGACGGGGATGGAGAGTAGCCGGTGGGCGAGGCGACGCTAGCTTGACTGGCCCATCCGGCGAAATGGGGATGAGGAGGGAAGCCGACTCTCAGCTTGGCCGGTGGAGCCAGAGCCACAGACGCAGCCGGAGTTGGCTCCTCCACCGCCATCTCCTCTTCCTCTTCTTCCTCTTCCACCTCTTCTTCGCCGGCAGCCTCTGCCAGGCCCTCGGCTAGGCGCTTGGCCCACAGCACCCTCTCCCTCTCCCGGCGGTGCGCGTTCTCGGACTTCTGGCGCGCCTGGTTCGCAATCCACTTGGCGTTGCTCTAGCCCGCCGGCCTCTTCATCGGCGCCCTTGGCTTCCTCGGCTTCTTCACCTCCACCACGGCGGAGGGAGCGGCAGAGGTGGCGGCGGCGGTGCGGGGTCCGGTGAATTTGCTGGGAGCCATGGCGGCGAGATCTAAGGGAAATGGGGGGATCGGCCGATGGCGGAGAGTATATGTGGTGCGAAATGGAGGGAAAGAGCAAAATTATGGAGGGAAGGGCCAAAAAATGGGGGGAAATCGACACGGCTCGCCGACAGGTCTGGCCCACGCGCGCCTTTTGCCCCACCAGGCGAACCCCGGTGCGATGGGTTTGGCTTGGGTGCGCCGGCGTGAAACGGCTCTAAAAACGGTGCTAAGCAGCGCTAAATGAGGTCCTGGGGGCGACTGGTAACATTTCCTTCGCGCCGGCGCTAAATAGGCTCCTGGGGGCGCTGGGGGGGGACGAGTGGAGATGCCCTAACGGGGCAGCTCTGCCGGGCCGGGCCATCGGGCGCCTTTTCCTTCTTTCTTTCGTTTTATATCTTTTTTTCATTTCTTTTTCTTTTTCTGTTTCGTTTTTTCTTTTTGTTTCTTTTTCTTTTTCAGTTTTTTTTCTCATTGTTTTTCATTCTTTTTTAATTTGTTTTTTGAAAATGGTTCCATTTCAAAAATGGTTCAAATTTAAAATGGTTCTAAATTTTAAAATTATTCATTTGAAAAGGTTCCATTTTGGGAAATGGTTTCAAATTTAACAATAGTTCCATTTTGAAATTGGTTTCAAATATAAAATGGTTGTGGTAGCGCGCAGCCCTTGCTGATATCGAGCAGATCGTAGTGATGCTCGACATCGAATCTCTTCCAGGAAGTTTATGTCATCAATCCTTCGCTCAACTTGGGTGTCTTCATCATAAGCGAGTACCCGGGGAGATCCGTACCTTAGCTCTGTTGGCAGGACAGCTTCAGCTCCATAGACAAGGAAGAAAGGTGTTTCTCCAGTTGCTCGGCTTGGTGTGGTTCTGAGAGACCACGGTACACTGGGTAGATGATCAATCCAATTCTTCCCTTTGTTCTCCAACTTATCAAATGCTTTGGTCTTCAGACCTTTTAGGACCTCCGCATTGGCTCGCTCCACTTGTCCGTTGCATCTTGGATAGGACACTGATGCAAAGCACACCTTGATGCCCAATTATTCACAGAAGTTGAGGAAGGCTCGACTTGTGAACTGAGTGCCATTGTCGTGATGATCCTATTAGGTACTCTGAAGCGATAAACAATTCCCTCGATGAACTTGATGGTGGCCTGGGCCGTCTGGCGTGGTACTGGCATCACTTCCACCCATTTTGTGAACTTGTCGATAGCCACGAAGAGGTATTCATGTCGCCAACTGACTTTGGCAACTTGCCCACGATTCAAGCCCCAGACTGCAAATGGCAGGATATTGGGATGGTTGGAGGGCTTGAGCTGGCTGATTGATGTTCTTCGCGTAGTATTGGCAAGCTTCACAGGTCTTGACAATTTGCGCGGCGTCGTGCAGGACTGTTGGCCAGTAGAAACCCTGACGGAAAACTTTTCCCGCCAGAGATCTTGAAGCAACATGACTTGAGCATGTGCCCTCGTGGATGTCCCCTAGAAGTACTTGGCCTTACTCTTGTTGTATGCAGCGGAGGTTGACCCCGTTGTCGCGTTGCCGGTAGAGCTCGCCGTCGATCAGGACGTAGAGCTTGGCTTGGCGAGCCACCCGCTCGGCATCATGATCATCCTCCGGAAGAGCATGCTCCGTCATGTCCTTGATGATGTCCAGGACCCAGGGTGGGTGTGTTCTTTCCACCGGTAGCACCATTTGACCAAGAAGAAGCATGGCTTCCATTGGTCCAGGTTCTGCCGGGTCTTGCGCGTCTTCTGGGCTGGTTTCCCGGGTTGTCGAAGTAGACGGGTCACCAGCCCCCAGTGTCGATGTAGACCTTGCCTTGAGCCTCTCGGGAGAACAGAGGGTTGCCGGAGCACCTCAATTTAGATCCCGGGAGGCACTGGTTCTTGCTTGGAGGCCATTTGTGACAGCTCGTCCGCGGACGTGTTTTCATCCCTCGGGACTTACACGGCCCAGAAGCTGTCGAAGCATCACCGAAGCTTCCATACCTCCTCGACGTACGGTGCCATCTGAGGGCAGCGTACTCCTTGTTCACTTGTTTGATGACTAGCTGAGAGTCACCCTTGACGATGAGCTTGTTTATTCCGAGGCCAATGGCAGCACGAAGTCCCGCAAGAGGCCCTCGTACTCCGTCGTGTTGTTCAAGATTTTCTCCTTGTAGTGCATCTGGACGACGTACTTCAGACGGTCTCCCATAGGTGAGATCAAGACAACTCCAGTGCCTCCCTGGCCCTTGGTGTAGGAGCCGTCGAAGTTCATGGTCCAGGCGTCGGGGTCTTCTTTCCCGGGAAGGCTGGATTCCTCCACCGGGTTGTCAAACGCGGTCCACTCCGCCATGAAGTCGGCTAGCGCCTCACTCTTGATGTTGTTCGTGTGCTCGAACTTGAGGCCGAAACCTTGAAGCTCTGATGGGGGAATAATAACCCGGTAGGCCCATACAGAGGGAGGCGTGACCCGCCAGGCAGGAGGCCGGCCAGGCCAGCTAACCATCAACATGGGCCGGGTTATGTTGCTGGGCCGGTAGGTTTGGCGGTAACCCGGTTCAGGAAGGAAAGATTCTAGAAGACCAGAGGCGGTTCAGGACTTGGAGGACACGAAGGCCAGAAGAGCTAGAGTAGGACTCCGAGTCTGGGTAGAACCTGGATTTATCTTGTAAAGCGCCAGGAGACCCGGTCATCTATATAAACTGGTCCCTGTGCCCTAGATAGACAGAACTTTTACGATCCAAGCTTAGGCGAGAGAACCATCGAGAGAAATACCCCAACCTTGTAACCTAGATCGAGATCCGGCTCTTTTGTCATAGCCGGGTTATCGAGATCGAGATCAATAATAAGATAGCAGGAAGTAGGTCTTTATCTCCAATGGAGAGGCCGAACCTGGGTAAACCCTTTGTCCCTGCAGTGCTAAACAATCTCCCAGATACCAGAGTCGCCTTGCCCATCATCTCAAGCTACCCCAAGGTAGCATCTGCCGTGTTATCTACCCCACGACAGTTGGCGCCGTCTGTGGGAACCGCGTCCAAAGGTGTCACCATCATGGGAGAAGCAATGCAAGGAGTGGAGAACTTTGTTTTCGGCGAGATCACCCTCAACTCGCAAGGAGAGCCCATCGTTGATGATTCTGGCTAGGGGCCGGAATCAGATCTACTTGAGTCAGGTGATGTTATTCCAAATGGCAAGTTTAACGTTTTTGTTGGTATGATTGCAACTAGATCTGCTAGTGATGGAGACTATGAATCTGTGTCAGGAGCTGCCACAATTGTTCAATCTGATGGAGAAGAGTCAGTTGGTACGGCTGAAGATGAGCTGCCCCTGGGCGTACACGAGGAACGAACGGGAAACCCGGCTCAAATCCCGGGTGATGTGGTGGACCATGCTGGTTCAGAATCGATCTTGCCCCTGTTTGAAGGCCGGTTTGGGTATGGAGCAGAAGAAGAGGACGAAGAGGAGCAAGAGTCCATCCCAAGCCCGGTTAGGAGGGTTGCGGTTTACACCGCTCCATCGATCAACGCGGGAGCGTCACCGTCAACTGTCGTGCCACCAGCTTTTACTCCGGGTTAACAGCAGCAACCATTGCCACCAGTACTGGAGCTGGCGGGTCAAAGAGTTGATGGAGACCCGGCTTCGGTGTCTGAGGAAAGTGAAAACACGGCGCGTTACAGGAACAGCTTCGGTTTTCTCAATAACCGGGCTTAGGGCGAGGAAAGAAACAACACAACTGGGGCCCAGGCCTTGTTTAACAATGGCCTGGTCCTAGATCCATCAGCACTCACGAGGATTGTTACTCCAGAAAACGCGGCAGCTAGAGCTATAGAATTGGATACAGCGCGCCGGGCTCTGGAGCAGATGCGCAGAGACACAATGGCAGAGAAGCAAGATATGGAGGTTAGGCGAAAGCAAATAGAGGATGAGGAAAATCGTCTCAATGAGATGACCAGGGCACACCGGAGGAGGCACCAGAGCCGGCTGGCTCTAGGACAAAACGCCATAAATCCCGCAATATTGTTTAGGACCCCAGAAGATCAACCAATTGATTTGGCTCAGGTGGCTCCAGTTGTTAGAACAAACGCAGAACCAGGAAGAGAAACAGGAAGGGCTGGAATTACAGCTGCAGCGGTGCCGGGTCTTCTCGCTGGGGAAGCCAGGGGAAATCCGGGTTTGTCGCCTAGGACACCAAGGTTCCACACGCCGGCGGGCCATTTTTCCAATCCAGCAGATAACGTGTACGCAGCAACTTTAGCACTTGACCGTATTCCATTGGGAGACTCGCCAGCAGAGATTGAAGCTTGGCGTGCCATTGACATGTTGCGCACTGCGGTTGTTCAGCAAGTCCAGTATTCAAAGGAGAAAAGCGCGCTTCATTCTACAACTTATCGTAGTAAGAGTCGCCACGGTGGGAACCCACCATTGGCCGGGTTTGCCGCGGCACAGCAGTAAAACCCGCCTCAGCAGAACAATCAGCAACACCAACCCGCCCCTGCAATTTCTGTGGCTCAGCAGATAGTCAATAGATCGCGAGCGGGAAGAAGTGCAGCTAATGCAAACCCGGCAATACCTGCAACAGGAGTACCGCAAGGAGGACCGGGTCCCGCGCCTGCAGCGTCTACAACTCGCCGGGTAACAATAATTTGTTAGCAAGTTCTTCCACCTTAGCGGGGCCAAAGTGTCTTTCAGATGCCATTAGAGCAGAGCCTTTCCCTGAGAAGTTCAAGGAGCCAAGCAAGATTGCCAATTACGAGCCGAGCACGGACCCGGCAAGTTGGTTGAGCAGCTATGTAACAGCCCAAAGTTAAGAACCTGAAAAACCAGTGTTAAATTTTTGTTTTTGTGTTCATTGCATCATGGCATCATGCATCATGTTGTTGTCACTAGGGAATTGTGCTTGGGAATTGTTGTTGTTGTTAGGGAATTGTGGAGGTTTGAGAACATTTCAAAAACCAACTTGCCAAATGTACTTCCACAAATTTCAAGACAACGAAGGCACTCAAGCTTGCAAAACAAAATATCTTGACCTCTTATATTTGTCAAGGAAGTTCCAAGAGCTAAAAATCAATATTTTGACTTGCTTCAAAACTCTAAAAGAATATTACTTTGGAATTTAGCAAAATTGCTATAAACAAACTCTATGAGCAAAGTGGTACCAAACTATTTTATTTGGAGATACCAAAAATTGTGGAGCTACTAAATGTTAAGGGGAGCCTCCTCAAATTATGTCATATATTTCTGGAGTTGTTAAGTGCCTCTATAAAATCCCTAAAACCTGCTGGAAATAAAAGAAAAGGAAGCAAGGACCAATCTGTGATGGGTTTAAAACTTCCAGGGACTTGTTTGTAAAAACTGCGTCTTCCTCACTGTTGCGACCAAGCGCAGTGCTCGCGCCGCACCACCGTCGCGCGCCGGGCCCCTTCCCCCTGCCCTCACTGCAAGAGGAGCTCCACGCTGCCCCACTCGCCACTGCTCCCTTGTTTCCCCACCTGCTTCCCCTCTGCCTCTCCCCATTTCCTCTTCCCCGCGGGCTGCCATGGCCGCCGCCACCACCGTGCTCGTAGCCGCCGTTCGAGAAGCTCCCGAGTAAATCGGCGACCACCACCATCTCCGCCGCGTCGCCTGCTTCAACTCCGCCAGAGGAATCGACCGGAGGAGGCGTGAATCGACCGCGCCGTCCATTTCCCTCTCCGCCACCGCCGCGGCTCCGCCGCCCGTGTTCGTCGCCGTCGAGCCACCTCCGCTTCCCCGACCTCGCCACTGTGCTCGTGGTGAGCATCTCGTCCGTCGTGACCCCGTCCGCTTCCCTCTCCCGCGCTAGCGCACGCTCCACGCCGCCGTGTGTCGCCGTCGCCGGCCGTGTTTCCGTCGAGCACTGCCCCGCGTGTATCTCTCAGTTTCTTCAGACGAAGACCAAATCGGATATTCCGATTTCCCCGTAACCGGATACTCCGAGTCTAGTCAGTACCAAATTTTCATATTACCATTTCGAACGGATATTCCGATTCTACAAAATCCGGATATTCCGATTATGAGCAGCACAAAATAAAATTCCTTTCTCACTTATTTCTCTTCCGAAGTTGGTGAAATAATTCTGTTATTGCTTAACTAACTTATTAAAAGGACATATCTAAAAAGGAAATTTAGAAATGTACCAACTTTTTATCTGTGCGCCTGGAGAAAAATAATAGAAGGCAAGAAAATTAATAGAAACTTCTAAAATCAATAACTTTTAAATCGTTTATCCAAAATTTGAAATTGAGGTATCAAAATGTCCAGAAAAATGAAACTTAACCAAAAATATAACTCATCCATGAAAATGAATCCTTTAAATGGTGAAAATAATTGAAATTTGGAAAAAGTCATAACTTTTTAAATAATGGTCCAACAATTAAGTTTGACCTCTCAGAATGTTCAGCAAGTGAAATACTAACGGAAAACATCATTCTCATGCATGGACAAGCATTTTGTGATACTGGTTATAACTAGAACAACATGTTGGACATTAAGATAAATATGGGTGGTTAACCGAATAACTCCTAATTATACTTCGGGACCCCATTTAACTTGATGATCATTTCTAGGATCTCTTGGTTGCATTAAAATGCCATATCATCATTCTTGTATGCATTGCACAATTGCCATGTGTTGATTGTTGTTTTTGCTTTCCGGTGTTGTTTGCTCTCCGGTAGATCACGAGTTCGGAGTTGAGCGTCATTACTCCGACGAGCAGTTTGACTACTCCGCTCAACAAGGCAAGCGTAATCCCCCATCTGAGCATATCTTATCCTATTTTCCGCAAATATTTTCTCCACTATAATATTGCATGCGGTTCCAAATGTCAATTTGCTTGGATTAGAGTATCCTATAGTTGCATTAAGATTCCGATGCCAATTACCTGTTTCCCCTCCTATTATCCATAGGTTTGTATTGTTGGCCTGAAATACTTAACTATGCAATGTTGATGCTTAGCCATGCTTAGTTAAATGCTTAGCCGTCCGATGGATACTTCATGTTGGAAACAGGTTGTTGAAGTGTTCAGATGATGGTGGAGAATTTGTGGTGACAGGTAATAAGATGCTTAAAGGTGGGGATGAGAGGCCACTTTGGTATGGTGGTGCTTTGTCTCGTTCTCGCAGCCTAGGTGCGAGTTCTTTACCTCTTGAACCAAGAATGAGCGCGCTTCCATTCGGTGGGGTATATGGAGCCCTCGTCGACCGACTAACTTGTGGCGGACTAGCCGAGGGTCCTCTAGTTCGGGCTTCCATTTGCGCGTGTGTTGTGATGGTGGCCAAGACTGAGATGAGGATGGTGGTGTTAGGAAAATAAGTGGCCGCGGGACAGAGTGTTGCAGGCACTCCTTGTCCTACCGCCACTGATGATCCTGGGTTAGTCTCAAGCAAGGTAAAGGTTGTAACCGTTCCCACTCAGCCGGCTTTCCCCGGAAGAGAGCTAAGCGTAGGCAATGAGCCGGGCGGTACCGAAGGTAAACACAGTGCACCCCTGCAGGGTTAAATCTTTTCGAAAAGCCGTGTCCACGGTTACGGACAACTTGGGAAAGGACGATAAGATCATAGAATAACGTTAACGGAATGATTAAAAACTGGGTACTAGAGGTACCACTCACGAATGTAAGGTTGACTTCCTCGAGGGTGATTCGGGGAGGTGCCTTTGATGAACAGTTACAATGTTGATGATGGTGATGATGGTGAGAAATGATTCAAGAGAAAAGAGTTACTTCTTACCCCTCTTTTAAAATATTCTGATTAGACGATGCCATGGAGTTTGTTTTATTAAATAAAATCAGCTTTATGCAAAACAGCCATAAAACTTTGAAAGCCTCATCGAGCTAAAGCTCTATATATAATCTTGCGAGTTCGTCGAACTCAACGTCGTTTGCTTTGTTTCAGAGGAGGACTTCACCGACCTCGAGGTGGGTTCTTTGTGGACGTCGACGAGTAGTCTGGGGTTCCCAGGTGGCAGCTTGGGACATCCCGGAACAGCTGGCGCTGGATGTTTATTTGTAGGCCTCTTAGGCCATAATTTGGTTCTTGTTGTTTAGAACAACTTAATTTGCTTCCGCTTGTTGTAATGTTGGGTCTGTGACCTCTGGTTGTCATTTGCTATCTTTCTCTATTATAAGAGTTGAACTATATGATTTGTGTCGTAGAGTCTGTGATGTGCCAGTTGTTCCACAAGTCTTGATCTCTCTATTATGCTTTGATAGTGTGTCTGGTGGTATCGGATAACCGGGGACACAGTATCACTGTATAACAGTCGGGTCGGGGCGCCACAAGTTGGTATCAGAGCAGGACTGCCTGTAGGAAACCCTTCTACTGGTCGATGTTGAGTCTAGTGTTTGTGAAAATATTTTTAACCTAAAAATGAGTTGTGAAAACCATCTTAGGATTCTTTTTACTCCTTATCTGGTTACACTCTAATCTCGGAGCAATCTTACCTCGATTTGACTTAAAGGTTTTACTTCTCATCTGTTACTTCAAAATGATTAGAAACGGGGTTGGGGCTACCTTTAGTGTTATGTGTCCAGTTGCTCCCTCTGCGTTACGATCCCAAATCCACTCAGATGTTCAAGTTGCAATCCCAAATCAACTCAGATGTTTGAATCCTGTTACCCAACGAAGGAGCAAGTGATTATCCTCGATTTTGCCGGATTTCAACCCAAGGTCTTGAACCGAAGGTCCTGGATTGTACTGTGAGTCTGGTATGATGAATTGTGTGGGTTGTTACCCATGTGATCGTTATGCTATTTATGATTCTCGGCACATGAAGCTGACCTTTAACCCAAGTCCTTTATGTGGTCTGTGTGGTAAATGGTTGAACCTCAATTTCCCACACCTCGGATGGCTATGTAACTTTAACTCTGCCATAACTGGAGATTCTGTCTTGGAAATCATCTGGGTTATGACCAGGATTCTCGTAGCAAGTCTCCCATCTCTGTTGGTGACTCTGCTGCATCTCTCCTTTCTGGGCATGGTTATCACAACTGAGTAATAACCGGTGCATCTGCAACATCTTGGGATTCTCCTGAGCATGTTTCTTACTCTGATCTGCTTTCCGACCTTTGTCTGTCTGTTGACAGTAAAGTCTTATCGTGCATTGGGTGTTCCGATGCAAGTCACTCCTCGATCCGTCAAGATCTTCCACTTCATCTTGTTAGGAGAAACAAACTCCAGCACCTTGTCCACATCTCGGGCTAGGTCAAAGTTTTGTATTCCACAGAATAAGAGGTTTGTTAGTCTCTGTTTCCGTTCCACCTTAGAGTGTCACACTCTTGGATATCAGGGTATCGAGATAAGTATCATGATCCTCTTGATGAAGTGATGCTCTTACACTTTGTTGCTCTCCGATCTCCGAGTGACTTATTACTCTAGAAGGATAAGTCGTGAGCAATGATGTGGCTATCGGATATTCTTAGCAGTTCTTACTGTGCGGAAATCCAGGGATATCCATTGCCTCCTTAGCATGATTGGTTAGCAAATCAATAAGCTGAGTTTGATAGTGCTACCAAGTCAGTTGGCTCTGATGCACTCCCTCGGTCAAAGAGCTAGGTTCGTGCCGAAGCTCCCAAGACCACCTCGTTGTGCCTTGAAAGGCATGATCCTCTCTTGAACTCAAGATCCACCAGTATGTCGTGACATCCTATATGTGGATCGTGATATTCTATGGGTCTTTCCAGAAGTATCGCCAGGTTGTCACCTGACCGTGATGTTGAGCTTATGAGTAAGCTGGTTCTCTGAACAACTCCCTTCTCCAAGAAAATCGTGCTGGATGTCCAGAATTATTCGGTTGAGCTTAAACAACTTGGAGCGTTAAAAGACAAAAGCTCTATCTGATATAGTTCCTTCTCAATGGGATGCCTAGTCTGTTCGTGTCGAAGCAAGGTGGTATCTCCTTTGTGGATATGTTATCCTACAACTCTTTTGATTTGAATTGGGCTATCGTCAAATCAAACTCAGACCTACCCACCTGAATGTGTTAGTCTGACCAATACTTATGCCCCGTCATGTGACATATGAGTCTACCGTCTTGGAGTATCTGGATAAGTTTGTTGTTGGGCCCATCAACTACATTCTTATTTTCTCCATGTTTGAGGAGATTCATATGGGATATTGGGCGTTAGCATTGGAAACTTGTTGGAACTAACCTTGTGTCGTCACAAGGAATGTGTTCTGGAAGTTAGAAGTGACTTTCCTGGTTCACGTGCAATTGCTGAAAGATGTCGCCGTGGACCTGAGTGAATTGTCTGGTTCCTCGAAATCATCTCAACCGGATCATGCATGTGTAGAATATTCTCGGAATGGTATGTTGTTACCTCCATCCCTTGAGAATTTCATCTATGCATCCAAGCCACTGATTGAATTGTTCCAGAAAGAGAGGAAGTCTGAGAACTTCTTTGTCTCCTATGGTGTTTCCCGTCAAGGACTAAATCGTGTCTCATTGCAAGTAAATCAAGTAGGGCAGCTGTCTTCTGACAAGTTGCTAATACTTGAGTTCCGCAATCTCGTTCCTCCTTTGGTGTTTGACCTTGTAGTCCAAATCTTGGGGTCCTAGCAATTGTAACCCGTTGGTATGCTTTGCGAAGATTCCCTATTCCTTTATGTGGAGTCTGAACTATCTACACACCTGACCAGATCTGAACCTTAATCAGAAGCGATAGTTGGTGATCCCCAAGAAGCTTGTTCCCGATGTCTAGAAAAATCAAGAAGTGTTCCCAATACTAATGATTGCGGAGTTTCTGGAGTTCTCTCGATCTAGCTTTCCGATCCTTCTCCAGTGATCTGAAATGCTCCTCCGTGAGGAAAGTTCTACTCAAGCCGACTAGTACAAGTTATCTCCTCATCTGTTGGAATCTGGTTTCAACACTCTCCCTCAGAAATTCAAGGCCTTGTGCAAAGTTCATATTCTGAATCTTTGGGAAACAGTTGTCTACCAACTGGAACCTCTTATCAATCTCCCGTCAAACGCATGTGTCTCCTAACTGTCAAATCAAGGGATGCTTGAAGTCTCATCCTAGGATTCTACTAGGAGGTACCTGATCGTGGTAGATTCACCAAGATCCATCCTTCCGGAAAAGTTCCCTTCTTCCCTATGGTGTACACTGATTATGATCCTGACGTGTAGCCGATGAAGATCTTCAGGATGCGCTGAATCAATCTGCACCGAGAAGACCGTTGAAGACCGTCGTAACCTTTCCCTCTTTCCTACTCTAGAATCTCGGGACGAGATTCCTGTAAGGAGGGTAGAATTGTAACAGCCCAAAGTTAAGAACCTGAAAAACCTGTGTTAAATTTTCGTTTTTGTGTTCATTGCATCATGGCATCATGCATCATGTTGTTGTCACTAGGGAATTGTGCTAGGGAATTGTTGTTGTTGCTAGGGAATTGTGGAGGTTTGAGAACATTTCAAAAACCAACTTGCCAAATGTACTTCCACAAATTTCAAGACAACGAAGGCACTCAAGCTTGCAAAACAAAATATCTTGACCTCTTATATTTGTCAAGGAAGTTCCAAGAGCTAAAAATCAATATTTTGACTTGCTTCAAAACTCTAAAAGAATATTACTTTGGAATTTAGCAAAATTGCTATAAACAAACTCTATGAGCAAAGTGGTACCAAACTATTTTATTTGGAGATACCAAAAATTGTGGAGCTACTAAATGTTAAGGGGAGCCTCCTCAAATTATCTCATATATTTCTGGAGTTGTTAAGTGCCTCTATAAAATCCCTAAAACCTGCTGGAAATAAAAGAAAAGGAAGCAAGGACCAATCTGTGATGGGTTTAAAACTTCCAGGGACTTGTTTGTAAAAACTGCGTCTTCCTCACTGTTGCGACCGAGCGCAGTGCTCGCGCCGCACCACCGTCGCGCGCCCGGGCCCCTTCCCCCTGCCCTCACTGCAAGAGGAGCTCCACGCTGCCCCACTCGCCACTGCTCCCTCGTTTCCCCACCTGCTTCCCCTCTGCCTCTCCCCATTTCCTCTTCCCCGCGGGCTGCCATGGCCACCGCCACCACCGTGGTCGTAGCCGCCGTTCGAGAAGCTCCCGAGTAAATCGGCGACCACCACCATCTCCGCCGCGTCGCCTGCTACAACTCCGCCAGAGGAATCGACCGGAGGAGGCGTGAATCGACCGCGCCGTCCATTTCCCTCTCCGCCACCGCCGCGGCTCCGCCGCCTGTGTTTGTCGCCGTCGAGCCACCTCCGCTTCCCCGACCTCGCCACTGTGCTCATGGTGAGCATCTTGTCCGCCGTGACCCCGTCCCCTTCCCTCTCCCGCGCTAGCGCACGCTCCACGCCGCCGTGTGTCGCCGTCGCCGGCCGTGTTTCCGTCGAGCACTGCCCCGCGTGTATCTCTCAGTTTCTTCAGACGAAGACCAAATCGGATATTCCGATTTCCCCGTAACCGGATACTCCGAGTCTAGTCAGTACCAAATTTTCATATTACCATTTCGAACGGATATTCCGATTCTACAAAATCCGGATATTCCGATTATGAGCAGCACAAAATAAAATTCCTTTCTCACTTATTTCTCTTCCGAAGTTGGTGAAATAATTCTGTTATTGCTTAACTAACTTATTAAAAGGACATATCTAAAAAGGAAATTTAGAAATGTACCAACTTTTTATCTGTGCGCCTGGAGAAAAATAATAGAAGGCAAGAAAATTAATAGAAACTTCTAAAATCAATAACTTTTAAATCGTTTATCCAAAATTTGAAATTGAGGTATCAAAATGTCCAGAAAAATGAAACTTAACCAAAAATATAACTCATCCATGAAAATGAATCTTTTAAATGGTGAAAATAATTGAATTTTGGAAAAAGTAATAACTTTTTAAATAATGGTCCAACAATTAAGTTTGACCTCTCAGAATGTTCAGCAAGTGAAATACTAACGGAAAACATCATTCTCATGCATGGACAATCATTTTGTGATACTGGTTATAACTAGAACAACATGTTGGACATTAAGATAAATATGGGTGGTTAACCGAATAACTCCTAATTATACTTCGGGACCCCATTTAACTTGATGATCATGTCTAGGATCTCTTGGTTGCATTAAAATGCCATATCATCATTCTTGTATGCATTGCACAATTGCCATGTGTTGATTGTTGTTTTTGCTTTCCGGTGTTGTTTGCTCTCCGGTAGATCACGAGTTCGGAGTTGAGCGTCATTACTCCGACGAGCAGTTTGACTACTCCGCTCAACAAGGCAAGCGTAATCCCCCCTCTGAGCATATCTTATCCTATTTTCCGCAAATATTTTCTCCACTATAATATTGCATGCGGTTCCAAATGTCAATTTGCTTGGATTAGAGTATCCTATAGTTGCATTAAGATTCCGATGCCAATTACCTGTTTCCCCTCCTATTATCCATAGGTTTGTATTGTTGGCCTGAAATACTTAACTATGCAATGTTGATGCTTAGCCATGCTTAGTTAAATGCTTAGCCGTCCGATGGATACTTCATGTTGGAAACAGGTTGTTGCAGTGTTCAGATGATGGTGGAGAATTTGTGGTGACAGGTAATAAGATGCTTAAAGGTGGGGATGAGAGGCCACTTTGGTATGGTGGTGCTTTGTCTCGTTCTCGCCGCCTAGGTGCGAGTTCTTTACCTCTTGAACCAAGAATGAGCGCGCTTCCATTCGGTGGGGTATATGGAGCCCTCGTCGACCGACTAACTTGTGGCGGACTAGCCGAGGGTCCTCTAGTTTGGGCTTCCATTTGCGCATGTGTTGTGATGGTGGCCAAGACTGAGATGAGGATGGTGGTGTTAGGAAAATAAGTGGCCGCGGGACAGAGTGTTGCAGGCACTCCTTGTCCTACCGCCACTGATGATCCTGGGTTAGTCTCAAGCAAGGTAAAGGTTGTAACCGTTCGCACTCAGCCGGCTTTCCCCGGAAGAGAGCTAAGCGTAGGCAATGAGCCGGGCGGTACCGAAGATAAACACAGTGCACCCCTGCAGGGTTAAATCTTTTCGAAAAGCCGTGTCCACGGTTACGGACAACTTGGGAAAGGACGATAAGATCATAGAATAACGTTAACGGAATGATTAAAAACTGGGTACTAGAGGTACCACTCACGAATGTAAGGTTGACTTCCTCGAGGGTGATTCGGGGAGGTGCCTTTGATGAACAGTTACAATGTTGATGATGGTGATGAATGGTGAGAAATGTGATTCAAGAGAAAAGAGTTACTTCTTACCCCTCTTTTAAAAGTATTCTGATTAGACGATGCCATGGAGTCTTGTTTTATTAAATAAAATCAGCTTTATGCAAAAGAGCCATAAAACTTTGAAAGCCTCATCGAGCTAAAGCTCTATATATAATCTTGCGAGTTCGTCGAACTCAACGTCGTTTGTTTTGTTTCAGAGGAGGACTTCACCGACCTCGAGGGTGGGTTCTTTGTGGACGTCGACGAGTAGTCTGGGGTTCCCAGGTGGCAGCTTGGGACATCCCGGAACAGCTGGCGCTGGATGTTTATTTGTAGGCCTCTTAAGCCATAATCTGGATCTTGTTGTTTAGAACAACTTAATTTGCTTCCGCTTGTTGTAATGTTGGGTCTGTGACCTCTGGTTGTCATTTGCTATCTTTCTCTATTATAAGAGTTGAACTATATGATTTGTGTCGTAGAGTCTGTGATGTGCCAGTTGTTCCACAAGTCTTGATCTCTCTATTATGTTTTGATAGTGTGTCTGGTGGTATCGGATAACCGGGGACACAGTATCACTGTATAACAGTCGGGTCGGGGCGCCACAAGCTATGAGATGGCGATGTGTATACGCAATGCCACAGAGAACGTTTGTGCAAAGTACAAGTATTTGATGATGAGCGATGGTGCAGCAAAGTTGTGGTTCAAGAATCTGCCAGAGAAGTGTATCAATTCTTGGGATGAGTTGAAAACAATTTTTTCAAGCACTTTCAGGGTACGTGCAAGCGGTTATTTTCCATTGAAGATCTTGATCGTTGTGTACAGAGGAAAGGCGAGTCAGCGCGTCACTGGATGGGCCGGGTCACGGAAATCCTGCACTCCTCGTCAGGTATCGAGCCCAAGGACGCAATTTCATCGATGGAGAAAACTTGCAAGTACGCTCCCTTGGTCCAGAAGCTGGGTCGCATGAAAGAGTGACACCGGGCTAAGCCCGTTACTATGGCAGAGTTGATGGATGCGTGCAACAGACACGCAACCACGGACAAGACCCAGGATGATAGTGAGGAAGAAAAAGGGAAAGGTACTGCGAATAATGGAGGAAGGAGCAACAATGGCCCGGGAAACAATAACAACAACAATCAGAATCAGCACAAGCGTGGGCATCAGGAGGGAAACTCAGAGCTAGTGGCAAACGCAAATGCCTGGTTTCAGAGACAAAGGATGGATGGAAATTATCAGGAAAACAGGGGTTATCAGGAAAACAGGGGTTATCAGGGAAACAATGGGAATTACAGTGGTGGAAATAGTTATCAAGGGTCACGTCCAATGAGCACTGAAGAGGCCTTCAGGATGCCGTGTCCTCGTCATAGCAAGAACGGCAGACCCGCCAATCATTCATTGGCCCAGTGTGTGGATTTGAACAGGTGAAAAAACAATGAAATTCAGAGAGCTTTGCAAGGAGCAAACAGAAGTGGAGGACCCAGCCCGAGTGTTAACCCGGCTGCGGGGCCTCTAACTGCAGCAAATGCGGTACCCACTGGCAACACCGGACCCGGCCAAAACACACGTAACTAGGGTGGATTCTCAAACCAGCCAAGGCAACTTGGCCAGTATCATATATATACCAGTGGTACGACCAAGAGAGAGAGAAAGACAGTCAAAAGGGCAGTTAACTCAGTGGCCGCAGGGGTGCCAAGATATTTAAGATGGTCAGAGCATGCTATTACGTGGAGTAGAGCTGATCACCCGGGTCTGGTGGAACATCCGGGTCTGCTTGCTCTAGTTGTGGCTCCTCAAGTTCATGGCTTTGAGCTAAAGAAGGTTTTGATGGATGGAGGTAGTAGCATTAATATCTTGTATTGGGAGACATTTGTGCGTATGGGTCTGAAGGAATCACAGTTACAGAAAACGTCAACGGTGTTTCATGGTATAGTCCCTGGGAAGTCAGCTACACCAGAAGGAAAGATTTCATTAGAGGTTGCTTTTGGCGAGTCTATCCATAACTTCAGATCAGAGTGGCTCACTTTTGAGGTGGTGAAATTTCCAAGTCCTTATCACGCATTGTTCGGAAGGCCGGCTTACGCCAAGTTCATGGCAAGGCCGTGTTATGTGTACTTGCAGCTGAAAATACCGGGTCCCAAGGGGATCATCACAGTTCATGGTAACAGAGAAATTGCAGCAGAATGTGACGAGGGAGATGCAGCCCTGGTAGAGCGAACTTGCGCTAGTGAGGAGTTGAAGGCTTACAGGTCTAATCTTGACCCGCAGGACAACAAGGCACTCAAAAAACCAACAACAGAAGATGACAGGGCAAAGTTTAAAGCAGCAAAAGATACCAAGATGGTGGATTTTGTGCCTGGAGATTCCTCCAAGCAGTTCGCCATACACTAGTACAGAACGACACATCGGAAACGGGCCAAAAACCCCTTCGGCAACGGAGAAAGGGTCCGTGTCCCCGACCCTGTCACTGATGTGAAGGCCTTCATCGGTAACGGAGGCAAAAAAACCGTTTCCAATGAGGTCTCCATTTGGCAACGGTTGGCGCAGACCTCCGTTGCTTTAGTTTTCCTACATCAGATACGGAGTTTTCCATCTACTCGTTTGCACTGAGCTTTTCTCATATTTTGGTTATATGCCATAATACATGAAAGGCTGATTGCACAATGCAATAAAACGTTATTCAATTCATAACATAGAACAAATGCCATCATTACATTGGTATACAATAATATCACTGTTTTTTACAATTTGACTACAATCATAACCATCACACATTGGCATAATGTAATATCACCTATTACACTTTGACTACAATCATGAACTCTAAACCTATAAGCAACTAACCTAACAAGATGGAAGGAGCCAGCCTTCCATCTTTGACTTGGAGCTCACCTTCTATGAGCTCTCGGTCGTCGCAGTACCCACTCCAAGACCAGTATCCACGAAATTTCCTTGCCTTAAGTTTTCTGGTTCTCGGAATGATAGATTGGTACTTTTATGCAGTGTTGCCGAAATAAACTCCTGCGTGAAAGAAAAAATACTATTAGTGAAATGTACAAAATTCATCTGGATATTAAAAAAATCGGTGGCTATTTTCCAGCAACTGCTTTGTTCGGTTGCCATTTTCGAGAAACTGCTAAGATCAACGGCAAATATCCAGGAACTGCTCTGTTTGGTGGCAGACAGTTCGCATTCCTTCCTTCTCTTCTTCCTCGTTCCACCCCAATCCCCCACCCTCCATGGACGACCGCAACAGAATAACAGAGACAACTACCGTCCATACCCACGGCACCGTTCTGGAGGTGGTGTACACGAACGAGGAGCATACCGTGGAGCGGATCCTCAACAAGTACGAGGAATGGCTAGCAGAGGAGAAATTATACGCCAACATGAAGAAGGAGTTCCCATCCAACCAGCACGGTTTTTGGGAGCGGATGCCGCTGCACAAAGTTCATCGGCATCACAGCCGGTCACAGAAAGATTTATACCTTTCACCCGGCGGGAGATCGAGGAGGTGCAGGCCTCTGCCAGATGCGCTGAGATGCTACCAGCGCGCTGCGACGCAATCACCTCCTCCTTCTCCTTCGTCGACATCCACCTCCTCCTCCTTCTCCAGATCAGACACCACCTACAGATCCTCCACCACCTCCAGATCGGCCACTTCCTCCTCCAGATGGGCCACTTCCTCCTCCAGATGGGTTTCTGCTGGTAGATCCGCCGGAGGTGCTGCACCACCACCTCATGAATGACCTCCTCCACATCGGCCTGGCTCAGAAGAAGCCGGGCATCACCGGAGGAGGAGGGCGTCAGATGGTGGCGCTGCCGCATCATTAGCGGACGCATGGCCGCCTCCAGATCGACCTTCCCCTCACGAAGGGCTGCCGCTAGAACGGTGCTGCCGCGGCGGCTAGAGCCGCGGCTGCGATGGCCGGATCTAGAAGCGCCGACAGAGGAAGCGATTAGAGAGAGTGAGGAGAGTTGAAAGCCACAGTGTGCGGCTGCTAGGGTTGGAAGAGAGACAGTGAGAGAGTGATAATGAGAACGAGCCGGCAGTATATATAAGCACCACATTGGCAACGGACATTTTATATAACCGTTTTCATTGATTTTACACCAGCGAGAGAGTAAACTTACTACCCAACTTACTAACAGGTACTCTAAATTACATATGAACGCAGAGACCACTTAGCAGCTAATGCTACTATATACGGACTTGATAATGAAGTAAACGATTACATATATGCTACTACTAGCTAATGCTACTACTAGCAGCTGCTGATGAAGACTCGGGCTCGTCGTCGCTGTACACGAGTGCGTCCCTCCGGCATAAGGTACCGTCGAAGATCTTGATGAAGAACCCGTTGTCGCCGTCGAACTCGAAGCACAAAAAGTGCCCCTGCTCAAGCTTGTACGCTTGGGCGAATGACTTCCATCCCTGGCCGAGGTACAAATTCCCCCCGGCACTCACGACCGTCTTCACCGCCCAGCTGCCGTTCTCGCAGTCCTCCATCTTCAGATGCATGGTAGCTGCCACCATGCCTTGGAGCTTCTCTGCGAACGCCCTCGGGAGCCTCAGGCGGCTCTCGATGCCCTTGTACAGGATAACCAAGATCTCGAAGCCGCGCAGCTCCGGGGACATGTCTTCAGAGGACGGTGAGGGCGACACCGACGGCGTGGCATTGCGGCTGCGCCCCCTACCACGGCCGCGCCCTCGTCCACGGCCGCGACCGCTGATGGTACCTCTCGCCGGGGACATGTCTTCAGAGGACGGTGAGGGCGACACCGACGGCATGGCATTGCTGCTGCGCCCCCTACCACGGCCTCGCCCTCGTCCACGGCCGCGACCGCTGCTGGTACCTCTCGCCATGGATTTGGACGGAGGGGATCTGGCGAAGTTTGAATAACTGTAGGCGATGGACTGGGGCTTCAAAGAGACCGCTGCTGGTACCTCTCGCCATTTATACTCGCGGGTCTGCTCCGCCCACCTCCCCATCTGCCCATTCGCTAGCCTCCACGGTTGGAAAATTCTATCCGTTACCATAGAGGCAAATATTGGAAACGGACAATTTTATTAACCGTTGCAAATATAATAGGTGACGGAGATTGGAAAGGGTCCGTTGCCAATGTAGGCGGGCCTGGTCAGGTTTGTACGCACCGGCTGCGTGGAAAGCGCGATTCTCCGTTGCCTAACACCTGCCGTTTCCATAGAGGGGTATCCGATGTGTCGTTCTGTACTAGTGATAGGGACCAGCCTAACTGATAAATAGGAAAGCGCGCTCATCGAGTTCATCCGTGAGAATCGGGATGTTTTTGCGTGGACACCTAGTGACATGCCAGGCATTCCGACTGAACTCGCTGAGCACCGTTTACATGTTGATCCAAAGGCAAGGCCGGTAAAACAAGGTTTGAGAAAAATGAATGCAGAGAGAAGAAAAGCTATAGGAGAGGAGATAGCCCGGTTATTGGAAGCCGGCTTTATCATGGAGGTTTTCCACCCAGAGTGGTTGGCTAACCCGGTTTTGGTTCTGAAGAAAAATAATGAGTGGAGGATGTGCATCGATTTTACAAGTCTCAACAAGCATTGTCCAAAGGACCCGTTTGCGCTGCCGCGCATCGATCAAATTGTGGACGCAGTGCAGGCAGCGAGCTCTTGTGTTTTCTGGACGCATATTCAGGTTATCATCAGATCAAGCTTAATAGGCAGGATTGGGAAAAGACATCGTTCATCACCCCCTTTGGTGCTTTTTGTTACAAGACCATGACTTTTGGGTTGAAGAACGCAGGGCAACTTATCAGAGGTGTATTCAAAACTGTTTTCATGATCAGATTGGACGCAATGTGCATGCTTATGTGGATGATGTGGTGATCAAGTCAGAAAAAGCCGGGTCATTTATTAGTGACCTTACAGAAACATTCAAAAATTTGAGGAAGTACAAGATGAAGCTTAACCCTACAAAGTGCGTGTTTGGAGTTCCAGCGGGAAAGTTGCTTGGTTTCATTGTGTCAGAGCGTGGAATTGAGGCAAACCCGGAAAAAATCAGAGCCATCCAAAGTTTGAAAAAACCAGAGGAATTGGCAGATGTTCAGAAGTTGACAGGTTGTGTGCTGCGCTAAGCCGGTTTATATCCCGGCTCGGAGAAAAAGCAATCCCTTTGTACAAGTTACTGAAGAAAACAGATAACTTTGTGTGGAATCAGGAAGCAGACGAGGCATTTGAAGCTCTGAAGAAACAATTATCAGAAGCGCCAGTTCTGGCGGCCCCGGGTCCCAAGGAACCCATGCTGTTATACGTCGCTGCCGGGCCTCAGGCTGTGAGTGCTGTGGTGGTGGTCGAGCGTAAGGAGGAAGGCAAGGAAAACCCGGTTCAGAGGCCGGTCTATTATGTTAGTGAGTGTTATCAGAAGCAAAGCAGCGCTATCCGCACTGGCAGAAACTAGTGTTTGGTGTTTTCATGGCAAGTAGAAAGCTGAAACCATATTTTCAGGAGCATCCAATCACAGTGGTGAGTTCAATACCCTTAGCAGATATTATCAGGAATTCAGAAGCTACAGGAAGAATTGCCAAGTGGGCAATAGAGATGGGGCCTTACCACATTGACTATGTGCCTCGCACAGCTATCAAATCTCAAGCATTGGCTGATTTTCTTAATGATTGGACACAGTTGAGTGCACCACCCCTTGCGCCGGGTCTCAAGCCTTGGGTCATGCACTTTGACGGGTCTAAGCAAGCACAAGGTTCAGGAGCTGGAGTTGTGTTAACTTCTCCCAAGGGTGATAATTGAGCTATGTTTTGCAGATTCACTTTGATTGTTCTAACAATGTGGCAGAATATGAGGCCTTGTTGCATGGTTTGCGTATGGCAAAGGAGATGAGCATCAAGCATATCAATTGCTATGGGGATTCAGATCTTGTGGCACAGCAAGTTTCAGGAACATGGGATAGAAAAGATGCGACAATGGCGGCTTACAGAAGAGAGGTGGACAGGGTAGCCGGGTTTTTCTCAGGCTATCAGGTGGATCATATTGATCGCAGGAAAAATGATGCTGCAGATGCTTTGTCAAGACTCGGCTCACGCAGAGAGCCGGTTCCACCTAATGTTTTCTTGGACGAGCTATGGACTCCATCAGTCAAGCTCAGGGCGTGGAAGAACTGGCGGGTCAGGAAGACCCGGATTCGCAGTTGGTAGCAGTAACTCATGAAATTCCAGAGTGGACAGAACCTTACTTGGCGTATCTTTTGCGTGGAGAGCTGCCAGAGCAGGAAGTTATATCCCGGCAAATTGTGCGCCGGGCTAAGGCTTACGTGGTTATTGATGGCGAGTTATATAAGAGAAGTGTCTGGAGTATTTCAGAGATGTGTGTCTGGAAAGGAAGGCCGGCAAATTTTGAAAGAGATTCATGAGGGAGATTGTGGTCATCATGCTTCAACAGGTCTTTAGTAGCAAAAGCTTTCAGACACGGCTTCTTTTGGCTCACAGCCCAGGCAGATGCAGAGCGCTGGTAAGCAGATGTGATGGTTGCCAGAGATACGCAAGGCAAATTCATGTGCCGGCTCAGGAGTTGCGAACAATACCTTTGACTTGGCCCTTTGCAGTTTGGGGGCTTGATATGGTGGGTCCTTTTAGCATGTCTCCTTGCAAGAAAACCCACCTCTTGGTTGCCATTGACAAGTTTACGAAGTGGGTCGAGGTGATGCCTGTTACAAATTGTGAAGCAGCTACAGCAGTCAAGTTTTTGAAGCAGATCATACACAGGTTTGGGTATCCTCATAGTATCATCACAGACAATGGCACTAACATGTCCCTTGGTGAGATGGCAAAGTTCTGTGGAAACCAGGGTATACGTTTAGATGTTGCTTCAGTTGCTCATCCGCAGGCCAATGGACAAGTAGAACGAGCAAATCAGGAGTTGCTTCGAGGTTTGAAACCACGTCTCCGGGTCCCGTGTCTCAGAGCCGCCGGAGCGTGGGTTGAGGAGTTGCCATCAGTAGTTTGGGGAATCAACACAACACCAAACAGATCCACCAAGATGACCCCTTTCTTTATGGTGTATGGGGCAGAGGCAGTTTTGCCAAGTGATATAATTCATGACTCGCCTCGTGTGGCGGCTTACGTTGAAACAGAAAACGAGCAGACCCGGCAGGATTCTGTGGACCTGTTAGAGGAGAACAGAGAACAAGCATTGGAGAGATCAGCAGTATATCAGCAAGATTTGAGGCGGTATCATAGTCGCCGGGTTAAAACTCGCACTTTCCAGGAGGGAGATTTAGTGTTGCGATGGACGCAATCCAAGGAAGGGATGCACAAGTTATCTCCTCCTTGGGAAGGGCCATTCATCATAAGCAAGAAATTGAACAATGGTTCATATTATTTGGTGGATGCTAGAGAAAAGTCCGAGTCTGTAAATGACACAACGCACTCTACCTTTTCATTGGAAGAGCGTGAGAGGCCATGGAACATTGCCCAGCTGCGCCCATACTATACTTAGCATGAGAAAGAGATATTAGATGTAATACACGATGTAACAGGCAGCAGGTTTCAGACGCGCTCTTTTCCTTACCAGGGTACCTAAGGGGCTGGAAGGTTTTTAATGAGGCGGCTTGCTGACCTAACCTTTTCTATCAATAAAGTGAAGGTTGAACAGAAATTTGTGTTTCAGTTTCTTTTTACTTTATGTTTGATAGTACTGTTGCATAGTTCCATGTTAAGCTTGGTCTTGGGGGCTTGTCCTTGAGGGGAGTTTTTTCCCAAGACCCGGTTTTTGCGGTCATCCGGGTCTCGATGCTTTGTGACCCGGCTACGCGTTTTAGCTTCAGTATTTTGGATTCAGAAGTATGGGTGTAGTTTTAATTTCAGTTGTTTATGTTTTTTAGCGTTGAACAAGTGATTATGGGAGAATAGTTGTCTTTTATCTTTGAGGATGCCCAAAGAGTGCGTCCCACCAGTATGAGGATCAATGGGGTAATGTTGCATAGTTAAGCCATTACTTTATAAACATTGATCCAGGTCTTGGGGGCTCTTACCTCAATGGTCTGTAGCTGCAATCCCAAGACCCGGCTTTTATGCCACTAGTTTATTCTTGATTATCTTGCTGTTGGGCTGATGTGACTCGCAATTTTATGGCCTGATTGCTCGCCTGGAAATTCAATCAGCCATGATGCCCAATGGGACTTGGTTCGACCCTGTTTTTCTCAGAGAGGTTGCGACAGGGTATCCATGCGAAAGCCGGCTCACAGTTAAAGAAATCAAAAGGGTCATCGAAACCACAGAAGAGGCATATTTCAAAGCAAAAGTTCATGAGAGTAGCATAAAGTTTCATCAGGTGCATAGGCACACCATCACAGGCATAGTGTAAACAGTGCTAAGGTTATTACAATAAGTGCCCAATGGGCCGAATAAGATTGTTTTCTTGCAGAGATAAAAGCATCTGCATAAGTTTTCAGGCCTCGGCTTCAGGAGCCGGGTCACGGTGAGGCGAGCTGATGGTTGTTCCTCGGTGGTCTTCGCCGGGTCATCTTCCTCGGTGGCTGCCGGGTTAGCTTCTGTCTCTTGGTCTCCTTGGTCTCCTTGGCCTTGGTCTTGCGCCGGGTGACCTGTTGAAGGGATTGGAAGTAGTTTTCATCGTCTTCTTCAACTGTGGCCCGTGAAGGAGGAGGAATAGTTGGCGTAGCAGAACTGGGCGCAGTAGAGGTACTGGGAGCAGTCTTGGATGGATCAATGGAGTCCTTGTAGCTTTGCAGGAGATCGATACGCTGTGGCTCCTCATCCATGATCTCTTCATCGTTTTCGGTATATCCGAACTGCAGCGTGGTGAGCTTCATTTTACTGGCAATTACAGTGGCAACGTGCCGGGTTTGTTTCACAACCCGGGAGTAGCACTTCTTGTCAAATTCCTTGCCATCTGTGGTGTATTGGGGAAAGCCATCCTTCAGAGGAGCCGGGTTTAGTTGGGGATGGTAGGCCTTTGCCAAAGCAAGACCTCGCATCACCCCGGCCCTGCATGCAGATTTCTTCAGTAGATCAATCCATTGGGCATTGTTGACAAATGCCCAAGGACTTCAGTGTATGTGCTTGGCGGGTTCTCCCAGAGCCTTGCGGCTTTGATGACCTCGCAGCTGCCAAAGTACAGCTGGCGAGTCAGTGTGTACATGCACTTGATCTTCTCTGCAGCAGTTTTGCGGAGGTTCCCATCACGAGGGCCTGCGTAAGGAAAAGCATAACAGTGAGATTTCAAAACCGGGTCTGCTTGATCAGTTTAGTTTGAAGTTCAAAGGTGTACTGCTTACCCACTAAGGATTCAACCATAGAAGTGATCATCTTCTTCAGCCGGGTTAGCTCCTTGGTAGCTGCATCCAATTTCTTCTGGAGATTGGAGAGTTGCTCCTTCCAGTGTTCTTCATGTTCCTCCAGTTCTTTCTTGAGATCAGAGTTTTCCTGGGTTAGATCTGTGATATTTTTCTCCAGGGTTTGCAGTTGTTCAGCCTGGGTCAGCCGGGTTTCAGATTCATCTTTAGCAACACCCTTGAGCCGGGTGATTTCTGCCTCGGCTTTGGCGTGATCTTCCTGTTAAAACACAAGAGTATGTTAGTCCCAGGTTATCGCAGGCAAGTTAACCCGGAACTTGGGGGCTACATGCGCAAAAAGTCTGAAATTTTCTAAGTGTTAGTCCCAGGTAGCTGTGGACAGCTAACCCGGCACTTGGGGGCTACTCAGTTTGAAGTTAAAATTTTCAATGTAATAAAGAAGTCCCAGGTTGCTGCAGGCACACAACCCGGCACTTGGGGGCTACAGTGTTCAAAGTTTTGATGTGAAAGTTGGCAAGTTTTAAATGATGGAAGTTTTTAGTCCCAGGTTGCTGTAAACAGACAATCCGGGCCTTGGGGGCTACAGGATTGAAGTTTTTTACCAGAGAAATTCATATTATAAGCACCAAGCTCATCAACAAGTGATGAACTTAGAGCTTGGGGGCTACTCAGGATATAGTTAGGCAAGAAAATGTAAAGGCAAGAAGTGAAGTGTGTACCTGATATCGTTTCTGAATCAGGGCGACCAGTTCAGTCTCCAGGTTCTTGTGTTGAGCAAGGCGAGAGAAATACTCATCGCAGAGGGCTGGGACGGACATGGCACCCAGAGCCGGCAAATCAGATGAAGGAGCCGGGTTCTTTCCCTTGGCAGGAGACGCCGGGTTAGCATCTGGAGCTGGCACTTTGGCAAGAGTTTCGGGAGCACCTTGCACTGGAACGTGCCGGGTCCCAGTAACCTGTACTTCATCTTCTTTAGTCCCAGAGCCTAACCCGGGCGAATGAGTAGCTGGGGAGGGTTCTGGCACAGGATCAACTGTTTTTTTGGAGAAGACACGGGAGTTGCATGCTCCATTGGCTCGTCTCTATCCACCGGTTCTTCAGTATGTGCCTCCATAGGAGAAGGCTCTGTTGTTGCTGGAGGAGGAGACGCCGCTGGAGGAGACTCCGGGTCTTCATCCGCAAAAGCTCGGGCACTGGAACAAGATAGTGATTTAGTAAAACAAAAAAGGAGCAGTAAAATATGGAGGTATGGAAAAGGTGTGTAGAATATTTCTAACCCGGCATTGATATGGAAATCCTCGGGTGTGCTAACACCATCCGAGGAGGAATCTGACAAACGAGATGGTTTAGCGACCCGGATCTTGCCAGCTAAAGGGTATTGTTTGCTGGGCGTCTTCTGGATGGATTTGGCCCAGCTTGATAAAGAGCGTTGAGGGATACCTGGGCTCAGGGAAGTGTGGCTTGTAGAAGATCGGGTTCGGCGCCTCTTGTTCGCCTCAGCCTCCTTCTCAGCTTCCTTTTCCTGTGTTTATGCTTGGGTTTGAGATGAGTTCATCATGAAAATTGAGAAGCTAAAATATGGTACCTTAGCAATGGTGGCCCGGGTCCTCTTTTGCGTAGGAGGTGCAGCAGTTTGGGGACCCGGCGTTATGTCAGAAGCCGGGTCAGTAGGGCCTGGAATAAGATTTGCCGGGTTATCAGTAGAAGTGTCCTTGTTGGGGACTTCGTTGTTAATCAATTGGAGGAAGAGCCGGCCTACAGAGTCTAGCTCACCTTCTTCTTCTTCATCTTCGTCACTTTCTGTGTCCTCCCCATCAGGAGAGGATGTAGGAGTAAAATCCACGCTCCACCACTTGGAGTCCTGAGAAAAAGCAGTTAAAGTAACATTCTATGGATGAGTTACCGGGTTAAAGTTAGTATAAATGATCAAGGATTGGTTTTTACCGTGGAGGGTTTGTTCTTAGCACTAAATGGGGCAAGCCCGTCCAGTGCAATGGCATCTTTCTTTTCGCCAAGCAATCTCTTGGCATTCTTCACAATCTGATCATCAGTCAGCGTCATCTCAGAATAACGCATGCTATCTGTGGTTTCACCAGTGTATTGGCAGAATAGCCGGGTCCTGATGCTGAGTGGTTGGATAAACCAGCCAATCCAACACTTGACGAGGTCCGTGCCTTTGAGGCCATGGGCGAGTAAGGCTCTGGCCCGGCGAAGTGTGGGCTCGAGCTTGACCGCTCAGCATCATCAGCGTAGCTGTTCATCTTCGCTTCATATGTCAAGCCCGAGTTCCGGAAAGCCGGGTAACGGGCGTCGTCAGACTCGGGTGAGGTGTCCTTGCAATAAAAATATGTGTTTTGCCACCCCTTGGGATGGCTGGCTAAAAGAAGAGCCGGGAAATCGCATTCCCTGCGGCGCTGGATTGCAACTCCACCATATGGGACTACTTGGTCCTTGCGAGATGGGTTGCAGTAGAAAAATTCAAGAAAAAGCTCGAGGCTTGGAGCCATTTGCAGATAGTCCTCACAGAACACAACAAAATTGCTGATGTTCAGCATAGAGTTGGGTGCAATGTCTTGGGGCCTAAGGCCGTAGTATTTCAAGACCCGGCGGAAAAACAGAGAGCCGGGGGGGCGAAGACCGCGCTGTACATGATCGAGGAAAACAACTACTTCACCTTCTTTTGGGCTGGGGCGGATTTCTTCCCCAGCAGCGCGCCAGCTGATCTCTGTTTTGGGAGGAAGCTCGCCGCAGTTCACGTACTCTTGCAGCATCAGATTGGTCACAGTAGATTTGGTCCAGTTGACCTGAGTAGCAGCGGGGGCGGCGGAGCCAGATCCCCCAGCGTGGGAGCTGGGAGGCTTCTTCGCGAGTTTCTTCGAGCCACGGGGACCCCCAGCCTTCACCTTATCCTTCACCATGGCTGTGGAGCTTCGAGGTTCCCTGGTTGCAACAATGGCGATGAGAAACCCTAGCTCTAGATGCGGATGTGCGGAGAGGAAAATGCGAAGTAAATCTGGGCGAGATTCAGAGTGGAATCGAGTGCGGAGCACGGATGAGAGGGAGAATCGTACCTGTGGATCTTCTTGCGGAGATTGGGAGGCTCGATTGGAGATTGAACTTGCGGGTGCTACAGTGCGGGCGCGAGGAAGGAGATGAACACGAGTGAATGGGGAAAGTGACCGCGGTGAACGCTTGGTCTTCTATTTATAGGCGCAGTAAAAACCCTAGGGGTGTTGTGGTAAAAAGTGAAGGGATAAGGATCTTTGACCAAAAGTCAACGACAAACAGAATGAGATAATTACGGGATATTAATTGATAAGATCACGATTGAGATGGATTGAGGACGGATTTACAGTTGGGTGACAATTTTCGCTAAGTGTTGAAAGTGAAACCCGGGAAAGTGTGAACCCGGTATACCTGAGCCGGGTTACGTTCTAAGCCGCCAAAAAGGATTGGCCAAGCTAAGGAAAAAGAGACGTGTTCTGGTATTTAATCAGTTGTGTGTTATTTTACATTTCAGGTGATTAACCCGGCTGGCCAGGATAACAGTTCTGCTCAAAGAAGCAATATTCAAGAATAGAAGCAGAGCATGCCAACCTGGCAACCAGGTTAATCTGGGGGCTACTGATGGGGGATAATAACCCGGTAGGCCCATAAGAGGGAAGCGTGACCCGCCAGGCAGGAGGCCCGGCCAGGCCAGCTAACCATCAGCATGGGCCGGGTTATGTTGCTGGGCCGGTAGGTTTGGCGGTAACCCGGTTCAGGAAGGAAAGATTCTAGAAGACCAGAGGCGGTTCAGGACTTGGAGGACACGAAGGCCAGAAGAGCTAGAGTAGGACTCCGAGTCTGGGTAGAACCTGGATTTATCTTGTAAAGCGCCAGGAGACCCGGTCATCTATATAAACTGGTCCCTGTGCCCTAGATAGACAGAACTTTACGATCCAAGCTTAGGCGAGAGAACCATCGAGAGAAATACCCCAACCTTGTAACCTAGATCGAGATCCGGCTCTGTTGTCATAGCCGGGTTATCGAGATCGAGATCAATAATAAGATAGAAGGAAGTAGGTCTTTATCTCCAATGGAGAGGCCGAACCTGGGTAAACCCTTTATCCCTGCAGTGCTAAACAATCTCCCAGATACCAGAGTCGCCTTGCCCATCATCTCAAGCTACCCCAAGGTAGCATCTGCCGTGTTATCTACCCCACGACAAGCTCCATGGCCCACCAAGAGACACGTCCGGTAGCAAGTGGGTTCTCCAATGGGCTTCTCAGGGGATACTTGGAGACCATGGTGATGGGGTGGCTTTCGAAGTAGGGCCTCATCTTGCGAGAGGCGATGAGGATCGCCAGTAACAGCTTCTGCAGCATGGGGTACCGCTCCCAGGCGTTGCGCAACACCGAACTGATGAAGTAGACCGGATGCTGTATCTTGCGGGGTTACTGAGTCCTTGACGGGCTCGGCTTCCTCCGGGCATTCTGTCTCACCCGAGAGCGAGTCAGCTTCCAGCGATGCTTCTTCTGGGACACCGACGGTTGCGTCGGTGGGCACGTTGGGCTCAGGGTCCTCGGACCCTTTGTCATCCGGCTGCCTCTTCTGAAGGAGATATGCCCTAGAGCCAATTAATAAAGTGATTTTATTTGTCATATCTCTATTGTTCATAATACGTTTTAATACCATGCTATAACTGCATTACGCGGAAACATTAATACACGTGTGGTATGAAAACAACCAGGTCCCTAGTAGCCTCTATTTAACTAGTTCGTTGGGTAACAGATGATCAAGGTTTCCTGATCATGGACAATGGCGTCGGTTAACAACGGAGTCATATCATTAGGTGAATGATTTGATGGACATACCCAAAATATAGAAACGTAGTGTTCATACCTTCGACCATGAGATCATATCAAATCTCTACTTCTGAAATATACGGCCGATTGCATCAAACGGCATGACTTATATAGCGTGACAATAAAGGTGACACTTTCAGGTATCGGAAGGAAGCAGTAGAAGCGAGTGATCAAGAGCGGGAATTGCTAATCCACATAGCAGGATAGATACTCTGGGCCCACTCAGTGAGATTACATCAATGAGCTTGCAAGCATGTGACTAGGTCACGAGGATGTAATATTACAGACGAGTAAAGATAGATTTGTCGATGGCGAGGTCATGCTCGGTAATCGTGATACTGGAGAACGACGCTCGGACAATCTAAGTATCCCTAGGCAAGAGGATGAGACTGGACGTCTAAAGGTTCAAACGATAAAAGACATTCGTGGACGCACAGGGGCTATTATGGGTATCCAGATCCCGCTGTTAGTCATTGATCGGAGAACGAGTCTCGATCATGTCTGGAGTGATCCTGAACCGTGGGGTAACACACTTAAGGGTGGGTGACGATTAGATTGGATTTAGAGAGAAAAGAAACCGGAGACTCCGGAAGTGTTCCGGACATGCCCGATGGAGATCGGAGGGCAACGAAATATGTTTGAGGTCCGAATGAATTAAATAATATGTATTTAATATTAATAAGTGTTATTAGTAGTTAAATAAATTTTTTATTTGATTAAATTCGAATTTTAAAGGCATTAAACCTATATGGGCCTTAGAGGCCCATTAGGGGAAAATCCCAAAAAGGAAAAAGAAAAAAGGGGGGAGGGCCGGTCGGCCTGGCTGGGCCGAATGGGGCCCACCAGGGCCGGCGGCTCCTCCTTGGCCGGCTGAGCCATGTGGGGTTTAGTCCCACATGGCTTAGCCAAGGGAGATGGCCTCCCTCCTTCTCCTTTAAATAGGGGACCCCCCATGCATTTGAAAGTACACCAATTCTCCCTCTTCTTCTCCCCTACCTTGAGCGTTGTTCTGTTTCTGGAGCTGCGTACGTGGAGGGAAGTCTCTCTACTATACGCACATCACCGTGCTGCTAGATCCACTCTTCCACTTGCGCTGCTCTGCTGGATCTGGAGCCCGGAGGTCGTCATCCACACCGTACGTGTGTGGAACTGCGAGGTGCCATTGCTTGGCACTGGGAGCTGTCTTCTTCCTCTACGCGACCTTGAGGTCGGCTACGTTGTCTTCATCACGTGTCATCATCGAAACAAATCTTTTGATCGTCGACGCTTACAGTCTACAAGGGTATGTATTCTGTTCTCCTCCGTATAGCATATCTGCATAGTAATAGATCTTGGCTAGTTTATGGTTATCGTTGCTAGGAAAATTTTGTTTTCTGTCTATGATTCCCAACATCTTCTTGCTTGGTTGCCCTGGGAGGATGTTCCCGGGACGCTTGCCCTTGAACTTTCTTGTCTTGGTTGGAGGAGCATCACGCTCTACCACAAGAACTGCGCTAATCACCTGGTTGGTGGCAGCGATGTACAACAGTAGGGGCTCCTTCTCAGCTGGTGCCACGAGGATGGGGGCGAGGCGAGGTAGCGCTTGAGGGACTGAAGAGCTTCTTCAGCATCTGGGGTCCAATTCAGGGGACCCGACTTCTTGAGTAGCTTGAAGAAGGGCAGAGCTCGTTCTCCAAGCCTTGAGATGAAGTGCCCGAGTGGGGTGATGCACCCGTTGAGGCGCTGCACGTCCTTGACCCGCCTTGGCGCCTCCATGCGTTCGATGGCCTTGATCTTCACGGGATTGGCCTCAATCGCCCGATGGGAGATAAAGAACCCAAGCAGCTTGCCGGACGGGACCCCTAGCACGCACTTGTCGGGGTTGAGCTTGAAGTTGACCCGGCGAAGGTTGTTGAAGGTCTCGTGCAGATCTTGGATGAGGGAGTCCTTGTACCGGGTCTTGACCACGATGTCGTCGATGTACGCCTCCACGTTGCGGCCCAGCTGGGACCCTAGGCATGCTTGCATGACGCGCTGAAAGGTTGCGCCAGTGTTCCGAAGGCCGAACGACATCCAGGTGTAGCAGTAGCAGCCCTTGGGTGTGATGAAGGCCGTTTTCTACTGATCCTCCACCGCCATCATGATCTGGTGGTACCCGGAGAAAGCATCCAGGAAACACAGAAGCTTGCATCCGGCGGTAGAATCCACGATGAGATCGATCCGCGGCAGTGGGAAAGGATCCTTGGGCAGGCCTTGTTTAAGTCGGTGAAGTCGATGCAGAGCCGCCACTTGAAGGTCATGGTTTTCGGCACCACCACAGGATTGGCCACCCAAGTTGGGTGCGGAACCACCGTGATGACGCCGGCTTCCTCCAACTTGTCGACTTCAGACACGATGAACTCCAGTTTTTCTTTACTCTGCCTACACAAAACTTGCTTTACCGGGCGAGCATCCTCGCTGACTGCCAGTTTGTCCTCGATCACCTCCCTTGGTACGCCGGGTAGACCTGACGCTTCCCATGCGAAGACGTCAGAGTTTTCCCGAAGGAGGGCGACGAGCGTGCCTTCCTATTTGTCAGTGAGGCGGGCACCGATGGTGATGGACCGACTCCCGTCACTGGTCAACGCCACCTTCTTGGTCATTTGCGGATCTTCATGGAAAGACGCCTTCTTGGGGGGAGTTGATGCCGAGGCTTCGGGGTACCCTCCCCCCCGGAGAATGCACCGACATCAAATTCCTGTACATCTTGCGGAACATCCGAGGTCGCCGCCACTGTCTGGTTCAGCTTGTGGACACAGAAGATGGCGTCGTCGATGTCAGCCTTGATCTTGATCACTCCCCAGGCTGCGGGGATCTTCATCATCTTGTAGGCGAAGTGTGAGACGGCCATGAACTTGGCCAGAGCAGGCCGACCAAGTATACCATTGTACGGGAGTGGCGTACGTGTCTGCGATGTCGAAGACGATGTCCTCGGTGCGGAAGTTCTCTGGGTTACCAAAGGTGACGGGGAGCGTGATCTTTCCCAGTGGCCGAGTGATGCTCCCATTCACGCCTTGGAACATGCCAGTGTCTTGCAGGCGAGAAAGGGGAATTTGCAGAGTAGCCAGGACCTTCGCCGACAGCAGGTTGAGGCTGGAGCCTCCGTCAACCAGCATTTTGGTGACCTTGTAGTTGTGGATGATGGGTGACATGATCAGAGGCAGGGTCCCTACCCCGACAACACTGAAAGGGTGATCTTTCGGGTCGAAGGTGATGACTTGTCCAGACCATTCCAGGGGCTTGGGCGGAGCAGAAGCAACTGCGTTTAGCTCCCGGACAAGCCTCTTGCACGCGCTGTTGGAGGGAGGCAGAGAAGCTCCCCCGTGAATGCACCCGACAACTCCGGTGACTTCCTGAAACCTTCCGTTATTGCCGCCCTGGGTAGCCCGAACTTCCTTGTTGTTGTTCGGGGCGACCTCTTGATTGTTCTGCTCGCGATCGCCTTGGCCGCCACATCCTCCTCCTCGACCCCCACGGCCACCGCCACGACCCCATCCGCGGCCGCCTCCGCCTTGGCGACCCGTGGGACAGTCACGAGCGATGTGCCCAACGATGCCGCAATTGTAGCAGCCGTCTAGGCTAACCCCGTCAGCCCGACGCTGCTCTCGTATGGCGAGATTCTTGAGCTGGCGGCAGTCCTTGAACAGGTGGTTGCCGTCAGGATGAATGTGGCACCATGGGTCGTCCTCCCCCTCGGAGGTCGATGCAGGCTTGACCTTCTTGGGATGGGGCTCGGTGACGAAGACGCGCTTGTCGGGACCAGAGTCCCGTTTCTTGCTCAGTTTTGTCCTCGGGTTCATCCTCCCCGGGGAACTTGACCCCCTCCTCTGCTCGGGCGCATCGATCCACCAGCTCCCAGAGCTCGCGGGTAGACTCGATGCGACGATTGCTCAGCTTTTCACGCATCCGAGTGTTACGGACGTTGGCGTGGAAAGAAGCGATCACCAGTTCTTGCTTGATGCAGGGTATCGTGTTCATCTTCTGAGTGAAGCGTTGGATGAACTTGCGAAGAGTTTCACCCGGAAGCTGCTTGAAGTCGTGGAGGTCGCTGGAAGCCCCCGGGCGCTCGTACCCACCTTGGAAAGCCCCTAGGAACTGTTCCTTCAGGGTCCTCCATGAATGGATGGAGAACTTGACAAGGTTGAGAAGTCATGTCTAGGCATCCCCCTTCAGGGCTAGCGGGAACCAGCTGGTCATCATCATTTCGTCGGCCTCAGCAACTGCCGCAGCTAGGGAGTAGAGCTGCAGGAAGTCCCGGGGGTTCGTGGTGCCGTCGTAGCGGAGGACGTCGATCTTGAATTTCTTGGGCCATGTGACCTGACGAAACTCAGGGGCAAGGGCGAGACACCCTTCGGCGATGTCGTCGTCCCGATCCTCCCGACGATGACGTTCTTGGTGTCATTCGATGCAGGTGCGCATATCCTCGGTTCGACGGTTGTTGAGGTCGTTGCGAAGATCTTGGTTGCGCGTGGTAGACGACCCGACGGAGATAGCCTTGCCGCGGTCGCGGTTCAGCCGTTCCGCCACCGGTGGAGCAGTGCGAGGGGGTACCGTCTCGCCTTGGCGTTCGGCACGGGGCTGGCCCTGCGGTTCGTGCGCCTTGTTCCCTCCAGCTTCGGGTCCGTCGACGGTGGAGGCTCGAGTAAGGTCGGGCCCAGGGCCGCCGTCGGCGAAGTCGAGGAGTGCCTCCACGCGGGCACTCCATTCTTGGTAGACCTTGGGGTCGCCGGAGCTCGGAGGGAACTGCATCAGGGCCTTGGCATCAACAAGGGCGTCGTGGCGAGCTTGCGCGTCCGAGGGTAAGTGCGTGGAGGACTTACTTTGGCGCTTCGGGGGTCTCCGCTGGTGTGAACGTGGTCTCGCTTCTCCCCGGTGCCAGGACCCTTGCCCGCGCCGTTGCCGACTCTTTTCTCTCCAGAGCATGGGGGAGGCATGACGGAGACCCTGAGGACGCCAGATCGTTGGGATCGACGTTCTTGTTGACGTTGGCTCTCTCCGATACCACCTTCTCTGGAGACGGCATAGGCGGAGGAGCGGTCTGGCGTGTCTCCGCAGCGCGACGCTCAGCAGAAGTCTGAGTGCGCGACGGAGACGTGGCCTTGGAGGCCGTGGCGTCGGTTTTCTTCTTCGGCGGCATGCTTGACGAAGACCTTGACGCAGGACTTGACGATGATCTTGAGGTTGACGAAGACAAATCCAACGCTTGCACCCCCTACCTGGCGCGCCAGATGTCGTGTCTCGGATCTCGGACACCGGGAGTAAAGGATACCCCCCTTTTTAGGTTCGGCACGGGGCGCGAAGGAGGCTAGGAGGCGCCTTATCCGGGAGTAAGATCGCCGAGTTCTTCATCGGGACAAGCAAGCAAACAACACAGAGACACAAGGAGTTTACCCAGGTTCAGGCCGCCCGGAGGCTAAAAGCCCTACTCCTACAAGTCTGGATTGAGATGTTCATCATGGTGTGGTTTACAAGGGTGTTCTCAGTGGTGAACCCGGCAGAGTTCCGACCGGAGGTAGACGAAGAGCAGATCTTGCCCTAGGGAGATCACCTCTCTCTCTACCTTCCAAACCCTAGTCTAGTCTTCAGCTTCAATCTAACTTTCCACCCTTCCCTCGGTGCCTTGGTCCTCCTTTTATAGGCTAAGGGGATCCGACATGGGCACGCGAGGAGCGTGAGGGGTTTTAGACGGGAGAACCCCTCGGCGGTCTTTGGAGTAGACGTGGCCTCTTCTCCTCCAAGCATCTCCTATGGGGTGGCGCGGTCGTCCGCCCTTGGGGAAAAGCGGGGCGGACAAATCCTGTCCGCCCCACCAACCACGCCCGTGGCGACGTCACTGGGGCGCATCCTTCGTCTTGGCGCCCAAGTCTTCTACCAGCTTCCTGCACGAGCTGGCGTTCTTATCCTCTCGGCTGTACGGATGGAGGACCCAGGGGTACGCCTGGCCTCCTGCCGGGCCCTGGACCCACGGGTACTCCGCCTTGTTCTCCGGGCGACGGGTGACCCCGGAAGGTCACCTGGTCCTTAGCCGTAGCGTGTCGATGTCGAACTTGTCGGGTTTCCTTGGGGCAGATGGGCTGACCCATCTGCCGGTCTTGACTCCTTGCCTTGTCCATCTTCTTGGTGGGCCCAGGTCGTGGACCCACTTTGGCAGCATCAGGGGAACCCCATGTTCCACTGCTGCGACACGCACCATATGGGTCAGCAAGCATGTTTCACCCTCGATGTCACCCCCTTCTGATGAAGTGCTGGATAGGGAATTTTGATTTGGGGGGGGGGGGGGGGGGGTTGATCATACTTCTGTTGCAACTTGGCTAGCATTCATAAGCTTGGTCCTATTTTGCTGTATACAACATTTTGTACTGCAAATTGGAGTGCACTGCTTTATTTTTGTGTTTCTAGTGAGATGCATCAGGTTTTGCTGCATCCCCAATTGATCCACTGCATACGGAAGTGTTGATGTAATTTTTTTAATGCGTTTTTAACTAGTGTGTCATGTACGTACATACGTCTAGCAATGTAATTGATATTCTTCTCCCCTTTTCATAATGGTTTTGTACTAATGATGTTCACACATAACTTTTAGCACAATTATTTTCCCTGGATGTAATTTTTGCCACTTTTTTGTCTCATTTTCACATCCAAGGTGTAACACTAGTTGTTTTTGTACTAATGATGTTCACACAAAACTTCTAGGACAGTTATGCTACCCGGATGAATTTTTCATCAACTTCAGTACACTTGCACTGTATCTTCTTGTTATTATCTTAGATCATGTACTTAGATAGCTAATGAAGAAGATGCAATACTTTTATAGTTTCATGTAGCTGTAGAAATAGTTCTCAATTTTTGGAGATGTAGTTTTTACTAGGCCAGTATGATTGGCACTGAACTTTACCAAGTTCCATACACTAGTTCTCTAGTATATTAACGAGCGCATGTACTTAGATAGCTAACCGTCCGGTAGTTTTCAAAGGTCAGTATTTTCTCGATGTAATTCCACATTTTAGGATATAACTTCCGAAGTTAAAATACATTTTTGCTAATAGAGTGGATTTACTTCAACATCTCGGGATGTGACTTACGAACTTAAAATAAATTTTTGCTAATAGTGATGATGTAATTTCACATCTCGGGTTGTAACTGCCGAAGTTAATATACATTTTTTGTTAGTAGAGGATTGTTTGTTTATGCAATCACGGCTTGTTTATAGAGGTGTAACAACTTAAGTTATGTGATGATGTTTAACTTCTAATTTTTCGTTGCATATACAAACTATCTTGTTTGCTTACCAACTGTTCCATTTTACTAGACTTAACTTCAAATTGACATGTTGAATATCTCAGTTCCACACAGTTGTTTTACTCAAACGTAATTTTTCTTTACTTGCTTGTAGCTTTATGGTTAGTGTGAATTCTTGCTTGTTCTAGTTTCAACATGATGCACATCATTACCCAGGATGTAACTTCCCATAATACCAATGAATAATACACAAGCTAACCAAGATTTATACATGCTAAAATACTTTGTTTTGGTTAAACAAAAAAATTAGATGTTTTTTTCCTGTTTTTGCATTGGAAGTTACACCAGCATTGACTAACAAGACCTTTTTTTGGTGGCTCCTTTTTACTACAAAACAGGTGCCCGAAGGATGCTAGGATCAGGAGTTCTTAGAGAAGCCTGCTCACTACTGATTTGATTTGTGCAAGAGTTCTGTCTAAGCAAACAAGCAAAAAATGCGGTCATGTTATTCTACTGGAACGTTATGTTTCTTACTTTTGAAAGTCGTGCAGTTCATGTGTGTTTTGTTCTATTTTCTGAAACATGCGAAGTTGCACAAACTACTCAAGTTTTTGCAGTGTTGCTTTGTCCATGCTAGTGCTATTGATACGAAATTATCATACCTGAAGCAAGTCTTCTTATTATGGAAATTGGGCCTATCTTTTTAGTGTGTCGGCGCCCACAAAGTTACATCTCAAACTTGTTTTCTATGCTTCTTTTTCTACGCATGAATTTTTGTTACTATGCCGGTTTTCTATGCTTATTTTTTGCAGCTGGGCATGATGTGTTTTCTCCCGGCTTCATGATTTTCTTACACCTGGGCATGATTTGTGCATGTATCATTTTGTCCTCATTTTCCCTAGTACTCAAACTTATACCTGGGTGCCTCTATGTTTCTTGTGGAAGTCCCAGAAAGTTACATGTAAATATGGATCTAGATGGGGATATCACAAAAACATGGGGTTCGTGTTTTTTTTCCCTTTTTGACGTGAGGGTGGTGCTTTTTTTGCATCAGGTAGTATAACACATAAAGAGAGCAGAGAGTCGCCTTTTTGTTTGAATCACCAGCAGTGTTGTTTCTATAACCTGCCTTTCTGGTTCATTACGGATGTAATTTGCTTGGGATCATCAGCTCATGGCCATGTAGTTTTTTGTGTTGGGCGGCAGCTAGAAAGTGGTCGGAGAGGGAAGATTTTCTAGGGAATAGAGTTTGGCAATCAAGGTCCCGAGAATTCCACATGAAAAATGACAGTGTCTCCCATGAGCGAGCCCTCCGTGTAATTACAGCTAGTAGAAAGAAAGCGCGTTCTTTTATGAGAAAAGAATGCGGGGGTTGGGGGGGGGGGGGGGGGGTGGGGCTGGTTTCCTTTTTAGGCAGGTCAAAGACAGCTTTTCCATTTCGGATGGTTGTCTGATTCCGACAAGGGGAGCACTGCGGTAGACTAAATCGTGCCCGCACACTCCCTAGCCACGTCCATTATAGAAGTATATATCTTCGTCAGCTGATGCGGCAGCTGAATTTCAATCAGATGAACGTGCTCGTTTCTTTGGACCGAAAGCAGAGGTGGAGAGAAGATTGTGAGGTCTCACCAATCCAGTAGATTTCCACCTTGTTGTCCTATGTTAAGATTGCCATAATTTGGTCTTCCCTACTCTTTTCCTGCCAAATATATCCCTTTAATTCTTGTCCTAGATTTCCGTTTTTGCGCGGTCAAGAAAATTAACGATGTCCCATCTATAGGTAAAGAGGCAAATCAGTTCTCATCTATAGGTGAAGATGGACGAATTCTTACGTTGAACATGGTACTGGTTGGTTGGGCAGTACATGATTGGAAGAGGTCTAAACATCAATACATTATTAGGTGTATATTTACATGATTGGAAGAGGTCTAAACATCAATAACTCGCTAGGTTTGTTAACATGGTCAGTCCCGAGTGTGGCGACCCCGCACTACAGGTAGCCTGTTTTTGATTTTTTTGATAAGTTCAAATTTAAAGCTTTAAAAAAATTGAAAAAATACCATGATGTAGTCAATACTTTGCTCTACCAATGTGTAAAACTTTTGATATAAAATACCATGTATTCTACCCTCAGTAAGAAATGATAAATATGCAGATCTGGATGAACAGTTCAACTCTTTTTTCTCTAAAATTTGTTTGATTAGTCTTTTTTGTTGAGCCCAAAACACGAGGCATTACACATTGAAAATTTGCATGCTCCTAGTGTACATGGTTGACTACCTCCAGATATTTTTTCCGAAATAGTTTAGAACATTTTCAAAAAAAAATTAAAAAGGGGCTACCTGTAACGTGTCCCTTCCTTTGGTGTACTAGCTACTACTGTGGCGTGGCGCGGCAACTTGGACCTGAACACCATAAATCCTACAACGCCATTAGTTCACAAATATCTTATATCATACCAAAAAGCTGCCACGCTGATGAGAGATGTTACATGGACTATACTGTTCTGTGACAACCTGTTGTCCCTTTGCCAACTACTTGCCCAATTTTAAACTGCCAGCAACTTGCTAATTTTTAACTTAATCCAGCCAATGCAGACATTGCCAATGCAGACATTCTACCGGACATCTTGCTCCCAATGCACTGAACCAGCCAATGCCGAAACAACCAGCTTGTGCGCCTTATGTGACTTGAGTAGATCTTCCAAGATTTAATGGTCAGACTAATAACAACTCGTAGGAAAATGTTGAGGGGATAACGTCACTGGCTTTGCGTCACCGATGTGTGTGTACGTGGTGAGTTTTCAGCTTCACTGTTTCCTGAAAGAGAGGACTAGCTACAGGTAGATATGTCTCCCGAACTGTTTTGTGGCTGTGTGCATCATAGTTATGCAGAGTCCGGGTGTAATCCTTAAACTTTTTACATAATAAAGCCTTTGATCTAAAAAAAATCAATAACTCGTTAGGTTTGTTAACGTGGTCGGTCCCGAGTGTGGCGATATGTCTCCCGCACTAGCTACAGGTAGCCTGTTTTTGATTTTTTTTTTTAAAGTTCAAATTTAGAGCTTTTTTTATTGAAAAATACCATGATGTAGTCAATACTTTGCTCTACCAATGTGTAAAACTTTTGATATGAAATACCATGTATTCTACCTTCAATAAGAAATGTTAAATATGATTTGGGGCATGAACAGTTCAACTTTTTTTCTCTAAAATTTGTTTGATTAGTCTTTTTTGTTGAGCCCAAAACACGAGACATTTCACATTGAAAATTTGCACGCTCGTAGTGTACGTGGTTGACTACCTCCAGATATTTTTTTCCGAAATATTTTATAACATTTTCAAAAATAAATAGAAATGGGCTACCTGTAACCCGTCCACCGTTATATACGTTCTTGCAACCGAAGACCCGTACCTTATGGTTACAACGCCATTAGTTCACAAATATCTTATATCATACCAAAAATCTACCACGTTGATGAGAGATGTTACATGGACTATACTGTTCAGTGACAACCTGCTGTCCCTTTGCCAACTACTTGCCCAATTTTAAACTGCCAGCAAACTTGCTAATTTTTAACTTTATATCCAGCCAATGCAGACATTCTACCCGACATCTTGCTCCCAATGCATTGAACCAGCCAATGCCGAAACAACCAGCTTGTGCGCCTGATGTGACTTGAGTAGATCTTCCAAGACTTAATGGTCAGACTAATAACAACTCGTAGGAAAATGTTGAGGGGATAACGTCACTGGCTTTGCGTCACCGATGTGTGTACGTGGTGAGTTTTCAGCTTCACTGTTTGCTGAAAGAGAGGACTAGCTACTTGGCTAGAAAGATCAGTGGTGTGGAGACCAGGTAGCCATCGCCTGCTTATGGTAGACTCTAAACTACAAATAAAATGTTCTCCGAAAAAAACCCTACAAATAAAGCCCTGCTCACTATAGGAATTTGCGATGTGCACGACAGGGCCATCAATACACAGACATTCTTTCTGAGCCAATAAGAAAAAAGAGGCATTCTTCACAAGCAAACTGGTGTGCACGACAGAGCCACGAACCTTCTTCAAACTTCAAAAGTCAAAAAGCAAGAATTATTTGCAAAATCTTATGTGCGTCAAAAGAGACCAAAGAATAAATACGCATACGTACAAAGTTACGTGCTGCTGCTCCTACATACTCTCTAGTCTATACTCCCTAGCCTATCTGTCGTACGACAACTCGTCCCTAACCTAGCCGCCAGAGCCGCCGCTCAAGGCGATTAGGAGGTGACGCTCTTGTTCCACCAAACTCCACCGGCGGAAGAGCTGGGTCCCTCTCCTTCCGCTTGCCGCTCCGGCGGCAGGAAGGAGGGGGACCCCCGTTTTTGCATGGTAGTTAGGGTTAGGAAGGTTTTGGCATGGTGCGTCGTTGGGGTGGTGGGAGCGGCGTCCGGGCAAATAAATCTGGCTCAACTCCATTCCCACACCGGCGTTGTCCTTCATGGCGGCGCCTCGGAGTTGGTGGCATTGTGTGCTTGCCGATCTTTCAGATCGGCGGCTGTAGGGTTCATGGATGGTGTCGGCGAGGCGGCGACGGCGACTCCATCAGATGAGTTTTTCCTCCTGTTCTATCCCCGTTGCTGCGGCGTTGTCTCCGGCGCCATAGTGGAGCAGAGAGGATTCGTCCAGGAGTACGTGCAGACAGTGGTCTGCACTGGTGACAGCTGGAAGATGATGCACCTTGTGCTGGGTTCGTGGTTGGAGGCTGACGGTTCTGGTTCCCTACTCCGACGTTGTCGTGCGGGGTGCCAGTGCTGAAGTTCGATGGCGTGTCCGGGGTCGTGCTGCCCCGGTTTGATTCTTTCAACGGCAATGGTTTGTCCTATGACAAACTACTTTGGACGTCCGAAAAGCTGATGATCAGCGATGGAGCCGCGTCGAGCTCGGGTGAAGAGGTGATCTGTCTATTTTTTCTTTGGTGGCTGCTACGGTGGTGCCGAAAAAGATGGATAGGCATTGGTTTGTCAAATAGGTTTATCCTATCTTTCCTGATCTGTAAGATTGGTGTATACGTACTTTGTATCTCGTTTATTTATTAATGAGAATCATATTACCATGCAAAAAAAATACTCTCTAGTCTATACACTATAGACAGTTTCAACGCCAACGCAAGTATTAAAACCTATCAAACGAAATCGAACCCACACCATCCGCAAAGACTTACTCGGAAGACACCATTCTCAACAAGTCTGCAGCACCTGAAGCTACCATGGACCGATCGATCAGCCACGTGAATCATATCAACAGCCTTCGTCGATGACGGAGCTCAGGAACGGCGATGAGATGCTTCCGATAGCTACTTCACTGCCACGAACCCACTCAGTTAACTTTCTCTGCAAAAGGCAGCATATTTCAACAGTGGAAGTTTCGGGTACCACGCTGTCATCATTTGCTCCAGATACACTCAAATAGACTCGTATAAACTGGGAATTTCTCTATAGCATGAATGCATCCATCTCCAGAAAAGAATAAGAATGCCCGGCAGGGCCAGCCCGGAGGGGGTCAGGGTGGGCGGCCGCCCCGGGCCCCCGAATCCAAGGGGCCCCCAGGAGGTACTACATAAGCAGCGGGGAAGAGTTTATCAGGTGCCGCCATTAAAGGAGCTCGAGGTTTTCCCTCATATGGTACCAGTGGCGGAGCCAGGAATTGAGACGAGAGGGGGCGAACAGTAAAAGGTGTGCCACCGGCGATTTTTTTTTTGACAATACATGTAATCCACAATTGTATGGAAGGAACAATGTAAATAAGTCGAAGCCTCACAATATTAAACCTCACAAAATTTAGGCAAAAGCAAGTGTATTCAACGCGACTAGTACATGTACTAGTTGACGGCTGAAATTCCCGAAATTGACTAGTACATGTACTAGTTGCGGTCTGTTGAGAGGTTGTATACATACTAACATGGACTCATGTCACTTGAGTTGAACAATTGGCAGCCACCATATGATATCCCAATATGTAAGAGACACCTACAACATATAAAAAAATTGTGAGCACATGTATCATACAATTATTAGCTTTTCATAGGATAGTGTCATACCATTAAGTTGTAATTGTGCTAGCAAGATGGAACTTCCGAGGTAGGTGACCTCGACGATTCCCTAAGGCATGAAAACGTAGCATAATCTTCTTGTCATCAATTTTTTGAAATATTTCTTTCTCAGAATAGCAAATCATCAAATCACCGAACCAATCATCACCAATCTTGTTTCGAAGATCTGTCTTTACAATCTTCATGGAAGAGAAAAACCTCTCAACTGATGCCGTTGCAACCGGCAATGTCAAAGCAAGTGTGATGAGCCGGTAGACCAATGGAAAAATCAAATGTAGTCTAGTTTGAACCAACTTGAGAGAAAGATCACCCAGAGTATCACATGATAAGAAATCAGGACTACTCTTCATCATATCAATATATATGTTGAGTTGGTCAACCAAGACATAGCAATCATGTGAAGAGAAATCCACATAGTAAATATTGGCAAGTTCAATTAGCTTCTCGTGATCAAAGTTGCTAAATGAGTCTCTAGGCTCAAGGCATGCAGTGCAGATCAATAGGCGTGTAGATGTTTCAGAAAACCTATTATTCATCTCAACCATGTTTCTATCAAGCACCTCGTTAAATATTTCTATTTTGTAATAATGGAGGCAAGTAACCACCTTGCGTGAGATCCTTGGATAACCCCTAGCTGGAATGTTGTCAGTCATGTTGGGCACTATAATATTTCTTCCATCACAAAACTTAGTAGCAGCCAACAAGCAAGCATCACGAGACTCATCACAATATTTCTTCCACAACCTCTCCTTTTTTATTCACGAACCTACAAGCAAGAACATAATATTAGAATAGTCATGTGAGTTATGGGATTCCAACAAATGAGTTCAACAAAAAAATATCTTCGTGCATTATTGTGAATGTTGTTTGTACCACCTATATGCTTTCTAAAATGTTTCGGACCTTTTTTCCAATTCTTAAACCCCAATATTGTGAAAGCATCGTGTCCAAAATGTACACTAGTGCTTGATGACTTGAAAAGAAAGCAATAGAAACAATATGCAGCATCTTTCTCCACACTATACTCTAACCAATCAAATTCGGCATACCATGTAGCTAGGAATGATCTCCAATCTGCCCCAATTTTTGTCTTCGTAAAAGTATGGCCAATCAATCGACTCGGACCTCTCGATAAATATGCCCTTCTCATTTTATCCCTTATTTCTTGAGTACCAAATTCTTCAATTGGTCTCCGAAGTGCAGGATCAGCAACAACATTTGATAGATCAAAAACTTCATGAACAATAGCTTCTGGAGTTTCCTGCAATACAAGTAGACATCAAAATTCAAGTATTTTGCTACAACAATAGACATCAAAACTGAAATCTGAAAAAGAGGGAGAAAGAACCTGCTCTTCTTGTCCCTGTCGCTGTTGGTCGTTTGTGTCGTCGCGCCTCCGCCTGCAGTTTCGAGATGCCGGCGCTGCAACTTCCTCTGCATCCTCTGCATCCTTCAAGTCAAATTCATCCAACCGTGCTCCAATAGCTTCCCAATCCGGTTCCTCATCTCCGGCATCGATCTGTGCTGAAATAGCTTCCCAATCCAGCTCATCTCCGTCCATGTTCTGACTTCTGACGGCAGGGCAGTTCGACTTCGAGCTGGACCTGGTATTCACGACGGGAAGACGGCAGTGAGGAATCAAGCAGACAGGAAGCAGGGAAGCCAAGATTTATTATTCCCCAATTTTGGATCTATTTTCTTCGAAATTCTATAGCCATATTCGTAAACACCCACGAAATGAGAAGAACAGAGGCATGCACATTACCGTACTAGCACTGAGAAATGAGAAAGCAGCTAAATTAACCCGTGCCCACGAAATTACCGTACTAGTACGAACCTGCGAGCAGGGGCTCCGGGGCGGCCGGCGGTAGCGGCTCCAGGGCGGTCGACGAACCTGCGAGCAGGGGCTCCGGGGCTGCCGGCGGTAGCGGCTCCAGGGCGGCGACGAACCTGCGAGCAGGCAGGGGCTTCGGGGCGGCCGGCGGCAGCGGATCCAGGCGGGCGACGACGGGCGGCCGGCGGCAGCGGCCAGTCTCCAGGGCGGGCGAGTGGCGACGACGGGCGGCCGGCGGCGGATCCAGACGCGGGACGGAGCGAGACGCGGGGCGAGCGAGTTGGGATTGGCCGATTGGGGATCGAGCGATGCGTGCGAGTTGCGACCGAGACGTGCTCGTTCTGGTTTTTTTTTTTTTCCTCCCTTTCACGTATAGATACGTACTGCATACGTATAATGAATTTTTTTGCAAAAGTTGAGGGGGGGGGGGGGGGGGGGGGGGGCGCCGCCCCACCTCGCCCCCCTGCTGGCGCCGCCCCTGTATGGTACAGGAAGACGAAGAAGGACTCGTTACCTCCCATGCTTCTAAGTGGGCTGAGACGTGGCCCTTTTCCCGTTATTATTTGGGCCTTCTTTTCGCTTTTGTTAGCTCGGCCTTTTGGCCTTTGGTTAGTTACGGGAGAATTTTTCTTAAAAAGAAACTAAAAAAAAGATACTGTACTACGGAGGATAACTAGAATGGTGCAGGGGACGCAACAATCCTAAGAATGCGCAAATCGCCCCATTGTTCTTTCATGGCGCGTTGATTGATTTAACTATTTTTCTCTCTAAATCTGTTATAATCATTGCCCACCACCACCAAACACCGAGACGACACAATTCTCGGCATATTCGATGTGATAATTGACAAAGCTAGTATTGATATACCATCATCATAGGTGAGTTTCATCTAGATATGTACGAAGATTTCTTAACACAAGAGGTACAAATTGTTTCACACCAATATTTGTCTTTGAATCAACTTTAAGTGTTGTAAGACATATATTTATTATTACTATGTTGGTTATATTAGGGGACCCAACTTCTAGTTTCGCCCTGTGCCCCGAAAATCACAGGACTGGCATTGCCGGGAGATGGTCCTTTCAAAACACAGCGGATGGGGCTGCTGACATGGATATTGCAAATGTCATCGAGCCTTAACACAGAACTCCGGACCGAGTTCCTTGAGCAGCAGCGTTGTAGATGAGGGTGACGTGGTTGAGCCTTCATGTGAATGAAAGACTACAGAAGCTGTGAACGACCGTGATTGCCGAGCCGTGAAAATCCAATTTAAGGGCCTCTTTGATTCGTTGGATAGGAAAATCGTATGATTTCAATGGCATGCACACTCCAATACTATAGGATTTTGTATGCACCAAAATTTATTTGATTCCACCAAATGAATTGTAAAATAAGCTTGGAGTGAATGTTAAATTTCCTATGGGAAGTAGTACAATGATTTCTATAGTAATTTTCCTATAGGATCCAATCCTAGAAATTAAATGATCAAGATAGGAAAATTTCTTATAAGATTCATTTCTCCACAAATCTTTTGCAATTCCTTTCAATCAAAGGAGCCCTAAGGTTGGACACTAATTTAGGAAAGCTAGATGTGTTGTTTTTGCTAGTAGGAAACTAATCATGGAACGAAATTTTAGGAAACATATTAATATGTGATTGTCGGTGGGAAAATTATGATTTTATTTCTAAAGGCAAGTAAGGATCCTGCAAATGGTGCTCCCTCCCATCAGGGACATAAAACTGACCCGGCAAACCACATAATTGGATTGGTTGCCCATTCCGCTAGCTCGCATGCGATCAACGTAATTGCGCGGGACATGCCTTATTTACTTGTGGCCATGTCCGCAATCCACACCACTTTGCATCTTAGAACCATCCATTATGCTCCCCCAACCCAAACAGCCGTTTATTGGGCCTCGCCTACAACTTGGGAGGTAAATATTCTATGGATCATTCGGGATGCGGACTTGGATCTCATTTACAACCACCCTTTTTGGTTTCCTGCCCTACTTTCTCTTCCCTCCTCCGAAAAAATTCAAACATCCAGCGACCTTGGCCAGGTGTCTATAAATATCAAGAGCGGAAGAGCTTACCACGTGCGGGAGCGCGTGCAAATCTTTGACGTGGCGGCCGTGGGCTTGCGGTGAAGTTCAATGAGTTATTTCACGCTCGTTAGATTCAACAGCATCAGGACCTAGGCTTTCTACTGCTTGGAATCCCTTGAACTAATGAGACTGCTTATACTGGGAAGTAATATATAGTGGTATCCTGCATATGATACTAATCTTTGTTACTAACTCCATAGTGGGTAGTAACATATGTGTATCATGTAATAGTGTATTTATTATATTTGTGGACTCATTTTGCATTAGAATGTGTTATGTTACGGTATCTACCTATGATACCACTACCTCCTTTCTCATCATTAATTACAGTGCCACGTCAGTTTTTTGCATGCATGGAATGCATGATAGCACCTATGATACCCCCACTATGGATAGTCTAAAGGATGATTTTTAGAGCTGATATCCATAACAGACAGGAACATCACCAGCTGGGAGTGCAAAGATGTTAGGAAAATTTGCCTCTTCAACTATCATTGAATTCCTATTTGTGCAATCAACTCCATGCAGGCCTAGGATGTCATTTCCTTGACCGCGCAAAAACTGAAATTTAGAACAAGGATGTTTTTGGAAGAAAATGGTACTAGAGATGCTAAATTACAGGTATCTCATCTCCAACAGTGTCCCTGTTATTTTGTCCGAGAGCCTCCATCCTATCCTACTATATATAAAAGTAGGACAGAATCACTTCCAGTTCTGGCATCCACGTCGCCCGGAAAACAGCACCGTCCGATCAGCGCAGCAGATGGCCCAGATTTCATTAAAATTCGTGCTAGCTACAGTAACACTGTAGCACGGGTTTCTACCAATCAGGCGACGACACGTCGCCTCCAGCGCGTCATTTTGCAAAAAAAACGCCCGCAAAGGACTAAAACGCGATTTTCAGAAACGTCAGGGATCTCCGTGTAAAAAAGCCAGCGCAGCACGTTCCCCTCTTTCCTCTCTCGCGACGCGGCGGAAAGCCGCCGCGCGCATCCCCGCCGTCCTGCTCCTCCCCGACCAAATCGATCCCGCCGGCGTGCTCCGCCGTCGCGCGCTCTCCATCTTCGCTGAGTCGCGCATGCTGGGACGCCGCCTGCTCGCCGGATTCGTCGCCGCAGTCGACCTGCTCCCTCCGCCGCATTCGGGCGCCGCCGGCGTCGCTCCGGTGGCCACAAAGGGGCGGCGCCGCCGCCTGCGACCGTCCCCGTCCACGCGCGTCGACGGCGCGCACGCGCACGTCCCACCTCGCTTCGACGCCTCGCCGGCGTGCTCGCGGTGGCCGCTGTGTGGCCACTGCTTGCGTCCCTGTGACGTCAGCAGTGGCCCACCTGTCAGTTTTTTTTAAAAAAAAACACTAAATTCGAAACAATTCTACAAATGCCCATTGCAAAAAATAAAAAAATATATAAAAAAAACCGGGGAAAAAAATTACAGCAAGAAACAAAACGTGTTTCAATCTTTTAAATTTGTCGTAATTTCGACATATTCGAAAACAGTAAATATTAGTGCAAAACGAAATCATATTTGAACACTCAAAATTACTAAATAATATTGAAAATACTCCACACCACATAAACATGCCCGCAAACATGTTTGAAAATTTTGAATTAGCCAACATTTGGACATTTCCTAATTCAAAAAAAATGCAAAACATATCTAAATAATTTGAATTAGTCAACACGTCGATACACTCCAACTCAATAAATATTAACGGAAAATACAATCACATTCGAAGATTTAAAATTGTTAAATAATTATATCTACTCTACAATAGTACTACATAAACATGCTCACAAACATGTTTACATATTTTGAATTGTCCAAAATTTGAATATGCTTTATTTCAGTAAACATTAATGAAACATAAAGACAAATTTTAACAATTCAATTTCCTACATCATTAGACATATTCTACAATATGTAAACATGCTTACGGGAAAAAAAACCACTTATGGCCAAATACAAACATATTTGAATGTTTTAAATTGGTAGATAGTTCTATACAATCTGAGTGAACTTTCAAGTTCAATTAAAAATTTATGACACCATACAACCATATATTTGAACATTTCAATTCACCAACTATTTGGACATACTCTACACAAAAAATTCCAACAGATTACAAGAATTCGAATTACAACGGGTGCAGTGAATATCTACACAAAATCCAAATTACCTTCATCTAAGTATATACATTTAAATTTTTTAAGTGTCTTGCTAATGGAAGTACCTCTAAAAATTCCCATCCGGAAAATATGAATAGAAACAACAAAAAACTCAGAAAAAAGTACTAATTATTTATGTCGAAAAACAAATATGTTTACACATTTCGAATTGGTGAATACTTGAAGAAAATCTTAATGCACTTCCTCTTTACAACAATTTGTACAACATAAAAGTATTTCTACAAATACCCTCACAAAAAAATGCTGATTATTTGTGCCACATAATCAAATTTCAAATTTAAATATTCCAACATTTTAAATATCGTATAAATCTACTCAATATGCAAACATAAAAATAAGTCAACTGTAAACAACACCCCAACTTCAACAATTTTCTACATCTAAAAAAAAAATTTAAACGCAAACTTCTTCAAATATCACAAATATTACAACCTACACAATTTTTAAATATACACGTTACCAAATTTAAATTACGTTTACTCCACAAGCGCGGCTTCCCTAAAACAATATTCATCTTTATATTTGTTTTCTTTCGTTTTTTGCTTTCCTTTTGTTTTACAATAAAACAACATTGGAATAATGCTCAAGAAGAAGAACAAAAAATTGCAAGACATTTTAGCTCACAAAACAATTATAGTTTTCCTAAAACAGTTTCCGAATAATGACCAACAAGAATAAAAAATAAATGCAATACATTTTAATTCACAAAACAATTGTAATTTCCCTTTTCCAAATTCAATCTACTGTAATATATTTGTAAAAAAAAACATTGGAATTTGTGTTCACCCGTATAACCATAATATATTTCTCCTGATTATGCTGGCAAATAAGAAAATTATAGCAAAATAAAACTATGTTTAACCATTTCAATTTAACTAATATATTTGAAGTTTATTTAACTTAAATCTCCCTAACTATGTACTCCAATTTTAAAATGCTTGATTAGATTAATAATTAGAGAAAATGTAAATTCATACCCTCTAATTATGTATTGAATTAAAGTTGAATTAAACAAACACTAACATAAAATATTTCCTCTGATTATTGAGTCAAATTAAATATTTAAGACAAAGCACAAATACATTACATCAATTACAATAAGTCAATATTTAAAGGTAATATGACTAAACTCTCTCCAATTTTGCAATTTAGTTCAACAAATGCTTAAATTGAACTTACCCCTCACTAATTACACAGTTAAATTTAAATAATGCTGGATTAGATGCACACTGGAGAAACCATAAATTTATTTCCTCTAAAGATGAATTTAATTTAATAAATTGTAATACAATATATTTCCTCCAAACAAAGACTCAAATTACATATTTACACCGAAATACAAACATATTTGATCAGTTCAGTTTATGAAGACAAATTACACATTCATGCCAAAAAAAAAAAAAAAAACACTTCAAGATACCTTTCTGCAGTTATTTAAAATCAAATGACTTTATTACAATAATGCAAAATAACATATGTTTCCTATTTCATACTATATGGTCATCATACCAACGTCCACAACTAAAAATGTAGACCACCAAACCAATCATCTTTTATCTCAAACTTATTGCCAAACACCTTTTCCCGTCTTCCGACCATTCTGTACCTACAAATCCGACAACTCTTTTCAGATTTAAAAACATCTCACAAAATAAAAACAATTCAGTACATCCTTATTTAACATTATTACAAACATGTTATAACATTCCATACATTTGAATAATTCAAAAGAAATGCCTTCTAAATCTACCCACTTTATAAATGTAAAAAGAATTCAAAACTGAATATAACTCCCTAATTTGATTAAATTTTGAAAACTTCACAATTTTTAACCCTAAACTTTCTTCACATTTCAAAACAAATTCAAATCTTCACAACTATTAAATATCGACATTTTCAAAATTAAATTTCACCAAACACACGCGGCATTTACCGCGTTAATATCCCTAGTATTATGTATATGCCGAGAGCTTTGTCGTCGGCATATAATTGATTAAATGGACAATTTGTTTTACACAAAACGGGACCTGGAGCGTATGCCGAGGGCAATGCCGTCGGCATACTTGATTAACAAGAAAAAATACAGAAAATGATAGCAGGCTCTCTACGGTCGGCCCTGATCCAGCAACATGTCAAGGCACCCCTCCGACCGCCCTGCTCCAGGACCCCGCCGCCGTCCCTTCTCCAGCACCAGGTCGAGGCACCCTCCCACTGCACTGCTCCAGCTCTAGGTCGAGGCACTCCTCCCGCTGCCGGGCGCCCTCAATCCCCAGCACCTCCTGCTCCTCGCCGCCGGTCCTGCTCCAGGGGAAGCTCGGTTATTGATGTAGAACCAGATTACACAATATTGTATAATATAGCTTTTCCTAAGAAAATTTCACAAAGGCCAGCCCGGCCGTGGCTGCAACACAGGTGGCAACCATGCCTCCGGTCGATGGCATAAGGAAGGCGAGGAGGGCAGTGGTCCTCCGATGCCATATGCTACTATTGTGATCCAAATTCAAGTTAAAGATAGAGCCTAAAGACCGCCAGAGGCTTGGGCCAAGTGGACCAGAGTCTGAAGTTAGGCCATCACGTTGAGTGGGGGGGGGGGGGGGGGGGGGGCCCCCCCCCCCCCCCCCCCCCCCCCACCACCGCGGTACGGATCGTTATCGAGTCAGATTGTTGCCGACCTAGAGTTCCACCACTATATATACCTCTGGTAAGCCGCCCGCTAGGACTCCCGAGACGAGCGTGGCCAACAGTTTCTTTCTTTCCACTTCCATCAAGAGCATGCTAGCGGTCACCGCCACGACGGCGGTAATGTCGCGCGTAGCGGCAGCTACCACAGCTCGAAGCCTCTGGACTCCAGCAGCACCATGAGCAGCTTCAGCCGCAACCTCCATCCCATTTCTTTCATTTGCCTGTACGAGATCTGCAACCCTCTCTTGTTGTCTTTGGGAATGAGATTGTGCTTAACGGAGTGCGAGTTCCCCTTGCCCGTGTGCGCTGAGCTATTTATATAGGGGAAAGATTGCAAACCAGCTAATTACTCGACAGGCAACTTTTTGGTGCAAGCGCATGTATGCGCCACACGCAGTAGTTGGGGCCTTGGGAGCCTGTTACAACTTACAAGCCACTAGATCATGTGAGCTTCATTTTCTCCACAAAATTGCTAATGTTGTACCAAATTACTACATGTTTGAATTGATGCAATATATATGGACCGAAGATTGTAATTGTATCAAGTTTTCACTGGCAGGTAAAGACCATATAAGCATGGTGCTTTGCAGCTAATCCTACATTCCTACTCCGTACGCCGTACGCTGTCTGTAATCATACCATCTCAGGAGATAGCCTTTTTTGTCAGATACGAGCAATTGGATTCGTGTTTTAAAGTTCTTGTTGAGTGAAACATTCAGTTCAATTTTTTCCATTGCTGGCCTTACTTGCTTCAGATAAACAACAGATTGTATGTACAACCGGAGTGCATGATCTGCACGCAGTGCTGTAGGCTGAAACCGGAAAGACTACAACAAAAAAAATTGTTACCTTTCCCTTGATGCATTTCTTGTTATGTTTCTAGACCTGGCCTACTCCTCTTCCATTTAGCTGACTACACCAGAAAGTTTGTTACCTTTCCCTTGATCCTTCCCATGTAAAACCGGTATCCCTAGTGTAAACCGAATAATTGCTTTCTATATAAACCATGGTGATAAGACTTTAGTTGAAACGACTTTCTCACTGGCATCTGCCGGTGATTGTGTGCCAATACATGGGTCTACGCGTTCCTATTAATTTATCATTATGTGTTTTTATTGGCTTGTTTCGGATTATATAAAAGGTTATGCACTCTATTTGTTTTGAATGAATGAAAGAATTGTTTCATTGCATATGTCTTTGTTAGGAATTCAATGATAGGAATATTAATTTTCCTTTGAAGATGGACAAATTCTACATTGAACAAGGTACTGGGTTGTTGAATGGTTGGGCAAGAATATATGATTGGAAGGGGGAGAGTGCACGGAAAGTCCAAGTGTAGCCCGGCTACGTGTATCCTGTTTTTTTTGAAAATTTTGAAAACGTCATTTTAAAGTTTCAAAAAAATCTGAATTTTTTCTAGACAATGAAAATGGTGTATTCTTCCAACTTTCAAAATTTCAATTCGAAACACTTTGTATCTTGAGACACACAAAAAAAGAAAAATCCGATAAATTTTGGAGATTCAGATTTGTGTACTATTCACTACTGAAAACTCCACTTTTGTCATTTTTACACACGGTAGAATACAATGTCTGGAAATGATCTGTGTAGGTTTGTTCCAGTGAATTTCCCATTTTAATTTATGTGTTCTTAGGCAAGGGAAAAGAGGTTTGGGGAATAGTTGAATCACCCATTTTAATTGACTCTCAAAACACAAGGAGTAACATAGCCCTAATTTATGTGTTCTTTCAGTCATCAAGGACCAGCCAGCGATGTCCTCCATAAGCTCGGTGTCGGGGATGTAACCCCGGATACCCCGAAGTTAGTGGATTTATTGAGTTGTTAGTAGAAGAAACAACCGAGACATAGATAATCTATACCTAATCTATACATCTCTACCTAATAATAAAAACAGTAAGGTTTCTTGTGGTACGTCATTTTTTCTTCCGATTTTACCCTCCCACCAAGTCTCATATTACACAACCTGCCACCGCCAAGTGAAACATACCGGTTCGATGTTTCTTCTCGCCCCCTTTTGCAGAAAGCCCCCCGAGAAACTGGGAAATTAACCCGCAGTCCCTAGGAAACCCTAGCCGCCAGCCACGGAGCCACCCAATCCCCGGGCGCCCGAGCGAGGCGCTCCTCGCGCCGCACCCGTGGCCGCGCCGCCCTCCTCTGCCCCGGCGTCTCCCAGCTCCACCCCGACCGCGCCGCCCCAATGCCGCTACGCCCCTGCGCAGCTCCGCCCTCGGCCCATGTCGCCCGTCCCGGTGCCGGCCGTCCTCCTCCGCCACGGCGCCGCCCCGTCCTCTTTCGCCCTGGGCGCGCCCTCCTCCGGCCGCTCCGCTCTCGGCCCATCTCGGCGCCGCCCGAGCCGGGCCGCCCGTAGATGCGCGGCAGGCTCGCTCGCCTGAGCCCCTCGCTCTCCCAGCTTTCGCTTCAAGTCAATCTGCTTGCTCTGTTCAAGTTCTGGCCTGAATGCCTGATGTGAATTTTGTTTGCTGCGGCCTGGAATCAGCTGACGGTTCTGATGTGGAAGCTGCTGTGCCTGCACCGGCTTCCTCGGACGAGGGAGAAGCGGCCATGGATGCTCACAACGAGGAGCAACTTGTGGTTGCAGAGGCACAGAAAGAGGACAATGCTGCAGAGGCCGTCCCGGCGCGGACCACTCGTGGCCGGAGCCGGAGCCAGAGGACGGTGGTGTTGGCGGTTGAGGACGAGGCGCCCAAGGCAAGACGAACGTCAAGGAGGGCTGCAGCGAGGAAGACCGAGCAGGACCAGGAAGAGGAAGGAGAGGCAACGCAAGGTAAGTACAGTTTGCTTCAGATCAATTGGAATTCTCTGTTTAATCTCTTGCCTGACGTGAATTTTGTTTGCTGTGGTCGGTGTTCAGGTGGCGTTTCTGAATCGGAAGCTGCTGTGCCTGCAGCTGCTTCCTCGGACGAAAGAAATGATGGTGCTGCGGAAGCGGTCGCGGAAGCTCAGAAGGAAGAGGAAGGAAAGGTGACACAAGGTAAAGCACAGTTTGCTTCCAAATCAATTTGCTGGCACTGTTTCAGTTTCTTGACTGATGTGAATTTCGTTTGCTATGATTCAGGTGATGTCTCTGATATGGGAGCTGCTGTGTCTGCACCTGCTTCTTCAGACGAGGGAGGTGACGGTGCTGAGGAAATTGAAGCGACCATTGACGCTCAGAAGGAGGAGCAATTTGCTGTTGCGGAGGCCGTGCCCGCTCGAGCCACACGCACTCGGAGGCAGAGGACGGTGGTGTCAGTAGCTGTGAAAGAGGCCCCCAAAGCAAGACGGACGTCGAGGAGGACTGCCATGATGCAGAAAGAAGAAGTGCTGGGCCAGCAGCAACAAGGTAAAAGCAATTTGATATATTTCGATTCAATTCAATTTGCGGGCACTGCATAAGTTTCTTACCTTGGATGCGAATTTTGTTTGCTGCGTGGATGGATTGGATGCTAAGATTGCTGAAGTAGTTGAGTAAGGAGGAAACACCGGTAGGCAAAGTAAATGACATATCAGGAGAGGCATGTGTGTACTCTGAAATAGTGTTTCTACTGGCAGATATAATTTCATTGTACACCTTTTAGTCTGTGAGCTATTGAGTACGGCATGTATGGTATTTTAGAATAGAACTTTGGAATTTTTCATTTGAGAGCCTAATTTTATTACGATTTTAAATAATGTTTATGTACGGATTTTTAAATGATAGTACATGTTATTTTGTACTTCTATATAATTATGATGCAACGCACAAAAAGAAGATTGGAAATTAGGGGTGAATTTTAATTTCTCTTTTCGGAGTAATGATGTACACTGCAAAAAGAGAACTAAATCTAAAGCAAAACCTAAAACATAAGACGTTTGATTGGTAGAAATCACGTCATATTGTTTTTTAAATTTGTGAGAAATTTTTTTTTTGAAATATATTTGTGAGAATATATTACTCCCATCTCCAATCACCAATTACTCTCATCTCCATCTCGCCATCGCACCAATTACTCTCATCTCCATCTCGCCATCGTAAATTTGCTAGGTATCCGTAGTAATTTGTTGCAAGCACCTTGCTGTCTTGCTGAGTAAATCAAATAGAAAAAAATATCAACACAAAAGGACAATTGGACAAAGAGAGGCTAGAGTTACATGGGTATATCCATTGTGGGGCAAAATTTAGATCCAGTCGATGTTTTCAACGAGTTGATATTTTCTCTCCCGTTGCAACGCACGGGCACTTTTGCTATCTGTTAAATGAATAAGCATATGTATATATAGTTACTATAGTGATTATATTTGGAAATTACCATGTAATGGATCCTCTGCCTGGCTGCAAGAATTTCTTTGCCTGTTCCTGACTTCCTGTACGGCAGTACATATTCACAACGTACACTATGCCTAATCGAGTCTTTGAACCAATAGATTATAGGCTTTATAGCTTAATTGTCTGCAGTTCACGGTTGCAATTAAATGTATGCAAAAGAAAGGAATCATGGATCTTGACAATTCCACAACGGTTAGGTTTCCTGGACATTTTTCATAATGCAAAAAATTATGGGTTTATGTCTTTTCTGCTTGCTTGAGGATTCAAGGAGAAAATTGTGTCACACTATATGCGCAATCGGTTTTAAACAACTAAACAAAATAATGTGTTAAAAGATTCAGATACAATAAATAAGAAGACATGAGTCAATTTGTAGTCTTGAGATAGATTTTTTTTATCCCGTTGCAACGCACGGGCACATTTCCTAGTCTCTACTATATTAAAGCTCAGTTGATGGTGATGGTGATTGCAGTACGTCGTGAGTCCTTATCCCGCACGAACCAGCGGAAAATGAAACCGGATGACCCAGCCCTGCTCGGCTGCACGACCCGTCCGCTTCGGCAAAAAAGGAAATTGCACAATCCGCACAATCGCCCCTCTCGGCACTATGCGCCGCCGGTGCCCTTACGGTCTCTTCACCCGGCACCGCCGCCAACCACGATCGTCTCCCGCGAGCCGTCTCCATCCCGCGTCCACATCCTCCCAAGCGCCTTCTTCTTCCTCCAGATTCGTCCGAGCTCCCGCCGGTCGACGTCCTCCCGAGCACCGACCTCGCCACTGTCCTTCTCCAGTTCGTGCCCCTCCTGGACATCTATGCTGGTATGGATGTGCTAACCCGTGAGTGCCTGAAGGCGGAGTATGCGGGTATGTACTATGTACCAGACACCACCTTTGTCCAACATGATGTCGAGGAATACAAAGCTGGCTGCTACTTATGGCCTTCTAATGGACTTCACTTGTTCGAGTCTTTGTAGCACCGTAACTATAGTAGAGATTTCCTTGTATTGAAGTCCTCTACATCGCTATGAGTTTCTTTAGAAGCATTCACACAGAACACCCTGAACTTTTGACATCATTCACAGAAGTATTTTCTCCATGGTCGCTGTCGTGCCCAGGGGCAGGGAACAACGTCGTCCAGGTCTGCAAGGACCCCAAGAACTACGAGGAGTAGAATACCAAGGTATTAATTTGATTTTTCTTGCTTTGTGCCTTTCTTCCTGTAACTTTCAGTCATTTTAATGTGGACATTGGGTTTTGCAAATTTGGTAGGGATGAGTTTAATTTGGTCAGGGATATTGTTGTAGTTATGGTTCAGATAAGCCAGGGTAGGTTTGGGGACCATGATTCAGAAATTCATGTTGATTTGTGCAAGAACCGAGATAATTTCGATAATTAACTTATGTGATTATCTTGTTGAACTGGTGTCTAGGGATCTTAAATAACACTTGGCAGTATGCTATCATTTACAGAGATTTTTTTTGAAACGGTATCATTTACAGAGATGGCATAGCGATAGGGAGATTTCAATCAAGTCAAGGGTACTGTATGCTCAAGACATCGTGTCTGATCTAATTCAGTCTACCATGTCCTGAACAATTAAAAAGGAAGCCCCCTGTTCCATGAACTGTTCAGCTGAACAATGATATAGCATTTTATCTGTCATTGAACTCTGGTGCTTCAGGGTCCTCGAAATTCTGAGGGAGTTGTCTTGGCCTCCAAAACTGTTGGGAATGCTCATATTCCATCAGCAATGAGTGTGCAGAAGTACTCCGTGAAAGCATCAGGTATGCAGCAGAGGGAAGATTGCATTATATTGAGGTGGAAACTGATTTTAAACTATTGGTTGAGCTCTCGAGCACAAGGCATCAAGAAGTCCTCCCAATTCTCATGGAAGTTCAGGAGGTTTGCACGAATTTCTCAGTTTTCTCTCTTAATTTCATAGGACGTGGAGCTAACTAGGTTGCACATCCTTGTGGAAAGCGAGCTTCAGACGAGTGTCAGCTTAGTTTATGGCTGAACTATACGGAAATCCCTTTTGGATCTCGGGCACCAGTGCTCCTGGTGCCCCGATTTTTTTTAAAACTTTATTCTTTTGCCAAAAAATCACACATGTAGTAGTCTACATGTGTGCTTAACTCATAAATTTGCAAAAAAAAACTCGAAATAATTTGACCTGTGCAAAAAAAAAGAAATCTAGGCATGTTTGCACGTTTTTGAATTTGCTTTCTTGACTGCTGAACAGTGTTATGCTAACTTCTAACATTGACTCTTGTAATCACATGAAACATCGACTCTTAGTTTATGGCTAAACTGTACCCCGTCTTTTATGTGAAGTTATAACTATATTCCCCATCTTTTTTGCTAAGTTGTAACATTGACTCTTACTCAGTGTGTTGAATGAGTATGGTTACTTTCCCCTTGTGAAAATGAGAGGAATCGGGCAAGGGAACGAATATATTTGTAGTGAGACCATATGCTTGCATTTCAAGAATAGACAATCTTCACTGGTACACGTTACATCTATCAAGTATCAGATTTGAGATCAATATGAATACAATGTTGGATAATGCTCATGGGCAGCTACATTCTATTTTTTAGATGTGGGCAGCTATAGTCTGTTAAACGGAGTATTTTTTATGCAATGGACTACTAAAAGGCGTTTACACATAGGCTGATAGAAGACTTGAAGTTCTATTATTAAGTATTTGGAGTCTGCTCTTCATTATTGTCAGATTATGAATTGGAAAAGAGTTGCACTGTACTTGTTTTAGTGTCTTCTGGAAAACTTTCGTTAGATCTTGTCTGAACAGAATGACACACTGAGCCCTTGTTAAGTTGTATTGTGTTGCCACAAATATTCTGTTTTAGGAAAATCCTCCCTTGAAATCTCAATCACTATTGTCAGGGTATTTTCCATCAGCACATGGCGTGAAGTCGGCGTTTTAGGAAAATCCTCCCTTGAAATCTCAATCACTATTGTCAGGCGTTTACACATAGGATGATAAGATTAGAAGACAATGCATGCCTGCGATGAACATGGCGTGAGGGGCATGCTACCATTTCTTGTGAGTGCTGCATATATCGTGAGTTAGAAACATTTTGATCAATATATCTAGGTCAAAATTTATTGGGACGTGGCAACGCACGGGCACATTTCCTAGTAATAATAAAAGCATTAAGGTTTCTTGTGGTACGTCATTTTTTTTTGCCGATTTTGCCCTCCCACAAATCACATAATTACCCACCTATGCCACCCATAAGTTAAAAAAACGGTTCGGTATCTGTATTTTCGCCTAGGGTAGAACCGCACCTCTCTGCAAACGAACTGGACGATGGCCGCTGCAAGACCAGGCACCTCGCCGCCGGCACCGGAATAAGCTCGTCGGGCTAGAGCGAATCCGTAGCCCCTGCCGTATCCTCCATTCTCCTTTCTCGACTGTCTCGAAGTTGTCCCCGAATCCGAAGCGGGGCAACCCGCCGGCCGCGGGAACGCCACGACGCTGCCGGAGGCGCTCGCAAGCCGGGGAGCGCCCAGAGTCGCGGAGCTCGCCGTCTCCTACACCCTTCTCCAACACGCCGTCTCCTCTAGACGGCGCCTCCGCAGAGCGGGCAGAACGTGTGCCGGCACAGCCACCCGTCTGTCCGGCCTCGAATTCCTGGATCCACACAGAGAGGCCGTGTCGACCACGGCGTTCATCGGGCTGTCGACAGCGTTCGGCACAGAGGGGTCCACCTTCTCGCGCACCAGACGACCCGTCAGCAGGCTCCAAATCCCGGCGCTGCAGATGCCGGACTCGTCTTAGCGCCATATTGCGATGTGCCTGTTCACGATCTCCATGACCACAGCTGCACCGAGATGGCACTGATCCTGGGGCCGCGGAGCAGGCCACTCTATGTCGACAGCCCGATCAGCCGCCCTTGATGGCTCCAAAAATCTTAACCACTGTGGCGAAGACAAGGTGATCACGCGGCGGAGAACGCCTCCGCTGCCGGTGACGTGCGCTGGAATGCGGGAGATACGCTCCTGCCGCAAGCGGCTATTTTCATCTCGCCTTTGACACGGCGGCGCCCGGACGGCACGGCCGACACGAGGACGTCAGCGAGTTCTTGCGCGCCATGTCGCACCGGCAGCAACAGCGGGACGTGCCAGAGGCGGCCGTGCAGTTAAGGAGCCGGAGCGGTCGAGAGGATCGACGAGTACGTGCAGGGAGGCGCGCTAGCTAGCTGACCGGCCGGCCGGCCGGCGCATGCAATGGCAGCATCGTGCTGCTTCTGTAATACAAAGGTCCACCAGCTTGTACAGAGAATAGGGTCAAATCTAGGAGTACCCATGAACCTGGAACGCGAGGTGCGGGAAGAACCTGAACCTGAAATTTGTTTCATAGGTTCGGTGGTCCAATATCAGGTCATTTTGACCGTCGAAAACCGGGAATAACACCTCCGCGAAGCGGCAACGAGACCTGGGCGAACGTACGATGGCGACTCTGCTGACGAGAAGCAAAACCTTCTTGCGCAATGCAGTGGTCGGCCGTCGGCATGGCCGCGCGAGGTTGCCCGCTCTTGAACTTCTCCATCGGCGGCATGCCGAGGCCGGCGCCGCCTCCCGTGCGCGACCTGGAGCACGTCCATCCATTCGTTTCTGTGCAGCGCCCCCACGCCATGGCTCTGCGAAATTGGCATCAATCAACAAACACGTCAAAGACGGACGGGCCCGTGAGGATTCAGAGACGCCATGAGAACGGAAGCCCAGGGCAGGTGGAGGACGCGGCCGCCGGCCCGGCCGGATCCGGCATTGGCGCGCGCGGGAAAGCCGCCATCAATCACACCGAGTGATCGATCCCAGCTCTCCTCGAGGGCTTCTCGATTTCCCGGATGCCAGTGGTACATCGCAACTCGGTTGATCTCTGCGGGGTTCAGTTCAGGAACATCATCGGGGAACATCATCGAACGCATCCAAATCCCAGCTCTAAATGCACAAATCCAGACAAAAAATCAACAAATTAGAGCGAGCCACTGCGCCTTATCCATCCCCCACCTTGCTACCCTGCTTCTACTAGGGGAGAAATTGGAGAGGCAACAGAGGGGAAGTAGAAATTGGAGGGCAGCCATCGACTACCCCAGGCCAGGATGGACCGTAGCCGCCATATCGTTCTCTACATTGCATCGAGCACAAACTCTTCTCTCTCTTCTCTCATCACGCCTAGACGCACAATTCAGTTCTCTGTTCTCATCAGTTCTTGCGGGTATGTTTGTTCCGCGTCACGCACAGCGGCACAGGCACTGCAGGGGCATGACCACCTTTGGCCTAGCTCTCTTCCTCTCTGTTCTCTCTATCTCATTCCCCGTTTGACAATTCAGTTGTTGTTTAGGAAGTACAAACATGTGGAGATTAAAAGTGAACTTCCGCAATAAAAAGTACACAGGGCCATCTGCAGATGCACCACCACCATGTCTTTTTTTTTGCTCTTTTGTATGAAGTTTGAAATATATATTGTGAGAATTAGAGAGTACATGGACACGTCGGCGCAAATTTTTAGAAGCTTTCCAAGTAGGCATACAGCGATATAAATTTGAGATCAGACAAATGGAGGCCGAGCTTCATGGAGGCCTTTATTTAATAATAAATAAATAAATTCATATTTAGAAGTTTCAAGAAAATCTGAAATATTTCAGGATATGTGTATTAGCATCATGCATCTTCGTACTTCATGCTACAAAATGTGCCCAAATTGGAAATAATTAAAAAACCATCAATGCATAGGTTTTTTCATAGCAACATATGAATGGTGACATATTTCATAACACTCCTGTTAAGGATGAAGATTTAACATAATAATACTCTGAACTTTATCATCATGTGCGGCTTCATCTCGTTGGATGTCCCGTTGTGTCAAAGATTTAGTTTGTTCTCATATTTATTTTTCCGTTGCAACGCACGGGCACGTTTCCTAGTAAAAGATAAAGAATGAGTAGCCGACATATGCCTATGTCGGTGTCAGCTATCACGGTTCAGACCGACACAGCGTTACCTCGGTTTGGCAGAGTTAACCAAACCGACACTGCTCCAGTATCGATCCAACCGAAACATCCAGCTCCGGTTTGGGCCACGTGCTCCAGCCCTGGATTGGGCCTCCCGTCTCGGATGGGCTGCGGCTGCTCTCTAACTCGGGCAGGTCGGGATGTCCGGACCTCGGGCAGGCCGAAGCTGGAGCCTCGGATGGGCCGAGGCCCACTTATCCCGGAGCAGGCCTCCACCTAATCAGCCTCGACATGAGCCTCGGGTGGTCTTCAACCTTGGTCGTGACCGAGCTCCTCCACGTCTCCTCCTACCTCGGCGTTGACCGCCTCGACCCAGAGCTCCTCGCCCGCAACCTCGCCGCTCCGGAGCCTCCTGCGCTCGACCGCGCCTCCGGCTCCTCCGACATCGCCTCGGCAATCCGGCGCCCCCGGCATCTCCTCCAACCTCGCCGCCCGACATCGCGCCCGCCTCGGCCGCAGGCGCACCTCGGTCACCTCCTACATCACCGTCTCGCTCCTCACCGCGCCCAACCTCGCCCGGCGTCGTCTCAGCACCGACACCGCCGCGTCCTCAACCTCGGAGCAGCGCGCCCAGCGCCTCGGGACGGGCCAGGCCTCCGCCTCGAACTCGACCGAGACTTCGTCGTCTCGGTGCGACCGGCATCCCAGCCTCGGCAGCTCCGCCCGAGCTACTCCATCCCGGTGCGCCTCACCCTCGACCGTGCCCCCGCGCCCGGCCGTCTCCGACACGCCCCTGCCGGCATCCCCAGCCCCGGCAGGCCGACGCCTCCAACTCGCCCGTCCCGGCCGTCCCCGAGCTCCGCCCCAGGCCTGCCCCGAGCACGGGCTCCTCCACCATGGCTCCTGCGAGAAGGGGATAAGAGGGAAGAAGAGGAGAAAGAAGTTGTGCTATCCGGTTCAGTTGATCCGTTTGGTTGGCGGTGCGGCCCGGTTCAGATTCAGCTGCTCCCAGCCATCCCATAGCACCTCGACCGACATCTCCGTTACCTCGGATTGTACCAAGTTGCCCCAGACCGAGACATCCCCAACCGAATCATCCAGCTTCCTTGACAAGATGCCTCCTGCCACCTACCGAAGATTCCGGAGACATGTGCTAGAAGACAAAACGAGGTACAGACACGATGTGACAGGCCCATCCCCATGATGCGTGCACAGTGCCAGCGATGTGACGAGAGTACAACTGATGACGCGTGTACAGTGGTGACAAGACCCCAGTGGTCATATCATGTACAGTGTTTGCACAGTGACGTGTGGGCCACCCCTTGTCCCCTGGGCTCTCCCTATATAAGGAGCACCAGGGGAAGAGCTCTCGGAAGCCACCCGCGGCTCATTTCCCCCCTGGCTCCTTTCTTCGTCTCGTTCTAGCACTAGCTCTGCAGCTCGTGGAGATAGACAGATACAGGCTTAGACATACAGCTCGAGGAGCATTTGTACAGACCGTATACGGAGGAGAAATACACCAATAGGCTAGATGCTGCAGTAGGGGTTTTATCTCCTCACGAGAGCCCCGAAGCAGGGTAAATCCTTGTGTTCGTTTGTTCGTCTATGTGTGCTTCTTAGCGCGCTATCCCTCTCCCGAATCCTCTAGCGTCCATCGGCCCCCATCTTAAGCCTACCCCTAGGCATCTGTTGTTTTATACGACGACAGTTGGCGCCCACCGTGGGGCTGACAGTGGCGTTTGCTGGATCAATTCGGACGGGACCTTCGTCATCAACGCGGGGACTCGACATCGCCATTGACCCCCGCGCTCTAGCTTGCCGCTGTGAGCAGAGGCTAGCGCTGCCTCCACCAGCGGACATCATCGACAGATCCCGGGTGAGAAAAGTGACTCGGGGACTCGACTCCGGCATCATTCCCGAGTTGACTTGGTCAAATCTGGGTTGACATAGCCAAAAACCGACATAGGAATAGCCAAATCCGACATTTCCATGTCCTGGGAACACTGTTCACCCGACACTGTTCATCCGACATATCCATGTCTTGCCGACACTGGAAAACCGACATATCCATGTCCTGACGACACTGTTCACCGACATATCCATGTCTTGCCGACACTGGAAAACCGACATATCCATGTCCTGACGACACTGTTCATCTGACACTGTTCATCCGACATGTCCATGTCCTGGCGCCACTGTCCATCCGAGGTGTCCTGGAAATCCGAGATGTGCTGGAAATCCGACATATGCTGATATGCTGGTAAATCCGACATATGCAGATATGCTGGTAAATCCGAGATATGCTGGTGTGCTGGAGAAATCCGAGTTACCCTGGAATCCGGGTCATCCTGAAAATCCGGGTTATCCTGGAATCCGAGTTACCCTGGAATCCAGGTTATCCTGAGAATCCGAGTTACCCTGGAATCCGGGTTGTCCTGAGAATCCGAGTTACCCTGGAATCCGGGTTATCCTGAAAATCCGAGGTATCCTGAAATCCGAGGTGTCCTGGAAATCCGAGGTATCCTGAAATCCGAGGTATGCTGGAAATCTGAGTTGTGCTGGAAATCCGACATATGAAGATATGCTGGTAAATCCGAGATATGCTGGTATGCTGGTAAATCCGAGTTAAGCTTGGAAATCCGAGTCAAGCTTGGTAAATCCGAGTTAAGCCTTGGAAATCCGAGTTAAGGTTGGAAAATCCGAGTTAAGCTTGGGAGATCCGGGTTAAGCTTGGAATCCGACATATGTTGGTCAAATCCGACATACAGGAGGCTCAAACCAGGATATTGGTGGCTCAGGCCAACATATTGATATCCATGCCGGCATCAACGTCTTCCTCGACTTCTCCCACAACATTGCCTCGTGAGTATCATTTATATGTCTGCATCCCGCTTTTAAGTCATCTCAAATAGTACTCGGGGACTTCCCCTTTGTGCCATGCTTAGTTGTCTCCCCCGGGGGCAAGATGTCTTGACCCGGGGACTGGCTGGTCAGTCAGTTCTGCTTTTTCTCCTAGATCTGTAAAGTGACTCGGGGACTCGGTTGAGTCCGAGTCTGTGTCCTGTTGCATAGTTTTGCTACTAGAAGTAACTGCTGTCGTTTGCTAGACTTATGTTTATCTGTTAAATGAAGTTGTTGTCCCGTTTAATATTCAGTATACATATATGCCTGTACTAACGTTGAAAGGTGGCATCGGTTTTACCGAGACAATATTCGTCTTCAAGATCATGGTTATATTGGTTATCTTGAATCACCCCGGATATCATGGTATTGTCGGTATTCTCCAGGCCGCAGTTTATTTCGGTTTGCCGACATATCATGTCATCTTTCATACCCCCGATCGCCGTTTATTTCGGTATGCGGATATATCTCAACATCACCTCATATCTCAAATCGCCGTTTATTTCGGTTTGCCAAGATATCACGGCATTTATCTCTTATCATCGAGCGTCTCTTATTTGCTATCATTACCGACTTAATCAATTATCATGGTTCTTCAGTTATCCCAGTTTGCCAGAATATCATAGCATCACTGTCCCGGTGCAATGAGTCAAAAGGTATCTGATCTCACTGAGTTTTACGTGTTGAGAGATGTCTCAGCTCGTCATCTGACAAGTGCCTATGAAGGCAAAGTGTCAGATTTAGCTCATGCAGGCTATATGTTGGATCAGCTAAGGCTGCCAGCATATTTGTGCGGTAAAAGCCCGGAGTGGTTAAAACCGGCATTCGAGGTATGCCTATGTCAAACCAGCAGTGGCTGGAGACATCTATGCCGGTAAACCCCAGAGTGGCTAAAAAACCGACATATGAGATATGCCTATAGAGAGGCTGAGGTACCGAGACATATGAGATATGCCTAGAGAGGCCGAGACACCGAGACATTTGAGATATGTCCGTGCAGGCATCTGCTCCGAGACATTTGAGATATGTCCGTGCAGGCATATGCTCCGAGACATTTGAGATATGTCCGTGCAGACATATGCTCCGAGACATTTGAGATATGTCCATGCAGACATACGCCTTCGGTAATGCCCGCGGTGGCTGAAAACCGACATATAAGAGACACAAGAGATATGCTGGTGGCATGCGATGTCGGTAAAAGCCCAGAATGGCTGAAAACCGGCATATAATGGTGCCCATGCAGGCAGAAGGTTGTGTACATGGAGGTTTCTTGTTATGGTTGTCTGTTTTTGTAAGACTGCGCGCGACTCTGCGAGTCCCCCGCAGCCTCGGGGACTAATGTCGGGGATGTAACCCCGGATACCCCGAAGTTAGTGGATTTATTGAGTTGTTAGTAGAAGAAACAACCGAGACATAGATAATAAAAGATAAAGAATGAGTAGCCGACATATGCCTATGTCGGTGTCAGCTATCACGGTTCAGACCGACACAGCGTTACCTCGGTTTGGCAGAGTTAACCAAACCGACACTGCTCCAGTATCGATCCAACCGAAACATCCAGCTCCGGTTTGGGCCACGTGCTCCAGCCCCGGATTGGGCCTCCCGTCTCGGATGGGCTGCGGCTGCTCTCTAACTCGGGCAGGTCGGGATGTCCGGACCTCGGGCAGGCCGAAGCTGGAGCCTCGGATGGGCCGAGGCCCACTTACCCCGGAGCAGGCCTCCACCTAATCAGCCTCGACATGAGCCTCGGGTGGTCTTCAACCTTGGTCGTGACCGAGCTCCTCCACGTCTCCTCCTACCTCGGCGTTGACCGCCTCGACCCAGAGCTCCTCGCCCGCAACCTCGCCGCCCCGGAGCCTCCTGCGCTCGACCGCGCCTCTGGCTCCTCCGACATCGCCTCGGCAATCCGGCGCCCCCGGCATCTCCTCCAACCTCGCCGCCCGACATCGCGCCCGACCTCGGATGACCTCGGCCGCCTCCGGCCTCTCCTGCATCCCCGCCTCGGCCGCAGGCGCACCTCGGTCACCTCCTACATCCCCGTCTCGCTCCTCACCGCGCCCGACCTCGCCCGGCGTCGTCTCAGCACCGACACCGCCGCCTCTTCAACCTCGGAGCAGCGCGCCCAGCGCCTCGGGACGGGCCAGGCCTCCGCCTCGAACTCGACCGAGACTTCGTCGTCTCGGTGCGACCGGCATCCCAGCCTCGGCAGCTCCGCCCGAGCTACTCCATCCCGGTGCGCCTCACCCTCGACCGTGCCCCCACGCCCGGCCGTCTCCGACACGCCCCTGCCGGCATCCCCAGCCCCGGCAGGCCGACGCCTCCAACTCGCCCATCCCGGCCGTCCCCGAGCTCCGCCCCAGGCCTGCCCCGAGCACGGGCTCCTCCACCATGGCTCCTGCGAGAAGGGGATAAGAGGGAAGAAGAGGAGAAAGAAGTTGTGCTATCCGGTTCAGTTGATCCGTTTGGTTGGCGGTGCGGCCCGGTTCAGATTCAGCTGCTCCCAGCCATCCCATAGCACCTCGACCGACATCTCCGTTACCTCGGATTGTACCAAGTTGCCCCAGACCGAGACATCCCCAACCGAATCATCCAGCTTCCTTGACAAGATGCCTCCTGCCACCTACCGAAGATTCCGGAGACATGTGCTAGAAGACAAAACGAGGTACAAACACGACGTGACAGGCCCATCCCCATGATGCGTGCACAGTGCCAGCGATATGACGAGAGTACAACTGATGACGCGTGTACAGTGGTGACAAGACCCCAGTGGTCAGATCATGTACAGTGTTTGCACAGTGACGTGTGGGCCACCCCTTGTCCCCTGGGCTCTCCCTATATAAGGAGCACCAGGGGAAGAGCTCTCGGAAGCCACCCGCGGGCTCATTTCCCCCCTGGCTCCTTTCTTCCTCTCGTTCTAGCACTAGCTCTGCAGCTCGTGGAGATAGACAGATACAGGCTTAGACATACAGCTCGAGGAGCATTTGTACAGACCGTATACGGAGGAGAAATACACCAATAGGCTAGATGCTGCAGTAGGGGTTTTATCTCCTCACGAGAGCCCCGAAGCAGGGTAAATCCTTGTGTTCGTCTGTTCGTCTGTGTGTGCTTCTTAGCGCGCTATCCCTCTCCCGAATCCTCTAGCGTCCATCGGCCCCAATCTTAAGCCTACCCCTAGGCATCTGTTGTTTCATACGACGACACTCGGTCGTCAGGCGGTCGATGATCCCGTTGATACACAAGGAATCATCAAGAGATCGAGGGCACACAATTATTGCATCGAAGCAAATATTGCAGGTTCTAATTTGTGTTTTTTGATTGGATGAACTATATGTATGTATATTATTTAGTTGCCGCATATGTTGAACTTGTTTGGATTATTGATGAAGTTTTAACATGCAGTTGTTTGAAATGTATGTGACAAGGGCTAAAATAATTGAGCAAAAGTTTATCAGGAGTTTAATATAGGGATTTGGTTAGAAACCACCACCCTTTAACTTCTCAAATTCTAAGAAGTTAATGATAAGACTCTATATACTCTCTAAATTATAGGGGATCGGCTATCGATAACCTTAGATTCAACATCATCAAGACCTAGCTAGGATGATTTTCAGAGCCGATGTCCATGCGAGGAACATCGGCAGTTGGGAGTGCAAAGATGTTAGGAAAACAAAGAGGCACACAATGAACCAATTCTTTTACTGATTCAAAACAAATAGAGTGTATACCATTTATATAATCCAAAACAAGCTAATAAAAGACAACAATCACCAGCAGATGACAGCCAGAAAGTCTTTTCGAATAAAGGCTTATAATCCCGAGAGAGGCGTTTTGTAGGACGAGCTGCATATAGCCATTTTTTTTGAAAAATTCAAAAATTAAATGTTAAAGTTTCAAAAAAATCTGAAAATATTCCTAGATGTAGACAATGAAGAGCTTACACCATTGTGAAAAATATCAATGCGAAATATTATGTATTTTGTGATATGTAAAAATGACAAAATTCAATACATGTGGTGGTGAACAGTGCAGATTTTGAATTTTTCAGATCTGTCAGAATTTTGTCATTTTTGTGTAGGCCAGACTACAAAATATTTTGAAATGAAAATTTGCAGGACCTTAGCGTACGTCATTTTCCACCACTACGATTTTTCTCGGAATTTTTGAAAAGTTTAAAATATTAATTCCAGAAAAAGGATACATGTAGCCCGGGCGATAAAGAGACTTTTCTATGATCGTTCTTTATATAGAAAGCAATTATTTGTTTTACATAAGGGATACCGGGTCTACATGGTAAGGAGCATACTGGCAACACGAAAAGATGTAGCTTGAAACCTCAGAGACCACAAATGGAGGCCGAGCTCCCAAAGGCCATTTATTAAAAAAAATCGTATTTCAAAATTTCAAAACAAATCTAAGAAAACCCTAGGCATAGACAATGAAAATCCACTTTGGCACCCGGGTGCATATACACCCGGCATTAAACAAAACACATTTCAGTATGTCAAAAAAATCGGAATAAAATTTTGGGAATACCTCTTCACATTCTATGTATTTACAAACTCGTATTTGCGAAAAACCCCAATATTTTCTGTGGCATGTGTAAAAAGAACAAAAGATTGTCTTGTGAAAAGCCTTATTTTAGCAGAGAAAACTATCTTTTTTACACATGTGACGGAAAATGACGGTCTACGTGAAACAACTTCGTGAATGCATAGAATGTTGAGATCCAGGGAGGACGAAATCGAGCGTGCTCACCGTCGGCCGGATAGGTCATCGTAGTGTTCTGTTGAGCTTGAGCATGGGCGACCGCCGCAAGAAGCAGCAGCGCGAGCGCCGCGCCATGGAGGAGCTGCCTCCCCCGCCTCATCTCCCTCGCTCTGCCTCTCTGCCTGTCTGTTCTAGCTTAGCCTAGCTCGGCCCCTTGTGTCTTCCCGGACAAAGTACAGAGAGAGGTGGTGAGGGATGAGAGAGCCGGGACAATTAAGAACAAAACCTCAGAAAGGGACATGTGTATGGTGGGGCTCGGACTCATTGTTCACACCCAAAATTTTGCAAACCTATCTCGACTCGTTCCCCATTACACCATAGTCTTCGCAATAGTATTATTGGTCGCGCCGAACGGAGAAACGCACTCGGTCGCCCACATCATATCCGTGCTACGTCTAGCGTGGTCTAATATTTCGTTCGACGCTATCAGGTCGGTCCCGCCCATTTGGAGCCGCATGGTAGCATCGGGAAAAGCCGAGCGTGCCGCCACGTCGGATAGCGACAAACGGGTCAGGGTTGTCACCACCACGTCGGATAGCGACAAAATGGGCCAGCATTGTCATACTTATAACCCAAACTTTTTTCTCTTCCTTTTCCATCATTCCAATTCACTTCCCCCGCCTGCTCTCGAGCCGTCATTTGATATCCGCTCACTAGTGTCTCGCCTAGCTTGCGTCGGCGCTCGTCACTTGCCGGGCACGCAAATCATGGTGACCATCCTTTGTCTCGCCTACGTCTTCTGCCGCCGGCACTCGTCGACTCACCAGGCACGAGCTTACTAGCAACCTCGTGCTCCCGCATTGCACGCAAGGTGTTCGGCCGATGGTAGGCTTCAATTTTTAGAATTTTATCGTCGCATGTGATCGTTTGATTGATTGCTTGATTGTTTGATTCGCATAGATCATGGATAGCGATGATGAGTTGATAATCAATATGTTTTTTTGAATGGTTTTTTATATATATTATTTGAATGGTATAATCCATATGTTGATGGAAGAAGAAGCCAATATCACCGCCGATGAAGAGAAGCATTTGGCGATCCTCGCTTGTCTTCTACAAATACAAATGGACAAGTCCGCAGAAGCTGAACCCAAGCTATGAAACATACAAATATTTTGATTTGTACTCTCTCCGTTCCACAATATATGACGTTTTAGTAAGTGTGCATGTTCACATATATGTAGATGTATGTAGACATGTTTTAGTGTGCATGTTCACTCATTGTAGCATGCATTTAGACAATATATGTGAGAACTAAAACGTCTTATATTATGGAACGGAGGGAGTATTTACCAAAATATTTAATTTGATAATAAAGTAAACTCTTGGGAGCGTCAATAGCGCTCATCCGCGAGTGGAGTTGTTCTTACGATTCGAGAAGCAACTTGGTCATCCATCCCCAAGTGGATCCACTATTGAATGGCCACTTGATCAGTAAGCTAAATTTTTTTTTGAAAGGATCCACTATGTGTATTCAACAAAGATTACAACCAAAGAACAGAAATACGCAGAAGAACAAAGCCGACGAAGCCCAGCACAACAGCAGCGCCTGAAGAACCTGGGAGACAGACCGCCGAACCACCGCAACGCCTGATGTCGAAAACCATCGCCGAGCAAGCCGCCGGAGAGGAAGACGCCAGGCTGCCGCTACGCCCGGGAAAGGGAGCACCCCCACTCTTGTAGAAGACCGCGGAAGCAGCCCGCCGCAAGCGACGGAACCGAACACGCTGAACACCGCAACCACCTCTCTTCCAAACATACCTGCACTGAGCACGAACTCGGCTTGCCGGAGCCAACGCCATTAGCACGCCTTGACCACACCTTCTCCCCTCGCCACCACGGCCGACCGGAGAAGGAAGAAACCAAGCCATGTCGAAGCGGAGCACGCTGACAGAAGCACTCCTCCCCACGCCACCATGGCCAGTAGAAGAAGCCTGAACACCGCGCCGAAAGCCGACGAACACCTCCGAGACCCCAGAAAAGCTTCTCCTGTACAGGCGGTGGAGGCAGCCAGCGCCAGGCACCAGCTCCCCGCCGCACCACCCCCAGCACCCCACGGCATGACCAGGAGAAGCCACACCATGACGAAGAAGGGGCGAGGGACAAAAGCTCCGCACGGCGGCCGTCACCTCCGCCACGACGACCGCCCTTAGAGCACCTAGCCTCACCAGATCCATCGATCCGGGAGGAAACCACGCCAGGAACTCGCCGACGACGCCCCGCAGAGCACCGCCGAGGTGGAGATCGAACCCCGGCACCTTTATTCCAGAGCGCCGCCGCAGCAACCACCTCTCCAGCGCCGCCCAGAAACCCTACCCTACTATCTACAAGCCTCGGGCACGGATCCGGGGTCTCCCCACTCTCCGACCGCCGCAACGGCGGCCGGAGAGGGAGGAGACCGACGAATCGGCCGTCGGCGGAGCGAGGGACGAGGAGAAGAGCCCTTTCGCCTCTCTCTCAAACAGTAACAGAGGGAGGGGAAAGTGAGCAGTCCTTTGCATAGTAAGCTAATTAGCTAGATGGAAGCTCCCATAATTAAAGGAGTTCATAGCCTCCGATGTTGGATTGGAATTGGAGTAGGAGGACCGGAGAAGCCGCCGCTGCCACCAGCCCACATGCTATGCGGATGCGACCGACAAGTTGTACGGACGGACAACTTTGTTGACCCTTCAACGCGCGCGTGTCTTGTCTTGGACGAGTTCTTTGTAAGACGGGGAAGGATCTTTTGGTTGACTTGTGTTGTGGTGAATTGGTGCTGGCATGACATGTCATGGATGGATCGGCATGACATGGGAATGATGGGGAAAATTCAGGAGAAACAAGCAGAGTACTAGTAGTATGCAATAATGCAAAGCAAAACACAGTATCCAGGAACAGTTCAAGACGGTTCAGCCGTTCAGGTCCCATCAGGATCCAGGGATGAACATGGTGAGAAAGCAAACACTCCGTCCGAATTTCAGGAGAGCTGAATGAAACCAGGTATATATGCTCACTGCCGGATGGATCAGTGCTTGTCGTTGCGACTGCTGAGCATGGGCAACCGGCGCAAGAAGCAGCAGCCGGAGCTGAAAGATGACAGTTCTGGATGTCCCAGCAAGTTGCAAGCTGGACAAACAAACCGTTGAGGCTTTGACACCTCACCGCTTGCGCCGCAGAACATCGTTCTTGCTTTCTTTTTCTCTTGGACTCGTCCTCGTCCATCTTTTCGTGCGCGCGCCTGCCTTGTACGAGTTATTTGTGAGAAAGAGAAAGATATTGGTTGACTTCTGTTGTTGTGCTGAAATAAAGAGTGTGGCAGGTGCTGGCATGAAATGGATGGATAGATGCAAGGATACACACGTACATGTAGACGTACAACGTTCTATGCTACTCCTACAATTTCTCCTACTACACAATGCAACCACAAAACCTCTTAAACAAAAATACTGACTGTAGCGACACCACCTCCCAACGAATCTGTACCACAAGAAGTAGCCTTAAACCAATCGACGACCATAGAGATCATATTAACGGCCTTCATCCATGGCGGAGGCCAGGAACAGCGACGAGGCGCGCGCGGGCGCCGAGCTCGACTGCCCGTTGACATCGGAGCCCATGTAGTTGGTGTCGCCGCCGCCCTTGATCTGCCACTCCGTGATGTAGCTGGGCTTCGGCACCCAGTCGGGCGCCTCGACGTCGCCCGTTAGCATCGCCACCACCCTCGACATGGGTGGCCGCTGGTGGGGCGAGCCCTGGGTGCACACGAGCGCCACCTTGATGGCCCGGAGCACCTCCTCGCTGTCGAAGTCCTCCAGCCCGGGGTCTAGCATGTCCAGAGGGCGACCGTCCTCGTACAGTGCCCAGACCTGAAAGCGTCGAGATGGTAAGCTAAAATGCAGCACATTGTGTTCACTGTTCAAGTACTATAGACAAATTGAGCAGACTAAATCTTGAACTAGTCCACTACGGTTCTTCTACATGATGCAAGCACTCACATATGCAAAACTGTGTTGACAGGGTTTGATTTATAATTCTGTCAAGGCATGTGAGCTCTACATTTCCAATACTTAAGAGTATGAATTTCAATATGGGTTTTACTGATATAACAGAGAATACTTAGGCATGAAGTTCCTCAGTGAGCTTACCCATTCGAAAATGTAAACCTTGTTTTCGTCCTCAGTAGTGTAATAGTTTGGTCTTCCAGCTAAAGTCTCCAATACCACGACGCCAAATGCAAACACATCAACCTTCTCTGTCACATGGCCTCTCATGGCATACTCAGGTGCGAGATAACCACTTGACAAAGGAGAGGATAAACGTCATTACCATACATATGAAAATAGTAGGTAAACATAAAGGTTAGCAAAACAGAAATGCACTTACAATGTACCAGCAACTTTTGTGCTGACATGTGTCTCCTGGTCATCGTAAAGTTTCGCGAGCCCGAAATCTGAGATCTTCGGATTGAGATTGGCATCAAGTAAGACATTGATGGCCTTTATGTCCCTGTGCACGACACGGATGCTAGATTCTTCATGAAGATAGGCCAGCCCTCTTGCAATGCCTAAGCATATATCAAAGCGCGTTGGCCAGTCTAGGTTTGACCTCCCTTTTCCTGCAGATGTGGATTTCAGTTTTTAGTTGTGTATACTAAGCCTGAGTTTGCAGATTTGTAACTGGGTCAATCAACAGAATTTGTACCAAACAGAGCACGGTCCAGGCTTCCATTCTGTCGAGGTGTGCCCTCGGCAATTCCCATGGTTGCTATACCTAGGGTTGATTGTGTGGTAGAGAACGCGTAGTATTGGTGGAATCGACGGCTGACAAGCTGGATTTACCCAGGTTCAGGGCCCTCGAGTGAGGTAAAACCCCTACTTCCTGCTTGTCTGTGTTTATGATTTGAATATGGAGGTTACAAGGGTTCGACGAACAGTAGATCTCGTCGAGGTTTTGGTAGCTATGGATTGCTTGTCCTTGATCGATCACCCTCCCAGCCTTTATATAGGAGGCTAGGTCTCAGGAAACACAACCGACCAAGGTTACATGTATGAAAAGTCTTAACCGACTATTATTTGATCTAACTTGGAAAACACTCTTCGTCTTGGGCCTTTCTTCGTGGGATTCGATTAATCCTTGGGCTTCTTTGATCATCACGTGCACCAGGTACCCTTATGTTGGGGTACCCGCAGAGTATAACCTCGTCATTAGCCCCCGAGTACTTGCTTGCCTCGAAGAGTCGAGCATGTGCTCTCTTCTGACCCGATGTAATTCTTCAAGCTCTAATTTGTTTCAATTGTATGTGTATGCTAACCGAGGGATACTGACATAGTAGGCCTGATTCACTCGAATATCGAGCTCAGTTAACCGCACATTTGGGCGAAACCATACTAGCCTTCAGTCAGACTCGAGTCCCCGGACTCGAGCCTGGAACGCAGTCGAAATATTTTGCCTAGGGATATTGACATAGTAGGCCTGATTCACTCGAAAATCGAGCTCAGTTAACCGCACATTCGGGCGAAACCACACTAGCCTTCAATCAGGTTCGAGTCCCCGGACTCGAAGCTGGAACACTTTTGAAACTTTTGCCTAGGGATATTGACATAGTAGGCCTGATTCACTCGAAAATCGAGCTCAGTTAACCGCACATTTGGGCGAAACCATACTAGCCTTCAATCAGGTTCGAGTCCCCGGACTCGAAGCTGGAACATACTGGACAGACTCGACTCAGGCCGTTGTAGGTCTTACTGATTCGTTCTGCAGTTTAACTTTTGATACCTAACGCGTCCGTCAGGATTTTCATCATGTCTGTTGACACGGAAAATTTCAAGGGAAAACACTGTTGGAGCGTCCCTCGGCCCATCTCGATTGCTCGGCGGGTCTTACCTTTACATTTGCGTATGCAGCATCCGAAACATCTGCGATTGGCATAGTTCGGGAATTTATGAAGTTTGATTCTTTGTTTTGAAGTACTTAATGCTTTCAATCGAGCCTGTATTCGAGTGAATTTTTCTTACCTTGTTTGGAAATCTATGGGAGCGCGACAGCGCTCCCATGGGAGTAGCCCCCGAGATTGTGGTTTATTGTCTTGCAATAGAGGACAATCTCAAATCATCCTTTTACTCTGCTTTTTGTCAATCGAAATATTTTGTCTTTGAAATCTATGGGAGCGCGTCAGCGCTCCCATGGGAGTAGCCCCCGAGATTATGCTTTATTTCGTTTGAAGTAGAGGATAATCTCAATAATTTTGCTCCTTTTTGATCAATCGCAACAAATTTTTGATATGCTCCCATGGGAGTACCTTTGCTAGTCGAATCCTTGCGTCGATTGTAGTCTCGAACCCACCACTCGAATGTGGACGTTATCACTGCCCCTGACGTCATTCATGACGTGTTTGGCGTGCGCCCCCAATTTGACAAGACGTGTCTGTGTGGGCCCAATTTTCAAACTTTTGACCGCAGAAGACGCCATTTTTATTTTGGACCTGACTTATCATGGTATAATCAAGATAGTTCTCAGGTAACACATCTGTGTTTTTGATTTGTACCAGGTCCCAAGTTTTTCGAGTGGGTTTGTGTTTCCTGTTTGACTCAGCCCCCGAGCATGATTTTGGGTTTTCTGTTTGACCCAGCCCCCGAGCATGTCGAGTGAGATTTGGGTTGTCTGTTTGACCCAGCCCCCGAGCATGTCGAGTGGGATTTGGGTTGTCTTTGCTCACTGATTTTTGAGCTAGAATTTTGAAGCTTATGTTTTTACGATCGAGTTCCCGATTGGTTGAGTAGCGTAAAAGCATATATGAGAAATATGGAGGAACATGTATCTTTATTCAAAATATGTGTTCTATCAGCAAGCCGCCTCATTAAAACCTTCCAGTCCCCTTAGGTACCCTGGTAAGGGAAAAGAGTGCGTCTGAAACTTGCTGATTCTTTGGCCTTATGTGCTATTACATACGAGGTTAAAAGATCTATGCATAGAATCGACGCAGGTGCGCCACGTTCCATGGGTTTGATGCTACTTCGCCCGTCTTTGCGTTCTTCAATCGATAGGCTCCTCCTTCGATGACTTCTGTGACAATGTAAGGTCCTTCCCAAGGTGATGCAAGTTTATGGACTTTCTTCTGTTTCTCTCGCAACACCAAGTCTCCCACCATGAAGGACCGTGTGCGTAATCGACGACTATGGTAGTTGCGGAGGTCTTGTTGATAAACGGCTGTTCGTGCCAAAGCCGTATTGCGTGCTTCTTCCAGCAAATCGGCTGCATCTTCGAGTGCCTTGTTCGCGTCGTTTTCTTCATATGCTTCCACTCGTGGTGCATTAAACTTGACGTCAGATGGTAATACTGCCTCCGCACCATAGACCATGAAGAACGGTGTATACTGTGTGGAGGCGTTTGGAGTGGTCCGTAAGCTCCATAATACTGATGGAAGTTCTTCTACCCATGCACCCGCGGCCCTTTTGAGTGGTACTAAGAGTCTCTTTTTGATGCCACTGCATACGAGTCCATTGGCCTTTTCAACCTGCCCATTGGATTGTGGATGTGCCACAGAGGCGTAGTTTAATTTGATGTTTTGTTCCTTGCAAAAGGATTTGAACTCTTCCGCCGTGAAGTTTGTACCATTATCAGTGATGATGCTATCCATTACTCCAAATCGATACATGATCGATTGTATGAAACGAACTGCCGTAGAAGCTGTTGAGCTTGCGATAGGGATTGCTTCGATCCATTTGGTGAATTTGTCGACTGCCACTAGCAAGTGAGTATGACCTCCTTTTGATGATTTTTTAGTGGTCCCACCATGTCAAGCCCCATTGGGCAAAAGGCCATGCTAATGGTATGGTTTTTAGTGCCGACGCGGGTGCATGTGGCTTGGAAGCGAACTTCTGGCAACCAATGCATCTTTTGACTATGTCCTCTGCATCCCTTAGCGCTGTAGGCCAGTAAAACCCTGCTCGGAAGGCTTTGGCTACGAGTGATCGACTGCCCGCGTGATGCCCGCAAGTACCGGCATGAATGTCCCGAAGGAGATCCTTGCCATCTTCGAGTGCAATGCATCTTTGGAACATACCTGAGGTGCTGCGTTTGTACAACTCACCGTTTATGATGGTGTATGCTTTTGCCCGTCGAGTGACACGTCTGGCCTCGTTTGTATCTTCTGGTAGTTCATTGCGAAGTATGTATGCGAGAAAAGGTTGAGTCCATATTGGCTCAATGAGAAGTACCTCAATCGGAGGATCCTCTGTGCTTGGCGCTTTGCTTTTGTCTGTAGCTGTGTCGTAGCCGATGGTCGTTTGTCGATTGACCTACGTTCTATTCGTTCAAAGAAAACACCCGGCGGGACTGTGCTTTTGTGGAAGCAATGTTGGCTAATTTGTCGGCCTCTTCATTGCTTTCTCTCCCTATGTGTCGTAGTTCACAGCCATCGAAGCTGCCCTCCATTATGTTGTACAAATCCCGATAAGCGATCATGTTGTCTGCGATTGCATCACATGCCTTCATTGTTTGCTGCACAACCAAGTTAGAGTCGCCATAAATCATTAGTCGAGTGCATCCCATGGCTTTTGCCATGCGCATGCCATGGATTAGACCTTCGTATTCGGCCTCGTTATTTGATGGGAACTCGAAACCCATTTGCAAGATATAGCGCAGTTTGTCGCCTTTTGGTGATATGAGTATGACGCCCGCTCCTGCTCCTTCATTCTTTTTGGACCCATCGAAATACATTGTCCAGGAATTTGATACGTCAGGTACCCCTGGCAATTGGGCTTCTACCCACTCGGTGTGAAAATCGGGTAGGACTTGTGATTTGATGGCTTTCGGGTGTTCGTACTTGATTCCTAGTGGCCCAGCTCGATGAGCCATTTTGCTACGCGCCCCGTTGCGTTGGGGTTTGTGAGGACGTCTCCAATCGCTGATTTATTGACCACCGTTATCGGGTGTTCTGTGAAGTAGTGCGCCAGCTTTCTTGAGTCATGAATACGGCGTACGCCAATTTCTGATATTGTGGGTACCGCTGTTTGGACGGGGAAAGAACTTCACTTACGTAATATACTGGCCTCTGTATGCTTTGACTATGTCCTTCTTCCATGCGGTCGACCACCAGCACGTGCTGACCACTCGGTTGGTGGCTGAGATATATAGGTAGAGTGGCTCATTTTCCTTAGGTGCTACGAGGATTGGCGGGCTTGTGAGCATCTTTTTGAGTTCGAGAAAAGCGGCTTCAGCTTCATCCGTCCACTCGAACTTGTCTGCTTTCTTCATCAATTTGTAAAATGGAAGTGCTTTTTCGCCTAGTTTACTGATGAATCGACTGAGTGCTGCTACTCGACCAGCTAGCTGCTGTACCTCATGGAGTTTGGTAGGTCTATTCATTGTGAGTATAGCTTGTATCTTTTCTGGGTCTGCTTCGATTCCACGTGCAGATATCAAATAACCCAAGAGTTGTCCAGCTGGGACACCGAAGGTGCATTTCTTTGGGTTAAGCTTGATGTTGTATCGATTGAGATTCTTGAATGTCTCCTGTAGATCACTGATTAATGTGTCCTCCTTTTCAGTCTTGATGACGATGTCGTCGACGTAGACCTGAACATTGCGTCCTATCTGTTCTTGTAGACAGTTTTGCATCATGCGCTGGTAGGTTGCGCCTGCGTTTTTGAGCCCGAAAGGCATGGTTGTGTAGCAGTAGACCCCGAGTGGGGTTATGAATGCTGTTTTGTCTTCGTCTTCTTCTTTCATCCGAATTTGATGGTATCCTGAATATGCATCCAAAAATGATAACCGAGCGCATCCTGCTGTTGAGTCGATGATCTGATCGATTCGTGGTAATGGAAAGTGATCTTTTGGACAGCATTTGTTTAGGGCTGTAAAATCTACACACATCCGCAGGGTGTCTGAGTGCTTCTTTTCGACCAGTACAGGGTTAGCAACCCAGTCTGCCTTTTTGATTTCTCGAATGAACTTTGCAGCAAGTAACCTATCAACTTCTGCCTCGATTGCACCTCTTTTGGGATCGGAAACACGGCGCATAGTTTGCTTGACTGGTCTAGACCCTGGCTTGAGTTGTAGAGAATGCTCGGCGAACTCTCTGGGGACACCTGGCATATCAGCTGGGCACCATGCGAATATTTCCCAGTTTTTACGGAGAAATTCGACGAGTGCATTTTCCTGTTCGCTGGTAAGACTCGATGATATGTTGACTGTTTTTGAGGGATCAGTTGGGTGCACTTGATGCTTTTTGTGTCGTTGGTTGCATTGAATTGTCTGTCGGATGCTAACCTCTTGTGTTCCGGCAGAAGTGTGCGGTCGTTAGAAACCTCGAGTTTGGCGAATGATTGCTCCATCCCATACATCTCTGAGATTTTGCTGAAGTCACGGTCACATGAATCTGACCTTTGAAAGTTCCCGTTGATCGTGATGACTCCTTTTGGTCCTGGCATTTTGAGCTTGAGGTAGGCGTAGTGTGGGACGGCCATGAATCGAGCGAAAGTGGGGCGCCCAAGTATTGCATGGTATTGTGACTTCCAATCGACCACTTCGAACTCAATCGACTCGGTTCTGAAGTGAGTAGGATCTCCAAACGTAACATCGAGTTGTATACCTTCTGGGAGCACTGCTTTGCCTGGAACGATACCGTGGAAGGTATTTGCGGATTTTGGCAGATTTTCGACTGGTTTGTTCATTCTGCGTAGCGTATCTGCAAAGATTATGTTGAGGCCACTACCTCCGTCCATGAAGACCTTGGTCATGGCGTAGCCTCCAATTTGGGCGTCGAGTACCAAGGCTGCATGCCCTGGTCGATATACTGCGGGTGGGGTCCTCTCGATTGAAGATAATCGGAGTTTCTGATCCTTTCAAAAAATTGTGATGGCTGGGGGTGCCATGACCGCCATATTGACGTGTCGAGTGTGTAATTTTTGCTCTCTTTGGAGGGACGTCCTCGCTGGATCATGTTCATCTGCCGCGAGTTACGGGATATTTTTGTTCATCTCCCTGCTGCATCTGGTGCACGGCTGCTGCCATTTGTGTTCCCGTAACGGGTTGTGCTGGCACCATGTATACTGGTGTCGGTTGCGCTGGTGCTGGTGCAGTATACACCTGAGTAGGCTGTGTTTGCGGTGGTATGGAATATAACTGTGCTTGTTGTACTTGTTGCGGTGCTGGATATGCTGAACAGGCTGTGCTTGTGATGTAGTTGATGGAGCGTGCGTCAGTTGAGGAGGTGCACGTCCTTCTCTTTGCATTCGTGATATGTTCAATCGCGAGTTGATCGAATTCCCTGCAATTTCTCAGCGAGTGGCTAGAGCGAAGCTTACCATCATCCCCTCTGTAAAGATGGAATCTGCAATAATCGTTCATCCTCTCTTCGATGAGCGCTCAGGCTCTTTGTCTGCTCGCCTGCGCCATCGGGCCTCTTAGCTATCGCGGTCGTCGCGTCTGTGTTCGACTGTCACGTCGATCGTCTGTACGGTGGTCTCGATTACCTCGGCGGTCGTCGTATGATGATCTCGATTATCACGATGATCGTCGGCGTCTGTCAGTTTGGTCGCGACTGTCCCTTGACTGGACAAAGCCTGCTGCAATGAAGTTTGGATGGTCATCGTCGTGATAACGATTCTTGCGTTTGCGCCTTCGATCATCTCTGTAGCTATCTCTGCGGTCTCGACTGCCCCCTCGTGATTTTCATGTGATGCTACGGGTCGAGTGCCTCGTACGGAGTCTTCTCCGTCTGCCCACTTTGTTGCGAGTACCATGAGTGCGGCCATTGTTTTGGGTCTTCTCGACCAAGTGTTTCTTTGAAGTCTTCCCTCCAGAGTCCGTTTTTGAAGGCGTCGATTGCCCTATCTTCTGATACGTTGCCTACTGAGTTACGGATGGTGGTCCACCGCCGTATGTACGATCTCAGAGATTCATCTGACTTTTGCTTGCAGGTCCGGAGCTCCTCGAAGGTTTTGGGGCGCTCACATAGAGGCTCGAAGTATTTGATGAAATCACCCTTGAAGTGTTCCCACGAATCGTAGTATGATTCGGGTAGCGATTTGAGCCAATCGCGAGCCGTTCCTTCCATCATAAGTTGTATGTACTGCATAGCTGTAGTTGTGGTGCCGCGCTGACATCCGACTGCCAGCCTGTAATCTTCTAGCCAGCCTGATGGCTCTTGTTTGCAGTTGAACTTAGGCGTGGTAGCTAGCGAAAATTTCTTGGGCATACGAGCCTCCCGGATCCGTCGAGTGAAGCATAGCGCTCCACATGGCCCGATTTCTGCTTCCGAGTCTGAGCTGTTGCTGTATGACCTCCTCGAGTGGCTCCTACTGGAACGATGACGACGTGAGCTTTTTCGACTGCTCCTTCCCCGAGGGCTTCGACTGCGACGGTCCCGATCTGTATCTCTCCTTGGAGTTGCTTGTGGATGCTGTATGGCTTGTGCTGCTATTGCCAGTTGTTTGTACAGTTGGAGGTGCTGATCCCTCTTTGGGTCTCCTGCAGGAGGTTCGATTGTTCTGAGGTAGGTGCCTAGCGTCATCAGCGCCCCGGCTGGCTCAGTAGGTATGGGAACTCCTTCCGCGTCGACTGCCATAAGGCTGGGTTTAGGTTCCGAGTGACCGCTGCACGATCTGCGTCTCCGAGGTTTATGAATCGTGACCTATTCGCGGGGTCGTTTCTGCCCGTTGAACTCGTAGACAATGCTCTTCGCCGAGCACTCGATATGCTGGCTTGCTTTTTGCGTTCTTCGAGTACTGCTCGGTAGTTTTTTAACCGTATCGATTCTTGCCATTGGAAATATTGTAAGGTCAATACCTCTTCTGGAGTTGCGTTTGCTGGTAGCATTGTGCAGCTCTCGATTACTTTGCTCACTTTTTCCGCCATCTCTGCGGTGATGGTCAGCGTGGTTGTTCCATCTGGCATGGTGACTGTGCAAGGGTATTCTGTAGGTCGACGGCATGTTGCGGCTGCTGATGTTTCTGCTGTACTCGCGGTATATACCTGATACGGTACCACCCGATCCTCCATCCATGTGTTGCTGATGCGTTTTATGGATTCGGCGTCGTCGTCCAGGCTCATGTTGGAGTTGCTTTGCTTGTTGGGGTTTCCGCCACAATCGAGTATGTCTTCGAGTGCTTTGTCCAGGCTGTCTGCGTCGCAGGTGAATATCTCGTGGCTGCACGGATTTCTGGGCCGTTTAGATCGGCGAGATATATGTTGTCGTCTATGTTCTCTTCGTTCCCCGCGACGTCATTGCAGTCGACGATGTCGTCGAGTGACTCGATTGAGTTGTTTGGGCGGTACGCAGATTCGATCTCGCTTCTTCCAAATCTTTTTGCCACCTCGTTACGGAACTCTTGCGAGGTCATGGACGTGCAGAGTCGCTTGGCGATTGGATCGGGACGATCTGTGACGATGTTGCGCCCAAGATGGATGGTGTTGCAGTCGAAGCGTTGTCGATTGTCTCCATGTCGAGTGTCTCCACGTCGAGTGGATCTAACAGGTCCTGCACACCATCTTTATCGACAAAGAAGTTAAATTTTCCAACCGTAATATCCAAACCTGATTCGAGTCCGGCGAAGGCTTGTTGAGCTTCCATCGAGTGCGGCGTGAGCCTCCTTGGAGATTTTGGCGAGTGATCGCTTTTTGAATTGATGCTGGTGGATCTTGCCGGCGAGTTGCTGTTTGCAACGGTGGTTGGTGATTTGCTTTTTGATGATGCAGTAGGCGAGTTACCTTGTGCAGATGCGATCGTCGGGTGGCCGCTTGATGATGAAACCGGCGAAACCGTGAGCCCAATACTACCTTTTCCCACAGACGGCGCCAATTGTCGAGGTGTGCCCTCGGCAATTCCCATGGTTGCTATACCTAGGGTTGATTGTGTGGTAGAGAACGCGTAGTATTGGTGGAATCGACGGCTGACAAGCTGGATTTACCCAGGTTCAGGGCCCTCGAGTGAGGTAAAACCCCTACTTCCTGCTTGTCTGTGTTTATGATTTGAATATGGAGGTTACAAGGGTTCGACGAACAGATCTCGTCGAGGTTTTGGTGGCTATGGATTGCTTGTCCTTGATCGATCACCCTCCCAGCCTTTATATAGGAGGCTAGGTCTCGGGAAACACAACCGACCAAGGTTACATGTATGGAAAGTCTTAACCGACTATTATTTGATCTAACTTGGAAAACACTCTTCGTCTTGGGCCTTTCTTCGTGGGCTTCGATTAATCCTTGGGCTTCTTTGATCATCACGTGCACCAGGTACCCTTATGCTGGGGAACCCGCAGAGTATAACCTCGTCACATTCTCTAGATACTCATAAACCAGCAATGGCTTATTGCCCTCAAGGCAGCAACCATGCAGCTTCACGAGATTACGGTGCTACACCCGAGATATAGTTTCTATTTCCGTCGCAAATTCCTTTTTACCCTGATGAGATGTTTCAGACAGCTGCTTCACTGCCACAAATCTACCACCAGTTAACTTCCCCTGCAAAAAGGAAACAACATTTTTAACAAGAAGTTTCAGGTCCACATTGTCAAACATCATTTGCTCCAGATACGCTATGTGGAGAAACTAAAAATACCGAAGTAACCTGTATAGACAGGTTTGCCTTCTGATATTTACTTGTGCTAGTAGCTTATTGGAAATTACTTCCACAAGGAAAACTTTAAAGAAACATACCTTAAAAACCGACCCATATCCTCCTTGACCAAGAAGATTATTAGAACTGAAATTATCAGTAGCTGACTTCAGTTCCCCATAGCTGAGGACATTAGGTCTTCCCACAATACAGTAGAGCTCTGCAAGACATCACAAAAGATATAACGAGTTTACTTCAAATGCTCATTTGCCCAGTTAGAATACAGTGTGGTCCTAGTGTATCGCATACCTTCTTGCTCCAACGATAGTTTTCTCCTTTTCTGCCTCCAAACAAAGATTCCAGAAAATGCTAAGAATCCTAAAACTGCAAGACCAACTATTGCTCCGACAATCACACCTGTTTTACTACCTTTCTTCTTTACCGCAGCATTACGCACTGTAGGGGTGAAATCTGACAGGAAGTTCACTTGTTAGAAATGTGATGTCAACAGAGTCAGTATATTTCAAGTGAGGTTGAATGAAAGGTATGATTATATGTAAACTGGTTGGTGTATTACGTCTTAAATATCAGGCTATACATGTATTAGGAATTTCACTTCTCTAAATTTTTCTTCACAGAAATCTAAACTCAAACCTAGTATTCCTGAGTAGTTTGTTCAGTATATTTAATTCACTAGTTCTCTTGTGAATGTTTAATCAGTGTAATAGTTAATATGGTAGAGCCAATAGAAAAATTGATTATTTATCCAACTTCTCATTTATTTCAATGAACAATATCTGAATCCTTTAGTTTCAGCAAAACCTGACAGGCTGTGATGAAAACCTCTATAACAGCTACGAGTACAGGAAGGACTAAATGAAATATGTTTAGTATAAACCCTCATTCTCATATCGAGAAATTTATTTGTAGAACGTTCTAGTTTTACTCTTAGGCTGATCTGAATCACTCAACCCCGCTTGCTTCCTTATCCACACGCTCATCTCTTCCGATGCGCCATTAGAGAATTAAACATTTTGAATTCTTGGAATTAGAGTGAATCTTGCTGACATCTACAGTTTTGTCTTACTTGCATGCATGCAATGTGAAGCTAATTTGCATGTGGACGTTCTGAAGTTACCCCTAAATAAATAACCGTCGTGTCATTTTCATATTGATGCTCTAGTATTTTCGGTTGCTTTTATTTCAAGACGCATAATATTGCACTCAGCTTAACTTCGATATGTGTTTCTACCAAGTTAACCTAGAGAATAAATGGTACTATCTCTGTCCCCAAATATAAGACGTTTTGGTAGACTAAAACAGCTCACCAAACCGTCTTATATTTGTGGAGAGAGGTCGTCAGTAAAAAAACATTGTTTCAAGTTAAGAGATGTACTTGGTGTTGCACTCAAAGCTGAGATCACGGGCCCGTAGAAGCCTTGAGTAGGGATGCAACAGGTGCCCTTGCCAGCCCAGAAGAGATGAATCTCAAGAAAGTTCTTAGTGACAGGAACAATGTACTGCTTCTTAACAGCTGTGTAAGATTTCCCGTCTGCGGCCTTCCTTATGTCAAAGTTCTGTTCCTTACGCACACCCTATACAAATAAGAAGAAAGATATGATTGGCTTATAATCTAAGAGTAATGTTTGTCCCTTAACAACGGGAACCTACCTGGACATATATATCAAAAACCCTTCTACCTCTACTCTTCCAAGACTGAGTGTCTGGGAAGCTGAACTCTGCAAAGTGAAGTGTAACTGTATAGTTTCCATTCTCTAGTCCAATACCAAAGTATCTTAAGGATGATGGCGACATCCTTGCACTCCGGAACAGTCATGTATCAAGTGTATTCACGAACTGATTTGAACTGGAGATTTTATAACTTCCATTAGTTGCATCCATGAAACTTCCAACATTGCTAACACCCCATGTTGGTGCTCCTGTAACATAAATTGACGCAGCTCCAAACTGGCACCATCAGGTTCATACACAGAATTATCTGAGCTTGATACGGATTGTGTACTGCCACAGTCCACAGCGAAGGAAGAAGCTGCAAGCATGTTAAATTATTTAATACTGGTATTAGTTTAGTAAAACTGCAGTTGTCGGTCTATCGTTCCTCGAGTAGGCACATGCTTCAAATTTCAAAATGCAGAAGTCTCACACTGTGGAGAACCAAGAAAACATGGTGTATTCCGCTGAAGGCACCCCCACCCCGTAGGTAATAGGCTGCAAATGTAACAAAGTGAAAATTTTGAACCCAAAATACAAGCTGAGGGAACCTACTTATCAACTTGAAGGTCTTGGGGAGATACTGAAATGTTGACGAACCTGTTGCTGGAACCATCTGCCACAAAATTGTTTGTCACCAGATTCCTAAATAGGATGAACAACAGGCAAAAATTAGAATGCAATGTTCATACTTTATAGCATATTTAGAACTTATTTGATATAGCTTAACTACTAAAACTTAAGTTACTCCTAAATAATGGCTCACTTTTGTGCTAGGCTGTAATACTAATATTTTACTTCACAAAGACTAAGAGCCATAGGCATTATAACCTTTTATAAATACTTACTAGGTGCACCAAAACAGCGTTTCAGATTTAGCAAATAGGAATCTAGCTTATCTTATGTGTTATGCTTACATATAAGCCTAATAAGTCAGACCAGGAGCCTAATTTAGACCATACAAGCCCTTAGCTGGGCTGGATTTGGTTCAGACTGAAACGGGAATTTCAGAACTTGGAACTTACAATTGTGAATTTCTAGCCCAAGAAGGAACACTTCCAGAGAGCTGGTTGTAAGAAAAATCTCTTCAAAATAATAGAATGAGAGCACCATTAGAAATTGCATCAACACCCCACTAATTTTATTGTGTAAGTAAAACTGAACCACATTACATACAAATTATTAAGTGATGATCCTTTTGAGCTTGGAAGGCTTCCTGAAAGGCTATTATTCTCAAGAAATCTAGTCACAACAAAATTCATAAAGATTAGCAAGAAGAATGATTAAGTCTTCCTTTCGTACAAATACACCTTGCAAGTTAAGAGAGTCCATACAAGAAGCCGAGTGAGTTTAGATTCAACAAGGTTTGTGGTACTTGTCCTGTGATATTATTGAAACTCAAATCCCTATAATAATGAAAAGGCGAGAAGGAAAAGATGTCATCAGCCAGTGTATAATCCATGGTAATGCATTTAAGTATCTTGCATGAAGGGCATCATTGTCGCAACAAAATGCTTACAGTAATTTTAAATTCGTGAACTTCGAAAAGTCTATTGATACGAGCTTATCAGATATCATGCAGTTCCTTAAAACCCTGCATATGACATGTTTTAGGGTTGAACTTGGAGATTTATAACTGAAGTTTGAGCCATTAACTGAATGAAAGGTCATGCATACAGGGTGCTCAAAGATGTCAGATTACTGAGGAATGCCAGTGAAGAAGAGCTTCCATTTAATATATCACCAATTCGTCTGCACCACAGAAGTAGATTATTAGTTTTCCCTGCTGCCATTTAAGAATAACATTTAGCTATTATCACTGGAAATAGGCACTTACAAGCTTGTCAATTGGTCAAGATTGGAAAGAGTTGATGGAATTGGACCTTCAAAAGAATTCCCTTGAAACCTCCTGCAATCCCATAGTTTTAGTTAGTCATACATTATTTCCTGACAAATGCAGCAACCTAGTTCTGAACGAACATGTTTCTCTGTTCCTTGGAAGAAAAACAAAGTGAATTCAATGCTTATTGATACTACCACCTTATCTGAAACTAGCAACCAACTAATGGATAATCGGCAAAGCAAGATGCACTGTTAATCGAGCACTCATCTGATATCTGAGGCCTTAAATGGACTATTTCTTAAGAGGCCACAGATGGAGATTCAGCACGTTCAGGAAAGGTTCTAGTAACTACAAATGCTATCTCTGGCACTAAGACAGTTAGGTTTTTTGCGCTTTACGTTTTTTCGTTTTACTTCTTTTTAAGCTTTTCTTAGTCTCTCTTGAGACTCTCTTCTAAAGGAATGCTTTCTATCTAATCGAATGGCCGAACGCCGGCCTTAAAGCCTCAAGAAAAAACTATTTAAAATGAATCTCCCACTTCCACACCAGTTTATTTTTACACAAACTAAAGCTCAGCTTGTAGATAACAACAGCAAACTGCACGAATATTCTTCTAAACTTCCATGCAGTAAGTATTCTTTGAAATAGTGTACACAACATGGAGTATCTTCATGTTTTGAGAATTGGTACGACTGAGAACAGAGTGATCTTACAGCTCTGCTAATTTACTCCAGCTTCCAATATAATCTGGTATTTGCCCAGTAAAATCATTATCTGATGCCCACCTAAACAAAGAGAAGAGAGCTACATAAGATTGAATGGCGTGAAATATTACAGTATATCAACAAAAAATCAACTATAGGCATACAATTTATTCATTTCCGTAAGCTTGGAAAGTGATGATGGCAGTGGACCACTAAGGCCAGCACTGTCAATGTATCTGTAATTGAGAAATACAGAGACAATACAGATTAGACAAGGAGCCGACTAATCCAAGCGAAAAGACAACAGGCTTGGTAGAAGAAAAATAGAGTCCCGAGAATTCAGTAAATATGTACAGTTGCTGAAGGTTTGTCAGGTTTCCCAGTTCGGAAGGAAGCGAGCCACTAAAATTGTTTTCGGTAATGCTCCTAAAATACACAAAAAATTCCAGGTTAGACATGCAACATTTATATTCGAAAAAGCATGAAGGGCTATCATCATAGTTACCCTTTAAACTGAATTTGACTCTAAAGTTGTATGCTAAAATACAGTCATAAATTTATGAAAATATATTTCTTACAGCGATAGAAGTTTGGAAAGGTTCCCGAGCTCTGGTGGTACAGGTCCGGATAATGCATTGGAACCGAAAGTCCTTATATGTTGAAGAGAGAAAATGTGAGATTAAATGCCAAGAAATAAATGTATTCATTTGATGCAATAATGTTTTGAGTTGTGAATCTCACATGTACTGTAGATTAGTCAACTGCCCAATGAACGATGGCAAAGGCCCTGTTAGGTAATTTCGTGACAAAATCCTGAAACAAAATTGAATTTGTGAGAAAATGGAATATTATACGGAACGTCTTTATTAATTGAGCATAACAGAGTATCATAGCCACTATAAGTAGGTAGCCGATATTGTTGACGGTTTCACTAAATGAAATCGCCACAGATAAACAATCTTATTCTAGGTTCCTAAAATAAATAAAAAACATCTCCTTGGTGGCGAGGGGAGCGGAGGATGGAGGTGGTTTGGTGCTCGTGTTGGTGGTCCTGGGCGACGCCGTGGCGGCTGGAAGGTGGGTGGTTGCCGGGAGCTGGCGTAGTGGCCATGTTCGTTCAACGAGACCAGATTCCGGTGCTTCGCGGCGGATGGATCTTGCGGCCTTCTACAACGCGTGGTGGCACTGGCTCTCCGGCGGACGGTGGTACAGCGTCTCCGGCGGCGCCTAGGAGCTTTGGGTGCGGCTGTGGATCCGATTGTGGTTCTCTCAGGTGGCCTAGGGTGCTTTCTGCACTTTTCTGGGTTTCTTTGTAATTTTCTGTTTACTTGGGAACCTGTTTGTAAAGTGCTGAGCCTCCTATTATATGTATCGGATCCTTGCTCAAAAAAAAAATATATATATATAGACTATTAATTCCACATGTGAAAGTTGAGGTTCATACAGGTTGGTCAATTCTGTGAGGTTCCGGAGCTCTTCCGGAATGGGGCCAACCGCGTCCATGTCGTGTATTTTCCTGCATCGCAAGCATCTCATCAGCTAATGCCCTATCGATCAAATGATCGCTGGCATTGATGCAAGGAACGGAGCTGCCGCTCGATCTGGCATTCCATCGAACAAGCTTGGGGCGTAGGAGGAGCACTTACAGCTTGGTGATGCGGCAGACGGATGTGTTGCCGGTGCCGGCTGCGCAGACTTCGCACTTGATGGCGGCCCTGTAGATGTCATTGGTGTCGATGTCGGTGTTGTCTGTGGCGGTGCCGGTGCAGGGGTCGCCGCTGATGTTCCATGTCTGGTCCGCCTTCTGGCCGAGTTTAGCGAACACCGCGTTCAGCGCCGCCGCTGTGAGACAAACAAGAAAAACGGTTTAAATAGCCATCCAGGTTACTGCTCAGCCGTCCGATGGTGATCTGACGGCCGAGAGGGAGCATCTAGACTATAGGAAAGAGAGAATTGACACAATACCACTCAAGAAACCCATGCTGCCAAAATAGCACTGCCGGTCCTTTCAAAAAAAAATAGCACTGCCGGTAAGGTTTTACTTGCCCATATAGCACTCGCGTTTCATGTCAAACATTTTCAAGTTAGTCAAACTGTTAGGATCTTGTCAGATTTTTTGAAATAACAAAATTAACCTTCTCTAACCTAGACAAAAGTCCAGCCTAGACCAAAATCCTTCAGTCTCGATGTTGGCCATGGCGCATCCCCGACCACCCCATCGTCGTCGTCGCTGCTCCTTTGCTCTCCTCTCTGAATCCCTCCCCTGCTCCCTCCTCAGCTCCGACGTCGTGACCTGCCCCCTCCAACACCGGTGCGCTCCCCAAACGCGATGAGGAAACAAGCGCTCGCCAATCTCCCTGACGCTGGTGCCCTCCCGTGTCTCCGCACCCTCCCTAGATTTTTTCTGGTTCTAACTTTTGTGTCTGGATTGTGATGGTCTCCGCACCCTCGCCAATCTCCGTGACGTCGGCGCCAAACTTTCGGTTTTTTGACTAGTGGCATTGTGGCTATTCTCTCTATAGGAAAATAAACAGTGAGTGAAACCGGACATGGTTTTTGACTTTTGTGTCTGTAGGAGCAAAAGTCAAGTAAAAGAGCAAATGGTCGGATTTTAAAAATCTACAACATACGAGCTGACAGTCGTCGGATCGAAGAAGCAACGGTGGGTGTCAACTGTCATCAAACCACATTTCCACGTGGTAGCTCCCTAGCGGGTCGTGCCATAAGACGCCATACGGTATCACCGTCCAAAGTCAAGCGTGGAAAGATAATTCATCAAACGGTTTATTTATTAGAGGAACGTGGCCTACTAGCAATCTCTGTCCGGCATGGAAGAATTTAGCATTCGGCTCCATAAGGGAGGCATGACCATCACATGCATGCTCATGAAAGGAATCTTTTCTGTAACAAAAAATTTAAAATAAATTATCTATTAAATTGTTAATCCAATTGACGATCCGTTTTCATCGTAGGGTTCACATCTACGAGTACTTTAAAACAATATTCCATCTTAATATGTTTTGACCAGTTTTTTCTGTCTCTATTTGTCAGGTTCTAATCCTGTAGTTATCATATTACTAATTAACAATTATCAACCAAATAATACATAGTTACTAGATAATCTTTACATATTGTTTAGTCATCGCCATGACATACATTTCCGGAGAGAGTGAGTAATTGATCCACTCTAAACACGTAAAATACGGAGTTACTATCAATAAAGGATTACACTGATGAGTAGTGAAGTTCAAAAAATCAGGGAAACATTTGATTTTAACCTAGTAACCAACTTTACCCTACCTTGTAACCAAGTGACTATACTATGGTAACTATGGTTGGGAAAAAGTTTTCAAAACATATGATGGGATCTAATTTTTAAAATCTCATCGCGACAAAGTCATATGTGAAAACGGACTTGAATTTTGATTTATATTTAAGAGATAAAACATTATAAAGTTTGATAACCAATAGGAATCCATGTGACCGCATGCATGCATAGCTCATTTACCATATTATTTACTAGGTAAATTTGGTGCGGCGGCACGCCGCACCCGTGGGTAAATTTCAAATTTGAAATTGTCGACATTTAAAAATTGTGTAGATTTGGGAATCGTTGGAATGCAAAGAGAGTTTTTGGTTCAAACTTGTCTAGATTTTGAAAAGTAGTCAAATTGGAGAGGTATGTAGATTTGTTTTTTTTCTAATGGTAGTAAAATGGTTAGATTTGGATGGCAGTTGAAATTTTTAAATATTCAAAATTTGAAAGTATGTTTTCGAAACTTGTTTAGATTGCAAAATTGTTGAAATTCAAAAAATGTATATGTTGTGAATTGTTTTAAATTAGTTGAAGCGGTCAAATGGGGAAGTTATTTGTGTTTGAATTGTTTGCATGTCTAGTAAATGCTTAGATTTTGTAGACATGTTGATATATTGGTAATATTTGTGAGTACCGTCGTGCAGTAAAATTCAAACTTGGAAATATCCATATTTTAAATGAATGGAAATTTGGAAATTATCGAAATGCAAAGAGAGCGTAAGTTTGAAAAATTGTTCAGATTTCAGAAAATGTTGTGTGGTAAAATTCAAATTTGGAAATGTCATTTTTTTTTAAAAGTGTGGAAATTTGGAATTTTTTGAACTTATATTAAATGTTTAATCTGGCTTAGTAAGTAGAAGAAATATATTATGTGAGAATTTTTAAAATGTAATTTAAATACAATCCATAATTGGAGGATATGAATTTGTATTTTTTGCAAATAATGTTTAGAGAAGTGTATTTGGGTTTTCTTGAAATATTGTTCAAATTGAAATGTGAAGACATGTTTTTTTTTAAGTAGCTATTTTTTTTTTCTAATCGTTCGGGTGTGTTATGCAAATTTTTCCGGTGGACAGATTCATAAATATCGTTTTATTGAACACTTTTTATTTTACGCAAATTGTCTAAGTACAATGGTCCTACCTGTTAGGAATATAACATTCTTCTGAAAATATTTGTAAAAATAATAACATTCACGTTAGTTCGTCTGATGTAGTCAAATATTATCGTTTGCAAAAATATTGTGGTTGAGTTTTTTTTTCTCTAATGTATTTTTTTTTTTGTGAAGAGTTTGAAAATGTGTTAATTTTGATTTTTTTTATCATATTATTTGCATTTTTCTGAATAACAAATTTAAAGTTAGGTTTTGTACGATTTTCAGCATTTTATTGTAATTGTGGAAGTTATGACATGTAGGACTGACACGTAAGCTTTTTTCTTTTTCTTTTTTTATTCAAAAAATTTGTTCCGGTGGACAGATTCACAAATATATTTTTTTGAACACTTTTTTTTTTTGCATACTGTTTAAGTGTAATGGTCCTACTTGTTAGGAATATAATAACTAGCAAATTGCCCGTTGGGGATATGCTATAATTGTCATATGAATTTCATTTCTTGTACCAGAAAATCATCCAACGAATGGCAAAAATATAGCTCTATGTGTCTAACTTGCAAGACTACAACATGCATAATCTGAATACGTTCATCTCCAACTCAAAATATGTACACTTGCAATTTCTGGAAATTGGAAACAGAAAATACAGAGCAAGCAAGCATATGTACATGATTTGACACATCAAATAAAAAGAGCACCCGTGCGTTGCTACGGCCGGAGTGAATAACAAACAACTATTGGTTGAAATCGATCGCATATTATCTCTTGGTATACATCGAAGATTTACATCTACTGACTTCCTCTTTTGATTCGACATATGCAGGGTTCACCATTGAAATTGATTGTTTGCATGGTGTGTTGCGTCTAAACTCACGATTAGTTCTAATTTGCTCTATTCTAGCCTTTTTTCTACTAATTTCCTCTTCTGATTCGACATATGCAGGGTTCACCATCGCAATTGATTGTTTGCATGGTGTGTTGCGTCTAAACTCACGATTAGCTATAATTTGCTCTATTCTACCTTTTTTTTTTGTTCTGGCTGCATATTTGCATATTTTTGCTTTTCTCGCACGCATTTTTTTGTCTTTTGTTCAAGCTTTAAATCTGCATATTTCTTTCTCCCTTGTGTGCATTTTTTATGCAACTGGATTAAATCCTTAATTGTTTTGCTTTGCTGATAAGCTTCACGACGCCTTTTTAATTTTTCTTGTTTTTCTTCGGGTGTCATCTGTGCATACCTATCTCTATCTTTTTTCCTTCTTTGCTCCTTAACATCTATGATTGGAGATTGGGTCCCAAATTACTCGTCTGCATCAATGTTTTCCATACTGCATAAATCTATCATCAATTAAAAAGATGAACTTGATTAGATCTTACATCACACTTTTAAGCATGAGTCCACGAAATACGCACCTATTGAAGCTAGCCTAGTCGATCTAACTGATTCATCTAGTACTGTTTGCATTGCACACCTAGCCATGCAGAAGGGTAATATGTATGCATCTAACGATGCCCACATGCACGTACGTAGAGGGCTGGCGTGGGTGCTTGGATTAACTGTCTGAGTCTTCCGCGCATTGGCCGTCTCCATCGCGGCAAGTTGAGAGATGACTGCGGCGGCTGCCTCGCCAGTACGTGCCTTTTTTTCTTCCAAAAACCTCCTAAAAATCGTGCCTTTTCTCCCGCCGCCACTCCACGACGCGAGATACTACCTCTAAAAAAGAGTGGGAGGGAGATCAAGATTAGATGGAATAGAAGAGCTGACCTACACATGCATGATCAATGCCGAGGCGCTGCACCACCGGATCAGAACTTGCCCCGCGAAACAGCCTCGAGCCCAGCCAGTCCTCCCCGTGTACGCGATGCAGCTGCAGCAGGCCGGAACTGGCTTGCGGCTGCGGCGGATAGCTTCGGGCCGCTCGGGGCGATGGCAGACCCTGGTACGATCTTGGGCTGAGGCCCGTCAGCGGCGCCAGAGGAAGAAAAAAACAGAGCAACAGGTTGAGAAATTGCTTCTGCTGGGAATCGAGCTAATTTTTTTTTAATAATACGTTTTTTTAATTAAATTCGAAAAATATTACGCAAAATCACAAAATTTCAGAAATAATACGGCCTCGGCCCAGGCTGGGCCGATTAGTACCTGTCGGCCCAGGCCTGGCCGATTAGTACTAATCGGCCAGGCCTGGGCCGACAGGTACTAATCGGCCCAGCCTGGGCCGCCAGGCCTGGGCCGATTAGTGCCTGTCGGCTTAGCCTGGGCCGAGGCCGTATTATTTGTGTAATTTATGCAAAATGCGTAATATTTATCAAATTTCTGTAAAAAAATGTATTATTAAAAAAAAATAGCGGGAATCGAACTCGGGTCTGCAGAGAGCAGGGAACAGGAGCGCATCCACTGGGCTACGATGCTGTTTGTGATTGGAATCGGAGGCGACGGCATATGAAGCAACGAAGGCGCGTTAACTGAATTTGACAGAGAAAGCTTCAGACTTCAGAACGGAACGGCGACGAACTGGAGCGAGCGCTGCAGGTTTCCCTGCTCGTTCTGGAGGCCGAGGGTGTAGGTGAGTGTGCCGGGGTGCTGGTGTCATGCGGTACAACGTGCGCGTGCACAGGCGCGTGTGGGGAACAAGCAGGAGCGGCTGAAGCTTGCGCATCTTGCCGACGGGGGCGGCCATGGCGGACCGAGCTTCAGGAACGTGTAGAACACGGGACGCCGGCAACGGATTCGAACGGGAAAAGGAGGAAATTGGAGTGGAAGCTCACCAGGAGGGGGCTGCTGGAGTCGATCGGGCTCGAGGACGAACGGCGGCGACGAATTGCGGCGGCAGACAATCTCGGCGTTGAGGAAGAAGAACTCGAAATTCCTCCGCTTCCTGACGTTCCAGCAAGCTCCAGCCGACATTGGTTGATCTACAACTGGGCCGGCCCATGCCAAACGATCGATCGGAGACCCACACAATATACGAATACTAAACGAACCCGATCGAGCGAACGCGACTCATGCGGGCGACGTACGACGTACCAGAACGGACGAAGGAAGAAACATTACTGGTATTATATAGTAGAGATTTTGTAAAAATATTTTTACAAATAATAACATTCGTGTTAGTTCGTCTGATGTAGTCAAATATTATTGTATGCAAAGTATTGTTGCTTTTTTTAATACAATTTTTTTGTGAAGAGTTTGAAAATATGCTAAATTTGAAATTTTTCGTTATGTTATTTTGTATTTTTCTGAATAACAAATTAAAAGTTATGATTTTTTACAATTTTCAGCATTTTTAGTGTATTTGTGAAAGTTATGACATGTAGGACCCACACGTCAGTTTTTTTTTATTTAAAAAATTCGAAAAATCGTCCGGGAAAATGGAGGAGGCTGACAGCGCGGGCCCACGATGTCGTCATCGTGTGACGTCATCCACCGGCGGCGGCCGCGCCGTGGAGAGCTCGCGCTGCTGCACGCGAGCACGCGCGCCGTTCTGGGTACGCGCGGGCTCGGCAGAGGAGATGCAGGGGAGGCGGAGGGGTGGCGCAGCGGACCATATGGTCGCTGGACTCGCCGCCGGCAAGTTAAGAGGTGGCGGCGGACGGCGAGGAAGGCGGGGACGATTCCGCCGCGGATAGGACGTCCCGGCACGCGGCGTTCGGCGAGGAGGGAGGGGAAGCGACGCCGGAGGTCGCCGTGGTCGTCGATCTGGGAGGGGAGAAGCGATGCGGCGGTGGAGCGCGTCGGCGGCCGCGGCGAGCTCGGCGCCGCGCGGGAGAGAGGAAGGAGAAGGGGGATGTGCCGCCGTTTTGCAAGAAAGTCCCTGCAGTTTTCGTAATTCGCAAATTAGTCCTTCGACGTGCAAAGATCGGGACTGCTCCGCTATTTCCTGTAAGCAGAGGATCCTTTTTGTAAAAACGTCGAGCGGACTGTTTGTTTATCGTCCGATCGAAGATGGACGGCGCGGAGTGCCTCTGGCACTGTAGATGTGCAAAACTGTAGCTAGAACAGTGTGGGGGGAGACGTGGGTCAATCTGGGCCGTCCGTTTCGCGGTCGGACGGCGCTAAAAAGGTGGCGACGTGGAGGCAACGTCCGGAGGGCTAACCAGGTTAGCTTTGATATATTGATAGATGCGCCCACGGTAAACTAATATGTAGCACATGCCCTTGTTAGTATGACCCTTCATTAAATTAGTCGATGATCGGTCGAACCATGTGTGCATCTTTCTCCTTTCTCTCCCATACACGCTTCTCTCCTTATGCTCCTCCTTTCGCTCTAGTAAAACCCCCTCCACCAGAACACATGTACATCACCTTATCCCCCTTGGGGAGGTCAATCTTCCTGCCCGAACACTAGGTAACTACCATGGGGGATAAGTGAAGGACCTTGATTTTTTTGTCTACCAAGCTCCAAAGAGATATTGGAATTGTGAGGAATGGATTCCGGTAGGCTCATAGCTAGTGAGTCGGAATTGTCACCCAAGAACGCATAGGCACTAAGGTCCGAATTGTCGCTGAAGAGCATGTGGGCAGCGAGGTCGGTGCCTCCGCTCTTCGACGGTGGATGTAAGTTGTGGGGGAATTTCCGATATTGTGAAGGGTGTTTAAAAATACTAGTGCCTATCACTTTTATATGTAAAGCACGATTAAAATGTTGCAACAATTTATGGGCATATGCTATAATTGATTTTCTAAATGTTGTAAATGTATTTTTGTAATGTTGAATACGTTGGGCGCAGAGACAGAACCAAGGGGGCACACTGGGGCCATGGCTCCCCCGTGGTTGATTTTTTTTTGAAAATCCCCTAGCTAATTTGTCGTTTTGAGACTCAACATTTACTTAATGTTACTTGTATGGTCATCTCTATATATGTTCTTAAATGTGCTTTGGCTCCCTTGTGTTGTAAACTTGTAATCCTGGTCCGTCCCTGGTTGGGCACTTGGGCGCATATGTTGTACTCCCTCCGTTTCTAAATAAGTCTTTTTAGCATTCCTAACTTGTTCTGATTCGTTTCTAAATGAGTGAATCAACACACTAAAATATATCTACTTGTATACGGATCAGAACAAAGTCAACAAAATATAATGTTTTATATTTTGGAACGGATAGGGTATATGTTAATTTTTTGTTACAAACAAGACAGGTTTTTTAATGTTTTGTTACAACCAGGTTGGAGATTGCTTGAAGACGTTGTTACTTTTTACAACTAAATTGGAGTTTTTTTTTTGCATTATTGCATACGATGGAAGAATATTCAGGAGAACCTCTGATGCGGGCGTCCTCTGCTTCATTGCGGCGTGGTCTTCTTCCTTCTTCGGCCGGCCGAGGTGGCGAGGGAAGAAGGGGTGTTCAAGACCTGCTTCCAGCGGCGACTCCGGCGAGCAGTGGATCTCAGAGCAGGGATGGATGGAAGATGGGTGGTTCCGGGGAGGTGGCACCGTGGCCATGCTCGTTCAATGTGCTTCAGTTCCGGCGCTTGCGGCGAACGGCATTTGCGGTCTTCTACATGTGTGGGGTGTCCCTTTCCTGGGGATGGCGGCGGCCTGGTGCCTCTTCTCCGGCGGTGGTCGGCGACGGAGGTCTTCTCCAGGTGTTGCGGCGGCTCAGCGGCGTCTTCTGGAGCTGCTGTTGTTCTGGGCGTCCTCGGCTTGTATTTCTGCGTATTCCTGATCTTTCTTTGTAATTTCTGTTGAATACGCAGTGTAGATCCTTTCAAAAAAAAAATATATTCAGGAGAACCAAGAGTGTTGCCCCCGGCCGGCAGCGAAATTAGCTGGTGATGATTGGGAACGAACAGCGTGGGAAAACCTAACACTTAAGATAGCATGCTCACCGTCAGCCGGATGGGTCGTCGTGGTCTGTTGAGCATGCGCAACCGCCGCAAGAAGCAGCAGCAAGAGCGCCGCGCCATGGAGGAACTTCATCTCCCTCTCGCCGTTGCTTTACTTTGCCAGTTTGCCTGTGTGTCGGCTCTAGCTTCTAGCTTAGCTCGTCCCTTCCGACAATCCGACTTCCGGAATATATAGAGAGAGAGAGTTGTGGTGAGAGCCGGAGGCGCCTGTGGTGACTTCGTCAACCTCAAGATCTGCCGGCTCAGTCCTTCAGAGGTGCTCATAGGGGTAGGGTGTGCGTGCGTGCGTTCATAGGGGTGAGTGTATGTGCGTATTTGTGAGCGTCTGTGTTGTACTGTGTTCTCAAAAAAAAAAGATAAACCTCAGAAAGGGAGGTGCTTAATTAGGTAACGACGAGGATAGATCGATACGTCAAGAAGCCAGCCAGGTAAGAAGGTACAACGAATCGTACAAGCGGTTATTACGACCGAGAATTAGCAGCTCGGTCCTCCCATTCCCATGTGCGCAAGTGGATCAGCCGTTGAATGGCCACTTCATTAATTAGCTTATTTTTGCAAAGACATCGTTAAGTAGGTGATTAGCTACCTGATGGAACACGTGTGGCTCCGTTTATTAAAGGAGTATAGTGTCCGATGTTGGATTGGAATTGGATGGCTGATGCGAAGAATCCGCCGTCATCACCCCACATGCAAACAAGAGTGGAAGAACCGAAGAAGCTCCCAAGCTGGACGCACGGCACAACGAGAAAACGTACCCTTTTATGTATCCTCCCCGCTGAGTTTTTCTTTTTGAAAGGGAGTCGTGTACAAGATCATCGAGAAGAAGAACAAACACACACGAACGCACGCACAGACCACTCCAACCACGACGACCATGGCGCCACCACGCACACCACACACCGAAGCAGGAAGCTCAGCCAACCTTGTTGTAAAGCCGCAGAAGCCAACCGACGCAGGCGCCGGCATCTTGACGTTGAACGGGCATCGACGCAGAGCCTCCTCCAAACCATCATCGCCGCCTCACGCCGGAGGCGAAGACGACGGCTCCATCCATCTTCCGCACAGCCCACCAAGGACGCCGACGAAGGAGAGAGCTGCAGCTGCAAACTCCCAGCGGATTTGAGCAAAAGCACCGCCTCGCACGCCGGCGAGGCCAGAGGGACCCCTAGATTCAGAGCCGCGGCCGCCACCACGGACGCCGGCTCGAGGGGAGGCACTCCACGGCTCCGTAGAGCAGCAGACGCGCCCGAGACGGCAGATCTGCCCGGATCCGCCGGAGCACCGAGGGCAGAGGAGAGGACCGCCGCCTCCAGAAGCTTCTCCGACCGCGCCTCCACCTCCAACGCGCCGCCGGCAAGCAACCCACGCACACCTAAGCTATGTACACGCCGGGATCCGTCGATTCCCCGTCCTCCCGCCGCCGGAGCGGCCGCGGAGGGCGAGGGATCGAGCGGATCGCCGGCGGCGAGCTCGACCGCGCGGGTTTCGCCCAAAAAGTCGCCTTGTTCACTGTAGAGGTGGGGAACAGAGGGAGGGGTTCGGTGAATGCTCTTGCTGCGGCAGTCCCCGCTGAGTTTTTCGTGCGTGCACGTGTCTCGATCGGACGAGTTCTTTGTAAGACAGAGAAGGATATTCGTTGACTTCTCTTGTGGTGAATTTTTTGAGATAGAACACTCTTGTGGTGAATTAATCGGGGAAAACCAGTTTTACTAAAAAAAATCGAAATGGGGATCCCAGCCTCTACATCAAAGTGATGCATACATCCTTTTTATATTAAATAAAAGTTGCAAGAGTACCGATCCAGCTTATTACAAATTATGGGTCACACAAGGTGAATACAAAAATTAGCCAAATGAAGATCGCAAATCTAAGCATTTAGTTTTACTAATAACTTCTAATATAGGTTCACGGAAAACTTTGTTTGGCTTAGAAAATTGTAAAACTAGCGAGAACGCAGCGGCGACCATGCACATGCCGTTGTCTTGTCAACGACGATGACCCAGGAGCAGCGCCAAGCCTGTTGTCGAGTTCAGGGGCGGACCCAGACGAGTGGGGGCAATTGTAATACAAATTCTATTTTTTGTGAATTTTTTCTCTTCTAATATGAACAAAATACACCAAAATTTTAAAAACTGGGTGGGGGCCACTGCCCCCGCTCAGCTATACGGTGGTCCGCCCTGGTCACGTTGTCTTCTCACCATCGTCCATGCCCTAATACTCGATTTTCTGAAAATCCGAGGTTCAAAATAACCAACATTTTAGCGGAACAAACCAAATAAGATTTGAGTCAGTTAGACAGCTGGATTATTGAGAATGCACTAACATATCCAAACAACTCCAAAAGAAGGCTCCGGGAGCGGATACAGAGAAATTGATAGCGACTGGCTGATTCAGATTTTACTGGAACGAACAAGCACCGAAAAGGAAAGCAACTAGAGGACACTGTCTTTTCACATAAGAGCTCGACACAACCAAAATTTAAATTAGAGCATATATCCTAGAGCACTACCTTTACATTTCATATGCTTTTGTGTGTAGATGTGACATCAGTTTTATCAACAACACCGCCTATCGGTCTGGTCTTGTGACAAGACATACTACTATATATAAAAGTTGGAAGGGTTTACCCTTTCTCCCGCTGGCCACGTCATCCTTCTTTTACCGGTCGTCCGATATGCGAAATGGACGTTCCAGATTCATCCACGTAGCCCCCAAACCCACGAGTTACTGTACCGCACGAGTATTGGCGCGCGGGTGCAGCCGGTCGCCCGCCCGCAGCCGGTCACCTACCGCACGCGCGCGGCTGCTCCTGCACGATTTTTAGGGCGATGGCTACCCGCTACCAGCCGGTTTGCCTGCATGCCGCACGAATTTTGACGCGCGTGCAACCGGTTGGCTCCAATCTGGCTTCGCTCCGCACGAATTTTAGTGTGCGCGTTCCCGGTCGCCCCCAGTCGCCTCCTCCTGCCGCGCATGGTCGTCATGCCTGGTCGCTGTCTCCGGCCGCCCCAGGACGAGCGGAGGCTGCTAAGAGCTCCGCCGCCCTCTCTTCTTCCTCTTCCTTTCTTCCTCTCTCACTCGCCTCTCCCTGCTCTTCTTCTCTGCTCCACGCACGGTCGAACAACGTCGCCGTTGCCGACGCGTAGCACCGTCGTTTCCGGCCGCCCCAGACAAATCCGAGACCACCACCGGAACCGCCGCCACCTCCTCTCTATCCCCGCCCAGCCACGCGTCCGAACGAGCACGGAATCGAGCGCGTCTTCCCCAACTCCGGCCGAACCCGCTGCCACCCGATTCGCCGCCGTCCGGCCGTCCCAGCCCTCCTCGACCAGCTCCTCGTGCTCCTGGTGAGCTTGCCGACCTTCTGGACCTCTTCCCCATCTTCCTTGCGTGGTAATTTGTGTTGTTCGATTCTGCTAGCTTTTACCCTAGACCTTTTGTTAAAGTTTCTGTTTCAGTCCACTGCTGAGCCGCCTGTTGTCGCTCATGATGCCCCGCGTCGGTTCGCGGTCACGGTTTGGGCGGACGTTCTGCCCGTCTTTCTCTTAGTGCTCAGCCTGTCAGCGATTCTTCACTTCGTGCTTTGCTTCCAAGTTCAGATGGTCGGGCAAGGACAAAGCGATGCAATTTCAGGACCATGTACAGTTTTTAAATTATTCTTCCTGATGTTTTCTTGTGACAATGATCCTTCCTATTCCGCCTCTGTAAGTACCATGTTAATACTGATATCTTTCTTCACAAGTTTTTCCACTGCTGAGTTACATAGTTATTTCACCACTAGGCAACCATTTTATCTACTTATGCAGTTTCTGTTTCATGTGACATGAATTAGTGGATTCAATGAAATTCTTCAGGTTTGTACAGAAACGATGCATTCAAGAATGAATATATGTTTATTTGTGGCCATACCTATTTAATACTACTTAGAATAAATATTCTCCATGCTATATACTTAGTATTCCTTACAGAGAATTCTTTTGCTTGTTTTTTGATTTGGAGCATACAAATATAAATCTTGGAGAGTAGCCAGGGAACAAAATGGGTACAGAAAGTGCAGTTACAATACATAAAAGAGCTGTCTAAGCCGGAAGTCCAGTTATATTGCGAAAATGCAATTCTTCATGTGGCTTCAATGAAATTCTTCAGGTTTGTACAGAAACGATGCATTCAAGAATGAATATATGTTTATTTGTGACCATACCTATTTAATACTACTTAGAATAAATATTCTCCATGCTATATACTTAGTATTCCTTACAGAGAATTCTTTACATGTTTTTTGATTTGGAGCATACAAATATAAATCTTGGAGAGTAGCCAGGAAACAAAATGGGTACAGAAAGTGCAGTTACAATACATAAAAGAGCTGTCTAAGCCGGAAGTCCAGTTATATTGCGAAAATGCAATTCTTCTTTGAAGATCATGTGCGGACAGCTATTCAGGTCTGAGCATGGATCATCTTTAGTTCATGCTAGCATCTTTAGTAGATTAACTCTGTATTCCGATTGAAAAAAGATGGCTGCTATTTATGTTAATGTCTCTGGAAATATGTCATGCTTGGCATGTTAAGGCTAATCTATTATCTTACACTAACTGCAGGCAGTATTACACATTCATCTTCTTTGGAAATCCACCAAGACCTTATTTTCTTGATGTTGATACTGGAAGCGATTTAACGTGGATCCAGTGTGATGCTCCCTACACAAACTGCGCCAAAGTAAGAAAAACATTCCATCTCTAAAAACAATATAACCACACGGGCGCGGCGTGTCGCCGCGCCATCTTACCTAGTTAGAGTAAGAGACCGAGGTGAATCTAATCTTAAACTTGTATAATATTCCTCTCTCCATGAATGGCTTGTTAGCTCAAGCGGACCCTCAGTGTGTGCTTGGATATGAACCGCAAGATCCCCTTCAGATAAGGATGAAATGTGAAGTTGGAGGCAGAGAAAAAAAATTAGAAAACGAAGATGGAGTTCTTGTCCACCGCAGAGACGAAAATAAGCTATTTTTCGTTTGGCTCGCAAATGATAAGGAGATCTTGTCCACCGCAGAGACTAAAATTAGTTCACGTTCATCTCCCGGACGAAAACATGTTAATCCGGCCCATTCGTTGGAATCTGATCATCGTCGTTGTTCTTGACCGGGCTAGGCCGAGCCAGCAACCTTGTCAGGTGCGTCGACTCGTCCTGCAGATCTGAACCCGACCACCTACCATAATATTATGGCAACGAACTTGACGAATTGGAGCTCCGTGTTTTGCCGGCCGCCGTTAATTGTCAGATAATGTGCACCACCTTTCGACTGGATGAGCGCTGGATAGATCCCAGTGACATGTGCCATCGATACCTCACTCAAGTGCATCTTCCTTCCATGTTTGTGTCGCTCTCCATGAGCTCTGGCGAGGGAAGTTGGGAGTACTATACATGTTGGAATCAGCATTATTTGGGTGGGAACGGGGCTGGGCGGCGGTCAGGTCCTAGCCGCGACCGCGAGGACTCGGTCCGGGGCGGTGTCTGCTCAGCTGGATTTTGGCCGGTGGCAGATGTCCTCTCCACGGGAGGTGAAAGATTAGGGTGGAAGAACCAAAGGCACGTTTCGTTCGGTTTAACAATACCATGTTTCATCCAATTTTCTAAAAGTAGGTTACCCTTCGCGAACTGAACGAAAAGAATTTATCTTTCGGGCGTGGAACAACGGTGTGATATTTTCACAATTTTTGATTTTGGGATTATACTTTCAGAATTTGTTAAAGAAAATATTTAAAAAAATCCCAAACTGGGCTGCAGCATTTGCATTAAAGAACAAAAAGAACACACAAAAAAGCAAGAAAAAAAGAGAGCCCAAAAACAAAGACCACTCTTCCTAGTCCAAAAACAAGGGAGGGCACAAGTCACACAACAGACAGTCAGACAGCACTGCTCCCCGCCGCCGCCCCTCCTCCTCCAGTCAGTCTCCATCGCCGGGGACCATGACGACGGCCCCCTGGCTCGATGACATCATGCACTCCTGCCTCCCGGCCTCTCCGTTTTCCGCTGCCGCCTTCCTCTCTGCCGCCATCTCCCACGACGGCGGCGGCGGCGAGGACCGCATCAGCTCCCTCCCTGACGACCTCCTGTCCAACGTCGTCTCCCGCCTCCCGTCAAGGACGCCGCCCGCACCAGTGCACTCTCCCAGCGCTGGCGCGGCCTCTGGCGCGCCATCCCGCTCGTCCTCGACGACGCCGACCTCCTCCCCGACGGCAGCCCCATGGACTGGCGCGACCCCGCCGCCGCGGTGTCCCGCATCCTCGCCTCCCACCCGGGCCCCTTCCGCCGCGTCCACCTCGCCAGCAACCTCATCGACGCATCCAACGCTGACTACCTCGCGGAGTGGCTCCGCCTCCTCGCCGACAAGGGCGTGGAGGACCTCACCCTCGTCAACCGCCCCTTGTCCTTCGACGTTCCCCTCCGGCTACCTCGGTCCCTCCTCTGCTGCGGCGCCTCGCTCCGCCGCCTCTAGCTCGGCGTCTGGCGCTTCCCGCGCGCCACCGGCCTCCCGCGCAGCCCCGACGTCTTCCCCCACCTCCAGGAGCTCGGCATCTGCCACGGCATCACGGAGGAGCGCGACCTGGAGTTCGTGCTCGCCTGCAGCCCCAACCTGGAGACCCTGGCGCTCATCTCCAACTACTGCCACCCCGACCGCGTCCGCGTCGACAGCCGCAGCCTCCGCTGCCTGCTGCTCTGGCATTCGTTGGAGGACGAGGTCGCCGTCATGGCCGCCCCGCGCCTGCAGCGGCTCATCATGTACTGCACGCACTCCACCGAGGATGGAAGGACCATCAGCATCAAGTTAGGCTATGCTCCTGAGCTCGCCGTGCTCGGCTACTTGGACACGGCCAACCACGTGCTTGAGATCGGCAACACCATCATCAAGGTCGAATTTTTGTCTCCTATTTCTCACTGACTGGCTAGACAAATCTTTGAGCTCTCGTTTGGTTTGCATTGAATCAAGCAGTCAATTTGATCGCTGAGATGATTTGCAGGCTGGGGTGACAGATGTTAGCCCAAATGCAGTGGTTCCAAGCGTCAAGGTGCTAGCTCTGAAGGTGCGCTTCAGAGTCGCTGAGGAAGTGAGAACTCTGCTGAGTTTCTTGAGATGCTTCCCTGAAGTAGAGACCTTACACATCATGGCTGTGAGTTTTAGCCCTCTGGGTCTCTGCATTCACAGTTTGCGTCATCACAACCACTTCAAGTTTTATTACTTGTGTTCCATGTTTTGCTGAATTTGTGCTTTAATTTTGAAGTCTGACAATGACACCGACTACTACACTGACCGGGGTGAAGTCAAGGGCGGGTACAAGCTCAATTCCACGTTCTGGCAGGGGGTCGGTCCGATCAAATGCCTGCATTCGCGAGTCAAGAAGGTGGTGTTCGATCAGTTCAGTGGGGGGACAAACCAGGTTGGGTTCCTGAAGCTGGTTCTTGGGAGAGCGGTGTTGCTGCAGAAGGTGATAGTCTTGCTGGCCGGTCCGGATTCTATCATGGTGAGTGAGGTCACGCGCAAACTGCAGCCGTTAGCTTCCAAGAGAATGTGGGCTACTAAGGTCTTGGACACAACTTTCTTGGAGGTCCGTGGCCATGCAAAAGGTCATGTTTGGAGGTACAGCAGAGCATCTGATCTTTCTATCGGCGACCCATTCATTTCTTAGGGCACTGATGGTAAGGCAGTGATGGAACGTTCATTTGAATGACTGATAACATCAACTGATAACAACATGAGCAACTCAGTGTTCGTTAGCAGCTAGAGCATCAGCTTTTGAGTGACCTATTTCTTTGGTAAGGCAGTGATGGAACGTTCATTTGAATGACTCATTTTTCTGGTGAAGGGAAGTGATGTGGTGTTAGTTAGAAGTTTTTTTTGGGGTTTTGGAGATTTGGGGTTTAGCAACAGAAGCTTGTGGCAAAGACATGTCAAGACTTCGATATGTAGTTACCTGCAGGCAATGTGATTTACCTAGCTTTTCTGTGGCTCTGAGTTGCTCATGTTGTTATCTGAATGATTACCATTTTTTGTTTCTGCATTCGATGTGGTTTCCACGACCTGTGGACTGTGGTTGTGGCTTACACATTTTGGTATATGCACTCATTGTGAATTTCATGGTCTGACTGTTGATGTTACAATTAGGCAACATTTATGCTTAGTTTCAGCGTTCAATGCTCTGGTGTGTTGCATGTTCTGGAACAACCGATGTGTGTTGTAAGTTCTGGAACTACTCCTGAACATTGCTCAAAGTTGTAGGGTTTGTATAAGGGGTAAAAACTTTGTATTCTCTTGCAAAGTCTAACAGCGAGTTGTATGCAGTCCTGTTATTAAGAGCATATCTACACGGTTACCTTATGCTGGTTTGCTAAATTATGGACCATGATCTATTAGCTAATAAGTTTTTCAGCATTGAAGGGGGGGGGGGGGGGGGGGGGGGGGTGGGGTGGACAGTTTTACCATATGGGGCTACTTCCAAGTGACAGATAAGTTTTGTTCTTATCTTTTTCCCTCTGTTCTGAATGCTACATATATATAACACGTGTTCGTATGTTCTGGTATCTTTTTTGTGTATGCTCTCAGTTTACTGTTTAATAGTAATGTCTTCTTGAACGGTTCACACACTAATTGAGATACTCTTTTTCGCTAAAAATCTATATTCACTTGCTTTTATCCCACTAAATATTGGTTTCACAGTATTAGTCATACATGGCACTATAAGGATTTTACTCCCTGAATTTTTTTTACCGTGGTTTGTGTTGCTCATCTGGATGCTTCAAACTGCTTCAGAAGTGTAAAAGCAGCGAACCTTGAATTTTTATTGTTGTATCCTCTAAGCATTTCTACCTTCAATGAAAGAATGGATTTATTAGTAACTTGTAGGAGTAGCTGTTACTTTCTTGGTGTTCAAACAAGGATAAATCAGAACTGATCTTTAGGACTATCTAGGTTCTTCTAAATTCTGTTGTATTTCTTAAACTTGAGGATTTGGAGCTGTAAATTTGTTATCCTGACAAAACAAAAAATGCTGCTCCTCTATTAAACTAAAGTTTGTTGTGATTTCTGTATTTGAAACCTAGGGAAGCGCACATGTAAATTATGTTATTTCATTGTCTTGGATTTTTGCTAGCTGGGCTACGCATATCATGGACTCTTCTGGATGCTTTTATAGAAGTATGGATGCAAAACCTTGTGATTACTTGTTTGGCACTTGTTTGCTCAGAGGTTGAATGCGATATGCTAAATTAGACTGGCTACATTGTAGGATTGTAGAGACCCAATGGTACTCAATTTTATCTTTCAATTTGGGTAAGTACCGAATAGTTGTGAGTCGAGCATCAGTCGGTAAGTTGCTTGTTTGAACCATTTTTGGCTTCTAAAATATGCAGATGCTCAGTTCTAAACGAGGATCTCTTCGAAACAAACAGAGATGTTCAATCCAACTTCTCTAGCATGACATCTGAATAGCTAAATTTTCGATTGCAAAATATTCCCCAGTATCTTTTCTACTTGCATACTGAATATTCCATTGCCAATTTCTTACTGTATATTGGTAAACTGTGCTTGAACAGGTTGATTGCAATTAGCGCGCGATAGGCTCAGCTTCCAACTGAGAATGTCAGTGGTGACATATCCTGAGACCGTGAGCATATAGTCTCTACACTTAAGACTTCTCCATTTTCATCTTTGGATGTGATGAAAATTGTGGATAATAATTATGGATTGTGGCAATATTATTCATCATTCACTCACTTTGCATTTTCCTTATATTATATATGTTCAGGCAGAAGAATCATACAATCTCCTGTATATATGGATGGATGGAGGATTCTCTTCGGCAGAGACGAGAAATCGGGCTAAGCCGACGAGCCCCAGGCTGCGGCGGCCTCGTCCCTGAGCGTCTCGTAGAGTTCCTGCGCCACGCCGACGAGGAAACGGTCGGCGCCGTGCCGTGCGAGCAGCGAGACCGACACTGGGATGCCATTGCGTATTCCCAGTGGAATGCTGACCTGGCAGAACCCTGACAGGCCGGCGATGGAGAGCAGGGAGAAGGCCCTCGCCCGAAATCCTCCAGCGCCGCCGCCTCCGTGCACAGCCTGGCGGCGCGCCGGGGACCGTAGGGATCGCCAGGATCCCGTCCTCCTACACATTAGCACAAACTTGGTTCAAGCGCAAAGCATAAAGATGAGTTCTTTTGAATTGCTAGGTTGGTTTGCTTACCTGGAGGAGAGCGGCGAGGGCAGATTTGAATTCGGTTCTTACGGCGTGAAGGTCCTCCATGGCTGGACATCTGCCGAAGCGACGGCCTCTTGTATCCGTTCCCGGATGCCGGGGCCGAGGTTAGGCTTCACCGTGTTTACCCACTCCGCGTGGTTTGCTTTGAATTCAGACCTGCAAAATAAGTGCTCACAGAATTGATATCATCGATGCATGCGCGTACGTGCAATCTGGAGTGAAGTGCTGGCATTCGTGCTTGATTAATTTGAGTTAAGTAGAGAGGTTGTAGGCAACTGAAGGCAATGAACCTCTGAAGCGCTCGCATGACTTGCGAGATGGCAGACAGAGCCGGCACACAGGATGATGATGCAGACGAGCCCATGACGATGAACTTGCCGATGCTCGGGACGTTGCTGGACACGAATTCACCAAGATCTCCATTGTCTACTACCTCACCTGTCAGTTATGTAGCAGCTAGAAAGTAAGTGATCAGTCGAGATTCAGAAACTTCCGCAATGCAAGCTGCTCTGCTCTGGTGAGTTCTAGTGGACGAGTTCTGCAGTTAGCTACTTACTGCCGAATGTCTTGGCCGCTGAAGCGTTGACGATCTCGTAGGTGCGGTCGTCCAGAGAGGATCCCAAGATCCGGAAACAGTCTGCCGGAACCGTTACACGGCTCGGCCGTTGCCCGGTGGCGTCGGCAGCTGATGCCGGCGGCAGCAGCACGTCGGTGACACGAGCCAGCGTAGCCAGGTCTCTAGCAAACCAACCTGCAACCAAATGCGGTGTCACACTCTGTCAAGTAAGGAAAGCCACACTGACTGTTAGCTTAGCATACCGACAGTGTCGAACATCTGCGCCATGGGGACGACGCCCTCGGCGGACGCCGATCCGTGCGAGGTCCGGAGGCCGAAGATGCCGCAGTAGGCGGCGGGCACCCTGACGCTGCCGCCGGTGTCGGTGCCGAGGGCGAAGTCGGCGAGGTTCGCGGCGACGGCGACCGCGGAGCCGCTGGAGGAGCCGCCGGGGACGCGACCGGGTGCGCAGGGGTTGGCGGGCGTGCCGTAGTGCGCGTTCTCCCCGTTGATGCTGTAGGCCATCTCGTCCATCACCGTCTTGCCCACGCCCGTGGCCCCCGCGGCCAGGCGGCCAGGACGGCGGGGGCCGTGGCGGTGGCCGGCGCGTGTGTCCGGACCCAGTCCGGGGTGCCGAACCCGGTCACATGGCCGGCGATGTCGAAGCTGCGATCAACCAATGGAGATAATTACATACTGTCAGGTCGATCCAGAGGAAGAAGAAAAGCGAATTAGCTGAGGATGATGATTGGTATGGTGCGGCCGGACATGTCCTTGATGGCGAAGGTGAGGCCGTGCAGGGGGAGCTCGGAGGTCGGAGAAGGAGGCAGCAAGAGGAATTTCTCTATGAAGGCGCCGTGGTCGTCCTCGGCCTTGGCCTCCATGGCTCTGCGCTGCAGCTGCTGAAGGAGATGGATAGGATTAAATTTGGGAACGGCTGTGCTGCTTTCGAGTTTTGACACACTGAGAGCTACAGCTAATCCCTTCTCTGGTTGGAGTCTAGCTTCATAAGTACAGTAGAGGATCACATGTCTCAGAAACTCGATCTGAGCCAAAGTAACAGAAAACTCGTCCTTGCATCTAGTCCCGAGTTTTAATTTCCACGGTAACCGATATTTCACAGCGCACAAATATAGATTCTTTCGTGTGTGATTGAGAGGTTAAATGGACCAATGACACCATTTCTTTCATGCATGACTTAACTTGATGTAATCTCTTTATTTGTGGTGAAATTAATGGTGACTACATAGTGGTCCATATGCGTTTAGACAAAGTTACATATTCTTTAAAACAAGTCCAAGTTCAGATAATTTCCATCATGCATGATTGAGTTTATCATTTGTGTTCACAAATTAGTCATATCCATCCATCTAAGGGAAAGCATATAAACAGGAGATTGATTAGAATCCGGTGAATGCTCTAGTTTTCTGGCCGCGTGTTTGCTCTCTTTATGCTAGCGAGTCTCGTGATTTGTTCTGCCGTGCACTGACACAAATTAAGCATACGTAATTTGGAGTATTTATATTTATATGATTGGGTTTCCAAGACGATGCTTTTCTCGGGACGGAACAAGTCCCGTCGTGTCCATATGCCGCCTCCTTTAGGCATCAACGGTGGATGGTGCGTCGATAAGGAAAGTCCTTGGAGATGCCTGGCATCGATCGAGACACGACTTTGCTGCTTGGATCAGGATAGGCTATTTCATGTTGTTGCTTGTTGTGTGTGGTGGCTGTCTTCGCACTAGCCGGTGTTGAGTTCGTACTACTCTCGTTGTTCTCAGTGAATGGTACATAGCAAGTACAATAGAGTGACGTGGGCGGGCTATAAGGATTAAAATTGTATATTTTTGCTTAGTTGGAGGAGAGATAAGAGGAGAGAGAAAATGAGTGGGCTCTAATGCAGGAGCCAGCTCTAGCACGTGCTCCTAGTCACTTTGTGAGAATGGATAGTGGGCCATGCATTAATAAAATAACTCATCTTTATATCTTACTATTATACATGTTGGCTATAGAGCTGGCTATAGATGACATGTCACTATCTTATAGCAAACAGTCGACTCTACTACTATTGTACTTGCCCTACACATGGGTGGACCTACAGGCTACAGTACTACTACTAGGCATGCATGCACTGCACGGATATCACCTAGTATTCGAGTGTGAGGCTATAACGTAGGACGACTTGACTTCCACGTCCCTGCTTTGTTTTGCAATCTCGAGTGTGAGGCTATAATGTAGGAAAAATACTGATTATTTTTATTGTGAAAACATATTCGAGTTCTTTGCAATGGTTTTTTGGGCGGTTTTTACCGTCTTCTGTTTTCTTCTGATTTCTCGACATTGCACACATGTTCTCAATCTGTAACAAACTCGTATGTCTTATGTTGACAAATCACAAGCCAAATGTTGCATAGTAGCACAAATTTTGTTGTTTAAACAGACGCGAGTTGTTGCGAATTCTTCCACTTTATAATAGATTCATATGCCGTTTATTGTGCATCACGCACAAAATGTTGCAATGTTTTTTTGCATGATTTCTACAAAGTTTGTGTGTTTGTTTAGGATTTTTTGCGGAATGATGTTTTATGTGCTTCTTCAAATGTTGCGAACATGTGATTTTTTGATGTCGTTTTTTTTTTGAAATATATGGTGATTTTTGTTGCAAATAAATCTGCGGCAAAACATTTGTTGCTTACCCACTAATTAAGTGTTGCGAATACATGGTTTTTTGTTGTAATAATGTGTAATTTTTGTTGAAATAGTTGGTGATTTTTGTTGCAAAGCAATCTTCAGCAACAATTGCCCACTATTTTTAATTTCTACAATCACATGGTTTTTTGTTGTAATCGTTTGTGATTTGTGTTGAAATGGATGGCGATTTTTGTTGCAAAGCCATATGCAGCAAAATAATAATTGTTTAACCAATTTTTTGTAGCATTACTAGTGTTTAAAATCTTGAAACGATTTGTTGCAATACTCAAAAAATTGTGTTCATGGGATAATTTTTTTGTTGAAAAACTCATGAGTCTGTTGCAGTACTCAAGGAAAATACCGGCAGTGGCATTTTTTCCGTAAATATCGAGAAGACCGGGGGCAACATAATATACCCCTTCATTTAAGTGAGGCAACAGTGGAGTGCGGGTTGCTTTTCGAAAGACACAGGGATGGAAATGCAAAATACACGGTGGCTGATTCTGGTCGTTAGATCGTGATCCAATGGCTTTGAAGGGAATCTACGGTTCCCTTTTTAGGGCGACCTACGCCTAGCGTTGGCCTCGAAACATGCATGCAGCCCACATATGCACGACGAAGGACGGTCTATCACAACTCGTGCATGATCAAAACACAAGCATGTCGTCGTCTACTCGGATGGCCACCGGCGCCGCCGTATGTACCATCAAACCGAGCGCAACTTTGACCCGAGGTATGGACTTGTCCGAACTCCCCAGCGGCGTCCTGGGTACGGTCTGCTCCAGGCTCACCGGCCTCGGCCGCATCCGCTTCGCCGCCACCTGCAGGTCATGACGAGCCGCGGCGATCGCATGGCGGCACCTGGCGCCGTCTTCCCTGCCGTGGTTCCTCTACCACAACGTCAACAAGGAGAAGTGTGCCCTATAATGTCCAGAGTACCGTTCGGATTTGAGCATGCCGCTCCTGATCGAGACGGTCGATAAGGTGATCGTGGGATTTCACGATGGTGGATGGGTTGCTCTGCTGGGGAACGATCTGCAGCTCGTGATCATGAACCTCTACTCTAAGATTAAGGTGGCGCTCTCCATGAGGCAACGGTCAATGACCTTTTGCGGAGACCTCCATGGCCCATACGCCATCCGGAAGATGATCTTCTCAGAGGCCCCCACCTCGCGTAGCTGCATCCTCGCAGCCATCACCCACTCGTCCGGCCTTGCACTCTGCGGGATTGGCTACCCGGACAGCGGGTGGATGCAGAACATGTGTTTCTGGTGGACATCGCCTTCTGCAACTGACAGCTCTATGGCCTCATGGCTCACGAGGAGATTGTCATGTTTGAAATTTGGTGTGAACGAAGACAGAACACAAGTGACCAGCTGTGACGCCCACCCGTTGCCGGTCCTAGGACGCGGCGCTCCCTCGTTGTACCGTAGCTACATCATTGAGTTACAACAATGAGCTTACATTCAAGGTGTATGAGCTTTCTGAAGAAGGGATGGGATTGTGCATCTACAAGTGGGAGGAGGCGACTAGCTTAGGTGAATATGCTCAGTTTTTTGGACGAAAATGGTCCAAGACGGTGTATGTGCCACCGGGTGGGCGTTTTGGTGCAAAGAAACTACATCTATACCGACAGTGTGGTTTACAAGATGATCCCGGATAGCGTGTATCACATGCACGACAGAGGCGACGGCTTACAAATGATCAATTCGGCAGAAATCTACGTATCGGGTGGCCCTCAAGTTGGCATGTGGCTTCCCCCTCCAGATTTCTAGTCAGACCAACAAAGCATGTAACAATGGTCGCAATGTAAGGCCACATGATATGTTGACATAGTCATCTATGCTCCACGCGAAACAGATAATATGTAAATCAAGATGTTATAGTATATATATGGATCTTGGTATTTAGGGTTTAGTCACAAAATTCAGGTGTGAACTACCATATTCAGACTGTCAAATTCCGAGAATATATGTATTTACTATAAAATATCAGGAATACATAACACTAAACAGAACAAATAATTGATAAGATATAGATTTGTCCAATTCCAAGAACTTATGTATTTAGTGATTGAATTCTACAAGTTGTATCTTCATTGGCAGAAGCAGGCACACCATATCTTAAGGCTAAGATAGACGGAAGGCTCGAGATGAGCCCGGCTTTGAATTAACGAAGCCATCAACCGGCTAGGAATTACAACACAGACACCACACGACAGATACAAGATGCTGGTAAGCAGCTTACAACATCAAGAACAACTGCAAACAAAAGATAAACAAAAAGCCTAGCTAGAAGTCTTCGATGTCCTCTACCGCGAACGAAGCACCAGGTGAGCGGCAAAGGCAGAACCTTTGCAAAATGCAAGCAAGATGCGGCAAGACCTTGTCTGTTCCGGGCCAGCCAAAACCTGACCATCCTCTTCCATAGCCGAAGGGGGCCCCTACCCCCTCGCCCTGGCTCGAAGGGAGCCGTACCGTCGGCAATGGAGATGCTCACCCTAGAGCAAAGGAAGGAACAAGAACTGCCAAAAGGACCAGACATACAAGCTGCCACATAGCTGCACTGTCCAGGAGGACACTCGCCGCCTACCACGGAAACACCCACGGAGAGAAGCTGCTTGGTGGGGATGAAGATGAAGAAACTGCAGCATGGAGGAGCTGTAGCAGCATCACCGAGCGTCGAAACAGAACCTGCAGGAGAGAGGACCATGCTAATGCCATCCAAAGACACCGCTCCAAACGGGAGAGGGGATCCTTCCCCTCCCTGCCCAGGCACGAGGGCACCGATCCGCCGGCGAGCAGGTGCGAGGAACAAGCAGGGAGCATCCATGGGAGGCTGCAGGCAAGCTGAAACACACGACCCAACACTGAAACTGCAGCTCAGACCACGGCGCCAACAGCCGGAACCAGAGCATGTGCACACCCCTCTCGCCCAAAGTAGCACCTTCAAGAAGGTTAAATACGGCGCCCAAGGCGCCGCTGTCGCTCAATCCGGAAGGATTTGGGATTTCTCCAGGGCAAAAAGAGGGGGAGGGAGGAGGAGGAACCCAACGGTGCCTCCAGGGAGGTAGACGGCGCCCGCAGACGTCGCCACCATCTCGGCTGGCAAGACCAGCCAGGGATTTCTCCTGGTTCCCCACCTCCAAACACCTAGCCATGCACCAAATCCGGCGACCAACGGCCACTGGAGCACAGCGCCAGGGTAGGGCACAATGGGAGGAGGAAACCTCACCAGATATGGATCAGGGACAGGGCGCAGCAGATTTAGCACCACGTCCACCACCGCCGCCTCCACGCCGCCCACACGGCCGAGGAAGAGGGCCAGCACCCGCGCGCGCTGCTCGCCGCAGAGCCAGCGCCGCCTCACCACCCGAGGCCGCCGCCTCGGCATCCTGAGTCCACCGCAGGGCGCGGCGCGACACGAACCTCGCCGCTACCTTCATCAGCGGCCGCACGGCACCGGCGGTCTCCTCTGGTAGCGACGGGGAGGGGGGAGAGAGGGGAAGGGGCTGCGGCGCTAGGGTTAGGTGCGCCGCCCGAGTCGCCCCAGAAGGAGCGACGCGGGGGCCGGGAGGGAGGGAAGTAGGTTCCTCAAAAAAAAGTAGGTTCCTCGATGTGTTTCTGCTCTGCACAAGGACGTACACGCATGTAGAAGAACATTAGCAACTAATATACTCAACTGTCTGATCAGATACTACAACTTGTATTCTCAGGAGAGGACTCAAAAAAAAAAAAAAACTGTAATGGCTTCAGCACTACTGTAAGCAACTAATATACTCAGCACTACCGTTACCTTGTTGAAGACATCGTCCTTATAGCTACTGTCTACCCGCTCGCGCTGCTCCGGGGAAACCTCAGATTTCGGGGTTTCCGGGTCGGACAATGGCGGCGCTATCGGTGCCGCTCTCCCACTTGGGGGAATTTTTTTTTGGAGCAGCTGCTGGAGGGAGGATGCAAGAAGTTGATTGGTTTACATCTACCACGTTGACGACGGCGAGTCTCGGCGGCGTGGCGCAGCGGAGTCTAGGCGACGAGCGTATGATGATGGACTCGCGCAGGTTGGTGGAGTTGTCTGGCGTCCTGGCGATGCCGATAGCAGGCCTTGCAAGGTCATCACGTTGATCGTTCCTGAAGCTGGGATGGCGGAAGATGGTGGCAGAGACTTCTGTTGTGCGCATGCGGCGTGCGCTCAGGATCGGCTGGACCGGTTTATGCTTCCGGCACGCTGTTGGGCGGTCTGGTTGAAGCCTCCGGATTTAGATGATGTGCGTAGGTGTGTGAGGTCGGGGCATCGGATCCGATTGTTCCACCCCCTTCATCAAGCTTGTAGGTGTAGCGAGTTTTCGTCTGGACGGTGGTTCTTCTGGTTGATCGATGTATTTCTTTGTAAAGCCTAGTGCTTATTGGTTTTCCATATTAATAAAACCCGGTTGTGTGTATCCTTTGGATGCATAGGCTGGGGGCACGCCCTCCATTTCGAAAAAAAAAGCACTACGGTTTTCAACTGGGATTTTCAGAGCAGCCCTCTACTCAATAGTGTTTGCGCTTGGTGTACTGCTATCCGATTTGGTTAATGCTGCTCTGTTGCTTACGGCGCTGGACACCAACCGATCGCGCGTTCTTCAGACAAGGCCAGCGGGTACGCGTCGGCCTAAGAGGAGGTCAGCCGAGGACGAGGTAGCTCGAGGTGGAGGTGAGCTGCTGGGGACAAGCTCGGGCGGTCATCAGGCGGTGCCAATTAGCCAAGTACGAAAAGTAAATAAAAATGGAGGAGTATAAAATTGGTGCATATACCGTTGGTCAAACTTTAGTCTTGATACTAATATATCACATTCATGGAGAATAACTTAGTTTTACTTACTGAATCCCATTGTATAGGTGGTTTGTTTTGCGAAAATCCATATTGGGTCATGGGTGTAGATGCACTCACTGCCTAAAAATAATTTTTAAAATTTCATAAAATTCAATTTTTTTTGGATATATACTTCAACATTTTATGTTGGTACAAAAAGTTTCGCGAAGAAAAAGATAATTTTTGTGACCTGTGCAAAAAGGACAACAAAATGTCCTAATGTATATCTGAATTTTTTATTTTGACATTTTAAAAAGTTCTTTTTTTTTTACATAACACATCAACCGAAACGCCGTGTCCGTTTGCTTGCGAAATTACAAAACCGCTAGTTTCATCCGTAGCACGTGATGACGGTTGGAACTTGGAACACAAAATTGGAGGCCCCCGGCTCAAGCGTGTGGGACAAAGCGGAAAACTGAACTGTACGTGTTCTTCGCGTCGCCGCCGCCGGAGTGGGTGGTGGGGATTTTTGGGCTGCAGGCGAGCGGCGCCTGTGGGAGCCGGCGCGGATGGGGACCGACGTGGACCTCCACGCCTTCCATCCCGGCCCTCCTCGACGCCGACAAGCTCGACGCGCCCAGGCGCCTGCTCGCCCTCATGGCCCAGGGCGTCGACGTCGCCCGACTCTTCCCGTAGGCTCCTTCATTCCTCTACCTCCGCCACCGCACTAAGAAGTAAGCCGCCGGCTCTCCTGCATTCCTTCTTTGATTACTTCCGAACCAGATGGAGAAATTACGGCTGTTGCTTCAGGTAGATTCATAGGGTCGTGGAACTGAATGTTACAGAAACAACATGTTCTTTTGCAATTGAGAGTTTATGGATGCTTGAGTTGGACCATGAATTCGCTGCCATTGCGTACTTTCTGATGTCGTAGGCAGCTATCTTGCTAGCAGAATGTTATTCCTTTCTACGATTGACATTTTCAGAGCGTATGATCCAAAAACAGAGTGTACGATTCAGCTCACCATTTGACATTTGATTCAGGAATTAGTCATACATCCAACTATCCATGGGTAGGTATAGATCTGATTAACCACGATCCCCAGTGAATTCAATCAAAGACCTGCATACATCATACATGCATGCTCTAGCAGCTAGTCATTTGCCGAAGCAGCGTCCGCGCGAGGAAGCCGGTACTCCTCCGGCTTGAGAGCCACCGCGAAGTCCGGCAGTGCCGGCGCCATCGTCTCACGGCCTGTTGTCCTGTCGACGTCGCTGTAGAGGTCCTTGTTGATGCGGGCTTTGCAGGAGGAGTCCTTGTGGATCTTGTCGTGGAGGTACTTCATCGACCCCCACATGGCCGGGCTCCTGCAGCAAAATTCAGCAACAGCATAAAAAACACATACACATAGCTAGCATCGATCTCGCTAGATAAATCAATGGTACTTGTATTTGATCATTTATAAGCATTGAATCTTCTCTTATGATGGTGGATATGTAGATTGCCTTGAAACGGGGGATGCGGCATGGAACTCCTCGCAGGCGGCTCTGCTCTCCCTCAGGAACTCCTCCGCGGACTGCAGCGCCGCTGCGGCTGTCCGGTGAGACTTCTCGCTGTTGCCTTCATCGAGGATCAGCCCATGGTAGTAGTACGCCGCAGCCTGTATGATATATTTGTTTTTTTTGTTAAGTCATCATAATAATTCAGTCATTTTATTATTGTTTCAGACTTCACATACATATGAACAAAGCCTACTGCTTACTTTTGCTTCCATGAGCTTCCACTTGACGAAGAGCCTGTGCTTTTCGCCCCAGCCGTCAAGGAGAGGTATGTCCACGATGCTTTCATGTGCCTGCAGATGATATCAACAGGATTGCGCATATCAAGAAAATAGAAGGGATTATGATTTTCATCTTATAGCTTATTTGTTTACGAAACTGTATTACATTTAATGTGAAACGAACAAACATAGTGTATATGATTGTACAAATAGAAAGAGAAGAGCAATAGCCAGAAATCAGTAGAGATGAATCAATGATACCTACCTGCTGCCAGCACTTGACCATCTCACATGCCAGCCTCCTTTTTACCGCCAGGGTAGCCTTCGGACTGTCAATCGCCAGCCCAAGTTGAACATCAATTGCCTGGCAAGCACACACACAAAGCATGATCGATGAACCAACCATGAAGCGGACATCTCAACCGCATTACATGATCTTACTTGCACCATGATGAATCATGTGATCTCTCTCTCTAGAAGAAGAAGACAAGTAAATACATTGTTACCTGACCAAGAGCCTGCATGCAGGTAGCTTTCAGGACTCCTTCAGACAGGTCCACAGGAAGACCTTTCCTACACGAAATGGCAGTCAGCCATGAACGATAAACGAAGAAATGGAACAATTACTGAAGAAATGGGACATTGTTCATCTATCCAACTCGTTGCAGAGAGCCAGAGATCACCTCTTTTCAGGCGACATCCTGGGAAGAACATGCTGCATGCCACACTCCAGGTGCCCTGCTGCCTTGAGAAAGATTTCGACAGAAGCTCGTTTGTTCTCTGAAAAGCATTAACAAATATAAGCAATCCTGATTATGAAACGGTGATGAATGGTATAACAGACCTTCGGATACTTTGGCGTGGTATCCCTCGAGAGAAGTCTTGGGGAGGAGCAGGGAGTTCGCCTGGGACAAGCGCAGCATCGCCATCATGTGTAGCACTGACAGCACCTCGTACCAAGTACTGGACAGCGCCGTCTCCTGCTAGCAGAAATTCATCGTGTTAGTCGCTGCAAGAAATGCAAAAATGTGTGCAGACGTGGATAATAGGTGGATGCATGCAGACCTCTGCATCATCTTCCTGGTTCATCCATGCAAACTGTATCTTGTCCTCCAGCTCACTCCCTGTGAAAAAATATTGAACAACATTTCAGATTGGAATAATTTTTTGTCTGAATCTGTTTTGGAGATCACAAACATTACAGGTTAAAATGTTGAGTTACCATAGTTTGCCATTCCTAGAACAACTGGCAGGTAATCTTCCAGTGCCTGCACAAGGTCAGCAGACGTGGATCCCCCTGCAAGCATAAAACTTCAGAGTGTCAAATACAAGGTTCAGACACTCAGACTGCCAGTAACCAAATTCCGACAAAACAACAGCACCGTCAATGGCTATCTAACATATGAACCATGGCCAACGATGATGACTAACCATGCTGTGTGACGGCGCGTCTCCGGGGCCTGGTGACCGCGAGCGCCTCCGAGCGGCCATGGCTGCGATCCGGCCCCTCGAGGCTGCCAGCCTCCTTCCAAGGAGGCCGTCGGCGAGTGGCGGCGGAGGCAGCTCCAGGGGCTCCGGAACCCGCAGCCCGGGCACGAAGACGGCCACCTCGCCGATGCTCGCGGGTCGCCTCCTGATCGCGCTGGTATCGTCCAGCTTGGAGCTGAAGCACCCCATCCTGCAAAATCCGCAGTTTTAATTTCTGTGTGATGATCAGATGGACTACACACAAGGACTAATCCAAAGCTGGAAATTTACTAACTGGAGATTGCGCACGCAAGGATGTCACCACACACGAGCTTGCAGTCAGGGATTAGTGGCGCAGATGAAGACGATGGTAGAAAGGAAGAAGAGATGCTAAGATGCTGATAAGCAAATAAGGCGCAGTGGTTATGGTCAATTGGACGGCAACAGACGGTGGGAGCCCAGGAGTTATGTGGGTCACGAGGTTCACAGCCAAAGTGGCTTCAAGGATCACGAGCATCAGCAGTATGACAACCGCGTCAACCTACGATACTAGCAAATACAGAGGAAGCTAGCAGCAAGTTGAACTGTGACTTGACTTATTTTACAAGTACATGACGGAAATTAGGCCTTTGCTTTGTACATGACGTGAACGTTGTTGGTGATGGACGCTTCAAGTTTTGCCATGACGAAAGTGTTTCCACTTTTCAGTATTGCGGTAGTACACTTGACGGTTATTTGCATGTACGTCTATTTGAGCTTCGTTCCTTACCAAACTAACTATGAGCAAGTGTATTTCCTCAAAAAAAAAAAAAAAAGAGTCTACGAGCAACTATAAAACCAAGCGCAAATCTTAGTATACCACACATCGGCAAGTAGTCGACAATAATTAGATCATCTCCAACCACGGTGGAGCAACTTTGCCCCCCTAATTTGGACGGACGTGTCCGCCTTGGGCCCTCAAAATGTATGTGTCTGCTTTGGACCCTTAAAAATGTATGTGTCCAGCCATGTCCCTAAGAAATGGCCCTAAGAAATGGCGGGTCAATAGCATATGATTGGTAGAGACGGGAGAGAGGGAGAAAATAAATAATAAAGAACCCTAAGAAATGTCCGGTCAATTGCACATGATTGGTGGGGACGGAGAGAGACAAAATAAATAATAAAGGAAGAGGTAATGTGGTCTGGGGTGGACCGCGTCCTACATTGCAGACTATCCGGACATGTCTGGGCATTCTCATTTTCACCCCATATGGCTGACTATGGGGTATGCCAGACAGGCTAGACACATAGGGACGAAATGGGCGGTCCGGTTGGATGGCAGTTTTCCTTCTCCCCTAACCAGGTCGTGCTCCGGACAAATAGGGGTATTTTGAGGAGATCGGATGACGATACTGTTAACCTTCAGACTGGTTGTTGGCACCCTAGTTTGGAAGTCTGGATGTGGCGCATGCAGAAGAACTGTCCGGATGATGTTTTCTAAAGCCGACCAAACAAAATGTTGGCGTCCTGGGTTCCATCCAGCACGATTTTGGTGCTGTCAGGACATCCACAACGGGGCGCTAGGATTGAAATCCTGACCATTTTGGCAGTTTAGTCATCGTTCCCAGTTGTTATTCAGGCATCGACACATAAAGAAGAGCCGAACGCTTGAAAAACAAGTACAAATTCTATCTCCTAATGACCAGACGCTTGTGTATGTCCGGGATTCCAATTTTCTAATCATCCTCGCGTTAGTCATGCTCTCAGTGGGCTAGTCACCAACCTCGCGAAAAGATTGGTTGTGCCCATTTGATACTCAACTTTGGACCTAGACCACATTCTTGCGTGCTTCCCGACACAAAGGGGCTTCACATTTTATTTCCGGGGCAAATTTGATAAAAATCCAAGTGGTCGTCTTGGGGTTGACCAGCAGTAAAGGCGTCTTACAAACTTTCTCAATTACATGCTCACATCCTTTCCAATCTCGTACCTTGGTATGCCAGTGAGTGACAATCGTATTTTATTGAAGGACTAGAGTCCCTTTTGGGCTCTTTGTGGCTCACGGGATGGACCCGTGGCAGTGCAACTGCATGTCCTTGCGGCTAGACTCATTTTTGCAAATTTCTACCTCACGAGTCTCATTATCTTTGTCGAACGATCTCGGCCATTGCCAACCACACATTTGTGCCTCTTTCTTTTGAAGACATGTAAGGTATGAAGATCAACTTTAATAATAAAAGTAGCTGGTCATCTTGGGGGTTGACCAGCAGAAAAGGCGTCTTGCAAACCTTCTCAACTACAAGCTCACATCCTTTCCCATCTTGTATCTTGGTATACCAAAGAAAGAAGAAAACTAAAGATAAAGATGGACAGTAGATTAAAGTATCCGAATCAAATAAGAAAAAAACATAGTTATTTCATCAAATCCCGATTGTGTGGGTCTTTAGCCTACCCTAGCATGTATCGAAGTGATAAAGCCCAATTTATTGCCTCACAATTAAACTGAATATGCCTCCCTACCGGACTGGGCATCACCTACTTTAATTTTCTTAACACAGGCTTTTACAGGCATTCTTGAACCTTCAGACCAGTTAGATTAGCCGCCAGCGTCCTAGGAAGAAGAATGGGAGTCCCTTTGGGGTTGTGTGGCTCACAAGATGGACCCGTGGCATGCCATGCAACTGCATGTCCTCTGCGGCCAGGCTCATTTTTACCAATCCCCCCCCCCCCCCTGCACGTGTCTCATGATTTTTTCCTAAAGGCGTCTTGCAAACCTTCTCAATTGCAAGCTCACATCCTTCTGAATTTCGTACCTTGGTATGCCACTGAGTGGCAAGTGTCTTTTGTTAAAGGTTTGGGAGTCCCTTTCGGGTTGTGATGTTCACAGGATAGACCCATGGCAGGCTCATTTCTACACATTCCTGCCTCACGAGCCATATTAATTTGTTGAACGAGTGGTGCCATTGCCAACCTCAAATTCCTGCTTTTTTTTTTTTTTTGAAAACATGTACGGTGTGAAGATCAACTTTAATAAAAAGCCAGGTGGTCATATCGGTGGTTGACCAGCATGTAAAGCGTTTTACAAATCTTCTCAATTGCAAGCCAGATCCTTCCCCATCTCGTACCTCGGTATGCCACTCATTGACAAACGTTTTCTGTTGAAGAACTGGGAGTCCCTTTAAGACTGTGAGGATCAGAGGATGGACCCATGCCAGGGCAAGTGCATGATCTTGGCAGCCATGGAACGAATTGGACCCTTACCGGCCTAATTCTTGCTGGATTTTTTTGAAAACATGTATGAAGATCAACTTTAATAAAAAGCCAGATGGTCATCTTAGAGGTTGACTAGAAGGAAAGGCGTATTGCAAAGCTTATCAATTACAAGCTCACATCATTCCCCATCTCGTAGCTTGGTATGCCGCTGAGTGACAAGCGTCTTTTGTTCAAGGATTAGGAGTCCTTTTCGTGCTACTAGTTAAATTTTGCGCGGCGTCACGCCGCGGCCTTGCTGAGATTAATTTGTGGTAATTTGTGTTTTTTTTAAAATCGTGGTATATATATTGTAAGGAAAGGCAGTAGTTATAACGTGTATAATGTAGTTAGCGCAAATTTAATTTGAAATCATCCTGAAATGTGCATGTAATAAAGCGTTATTTAAATTTAAGTTCATATTTAAAGAGATTTAAGTTTACTTTAAGCATTTAGTAAATTGAATCGCATAATTGGAGCGAGTTTAGGTATATTATTTGTAAATGTTAACCTATTCGGTTTGGTATGATATGCTTGTGTTTTATCTTACATATTAAATTTAACTCAATATTCGGAGGGAATTTTAATTGAACCCAATATTCGGAGGGAGTACATTGCTTGAGCATTTTTTGAATTTAATTTTAAACTCATAATATGAGGAAAATGAATTTACAGGAAATATTTTGTATAAGTATTTATTAAAGTAAGTCCATAATTAGCTGAAATGAGTTTATATTTTCTACAAATATCCAACTAATCAAGCATTTTTAAATCTAAATAGAAATTAGAGAAAACTTAGCCATATTATCTCTAATATGTTAGCTAAATTGAAATGATAAAATTTGTTTCCTATTCTGACGTAAGTAGTTCATTTAAATTCATAATTAGAGGAAATACATTATGATTATATCGAAATATTCACCAGATTGAGCATTTATTAAATTTAACTACATATTTGGAGAGAGATTAATTATATTATATCTAAATGTGAACTATCTTGAAATGTTTGTATTTTGCTTTAATCATTTATTAAATTAAGTCCATAATTAGAGGAAGTGAATTTGTATTTGCTTTAAATATCCATCTAATAAAGGTTTTTAAAATTTAAGCATACAATTAGAGAGATTTTAGTTATATTACATCTAATATGTTAGCTAGATTAAAATGGTAAAATATGTTTTCCTTTGTGACATAAATATTCTATTTAATTTCATTTTAAGAGTAAAAATATTATGGTTATATAGAATTATTAACCAATTTGAGTATTTATTTAGTTAAATTGCATATTTAGAGAGAGTTTTGTTATGTTATCTTTAAATACAAACTGGTTTTTAAATGGTATGATATGTTTTTATGTTGTCTTAAATAGTTAATTAAGATACTTAAGTAGAGGGAATAAAGTATATAAATTTTTTTAATTCGAAATCAGATTCATTTAATCAGAAGAAGTGCATTTTGTTTTTTTGTAAATGTTTACCGATTTTGAAATGGCCAAAAATATTTGCATTATGGTACAATTAATTAGAAATTATTTTTCTGGTTGTTGCGATATATTTTGTATAATTTTCTAGTAGGTAGATTTTAAACCATTAATTTTATAGTATTATTCATTTTCTGTAAATTATTTAAGTGAGTTGGGTCCAATTTTAAAAATGTTAAAAAATGTTTGTATTATGATATAAGTAATTAGAATTTGTTTTTCTGTTTATGCTGATATATTTTTTACATTTTTCTGGTAGATAGTTCTTAAACTATTGATTTCGTAAAAAAATTTCATTTTCTGCAAATTCTTTAAGTGAACTGGACCCACTTGTCAGGGTTTTAGTATTCACGCCGCGGCCTTTAAGAGAAATTTTATGTTTGAAATGTTTTGTTATAATGACATAATAAATGTCGAAGGAAATTCGAATTTGACGAAATTCGTGGAATGGCTGTGCGAATTTGGATCTAAAAATTGCGGAGTTAGAGTCGACCAAACTCGAAAGCGATGACGGGGATGGAAGCTACTTGTCGACGCGCATATATTTCATGTATGTAATTTTTGGGAAACGCGGGGTTTTTTGCGAAAAATTTGACAAAATTCGTCAACGTTTGTGCGAATTTGGATCCAAAATCGAGGAGTTAGAGCCGACAAAACTCGAAACGGTTCACGGGGATGGAACCCACTCGTCGACGCGCATATTTTTCCAAAAAATTGACAGAATTCGTGAAATGTTTGTGCGAATTTGGATCCAAAATCGAGGAGTTAGAGCCGACGAAACGCGAAACCGTTAATTTTTGGAAAAACATGAGGACTTTCCTGCAAAAAATTTGAATTTTTTTTGTCAAATGTTTGTGTGAATCAGGATCCAAAATTGAGGAGTCAGAGTCGACGAATCTCGAAACCGTTCATGAGAATGAATCCACTTGTCGACGCGAATATATTTCATGTATATAAGTTTTGGGGAAACAAAAAAATCTGAGGAGAAAAAGCGGGGAAATTGGATCCAAAATCGAGGAGTTAGAGCCGACAAAACTCGAAAACGTTAATTTTTTGAAAAAGGTGAGGACTTTTCTGAAAAAAAATTGGAAAAAATTTGTCAAATGTTTGTGTGAATCTGGATCCAAAATTGAGGAGTCAGAGTCGACGAATCTCGAAACCGTTCACGGGAATGGAATCCACTTGTCGACGCGAATATATTTCATGTATGTAAGTTTTGGGGAAACAAAAAAAATTTGAGGAGAAAAAACGGGTGAAAAAATGTTGCCAAAAAAATAAAAAAAAATCGCTACAGAACCCGGGCACTGTTGAACACTGTAGATGAACAGTGCCATCTACAATGCCCGGGGCGCTGATAGCTAGCTCGCGAAACTGCTCAGCTTTGATATATACTATGAATGAATGAATGTGGCTCACAGGATGGACCCGTGGCAGGGTAACTTCATGTGAGGTTACAAATGAGTTTTTTCCGATTGTAAGTGAATCAACTGAGTTTTCAGCACATTCTACAAGTGAGTTGCAACTCCAAATTAAACTAATTCTTCGGTTGACCTTGAACTTGTCTGTCTTTAAAAAATGTCAATGTCGATACAAGATGGATATTTCCGGTCACAAAAATTCATATGGGCTGTTCAAATAAACTAATCTGTTTAATTTGATCAACAGCTCGACCACCCAAAAAGACGAAACCAGACTTGCGAATAGTGCGATACTAATATACATGTCATGTCTAAATTTTCTTTTTGTCAAGCGGTGTAATGAATTTGGATTACCACAGACGTTTAAGAGTGGTTTTGGCTGCCTACGAGTGTGGATGTACGAGTTCGACACTTCGTCGGATCAAACTCCTGATTTAGTCCGATACGAGTTCGTCTCGAGATTTTCCGTCGACACCACCATATATACACATCCTCCCCGTGGGCCGTGGCAAGCCGACTCGATCCTGATCCTGCTCCTCTTCGCGCCCGGCGGCTATGGCGACGACAGCGGCATGCGTACGCGCCATGCGTCTACCCGCGACGACCCTGGGCCGGTGCCGCTGCCTCTCGCGCACCTGGGCAGCCGCGCTCGCCCCTTCCGACGACTTCACCGACCGCCACTTCCGCACCGCCAACCGTAGCCCTAGACTCTTCGTCCTCCCCGTCCCCTCCGCCGGCGTCACCTCGGTGCCAGCCTGGTCGCCCGACCAGCCTAGCGGCACCACGCTCGTCGCCTTCCCACGCCGCCCCATGCGCAACGCCGGCACCCGCCCCTGCCGTGGGCTCATCGTCATGGAGGAAGAGAAACCGCCCGCTACGATGACCGACGCCGCCGTCTACTATGTCTGCAACCCGTCCACCGGCCAGATGACGGCGCTCCCGGAGGGCCGAGCGTTGCCGCCGCATGGCGGCAGGTATTGGGTGAGGGACAGCAGGTGCTACGACAGCCTCGGGATCGGATACGACGCATGCAGCGACAAGTTCAAGGTGGTCCGAATCAGCCGCAACGGGGACGAGGACTACCTCGCTGATTGCGACGTATACGTGGTCGACGACGGGTTCTGCTGGCGGCGGGCATTGGGCGACGTCGAGCTGCCGGAGGCGGCCGAGCATATTAGCAGGTACGAAGCGAGCGTGTTTGCGCAAGGCCATCTGTACTGGATGTCCGAGCCGGAGGGGCCGTGCCAGGACGAGAAGCATGTCATCTCTTTCTCCCTCTCCAAGGAGACCTTCGGGGTCATACGGCCGCCATCCCGGTACGGCAAGTACGGTCTCACGGAACTTGAGGGACGCGCGTGTCTCTTCTCGTCTGTCTCCACCGTCCACCAGACGCGCTACGACATATGGCTGTTGCGCGGCGACCACGGCAACGACGCCGGCGGCGCGTGGGACCTACGCTGCCGCATCGACCTGGCCGTGGCGTCGCCGGATGTGAGGCGATTCATGTTGTGCCTTGTCAGGCCCCTCGCGTTCATGGACGGCGGCCGCCGCATCCTCTTCAGGCCGGGCGTGACCGTACCCCCGAAAGATTCCGAGCCCGTCCACCAGCTCTGTGCCTACACCCCCGCCACAGGCGCCTTGGAGGAGCTCCTCGCCGACGGGTGCCTCATTGCCCAGCCCACCAAGAACGGCAGCGCGACGGCGAAGGCCGTCGTATATGAGGAGAGCCTGGTTTCCACGGGGCGAACGCTTGAAGACATCCTGTTCTCGTCCGCGTCCGTGCGGGCCCTGAGCATAGCCCTGCACCGACTGCCGGCGTCCCTCCTCGGGCAGCTCAAGCTCGTGTGTCAGACATGGCGCGCGTTGATCGAAGCCGATCGCTTTGTCAAGCTGCACAGCCGCTACGCCAGGACCAGGCGGCGCTCTCCCCTGCGTGTCTTCTTGCCCGACGCTGACGCGGAGGACGGAGGCCAGAGTCGTCACTGCGGCACGCAAAGCCGAAGCTACTGGAGCACAGGGTGGTGAGCAGCAAGCCCTGCCATGGACTGCTCCTCGTGTCATCATCCGACAACTCCGATAATGTTCGTGTGCTGAGCCCAGTAATCGATGAATATATGACCTTCAGTTTCCCTTCTGAGAAGGAAGTTACTAGAAGCCATGGCATGGGGTACGACGAGGTGACGGAGGAGCACGTCCTGGTCACACTCTCCTCGCGCGGCTCGGCCATGCCCATGGAGTGCGACTTGTGGCCAATCAAGGATGGGGTGAGGAGGACGGTGCCATGTCCGGCGTCGGTCCGCGTGTGCCTCGACGTGCCGCCCGTGTACGTCGACGGCAATATGTACTGGATGGGCAAGCCGCCGGGCCATCACGACATGATCATGGTTCTCGACATCCACACGGCGGCTTTCGAGGTCCTGCCGGCGCCGCACCCTGATGACGGCTGCAGAATGGTCGTGGCGGAGCTCGCCGGGCGGCTCTGCGTCGCGCACCCGTGCGCCCACACCAAGACCATGACCATATGGAGCAAGGACGAGCAGGGATGGATGAAGGAGCACGTGATCGAGCTCCGGCGGTGGCGGGACTTCTCGCCCAAGACATGGTTGGTGGTCCCGGTGGAGATAGGTGACGGGCAGATCTTGCTGGAGACGGGGAGGACCGTAGGGCTGTACCATCTGAGGAAGCGCAGGATGCACATTGTGTACTCGCTCAAGCGGCAGCACGCCGAGCGCACAGAAAAGTTCGTCAAGGTGGCGTTGTGGGAGGACAGCTTGGTCCGTCTTCCCGAGTTGGGAGGTGAACCCGATCGCTGGCACAGAGATGTATAGGTACCATACTGGGTCTAACTAACAAGGAGAGGTTCATTTTCCTCTAAATTTGTTCTTGATCAGTAACATATACTACTGTAGTACTAAATTATGTTGTGTGCAATGTGTTGCCCCGGATGAATAGCGCATAGAGACTGAGAATAGGAATCAAACAGAAAGAAGAAGAAATATGGAACTGAATATCAGCCTCAGTCTACCTAGCAATATGGCAAAAAAAGTTGAGGGCTGCTGAAAGATCCGCCTGTTTTTTTGGTTCCAGATGTTCCAAGCAAAATAAGCTCGACACGGCACAAGACTAGCATGGTGGAGCAGTGAACCTTAAAGCTAATGATATTTGCCACATACTAATGATAGATTATCTGCCTGTTTGTTTGGAACAGGAGAATAGGAACTTTGGTTGATGAATATATTACATGAAACAAAACCACAGTACCTACAAAAACAAAATGTTTGCGTGCCTCGCATGCAGAGACACAATTCTTCTAACTACCGATCGAATAAACAAAAGGTTACGGTGAAATCGTACGTACCGGTTTATGCAGGGGCTAGTTGTTTGATTAAGACGTCTTCAAAATGTGGTAGCGACATGCTAGGTCTTGCCTGCTTCACCTGCTATCGGAAGTCTCCAACGGAATGCCGCTAGAGCGGCGGCACCAGATCAGGGAATCAAATATTTGTATAAAGCAAAAAAGAAAAGGGCAATTTGTACTTGAAATGTTCTTTCAGATTAAGATTTTATTATAACTACAAGAAAATTTTACATACATGATCAGTCCAGATCCAGCCCGTCTTAGACTATTTTCGAACTTGGTCCTAAACACTAAACAAAAATTCTCTGAATTATGGGGCTCCTACCACAGCGTATTTTCAATTAACTACATGACGGAGTCGAGCTGTACATCACTTGATGGTTCTTATATCTTGAAGTGCTTGTACCCGTAGTCAGAACACGTCATGCCTTCCTCCCAGTCGCCTAGTTTTCTGCCACCAAAAACCACTTGTTTGATGCCTAGGTCTCTGCAGTTTTAGCCAAATCGACAGACTGGGTAAATTACGAAGCATGATGATAGTTAGATATGGAAAACAGTGTCATCAAATTTCGTCGATTTGCGTTATGCATTATGAACTCATGTTGCTAAATGGCATACCCAAGGGTTTAACTCAGCATGGTTGCAGGGTTTTAGAAACTTGAAAGTAACCAATACAGGACAATAAATCAATGGTCTGCCTTAAAAAGATCCAAAAACAGCTAGTTGGTTCCAAGGTTTTGGTTACCGGTCGGTAAATCTGGTTACCAGCCGGTAACCGAGTTTCCCGAGCACCCGCGGAAAATGCTCTTACCGGTAAAAAAAATACCGAGATATTTTGATTTTTTTTTAATTTGAACGCCAAACCTAGCTAAATAGAATATATTCTCTTTATAGTTCCATGTTCGGCGCCGTAGCGTGGTGGTAGCGACTGGCTTCTCCATCCAGCAGGTCCTCGGTTCGAAAACTTGGGCTTAGTCTATTTTTTGAGGATTATTCTCTCTCTGTTGTTAAATCTCCAAATTATTTTATCTAAAAAATCTCCAAATTATGGAAAGAAAAGATGTACCCTCCCTGATGAAGGCATATATCTACGGTACATTAATTCTTGAGTAGTAGTGGAGGTTAAAGACTAAATAACCCGTTCCAGAGAATATTTGAATTCAAATTTTGATTTTTAAATTTGTCCGGTAACCATCCAGCATTTCTCGGCTACCGCGGTAACCGGGAATCCCGAGCCCCCTCAGGAAAAAATAATTTCGGGAACCAAAACCTTGATTGGTTCTACAATTATTCTTGGTTAGTTGGTTTGTCTCACAACTCTCATTCAGCTCATATATGGTTACATAGTTAAGGTGCCAATTTGTCTCCACAATTTTGTTCAGATCCATAGGGTCTGTGATCAACTGATCATGCTTCTTCTAAGCTAAAACTGCTAGCTACTATACATGTACAATACTGGAGAGAAAGAGATGCCTTACTCTAAGCTTAATTGTGTAAGACAGTTCAGTAACACATCCAATCCAAGATAATCTGAAGTCCCAAGGTCCACCCTGAAATAAAAAGAAGATGATTTCACAAATGGCGAATGCATTTTTACAGGAGCCGGTACCTACCGGCACAAGATCCACCAATAACAACTGTCTGCGCGATGTTAATGTCAACTTAGCTGTTACAGTGTCAATTTATGCACAGAAGTAGCCCAAATTCAGATTGTTGCCTTGGTTTGAAAAAACGGAAAAACTGTTTGAAAGCAGGTGCTTTGAACTATGGGTGGTTCTGGAGATGCTCTGTTATTTCATAAGAGAAATTCCACTATAACAATGATAACAGAATCATGGATATAGAAAGTGCAAATGCAATGTTCGGCAATGAATGCCACTACTGGTTGAGGCAGTACTATCTGGTCTAGAATCATTTTCAGCTGTCACGTATTCTGAGCAGATAAAACACACGATTGTCATCTACGGCTATGCGACAACTCACTCTCGAAAGCTGACTTTAAATGCTGCGACAGAGCCGGTCTTGGATCTATTGAACCCCTCCCTGCCTTTCTTGCGCACCCTTTCTTGCATCTGTCGAGCACGCACACACAGTTCAGTACAGAAAATGCATTCTGAAGCCCAAAAAATCAGAAAAAGCCACAGCTATTTTACAGACACGCACCCTTTGCTTCATGAGCTCCGGGTTCCCCATGCTGTCACCGAGGATGGTGCGCGTTTCCTCTCCGTCCCTGCACGCGTTCTCCAGCACCCTGAATCACCACGGAAATACCATTGAGCTAGCGCACTGAGTAGAGTGTTCATCCTTTCTTCTGAAGCCTAAAACGCACACTCTGCAGTAGGAAACCAAAGGTGTCAGGGAGACGACCCACAGACCTGGCCCAGCCGGGGTAGGTGTGCTGGCGGTCGTACTCGGAGCGGCGACGCTCCTCCCGAACCTTAGCCAGCCGCCGCTCCCTGGCCCTCGTGCCGGACGCCGCCGCCACCGCATCGTCGCCGGCGTCCGTGACAGTGGCAGTAGCGCGCCGGAGCTGGAGGCGAGGTGGAGGCAACAGTGGAGGCGGGAAGTGAGACAGGAATAGAGTTTTACCAGCTGGGAGTAGCAGCAGCGGCATTGTTACTGCGAGGTGAGAGCGGTGCGACATGGCCGCCCACCTTATCTTTCTCTTCGTGTAGCTCAGTAACTCCAGACAGTTAGGTACTTGGACTGGGCTGGGCCTTGTGCTGGTTCGGTTTCGGCCCAGTTGTTAAAAGGCCGAAGGCACACAATTATCTGTTGCGGGACAGAAAAAAAAAAAAAAAAACTCCCTTCAATGTCAGGCTGGAAACTGGATAGAGCACTGAAGAGATATTCTGTATCAATTACTGTTTTATAATGATTATAATAGTAGTAAATGTGCTGAGTCTGATGTGTGGATAGCCTCTTTCTACTTTCTGTTGTGATCAATAATTGAGCCTTACGCTGAAGAACAAGTTCGTGTGACGTGTCCATGGCAAACCTGTATGAACAAAGACGCAGAATTAGTGAGAACCTTGGTGAAACAGAGTTCAAACCCTAGGCGGCCAGGCTTGACACTAATATTTCTCATTTAATATGGAATATTTTTCAGTGAGACGCGATGTTCCTGTCGATAGCAAGGCGTCTGTGGTGACTTCGTCAATCTCAAGACTCGGTCTGCCGACTCAGTCTCTCGGAGGTGCTCATAGGGGTAGGGTGTGCGTGCGTTCATAGTGATGAGTGTATGCGCGTTTATGTGAGCGTCTGCGTTGTACTGTGTTTCACAAAAAAAAGACGCAGAATTAGTTACCATCAACCCGTAAGAGGACTCCCGGAGAGAGGCGATCGGGAAGATCGTAAAACCCATCTAGGGTTCCGTCCCCCTCGCCGGCGACGCCGTCGGTCCGCTCTGCCTCCGGTGGCCTTGGGGCCTTGGAGGCGTGGCGGACCATGGCCCCTCGTCGGCGGGAGGGTTTCCGTTCTTTTTTAGCCTGTTTTCAGTGTCTTCTTCGGGATGGTGAGGCGGCGGCTACATCTAGATGTCAGAATAAGGTACTCCCTGCCCCCGATGGTGCTTCTAGTGTCGGCAGAGGGCGCCTGGAGTTGTGTTTCCGGCAGATTTCCGTGAATCCAGTCGGTTTTCGGGTTCGTTGGTGTGCTCTCAGGTCTGTCTTTTCCGATCTACGAATGTCATCTTTAGCGATGGTTGCTGCTCTGGTGCGCTGGTCCTTTGTGGCCTTAGCACGACGATTTTCCGTTTGTCTACTTCAACAAGCTCTACTACGATAAGCTTTGTTTGGCTCCGGTGATGGAGGGGCGAGGACGACGGTGCGCCTTCGGATCGTGCCAGTGTTTGTAGTCGTCGCTAGGTGGACCAATGACCTTTTTGTAATTTTTATTTCTTTTTGGTTTCTTTGTGCCAGTATGCATTATTATCACTAAATCGGTGAAACTTTTCGCATAAAAAAGACGTAGAATTATGGACGCGTACCTGCCTAAGAGATCCTTCGAGGTGTGGTTGGCATGCACAGAAACTTGATGATTTGATCAAGGAATTCTAATCCAGAGCTACACTGCACATCATGCTTAGCAGATAGTCTCCAGCGAGGGTGCTCTCTTGGCTTTCTTTGCATGAGAGCAAGTGTAAGAGAAGTGGCCTCCATTCTCAAAAAGCTACTATGTGTGTGTTTGGTAGCCCGTATGACCCTAGCATGTCTATCTCCACCAATACAAGCTGAGTCCAACCATGGTAGGTGCATACAAGTGTACTGTGTTTGGTAGCCTGTGTCTATTTGGCCATGCTAAGTGTAGATGTTGTTTGGTAGACCGTATCTAATCTGATAAGGTTACCTTCTCTCAAACTTGGTAATGATACCACCACAATCTGGAACAAAGTTTAGACATATTGTGGACATAATTAAATATTCTTATCACAAAATTTAGTAAGGAAGATACCTAACATTGTTTAAGATTCAACTTAATTTTTTTAGATAAAGGGCTTTTATTACTTAAAAGGTTTAAGCATTACACCCGGCCTCTGCATAGCTAAGATGCACACAGCCACCAGTTCACCATCACACAAGTCTGTAAGCAAAAGATAAAAGGCGAATTACATATCAAAATGAGAAATTGTAGATCCGCCTAAGATGCTGGTAGGTCTATCCGGAGTCTATGTTGCCACCCATGCCGGGAAAATAACTCCCTGGCCGCAGCCTCCAGTCTCGACGCCACCTCCAAAAATAAGTCTCGGTGCTCCACACGCTGCAGGGATGACCATGCTCGTAGCGTCGCTGTGCACCGGTAAATAACCTGCATAAGAGAAGCATTTTTATCATTAAAAACCTTGTCATTTCTACATAGCCATAGCGACCAAATAACAGCAATCGCTCCCACCCTACTGAATAGTTTGAACCTAGGATCCACTCCATTTAACCAGTTGCCAAAAATGTTAGCAACAGAACTAGGGGGATGTAAGGTAGAACCTATCTGGATGGCTGACCATATAGACCTAGCGAACTCGCACTGGAAAATAAGTGTGTAATGGTCTCGTCGTGTTGACAGAAGACACACTTTTTACTTCCGTGCCAATTGCGTTTGGCAAGGTTATCTTTGGTGAGAATTACTCCTCGACGTAAATACCACGCAAACACTTTAGTTTTTAGTGGTATCTTCATCTTCCAAAGTTTGTTATTATTAGAACTATCGACTGGAATTTCGGGTAGAATGAGCGCTCTATACATAGAATCAACCGAGAATTTGCCGTTCTTCGTGAGATTCCATTGAAACTTATCTGGACCTTCCGACAAATGGATTGAATCCAATCGGATGAGCAAAGCATTCCAAGATGCTTGTCGTGTTCCAAGTAAACTTCTTCTGAACGAAACATTTGGTGGGAAAGTATCCAACACCTTCGCGATCGTGTCACTTTTGTTTCGAACAATAGAATATAGAGCCGGATATTGTTCTTTGAGGGTAGATTGGCCAAGCCAAATATCCTCCCAGAAACGAATTTCCGATCCATCCCTAATTGAGAAAGAGCCATGTGGAAAAAGAACTTCTTTGTAGCCATGAGGCCTGCCCAGAAGTGTGAATCACCAGGTTTCCAAAGAACCTGGGAAACAGCTTGATCTCCGACATATTTTCTCCTAAGGAGGGTTTGCCAAACTCCATCTTCAGAAAGAAGTTTAAATAGCCATTTACCTAGCAGCGCTCTGTTCTTGACCTCAAGGTCATGAACTCCGAGCCCTCCTTGGTCTTTAGGGCAGCAAACCACACTCCATTTAGTCAGTCGATATTTTTTCTTCTCACAATCCCCTTGCCAAAAGAATCTAGATCGGAAATAATCCAATCGTTTTAAGACCCCTTTTGGCAGTTGGAAGAATGAAATCATATACAGTACCATGTTCGTAAGTACCGAGTTTATGAGAACCAATCTTCCACCCAGAGATAGGAGTTTGCCTTTCCAGCTATTTAAACGTAATTGAAGCCTTTCCTCCACCCTTTTCCATTCAGCATTTGTAAGTCTCCGATAATGAATCGGGATACCCAAATAGTTGATAGGAAATTGTCCTTGCTCACAGCCAAAAAGCTCGGCATACAAGGCGGCGTTCTCTTGGGCCTCGCCAAAGCAAAACAATTCACTTTTATGGAAATTTATCTTAAGACCCGAAAGTTGCTCGAAAGCTGACAAAATCAACTTAAGGTTACGAGCTTTTTCGATATCGTGTTCCATAAAAAGGATTGTATCGTCGGCATATTGAAGAATCGATAATCCACCATCGACAAGATGTGGAATCACTCCTTCAATCTGACCCTCAGTTTTAGCGCGTTCGATCAGGATTGCCAGCATATCCGCCACTATGTTAAATAGTATTGGCGATAGCGGGTCACCCTGTCGGAGGCCTTTTTTCGTTTGGAAGTATCTGCCAGTGTCATCATTGACCTTAATGGCTACACTTCCTCCGGAAACAAAGCTATTAATTAACGCGCGCCACTCAGAGGAAAAGCCTTTCATCCTGAGAGTTTGCTGGATGAAAGACCACTTCACTTTATCATAGGCTTTCTCAAAATCAATTTTCAGGATTACCCCGTTCAACTTTTTCCTATGTAGTTCGTGGACTGTTTCATGTAGGACCGCGACTCCATCAAGGATGTTGCGACCTTGCATAAAAGCCGTCTGAGACGGGCGAACCACATGATCTGCCACAGTGTTCAGTCGAATCGTAGCCGCTTTGGTGAATATTTTAAAACTAACGTTAAGGAGGCATATAGGTCTAAACTGTTGGATCCTTTCTGCCTCGTTAACCTTAGGTAATAAAATTATCTCACCAAAATTGAGACGAAACAACTCTAGTTGTCCATTGTGAAGACAAGCGAACAACTGAAGCAGATCGGCCTTGATAACATCCCAAAAGTTCTGGTAGAACTCAGCAGGAAATCCATCAGGACCAGGGCTGAATTATGTTTCATTTGGAAAACTGCTTTTCTCACTTCCTCCTCTGAATAGGGTTTAGTAAGTAGGCTATTTTCCTCCTCTGAAACCTGGGGTATATCCTCTGTTCGGGACTCATCCAAGGTGAAATTCCCCTCCTCAGGGTCACCGAACAGGCCTTTATAGTAATTTGTAATATACGACTTTAGTTGTTCTGGCCCTCAATCGTTCCTTCATCCTGGACCAGAGAATGAATACGCTTTTTCCTGTGTCTGCCATTGGCAATACTATGGAAATAGCGAGTATTCGAGTCCCCTTCTAGAATGAATTGAGCTTTAGAACGTTGATACCATTTTAACTCCTCCTCGCGCAGTAGTTTCGCTATCTGTGCATTTGATTGGCTCTTTAGCTCAATTTCTTGCGCGGATAGTAATCGAACTTCTGCTAATGCTTCTAGAGCATCGATTATCGAGGAAAGTCGTACTTTTTCTTTTTTAAGTAGACCAGTAGTATGACGAGCCCAACCAACGAGGTGAGTACGTAAAGCACGTATCTTATTGTTCCACCGCTGGATAGGCGTATCACCCGCTACCGGTAAATCCCAGATTCTTTTAACCATGTCATGGAAGCCCTCGCGGTGTAACCAACCAAGCTCAAACTTGAACCGTGGTTTACATTGCGGTCTAGGCACTCCAGTGGTCAATAGAATGGGAGCATGATCCGACAAACCCTCAATACGTTCTAGAGCCCGTACCGACACCAATGGGAACCTAGCTTCCCAATCGGAATCCATCAGTACACGGTCTAGTTTCTCGTAAGTGGGTTCAGGGAGGGAATTAGCCCAGGTGAACTGTCTTCCCACCATCGTAATCTCTCTTAAATTCAAGCTGTCAATGACTGCATTGAATAAAAGAGGCCAACGGTTGTCGAACCGACCCTTACTTTTCTCGAACGGAAACCGTAGCAGGTTGAAATCCCCACCAATGATAATAGGGTGTGGGTTATCTTTTGCTAGGTTTACCAATTCAACGAGAAAAAAGTCTTAGACGCTTCCTGAGCCGGCCCATACACGGCGACAAGACTCCAAATGAAATTATCGGATTTATTACGGATGTGCATTTTGATATGAAAATTGCCTTCCGTAACCTCCAATACTTCCATGGTATCAGTCCTGACGCCTAGTAAAATGCCACCGGAGCGTCCATGAGGAGGTCGCGAGTACCACTCAAACTCTATACCGCCCGAAAGTCGGTTCAAAAGAGATTGTGGAAATTCACGTCTTCCCGTCTCAGAAATAGCTAAGAAATCCAAATTATGGTCCCGAATACAATCAGCGAAGTGCAAGTGTTTAGCCAAGTCACCAAGACCTCTGCTATTTTTGAACATGCCATTCATCGGGAAACCGTGGGAGATTTGGATAACTTGGTCCGTTTCCGGGACTTGTTGGCTGTAGATTTAGATTTCCGAGGGATATATAATGAACTCAAGCCGTCGTCATCCAAACCACCATCCAACACTTCACCAATTAGATGAGAAAGAAGCTGACCATCTGATGTGGCAATCGCTTCATCCTCATCATCATAGGTGGCAGACAACCCAGTCGAGACTTTAGGAATAACCGTAAGACGGTCAAATTCCATATGCCTCAAGACCTTAGTTGAAACATGAACTTGAGATTGACTATTACCAAGATTAAAACCTACACTACTCAGTTTTGAATGAATGGATTGCGGTGAAAAAGAAAGAAAAGATTTCGAATCCATACCAGAATAGTCCAAGTTACGCACCGCCTTGCGACGCATAGCCCTCGACATGGAGTCCTCGTCGGTGGCGGAAGCTCCATCCGCATCCACCCCGAACCTGTCGCTGCGACGGGCTGGAGGAGTGGATGGCGTGCCGATGCGACCCTCCATACGTGTGGCCATCGGAGTAGTGATGGCATGGGACGGCCTGGACGAAGTAGCAGCCTCCCCATCCATCACCATAGTACCGAACTGAGCCAAGCTAGGCGAGTGGGCCTGTGTCGGAGTCGAGGCCACACTCGTCAAAGCAGCGTCAGGGATCAGTCCATCCACGGGAGGCTGCGGCGAAGTAGAAGCCTCCCTGGAGACCAATCCCTCGCTGCCCTCCAGGTGCGCCAGTCCATGCGCGACGCCCCCGGCAACTGGACCACTGTCCAGGCTCATCGGCATAGGCCCGACCGAAGTAAGCCCAGGCGCAACGACCGGAGGAGGCAAAGTCGAGGTAGCAGCCTCCTCCCGGCCCAGCCCGGCGACCGCCAGAGCACCATCCCGCGCCCCGTCCTGCACACCACGGCCCAGCCCAGCCGCTGCAGCACCGTGAGCCGGGCTGCAGTCCACCGACCATGGGCCAGCCGAGGCAGCAGCAGCGCCCGAGCCCACAAGGCCGATCTGGGGCTGCTGTCCAACGGGGGCAGCGACACCGGCGCCGTCATGGACGACCGTCGGCACCGTCTCCGGCGTAGGACGCAGCAGTCTCGGCGAGGAACGACGAATCATCTCCACAATCTCCCGACCTCTCGGGGTGCAGCCGGTGTCTCAGATACAGCCCAACCATTCACAGATTCAATTTGCTAACAGGAATTACTTTTCAATCCTCAGTATGTTACAAAAACAGAGCAAAATTTGCTAACAGAAATTAATGTCCACTCCTGGATATGGTACAAAAATAGAGCAAAATTTGCAAACAGACAATTGCTAACAGAATTTTGTTTCCAGCCATCAACATGGTACCTAGGAACATGAACGGCTCAGCTAACGAAAATTGCTAACAGCCAATTTGCTAAAAGAAACTGCCCTACAGCTACCTATGAACTGAACAAGAACGCAGTGGAGAGGCCGGATGTAGGGGAAAGAGAGTTGAGCCAGCTTGTACGGGAGTCAACGGCAGATGAGGTCGTACGGTCGCGCACTCGCGCGTACAGGCTGAGTCCAACCGGCTGGAGTATCAAGTCAAGGGCAGGCGCCGTAGACAGGGACGCGAGGCGCCGTTGACTGAGTCCAACCGGCTGGAGTACCAAGAGTCAAGGGCAGATAGGCACCGTAGACAGGGACGAAAGGCGCCGTTGACACTATACGGATATAATATATCATTCTTAATAACATGCAACATTTCAGTCTATATAGTCACGCAATCTTCAACTGTATATTCATTGGCAATCAATGTTACACTTTTTCGAATATTAACATAATTAAATTTACAATTTTGTGTAAAAATATTGCTCACCAACTTTACTTCATAAATCAATTCCTCCTACCAAAGGATAATTACTATTAAAGTTTCAAAATGACCAAGTTCATCATTTCTAAACAAATTTTGAGCAATTAGTAGTGTAGTAATTTAAAATTTGGATTTTGTTTGTGGGTGTGCGCTCTTGCGAGAGATAAAGAGAGTTGTTCATTATTACTCCATCTACTCGAAGATTACTATTATTACTTTCAAACGCTTCTACTCACACTTGGAAGTATTACTTATATATTGGAAGGTAAATTTTGGGAGACCTCTCATTTTGTGGGGTCCTCTGCAAATTCTCATGGTGTACGCTTTCAAAAACGGTCCTGTGCCTCCTCATATAGTCATCGGTGGGTTTAAAAAGTAAATTAATATCCTAGCGAACACATGCTAGAAATTTCTAAAATATCAGTAACTTTTAAGGTGTTATAATATCGCCTTCTATTTTCTAGGGGCATTTGAGGTAATGTGACTAATGTCTCTTTATAGCTCTAAATATCTGCATGAAATTCTTAAATTATAAACTTCTGGATAGTGAAGATCTTATATACATTGGATGGGTGTTTAATTCTTCAGCTGATATTGATACTTATCGATGGATTGTAGCTATATATTGAAAATAGGAAAACAAATATGCGTATTAACGACTCCCAACATTCACGAAGGGATAAGTCACCGCTACAGTAACTGAGAGAGGAGATAGCGAGGCGACCGGGTTTCGCCGGCGAATCCGCCGCTTCCCTCCGTCTCCGGCGCCGGCGCGGCGTCGTGAGACGGGGGGAAGCTGTAGATCTCGTCCGCGCGAGTAGTTTAGCACTAGCTTTTCTAGTTTTCGTCCACAAAATCGGCATCTTCGAGCCGGAGGCGGTGACGGCGGTGGTCGTTAATAAGGTTTCTCCCTCCCTTCTCCGGTCCGGCGAGCTCACCGGGAGGGAGTTGGAGTTTGTGTTCTCCGTGCTGGCGACCGTCATGGCGACGTGGGCTGCTGTGCATCTTGGAGCTTCTGTCCTTCGGGTCTGTCGCCATCGCGTCCTCTTCTTCTCCAGGGGCGACGTGAGGCCCGTGAGGTGGTGTGTTCAGGTACGCTTCTCCGTCCTAGCTTCTCCGGCCGGCCGTGGCGGCGAGGGGAGAGCTCGGCGGTTGTGGGCGTCTTGGTTTTGCTGTTGGTGGTGGTGGTGGTCTACTCCGTCGACGTTTCTACACCGGCCGGCCTTGGTGGCGAGGGGAGTGGCGTCTGGAGGTTGCTCGGTGATGGAGGTGGTGGTCCTAGCTGGTGCGGTGGCGGCTGGAAGAAGAGTGGGGGTGGAAAGCGGCTGCTGTGGCCGTGCTCGTTTATCGAGATCAAGCTCCGGCGCCTGGCGGCGGACGGCTTCTGCGGCTATCTACAAAGTGTGGTGGCGTCCTCTTCCCGCCGGCGAGCGGTACGGCGTCTCCGGCATCGACTAGGAGGTTGGGGAGCGGTGTGGATCCGATTGTGATCTCTTCAGGCGACTCAGGGGGCTCTGTGCAAATTTCTGGGTCTTTGTGTATTTTTCTTTTTCTTTTTCTTTGGACCTGGTTGTAATTTGTACTGAGTTTCCTGAATATTGGGTCGGATCCTTCCTCAAAAAAATAAAAAAAATATGCGTATTAATATGCAGTAAAGTGGGAGCATGAGGCGTACTCATGGGGCACAACATAATTTAAGTTTAGCAGTGGACTTGACAAATAGTTTCACTATGTATGTACCTTGTAACAAAATGCAGATCTATTGTGCATAAAAAATGGATCTAGAGAATTAAAAAATCATGGAAAAAACTAAATTGTACATATAAGAATGAATTATCGTCATTCGTTTATGAATATGTCACCTGAGTTGCTTGCGTCGGTGCAAGGCGAAGAGCATACGCGTGAGCTTGAAAATTCCGGGGCCGGCGTTGGGTACTTCTCGAGGTGGCGCTCGTATAGCTATTTCAATATGGTTCCATGAGGCGTGCCGATGGCGAGACAGTGGATGGATTTGTGCAGGTTGAGAAAGTTGAAGAAGAGCCGTCCCTTCTTGCCAAGCCGGTCGACGTTTGGGCACGAATCATAAGACTTACTTCAGGACTTCATTCTTTATTTGCCCTGGACCATGGGTGTGTGTGTAGGAAATCGACGAGGTGTCTGAGGAAGGCGACAACGTGAAGGCGATGGAGCCACGACACACATGGGTACAGAAGGTTGCACCACCCATCCGCACGGAGGAGCCCTTGCGTTTGGAAATCCATGATGATCACGTCTGTTTGGGGGATTATAACCCGGTAGACCCATGAAGAGGGAAGCATGACCCGCCGGGCAGGAGGCCAGGCGAGGCCAGCTAACCATCGCCATGGGCCAGGTTACACTGATGGGTCGGAGAGCTTGTCGGTAACCCGGCCTACACAAGGAAGGTTCTAGAAGACCCGGAGACGGTACGTGTCACGGAGTCCAAGACTTGGAGGGCACGAAGGACTAGAAGAGCTAGAGTAGGACTCCGAGTACGGGAGTAACCCGGCCTTACCTTGTAAGCGACCAGGGGACCCGGCAGCCTTTATAAGCCGGCTCCAAGGTCATAGATCGACAAGTTCTAAGCTAGTAGAGATCGCACAATCGCTATCAAGCAAACCCCTGTAACCCTAGACTTGTAACTCGGCGACATATCGTTCCCCGGGTTACGAGATCTCCACCATTAATACAAGCAAGCAGGAAGTAGGTCTTTATCTTCTATGGAGAGGTTGAATCTGGGTAAATCGTGTGTTCCCGTAGAGCGTGACAATCTCTTGTACACCAGAGCTGCCATGACCCCAACTCAAGTTACCCCCTGGTAACATCTGCCGTGACAATCCCACGACAACGTCTAGGTTACATGTTACCAAATTGTCAGCACATTATCATCGAGTTCACATATACTCTCTCCTTTAAAATTACTCTGGACATTAGCTATTGTCGAAGTCAAACTTTGTAAACTAGGTTTATATCAAAAATATGAAGGTCTACAATATGTAAGTAATATTGACAATTAGACTTTAATATTTTATATGTATGTATTATTATTGTATATGTTGATATTGTTTCCTCTTATATTAGTTCAAACTTTACCTGATTTAACTTTTAGTCGAAATAACATGCAAACTTGTATGAAATCAGAGGGAGTATAAACATTGGGAGTCCTCTTCTCTTACTATGTCTCATATTATTCTCTCCCAGTGTCATGACATGAACCCATCCTATCACCCCTCCCATCCCAGCCCCTCATGACATGTCTTGTCACCCCCGTCTCCATTATCTCGAAAGGTTTAACAGATCCGACGACTCCATGAGTGGTAACTCATTAACACGTGTCACCTCAATGAACGTACGGTAAGGGCCTATAGTTCTGTTACATTGTTCGACTAAGGCCTCTAAGAGCATGCACAACATGAGAAATCAGAGTTTCTAAGGAAATATTTTCCTAACAACCACGGTAACATACACCGTGAGCATGCATGTCTAGGGATGAATAGAGGAGAGAGAAAGAGAGGGAGAGGGAGAGGAACCATTTCTTCTGCCGGCTCCGGGAGCTAAATGAGAGAGATGTGAGGAGACGAGAGAGCCATAATGCTGGCCAATTTGATCGTTTCGTTATTTTTTATCAGACTAGCCATAGTGGCGAGTATCATATATTAGTATCATGCATATATGATACTAGTGTATGATACTACATGTATGATGCATAGTACCATATAGTAGTATCATAGCCACATCATATTTATTTGTTTTTTGCAATCAGGAGGAGGAGACGGATGCCGACCTGGTGGTAGAATGCCCATATGCCCGCACCATTTGGTTCTTGCTGGCGCAATGGACCGGATCTCACGCGTTGGTTGTGCAGATGCAGTAATTCTCAACCCTACCTGAGTGGTGGAGCTTCATGACGGGTGCATTGACCAAAGACGAGCTTATGGTGGCGATCTACAGCGTTTGATGTATCTGAAAAGAACGGTGCCGGAGAGTTTTTTAGCAATCATCCCTAACGGAAATTATGCTCCTTTACCATATTTGGGATGATCTGCTGCTAGGCACATACCTGGCGGGAGGAGCACTGGAACTTCAGGCTCCCAACGAGTTATCTGACAGTGCGAGTGATCGCGTAGCGATCCTACGGCTGTCTTGTTGTTTTTATTTTTCTTCCATGTTTTTCCTTTGGCTAGAGTCTCTCTAGATTGTAACCAGACATTTGCTTGCTCCCTCTTAATTGATTTGGCATAACAACTGCCGTTTTACCTCGAAAAAATATTTATTTATTTTTAGAATCTCAATACAAATATGTGTACAAGATTTACTTTCTATTAAAATATCGAATTTTACGTGCTATGATACCGTAACATAGATAGATACCACTATTATCTCTTTGTTCATTAATTGTTATGTTATATCAGTCTTTTGCCAACATGACATGCATGATACTACCTATGATACCCCACTATGGCTAGCCCCGCTAATAGATGACCAACATTGAAAAATATTTTCTAAAGCTGAACTTGGTCTGTTGTGTCAGAGTATGAAATAAACGATGTCCATGCTCTGTGGGCGGGTCTGGTACTTCAGTCGGTTGATCGATTTCAGTGCGGCCTCACAAATGAACCTCAACTTGCACCGGCAGATGACGGGCTGTAGCCGGCGGCCCATGGACCTGGAGGAAGGCCAATGCCGGATTAAAATTTTCAAGAAATGAAAATGATTTTTTAATTCTCTTGATTATTGCTTCAGACCACATGGGAACTTCCCTCCTCCAGGAGCTAACCCACTTTTGAATCTTTGTTTGTATGAGTTACTCTTCCATATCATCACCATCAAGAGTCTAGAACGCGAGTTCTCTTCAGCACTTACGGATGCAGCTTGTATTCTTGCAGCTCGTTCCCTCCAGGTTCTGCATAGTGCCCTCAGTTTGCAAACCTGCCCAGTAGCGCAAAAATGCACACATATAATAGATGAGTTCGACAGGAGATGATATGAACTTTTCTCAAAACATGCTCTATTTCTAGTTTTCCAGATTGCCTAGCAGAATGCAGCAATCCCAACAATGTCACATTTGTCACCAAAGGGAGATATTTTGCAATCCACTAGAAATATTGAGTAAAGCAAGAAGGTCTACTATGCACTCCCAAAGCAGAACTAACCATACTCCACATATAAACTGCAACAGGGCACTCAAAAAACAAATGCGAAATAGATTCATTCGAGACAAATCCCCAACCCACTTTCTTTCTTTCATGCTATCTTTGGTCGCAATGGCATTGTGCGAGATCAACCAAAGCCAAATTTTAATTCTGAGAGGGATTTTTTTTTGTTGAGGATAACGTGGTCGTACCACCCTCGAATAGATAGAAAAGAATTGGCCCAGTTTATAAGGAAGACCGGGCCCAAAAACCATACAAATGCCATGTTTATAAGGAAAACAGCGCAAAAAAAACCGCACAAGCGAGGCGACCCGCCGCCCACACGACACAAGTCAAACCAAACGCAGCAAAACACACAACCGTTTCCGGGACCGCCGTCCCGGCGAAGCAACCAGATCGACCCTCGCATTGGCCGAAAGCAATCCAGTCATGGTCGACGAACCCTCTGCCCACGCAGTCTTCATCCAGGTTGCCACCAAAACCACCATGTTCCGGGGCCGCCGCCCCGGTGTAGCAACCAGATCGACCTTCGCATTGCCCGAAGGCGATCCAGTCGGGTCAACGAACCCTCTGCCCACGCAGTTTTCATCCAGGTTGTCACCCAAGCCTGTGTAAGGTAACGATCCTGCCCCATAGGACCGCCACTGCAACAGGGACCGAAGCCGCCGCCTCGGCGCACCACCCCCTCCCGGAGCCGCCGCCCCGACGTCCACCACCCACGACCACACGGCCATTTTGCACATCCGCCGCGAAACCGTCGCACCGCGCTGGCCAAGAGCTCCAAAGCGGCGCCTCCAACAAGGTAGAGACGAGATCGTCACCGCCGCCCGCTCCCGAAGAGCATAGATTTTCACCCGGAGCTCTTGGTACCAAACGCGTTAGTCGAGGTCGAAAAGCTCCACAACGACGCGATCAAGAAGGAGAACGATGCCCGAGGGCGCCGCCGTCGTCGGCACCGACCGAAGTCCATGCGAGCTTTCGCCCGGAGTTCAACCCGACCGCAAAGCTTCGGGAGCCACAGGATGACGTCCTGGCCATGTCGTCAGCCACCTAGCTCCATGGCACGCTGCTGCCGCCGCGACACCTCCCTCCACGGCAGCCGCCCTGCCAAGTGCGGCCGATCCTCGAATCAGCCACCATTCCAGGGCCGCCGCCCCGGCTTGCCTCCGTGTCCAGCCCGCGCCTCATCGGCTGCCCAGCCTTCGCGCCGGTGGCACCACCGCCCTCCTCCTTGCCAGCGCCGGGCCTGACGCCTGCAGCCCGCGCGGTCCGCCCCAGGCCCCGAACGGCCCGGACAAACCCGCCACCGCCTCCCCACTGGCCGCGGCCAGCCTCTTGCTCGACGTGCCCCACGCAACAGGTCCGCCACCTGCAAACCACGAACCACCACCGTCGTACCAGACCTGCAGGACACAGGATTGGAGCAGCGTCACCGTGCCAGCCACACCTCGTGGAGGCAGGTGGAGATGCCCGCACCAAAACCGAAGCCAGCAAGCCAAATCCGGCCACGCCGGGCCGGATCCGAGGCTGCCAGCCCTTGCTCCATCTTCCGACTCCTCCCCCCGAGCATCGAGCGCCGCCCAGCCGGGCCACGACCGGAGATCGAGAGAAGCCGCCTAGATCGAGATCCAGACACGCCCCCGCGCCTAGGAGAGCTCCACCACGGACGCACGAGCCAGATGGGAGCAACGCCTCCGGGCCCGACCTTGCGCCGCCCTAGCTGCCGCAGAAGTCGCCGCCGCCGCCACGAGAAGGTCCGAGGCCGCCGCCCCGGCGCCCATGCTCCGCCGCGCCCAACGCTCTGGCCGGAGGTCCCCCCCTCCCCTTTTGAGGAGCGGGGGCCCGCCGCCACCGCGGCCAAGGCCGGCGGCAGCGGCGGAAGGGGAGCGGATGTTGGAGGCCGGCGGCGGTAGGGCTTGGAGCCCCCGGGTCGCCACGGTCGCGACGACGCGGGGGAGGAGGTATTTTGAGAGGGATTTTAGCTTTCCAGAGTTGACTAAACGATCTGTTCGAGTGCAGGAGAAAGAAAGCTTGACCGCGAACTTGCCAGATTTTGTATATTTTCATTTAGAACGATCTGGCCCTTCCCAAGGGAAATGTCAATAAAGTATTTCGCAGATTGAGCATTTTACTCTGGAGTGGTACATCCTGAGCCATCTCCTAAATTGTATTTGCCATCCTCTCTTTCCCATCTCCTTCACTGTCCTAATCTGATCAGTATACATATCAAAGAGCTATGGACACTGTTCACACAAGGGAGAAGTTCCACACGTATCATGCCAGAAATCTGTCTCCCCTCCTCCACTCACCAGCACAATCCTCCCTTGCATGTAGAACTCTTGATTTTGAGTAAGTCCTTCCAAACAGATGAATCATTTTGTCTCATTGTAATCCTCCAAATCCCGTGCCTAATCTTATACTTGGCCTTTACCAGAGATTGGCATATTCCTTCCTCATTTTCCAACCTCCACCACCATTTGAAAAGAAAACGAATTTGTAAAGTACAAGTGTCAGCGTTATCATATCCCTGCAGGATCGGACGCGATTTCTTCAGTTCCTCCGAGGGCGGTCGACGGAAGCACTACGCGTACTGGCTGATCCATCCCGAACTGTACGTGCTGCATCTTTGCTACCGAGCGATCGAACAGCACCCGACCACCTTCGTCTCTGGTTGACGCGTCCCTCTCCACTATGTGTGTGTTTGTGTGCTGAAGCTGACCATACATCATTTCTTGACTATAGTCTCCAGTCCACTCAGCCTCGATGCTACCGCTTTGTCCGGTTCGGTACACCAAGGGGCAAATGCCATAAGTCGGACGATGCAGCAACAATGCCTTATTTGTTTTTATAGGACCTGACGGCATTTGATTAATTCGCCCGTGTGCGCTAATTAATCAACACGGTGTGCATGCATCAACGACAGGATTCGATCATATATGATGTGCCAGCTTATCTATATATAGCTCTGCTCGGGTTTATTATTCGATCGCATGCTTGACAGTTTGTTTACTGATGATCCTATAGACTTCACCAGCTGTGCCTTGCCCCTGCGGTTCCGTTCCGCTCCAACCGTTGATGAATTCCAATCTTATGTCCTCCACTCCCGTGCTCCTCCTTTAATTGGTTATTCGCCCGCACACTTTTGGAATTTCCTTCGTCCATATCAGCTATGTACTTCATATATAATCTCTACCGCCTTTTCCTTTTGATGATGGCCTTCGATTTGGATGAGCATCGAATTTCCTGGTACGAGGAAAAAGCAGAGGTGTTCATTTCTACATTTGACCGGAAAGGTGGTGTTTGTGTCAAATATACAATTCCTCTGTTTCCATTGTCCTTGGAGTGGTTGAGAGAGACTTCAGATGGATGAGCATGGCAGCAGCTGACCCGAGTGGAACAGAAAATATCTCGCAAGGGGAAAGCAAACATCATCATAAAAAATAAATTAAGACTGCTTTGAAATAAGGGGAAACCATAGTCACCACACATACATCTGTCGAGGTTGAAGCCAACACCCTAGAGCTAGAGTAGGCATACACCATACATAAACGATGGACCTGTTTGGGCCATACATATCGTCTGGACTGCATCTGATACAAGTGTATGTCAGAGTAAATGCTAGCAACTACTGACATGACCAAATCGTCTATATTAGTGTCAGTTTATTAAGGAGTAAACCGATATTATACTACTCCTATACCCGTTTGCCTTATTTCCGGAAAAGAAAGAAAAAAGGTGAACTAATCGGTTAACTGCTGAAGATACAGTCTCATAGCAAAGAACACAAGGGTAAAGATGTTGAGAACACACCACAGGGCAGTACGCCTGTCGAGGTTGTGGCCAATACCCCTAGAGCTAAGAGTTGGCATACAACACAGATAAACAATGGACCTGTTTTGGGCCATACATATTATCTGATGATGAACCCGATTGCCTTGGTTGACAAACAAAAAAAGAGTGAACTAATAGTCAGTTTACTGCTGAAAAGAGAGAGTCTCATAACGAAAGAACAGAAGCGCAAAGATGTGCACTGGCTACTCGACAGTCGACAGTCCACAGAGAGAGTTAATTCAGAGTACATGAGCATCTCATAGATCTGGATGTACAAATTTACATACATATCATTATTAAGAAGAAAATAACAGACAGGAAAAAAAGCAACAAAGAAGAAGGAGCAAAGAACGAACTGAAATCTAGCTAGAATCCGCGGGTACATACACAGCCAGCCCCCTACCCACCTGTACATACACAGCCACCCCTCATCAAGAAGAAACGGACCGACAGACAGACACGCTAATCACTCCTACGAGACGAGCTCATCGATCGGTGATTCGGTGGATGGACCATCACATCGGAGATCAGACGACGACGGCGTGGTAGGGGAGGGCGAGGGCCCTGCAGTCTTCCCTCCCGGCGAGCGCGCTGAGGAGGCGTCGGAAGGCGGCGGCGGGGCAGGGGATGCGGAGCGGCCCGCGGCGCGCGTAGCCGTACTCCTGCGCGGCCCTGCGGAGCAGCTCGGCGATGGGCGGGCGGCCCAGCAGCTCGGCCGGCACGAGGAAGCGCTCCGTCTCCTCGCCCTCCGCGCCCACCTCCACCGGCACGTGCCCCGCCGGCACCTTCCCCGGCGAGGAGGACGGGGACGGGGAGAACGCGGCTCCCGGCGCCACCCTGCACGCGCCCGTGGACACGCAGCCCAGCAGCCCGCCTTTCTTCATCGGAGGAGGAGAAGGTGTGGAGTAATGGAGGAGGTGAGGTTGGTTGGAGCGAGTGAATGGGCGCACAGACGCAGAGTGTGGAGGGCGGGTGGCGCAGACGTGGCTATATAGCCGGCGGGTGAGCATGGGCGTTTGGGTCGGGGACACGGACAGGTGGGGTTGGGGGACGGCGGGCCCGCGTGGAGGTGAGATGGACATGGACCGCGGAGGCGTACGGAGAGGACCACGGAGGAGTACATGCCGTGCGAGGAGAGAGAGGGTCGAGCTGAGTGGGATGGGAATCAGGATCTGCTGTACCGCCATGTCTGTGTGCTCGTACGCCGCAGCACGGTCAGGCGAGTGGCCGTTGCTCGACACGTCTAGTGGACGGGACCCACGCGGAGTAAAGAAGTTCTGAGTGCGTTCTTTTCACCGTGTGAAGCTGCTAGTGCGCCTTGGTGAAAGGTGAATATTTCCTGGTCATGGCGAGACAACTTGTGGGCAGGCGAGCGAAGGAAGGAAGTAAGGGGCGAGCGGTTCACATCGGCGGAATGGGATCGGAGATGGGGAAGGCTGTCTCCCCTTCCGTACCGGCCCATTGTACGGTTCCGTAACCACGGAATGGACGCCCGCACGTGGTGGGCCCCCACGCCGTACGGTACCCGTCGCTGTCCATCCGCTGCGCTAGTCGCCCGCCGGGTCCACCGGGCGAAGGCGAACCGGCTGCCAGGAAAACCGTACAGTGTCGAGTACAGTGCGACTCTAGTGGCGCGTGGAAAGCTTTGCCGACACCGCACCAAGCTCTCCTCGTGCTGCGCATTCTAGATGGAATTCGTTTCGATCGCCTAAAATCTATCAAGTGCGGGTGCGCGTGCCCCGGCAGTGGATCAACGCCTCTCACATGTGGTTCTTCTTCTTTCCTACTCGCTCCGTCCCAAAATAAGTGTCTCAATTTTACACAAAAGTGAATGTATCTATACATGTTTCATGTCTAGATACATCCAACTTTTGACAAATCTAAGACAGTTATTTTTGTACGGAGGGAGTAATTAATTATGCCCAAGTCACAACGTGGTGGTGCCAGCACCTACGGCATGTGATATCAACAGCTCAAAACTCGACTAATACTATCTAGCCAACTCAATCAAAAAGTTTAAACCAATGAAAATGATTATATTTCAATCAAAAGTTCACATTTATATTGGACATACAATTCAATCAAAACTTCAAATCATGTTACTACAACAATCCTGCTCACATTTATATATATTGGGCATACAGAAAGATTTTAGGCGTGTCATCGATAAAAGGTCACTGCTCTTTCAAATGTTGCCCGGTATTAAACTTGATACTACTTGGCACAACAATTTTATTGATGGGCTAGCCAATTGAATCAAAAATCTGAACTGATGTATTTCAGCGCACCTAAAAACAGTGCCGTATCCAGTGGGGTGCCATGGCACCCCCTAAAAAATGCACAATTTTCAGTCTAATAGTCAACTAGCCTTATTCTAGGATTATTAAATGTGTTAAACATAATTGTACATGATGTGTTTAAGCTAAGAACCGTGAGTTGGCACCCCTGCTTTTTGGTCCTGCATCCGCCACTGCCTGAAAACAGTATAGCTCATCAAGTTAATGTGATGCAGCTACATACCATAGTGATCGAGCACATCGACTTGGACAAACCAATTGGTCAGAGCATGTGGAAGTTTTGTTTACAAACCTGACAACAACATAGATGCACACCACCATACTCAGACAGTGTGTACCGCATACTACGGTAGCTAAACCTTTAGGGATAGCCGAATTTGAAAAAGGGTGCCTCACATTGAATTGGGTGCAACATCCTTTAACAGTCGGAAGTTGGATTATATATGGTGTGGATTCAATGCCGATGATAGGGACATAACTGCTTTGAAAGCATTGGGGTCAGCAGTCCCCAGGAAAAGTTGAAAATTCTTAGTACCATCTTTTGCTTTATTTATAGATAGTGACCCCGATGTAAGAGGGAAAATATATAGCAGACCCCATTGAGATTTTTTTCATCTTCGTCCCTGGCCCCATTGGGTTGATCGATGTAGCCTCTGAAGCATTCCCTTCCTTTCAGGAGTCGCACCGAAGTTGAAGAAGACGTTATTATGTGGATATACTACCCCAGTCAATATTTTTCCTTAAAATGTGGTGGCTAAGTATTTTTTTTCTTCCTTTATTTACAAGAATAGAGTCTAATCTTAGCATTTTCATGTGCCACAAGCGTTATTTGTCCGCCGTGTCGAACAGGGCAACGAAATTGCTTGGTAAAACCATAGCTTAAAAACCAGACCGATGACCGAACCGGTGAGGCTGTCGGTTCATCGGTGCACTGGTTCGACCGTTGGTTCGTTGGTTCAATTTCTAGACCAGTAATTAATAAGAAACTTACTTTACTAATGTAACAATAAAATTAAGTGTTCAAGTAGTGTCACTCCCTTCCTTTGTACACGAGTCAGGCTACGTAGTGGGGACAAGCTCAACCTGTGAGCAATCACGTCCTAGACTCGAATCCCGCCCACTCCACTTTATCGTGGAGCAGTAAATATCCTTGTAGCCGGTCGGACATGTGGTCTTTGGCTTTCCTCGGTTATGAACAAAACCGCTAGTTCAACAGCATTTTTTCCGGTTCACTTCCTTGTCTAGTCCTAACGGACCGGTAGAGGTGATGTTTCCAGCATTTTTCCAATCGAACCAATAACTTGGGATGAAACTAGAACAACAGGTTGAAAGTAGATACTAGTATCTCATGAGCACACTGCACATACATTTCCAAGCTTTCGTCATCAATTATGAACCGTACGGCGCGGTACCTTTTTAGATAAAACGTACGGGCGCGAACCACGCTAGCTGTCAACCTATACCTAATAAACCGACCGGATGGATGATGACTCTCAAGCCGTTTGCAAGCTGGCCCAAACCCCGGTGCCGTACCTTCCGTACACGAGACTGTACCCGATCGTGGCACGGCAGCCTTTTTTCCTTTCGTTCGAGAGAAACGAGGCCGACCGGGACAGCCGTACGGACAAGAGCATGCGCGATGTGATCGAGGCGCGCTGACGTGTCCCGGGCTGTCCGATCGCAACGCAAAGGCCGTGTGGCCCGCCCAGCAGATCAGCCAAGTTGCGTGCGACCCGGCAATAGTGGCTGTCTGGATCTGATCTTGATGTTTAAAAGGGTGTTAGGTCAGCTTCTTAATCCGTAGACCGTACCTGCTCCTTCTGCCGTACCGTACGGCTCACTAAGTTAATTAGGCTTCCTACATCGTCGATGTGTGTGTGCCCTGCTGTTTGGTTGGACTCTCGAGTGGTATGTCGGGCGATCCAACTGTCATGTTCCTTCTGGATCGGCCGTACCGTACGGGTCGTACCTAATGTTTAGTTTTTTTTTTCCTTCTTAAACTGTCCGTACCTAATGCTTAGTTGGGGGAACAAAAGCAGGTGAAAATGTTTTGTTTGGTGTAGTAGGTGACGAGCTGATAAGACCAACGTGCTCCCTTTATCGAAGAAGTTGATAAGAACAACGTGCTGCCAAACTCAGAGAAAATAAAGATGTGTACCGAAGCTTATCAGACAAAAAAAAAAGTGTGTGCACAGAAGGAAATTTCTGTGGTAGATGGGCCCAGCCCAAATGGAAGTGCCCATTGCATGTTTTTGGAGCCCACGTGCTAGTTGCTATGCCTTGCGTCGGCCGGTCGATCAAAGTATTTCCACCACCAGTCCGCACTCCGCAGTCAGTTCGTTCCGCCAACCACTTTGCTGCATCCCCTACAAAAACCCAAATATATATTCCATCTCAGAGAATACTCGAGGTTTTTTTTTCGAGAAAGAAAACACTCAAGATTCATGTGCATTGCACGAGTCCGCGAAGACGTGGAATGGCCTTGCCTTTTTTAGGCTGAGGAGGGGAAGTTCGAATGGAGCTTACTGTCTTACGAATGGTGTGTGCAGCAACACAGTGCATTACCCGAATTCCTGAATTCCATGGAAAATAACCAAACATATTTCATGTGCCCGGCAGATACATACCACAAATGTGTTTAATTCACCAGCACGAATGATAGTCCTAACACGACCAACAGAGTTTCATGATAACGAAACATTACTGTAAGTTCTAGGAGACTTGCAAGCCGAAAGCATGTAATAATCTTTATCTTTATATATATACTATTAAAAATGGGAGTTGGTCGTTCGTGTAACCGAGCGAACCATCTGCCCTCCCCTCAGGGGATTCGTCTGTCCGCACAGAGTTTTCATTTTAGGCCCTCACATATCTGCAAATCAACCCGCACTCCAAAAGGTCGGCATTTTTGCATTGTAGTCCTCAACCCTATCCGGCAGACGAACGCCGCAGGCCCGCAGTTGCTGCCGAGCTTGGCGGCGGAGCATGGTGTGCTGCGAGGTGGGCGCTGACGGCTGCAGTTGGAGAGGAGCCGCGCGGTGCTTATGTCCAGCGCTGCCACGCTCCTCCGCCACAGTTCCACGCCTCCCATTTTCTTTGTGCCGCCCGGAGCTATTGCCCCGATCTAGGGCAACCGCATCCACCTGCTTCCACCATGAGACGCGCGTACTAGGCGGCGTCGGTGGTCCGTCGAGTAATCCCCGTGGTAGAGAGATGGGCACTCCGCAGGTGCGCTACGTGTGTCCCGCACCGAGGAGGCAGGCCGTGGAGTTTGCTGCTTCGACGGTTTCCACATGTTGGATGGCATCTCTGCATCTGGTGGAGGGCCTAGAAGATTGTGGCGGGCCTCGCTAGTCATGGTCTCTCCTTCGAGGCGCCGCACCTTGCCAGATCCGGCGACACCGGATGAGTTCCAGACGTGAAGGAGATGAACAGGTAGACAACGGGGGGCTACAGTGGGACACGATTCGGCCTTTTGGTAAACCTTAATCTCTTTTGCTCCAGATCTGTTTATTCTGCACTTCTCTCTGTGCATCTTTGTGCTTGGTCTGATCCTAGATGCTGAAAACAATCACTTGGTCATTATTCTACTAGAGTATGTTGTTCTTGCATGGTTCAATCCAAATATATGCTTTCATGACGGCCATGCACTTACGACCCCTACAACTAGCTAGCATTGTCGATGGTCGCCGCTCTACGGTCGTGAAATGCGAATGCGACCACTTATATGACAAAAAGTTGATGTCTTAGGGCATCTCCAGCCGTTGTGCCCCCCCAGGCCCAAAAACGGCGCTATTTTGGCCCGCCTGGGGGGGGGGGGGGGGCAACGGCGCTATTCAGGTTTCTGGGGTGGCCCGATTCCCAGCCGTGCCCAAACCCAGACCTCGGCGCAAATTCGGCCCAAATATTCAAAAAAAGCGAAAATATGGTAAACTAGGCGAATTTCATTCATATAGGGCGAAAATTCGCCGATTGCATAGTAGAGACTTAAAAATTAAGCTAAATAAAACTGAAAATACATTATTTAGGCGATCTACACGCCGATCTACATGATGCCCAGCTGGCTGTAGATGGCCTGGCTGTAGTCGCCGTCATCGTCGGAGCCGTCGCCGGGAGCCTTGCTCGGGCCTACGACGTCCTCGTCGCCGTGCCACCTGCTCGGCCCGGGCGCGGTGGGGGCGTCCTCATCCTCGTCGCTCGGATCGAGGATGTAGTACTCGGGCGGCGGCGGCGAAGGCGGGATGCGACGGCCGCCAGTAGGCGCCGCGCGCTCGCGGCACTCCCGCCGGCGCTGCGCCGCCGCGCGCTCACGCTCCAGCTGCTCGAGGATCTGCCGCTGGCGCTCCACCTCCTCCTCCGCGTGCATCTTCAAAGACCATTCCTCGGCGACGTCGTCTGGCGCCGGGAGGACCTCGTTGAACGAGGCTTCCATGGCGAGCCGCTGGCCGGGGAACTCCTCCTCCGGCTCGCCCATCATCGCGGCCGCCCTGAGGTAGTCCGGCGGCGCCTCCCACTCCACGGCCTTCTTCTTGCCCTCGGTCTTGGGCTTGACGAGGCGCCGGAAGAGGCTGCGGGGCGACGACGCGGGGCGGCGCTCGTTGATGCGCAGAGTGCTGCGCGTTGGAACACGCCGCCCAGAGTTGAGGCAGGGCGGCGTGACAGAGGGAGGCGCCGAGCACGCGCCGGAGGACGCCGAGCGCGGCGCCGAGTGTGCGCCAGAGGAGGAAGAGGATGAGGTGGGGGCTCCCATCCGCCGCGGCAGCCACGACGACCTGCGCGGCGGTATGGTGAGGCGGGGCTCGTTGCCGGCGGCGATGTGGACGAGGACGAACTCGAGGGTTTGCCCTTCCCCGCCCCACCAGCGCTTGCGGCCCCTGGAGTTGCAGCGGCCTTCCACCGGGCCGTTGCGGCCAGTGTCGGCGAGCTCGTGCTCCTCGCGCCGGCGGAAGTACTCTGTCCAGAAGGCGTCGTTGTGGTGCGCCTGCCAGCGGGGATCCGCCGCCTGCTCCGGGGTGAGGCCGGCGAGCACCTGCTCGATGCCGTACTCGCGCTCCGCCCCTTCTGGCACAGGAGGCACAGGCACGCCGCCCGCGCTCAAGTGCCACGCACCCTGGCCGGCGGAGGCGCCAGGGACGCGCATGTCCGGCGGCGCGGGGTAGCCCGCCTGGTACAGCATCCAGGCCTCTTTCTTGTGGAGGTGGCGGCGGGCGAAGCCGTTTGCGGCGGCGGCGTTGTCGGCCATTGCTGCTGGCGAGAGAGAGGAAGGAGGGCGAGAGAGAGGAAGGCGGCGAGATCTGGTGTGGCTGGGAACGGCGAGGAGGGGGAGTTTATATAGCGCGTGGGAGGCTAGGCGGAGGGGCGCGGTGGCGCGCCATTACTGCGCCGCGTGCCCCGCGATTGGATGTCGAGGCGACGGCCGCTCACTGGGCGCTGGACACGCCATTACTCCGGCAGCCTTTGACCGGCGCGGGAGCCGAGAGGATGAGGACGCGGCCGCTTCATGGGCGTTTCTGTTCCGCGCCATTTCGCCTGCTTCGCTGACAACGCTGGCCCGCCTTGTTTTCGCGCCATTTCGCTCCCCCCAGGCGCAACCCAATGGGCTGGGTTTCGCCTGGGTGCGCCGGCGCCAAAACGGCGCCAAACGGCGTTATTTGGGCTCCTGGGGGTTGACTGGGAGAAAAACGGCGCTAAAAGGCCGAAACGGCGCTATTTTGGGCCCTGGGGGGCGCTGGGGGGACGGCTGGAGGTGCCCTTACATATCTCGCAAGTCTGGGATTTTTATCATTCAATGGTTCGTTGTGTTATGGGACCATCTCGGTTTGCAACCCCAATCAAAATGGGATACTCAGATGCATATGGTTATCTAGCTATAAGGGTGAGGGCTTAATGTGCACTTGGATTATTAATTGCAAAGACACCAGATTGAAATAGCATTGATATGTTAAAACAAGCATGGAGCCTGACTTGTTTATTCCGATGAATATAGTATTCTGTTTTAAAAAAATGTTTTGCAACAGAAAACTAACGCACAAAACTGTTATGACGTTTGCTGATAGATGGTACATAGTCCTTTCATTTTGTTGTTATTATCTATTGATATGATTTGCTTAAGTACATTTAACTTAATTTATTTTTCTCAGATGAACCAAATTGAAGTTATACTGACAAAGTTCTTGCATTGAGATATTAAGCCAGACAATTATTTCATTGGCCTTGGAAACAGAGTAAATCAGGCAAGTCCTTTTTAGTGTTATTCACCTGCTTATAGTTATAGGGCTTATTTATAACATTGAATATGTGTGCTCAAACTTGGTCTTTAATCTGCTTCTGTGGTTTTTTAAACAAATGTTACAGAACACATAGGATAATCATAACAAAGAAACACGGAGACAACCTTGTGGGGCTACTGCATCCATGAGTTCGAACAGATTGTAGTATTGTGTCATGTCTTTAAGGTCTCCAAACTGGCTCAGGTGATGCCAGAGTTAGCCGCACAGATTGTCATGCTGACGCTGAAGAACCACCAGAAAGCATATGTCATGCTACACTGCAAATTTATATTCTGACACACTCATAATATATATTTGCATTGATTGATACAAATTGGCATATATGGTACACGGTAATTTGCAAGTCTGTAACTTTGCATCCCTGCTCATGCATGAGTGCATGCTCAATGTGGTTATTAAGCACTTGGATGTTTTTTCCGATCGGCAAAATACATTAGTAATGGTAATACATTAGTAATGGTTACTGTTACTGATAGGATAGGCGCAGTTCAGTTTTGTGAAGAGCATAGAAGATCAAGTTCAATTGTGTGACCTGTTATTAATGAGCTCCACTATGTTCTACTTTGGGGAGTTGCCAAATTAATGTCGTGGGACATGAATACAAGAACCAAGCTGGTGTTGTTTGGAAAATTGTCTTCTAGAGTATAAAGGTGGTACGATTATCTTTTACAATTAAGAGCTTTAATCATATGTGCATGGTAAGCTAAGCTCGGCGTTGATTTTCTGCATCTCTATGGAAACCAATGTAGACCATGGCAAGTGCAGAAAAGGCAATTTTTTATCTTGTTGATTTCAATCTCGGTCATATTGCTTTAGTGCATCGGAATTGGTAGCTTTGGTTCATGTTTGCGTCAGATCTTAGAATTCCTACTGCTTAATAACGACCAATGGCGCGAAACTTTGATATTGCTTATTCTTTTTTTCTCCTTTTTACATCTTTAGGTAGAACACATGAGTCTTCAGAATGTGTGATGATGTTTTCTCCATTTGTATGATTTAGTAACGCTCTTTAAAAAATTCAGAATGATGGCAGCAGTGATGAGTGCAGTATTTCTCCAAGCATCACTGGAAAAGATTGGTGTGGACACACGAGTCCAAACTGCACTGATGATGCAAAAGGTTGCAGAACCATACATATGGTGGCGAGCCATACACCATCTTGAAATAAAAGGAAGTGTTATTATCCAGAACAACAAATACAACTGATGCACCGAGAGCTTCCGAAGGTATGTTGGCGAATCATGGTTGTCCTCCTAGGAGAAACTGTACTGCGCCATTTCAGCACATCTCATTCGGGAGTTAGCAACAAGAGGAACCAACAAAATGTCTCCGGTTTTTTCTTAATTATTGTTTGATTTTTTCTTTTCATGAGATGGTTGTGACTCCTTTGAGAATTTGTCGTCAGTCTTGAATGAAACATAGCGGATTTGATAATCTGAAAAAAATGAATTATGTATGATTCATGGAAGAAACCTGTGTAAAACTTGTTTGAATATTCTACGAAAAAACTCATGTTTGAAATATTGTCTAGAACTTGAATGAATATTGTTAAATATTCTTGAAAATAATATTATATGAAACTGGCCTTTCCTCTTCCTCCCTGACCAAGGAGGCGTTTTTGTGGAAAGAAAAAGGGCACACTTTTTTTTAAAGAAATTTTGTGGGGGTTTGTTTAAACCAAACTTTTCAAAAACCCTTTACAAGTAAGAACATAGGGATGCATCATGATCACCGATAATTAACCTACCAGAACTGATTTGTAACAGATTTGAAAAGTTCTTGGGAGTTTCCCACAAGTTATGCTCTGTGAATTTTAAATAGCAATGTTTCATAGATGTTTTACCAACGGCAAAAAAATATGTGTCTATTTTTCTATAAAAATTAATATTTAGTGCATCTTATAATTACACGTGCGACAAGTGTACCAATAAAATTCACTAACAGACCGTGGCAACGCATGAACATTCAACTTGTTAATTAACATGTACGACCAGAGCCGCATCAGCAAACGAGACGGCCTGTTGCCTCAACAACAACGGCAGTTCATAGACACACTGTCTCTTCTCTGCACCCAGAACAGGCACCACCCCGCTCGGCGCGATCTCAAGCTCGCCCTAGCACCGCGCGCCAGGCGAACATGCTGCCCCATCTTCAAGACTTCAACCACAGGCAATACAGCTACACTCCAACAAGGTGTTGCGCCTGTTAATTAACACTGTCCTAGACAACATATATGACTTCATGATGATTCACACTAGTCAACGTTATTGGTAAGAAGCAAAGCCTCACTATCTTAAGGACTTGCTTGACCAAATGTCCATGTTGTCCGTTGAAGTTAGCTTCCTCAATAGTGGCATTTGAGGATTCGGTATCTCAACCTGCTTCGCTCGAGTAAATTAACGAATGGTCTTAAGGATAACTGGGTTAAATTTTATGATGGTATATACCACGTGTAACGTTCTCGAACAGTGAACGTTTGAAGGACCAAATCACTGAGGAACGTGACTATGCCAATTTGGAATACACGAGTGACGAGTCTGAACTATCAAGTCTTTTATGAGACCAAATGACTGCAAACCTCTCGCTTGTTTTCTCTCTCTCTCTCTCTCTCTCTCTCTCTCTATGTGAAGTTTCGTTAATAATCCCAAACTCCACTGGAGGCAGAGATACGTGCTTGTTTAGAGGGGTTAAGCTCGGCCCTTCAGCTCTCCCATCTTCCAATCATTGTGGAGTCCAACTGCTCTAGTCTTATTGAAGCGATCAACTCCTCGTCTCCAGATAGATCCCTTTTCGTTCACTTGGTTAATGAGGTTAGAAGCTTAGCTAGTAATGATAGAGTGTGCTTTTGTAAAAGTTGATCGCATATAGGTTAGGGTTAATTAGTGATGCTCTTGCTAACTTTGCAAGAGTACAACGTTGTACTATGACATGGTTAAGTTCTGGACCGGAAGAGCCTATCCGGTTGCTAGACCTCGATCCATCTGCAACCCTTCCTTCTTAATATAATCATGGTTTTACCCGCAAAAAAATAATCCTCTCTCTCAGGCTAAGATGTTTTTTTTTTTGCACTTGAGAACAGGCTAACATGGGTAAAGCGGGTTGCTGGGCTATAGATTAATTGGCCTATAATAGGTGATGGAGCACGGACTTTGCCCACTCTGGCTATTTATTTCCTGTTGGGCTGACTAGAACAACTAAGATTCCGATCAAATTTCCAGTCGCACCGGAGGGACTTGTGGTCTGTGCAGTCCGAGTCCGGGTCGAACGGTCGAACCCCGTTTCCTTCCTACTGTAAATTGGGATAGAACTAATAATTGTATTCATTGGATTCGGTTTACATTGTTTATATAGTACATGAGGAACCGACTATGCCTAACCATAACTTGGGGTACAAGACGTATAAGAGTCCGTATACATATAATCTAACATCCCCCGGCAGTCTCAACGTGGCGTTCAATAACGTTGAGATTGAATCGTATGTCGGTAAAAGGAGCAGTAGTGAGACCCTTGGTGAAGATGTCGGCAAACTGAGCACTAGTCGGCACATTACTCGAACCTCCCCCAATGCAACCTTCTCACGAACAAAATGAATATCATTCTCGATGTGTTTAGTCCTCCGTGCTGCACTGGATTGCTCGACATGTAAACAGCTGAGATATTGTCGCAGTAAACAATGGTGGCCTACTGAATAGGACGGTGTAACTCCGATAATAACTGACGTAGCCAAACAGTTTGAGCAACACCATGTGCTACAGCGCGATACTCAGCCTCTGCAGACGAACGAGAAATAGTTACCTGCCGTTTAGAAGACCATGAAATTAAATTGTTACCAAGAAACACACAGTATCCGGACGTGGATCGACGAGTATCTGGACAACCAGCCCAGTCTGCATCAGAATAAGCTGTCAAGGAAGTGGGTGAAGAGGTGTTTATATGAAGACCGTGATCTAGAGTGCACTTTAAATAGCGAAGAATGCGTTTGACATGATTATAACGAGTAATACGTTGGAACCATGCACGAGACACTTGTTTTAAAACATAGAGAGATTTCTTAAGAAGACAAACATGATTGGGATTAGAGGAATCAGTGAAACCGAGAGGTTGCTCACAGTTGACTGTTTCTTGAAGAGTACCGTTTGGAAAAGCATTTTTGACGTCGAGTTGGTGAATAGGCCAAGCAGAAGAGATAGTGATGCTTAGAACAGTGCGAATGGTACTAGGTTTAATGACAAGAGAGAAGGTTTCATCAAAATCTATGCCATGTTGCTGAGAATAACCACGACAAACCCAGCTAGCTTTGTAACGAGAGAGGGCGCCATCTGAGTTAAATTTGTGACGAAAGACCCATTTGCCAGAGATAACATTAGCACCGGTTGGACGAGGAACAAGTTGCCAAGTTTGATTTTGAAGCAAGGTGTGGAACTCATCTTTCATTGCAGCAGATCAGTTGGAATCTAAGAGAGCGGCCTTGTAGGAGTTGGGAATAGGAGATAGGGTCGAAGTGGCATGAAGATTGAGACGATCAACGGGATGCCGGAAACCCGTTTTGGAACGAGTACGCATTGTGTGATCATTAACAGGTGGAATAGTGGGAATAGCCCGTGCTGGTATAATTGGGGCAAGAGAGGGAGAGCTCGGCGCAGCGGAAGATGCAGACACTGGAGTGGATGGCGATGAAGGAGGAGAGACGGGCGTCCCGGCAGAGAAATCAGAAAAGTCTGCCACGGTAGAGGTTTGTGGGATATGGGGTGAGGAAGGTGGCGTTATCGTAGATATAGAAGTGTCAGGTGACGGCGGAGCCGTAGGTGTAGGAGTGTGAGGTTGTGCGGCAGAGTGTTGGGGTGGGGAAGGTTGGGTTGGATGGGGCATCGACAGTGGCTGCCGGGGCAGGAAAAAGTGGTGAAAACGTTGCCGCGACAGGCAAAAGGGTGCATTATGGTGTAGATGATGAATTCGATTGTGCATTATCGTCAGAAGATGTGCGGCTGTCAAAGGGAAAGACGTGCTCAACAAAAGTGACATGATGAGATATATGAACACGACCAGATAGTAAAGAGACAGCGATAAGCTTTGTGTTCGTCGGAACAACCAAGAAAAGCATAGGAGAGTGATCTGGGTGCTAATTTGTTTGGAGAGGTAGCATAGGTGTTAGGAAAACAATGACAACCAAAGAGACGAAGTTCAGTATAATTGGGATGACTAAGGAAAAGCGAGAAAAATTTGGTTGTTTTTGGGTTGACTTGGGAAGGACAAATGTTGAAAAGATAGGTAGCTGTGCGTAAAGCTTCGGTCCAAAATTTAGGTGGCATGGAGGAGTGAATTAATAGGGTTCGGATAATGTTGTTCATGGTACGAAGAGATCGTTCAGCTTTACCATTTTTTTGGAGAAGTGTAAGGACAGGAAAACCGTAGTAGAATGTTGTGTTGAAGAAAGAAATTACGATTTTGAAAATTATCAAATTCTCGGCCATTATCACATTGTATAAAACGTATTGGAAGGACAAAATGAACAACAACATAGCGTTGAAAGTTTAGAAAAATTGTGTGAACGTCAGATTTATTCCGCAAAGGGAAAGTCCAAATATAGTGAGTATAATCATCAAGGATGACAAGATAGTATTTGAAACCAGAGACACTAGTGTGGGGAGACGTCCATAAATCACAATGCAATAATTCAAACGGAAAAGTACTATAAGAAGTAGAAGAAGTGAAAGGTAAACGAACATGTTTTCCTGTTTGACTAGCTTCACACACTAAAGGATCTTGACTATTTCGATTACAAGATAGAGAAAATTCACTAAGTAGAGACGATAAACTAGCAGCATGTGGATGTCCTAGACGATGGTGCCAAAGATCAGTGGAAGCCAGCATGGATGAAGGTTGAGGTACAACAGGGGCACCATGGACCGAGTAGAGGTCACCGGAGCTATTGAAAGCGTGCGATTTCCACCTTAGTCAGGAAGTCCTTCACAAATAAACCAAATAGGTCAAATTCGACGGAGACATGATTATCAGAGGTAAACTAGCGAACAGAAATTAAATTTTTATTGAGTGCAGGTGCGACTAGAACATCTCGAAGAAGAAGGTTTTTAGTTGGAGTGGTGAGTTGAGTGTGGCCAACACAGTGAATAGGGATAGAAGAACCATCCCCAAGTGTAATGGAAGAAAACGGTGAAGTTGTGCGAGAAGACAACATAGTATTCGAAGCAGACATATGACTAGAAGCACCAGAATCGAAAATCCAGTCCATACCTGAGTTTCCTTGAGCAGCAAAGTTATTCATGGCCTGCAAAAAGGCGGCTTGATCCCAGATTGGCGTTGTCGTGGAGGACGGAGCAGGTGCTGGTGGCGGCATGAGCGCAGGAACGTGCATGGGGTACGCCGAATGGGAGCCGCTTCCGTCAGTCGGAGCACCATACGGGAAATATGTCGGAGCAGCGAGGTAAGCCGCAGCAGGCGGACGTGATCCAAGTAAGCTAGGAGCACCGGTGTGGGGACACATCCCCGGCGACCAGAAGCCGGAGTAGGCGGGCGGCGCACCGAGTGGTGACGGGGAGACCAGGCCTGCACCATGCCAGTCCAGGGGTCATGTGTCAGGCGACATCCAGGAGGATCATTGGGAGCCATTGGCGGTGGAGGAGCAACACTTGAGAAGGGCGTCGAGGACGCGCTGATCCTGGCGGCCGGTAGGTGGGGTTTTTGCCCTTCTACATGGGGCTGGGGCGCCGATGGGGGCGGCGGCACGGTGGCAGGTGCAGGCGGAAGAGGCGGTGGCGAACGCGGCGTGGCGGCGAAGACCTGGGGCTGTGCATCCTTGCGAGACTGCGTGAGGTCAGCCCATTGGAGCAGCGACCGGACCTCGGCGAAGGACGGCGAGGGCCGCATCATGGGGATGAAGGAGGCCTACTTTTCGAAGCGATCAGAGAGACCGAGGAGCAGGACATTGATCAGCTGCCGATCATCAACGGGATCGCCGAGTTCTCGAAGCTCATCGGCGATGGCCTTGAGACGCTGGCAGTAGACGCCAACGGGAGAGTCTCCTTGCACGGTGTTGCGAAGCTCGGTGTTGAGGCGCTGTTGACCCGAGCGTCGACGTTGTCTTGGAAGAGTTGACGGAGGGCCGCGAAGAGCTGAGCGGCGGTGGCAGCATCGCGGAAAACGAGCTTGAAGATTTCCGTTGACACCCTGGTGTAGATCCACTGGATGATGGCGAGATCGTCATTGATCCATCTGGGGTCGTTGGGCTGGGGAACGGAGTGCTCGGCGACATGGGAGCGAAGATTGCAGCGGCCGAGGTGAACTTCAAACAGATGACGACAGTGGTAGTTGTTGTGGACGGCTAGGTCGAGAGTAATAGGTATACAGGGCACAGCATCGGCTATGGTGTCGGTGTAGGAAAGAGGGGCAGCCATGGGTGTACTAGGAGAGGGATTTGAGGTGGGAGCAAGAGATAGTTGGGAGGAGGACGCCGAGACGACAGATTGGGCCGCGGCGGTGGCGATGGTTTTGGCACGGAAGCCGGCGGGCGGAAGAGGCGGCGGCGTGGGAGGCGTAGCCATAGGTTGCGGAGACACATTTTGGAGCGGAATTGGAATAGAACTAATAATTGTACTAGCCAAAATGCCCGTGCTTGCAGCGGAAGAGAATTAATATATGTTGTGGAGACACATTTTGCTCTCGTAGCTAAAGTCATGGCGTGTCGCAGGAAACCAGCCAACTTCAGAATCCACGGGGTACCCCATGTCCATGCGTGCCGCCCACTGCCTCCTCGGCTCGCCGTTTGATTTTTTTTATTTGGAAGCTCAGCCCCAGTCTCGGCATCGATCGATACACATACAACCGTTTTAGGAAAAAGCTATTCAACAACCGACTGCTCCTACAGTTGAGTCGAGTCACGCGTACCACATACGACTCTCCCCTCCGCCTCCTTCTTGCATCCTTCCCTCTCCTCCGCACAACCCACTCGACCTCCAGCGAACCTGTCGCCTGCCTCCCCCGCACGGAAGACACGCCGGCGACCTTCTCCACCAAGCCCCAACCCCGGCCACGGGCCTCTCCTCCGTGACGAGCTCCTCCCTCGCGCCCAGCAGATGCTGATCCTCAACGTGCCATGGGGAAGACGTGGGAGAGATCTCCATGGATGGTGAACCCCCACAAGTCACCGGACTCGAAGAAGAGGACGGTTCCTCCTGTGGGGCTCGGGATCCATGGGGAAGACGTGGGAGAGATCTCCATGGATGGTGAACCCCCCACAAGTCACCGGACTCGAAGAAGAGGAACGCCCCGAAGTGGATTGGTCTGGGATTCACCCGATCTGGCGCCCAGAGACCTCCGTTGTGGGGAATCCGTGGCCGACGTGCTTGAATCGGGCAGGCGGCGCCTCCATTGTCCATGGCGAAGTTCAACTTTTGGGGATTTTTGTCGATGTTGCGTGGGGTATTGTGGTTTGCTACATAAGTAGATAGCTTTTGTTGTGTAAACACGAGCTAAATGCTACAATGATTTCTGCAAAATTGATGTTTTGCTATAACCAAATTGATATTTGTTGTCTACGTTGTTGGTTTTTGCTACATGGTTGTGTTCAAAGTGTTACAACATTTTTTGGCTACACGATGCAAGTTACATATCCACACACCGTGCTACATGCGCATCCGATTATTTGCTACACACCGTGCTACATGGTTGTGTTTAAAGTGCTACAACGTTTTGCTACACGATCTCAAGTTTTACGGATCTGATATTTTTTTGCTACACACAGTGCTACATCTGACAAAAACAATGTTGTGTTTGACTTTTCGTTGCTACATTTATCGAACGCAACATTTTTCTGAATTTTATTTGCTACGTGCGATATTGCATACACATACACAAAGTGCTACACGTGAAATGTTTTTGCTACATAGATCGGACGCGCGAGATCGTTTCACTTAAACGAATCTGACAGCTCCGAAGGCGGCTGTAGGGAGGCCTCCCTACAACCGACTGATTCCTAGCGCTGGCCGCCGTTTTATTACATAGTTTCGTATTCAAAGTAGCAATTTACAGTTCGTCGTTTCATTGCTAGTAGAGGAAGCAGAGACATTGGTTCGTATTCAAAGTAGCAATTTACAGATCGTCGTTTCATTGCTAGTAGAGGAAGCAGAAACATTGGTTAAATCGTTGGCGGAGGACTCGGAATATACGGATTGTGGCACCCGTCCAATCATCTGCTCTATCACCGGGCCCGAGTCCTTCGGCAACGAATTATGTACAACCTTTGTTTTACTTGCAAGTTTACGCTCAGCTTCTTAGGTCAGCGTTGAGATGATAGAGATAGGTATAGATTCATTGGATTCGGTTTACATTGTTTATATAGTACGTACATGAGGAACCGACTATGCCTAACCCTAACTTGGGGTACAAGACGTATAAGAGTCCGTATACATATAATCTAACACCTACAAAAGTCGCTGCATCGTCTTGTGCCGAACGAACCCCAGGAACAGAGTCGCTGCATTGTCTACTCCGGTCCGAGCAAAACACACTACAGGAATGGCCGGATGTGCCGACGGCCGCAGCCCGTCGGCAAAGGAATCAATGCCGTCGGCACACACCTATGCCGACGGCCACCGTCGGCACAGGGTGGTCGGCATAGGGCCCCGTAGGCACAGGCCACCTGGCCGTCGGCACAGAAGAAAACCGTCGGCACATCTTTTCCCGACGGCCAGAGACGCACCGTCGGCACCTACTTTGTCGGCACAGCAGCGGGTGGGGCCCACATTGGTCGGGCGAGGTGGAGGGGTCTGTGCCGACGGCCTGCCGTCGGCACAGCGTCGCCACGTGGAGGCAGCTGGGCGCTCCAGGGATTTACCTGTGCCGACGGCAGTGCCGTCGGCAAAGGTACGCCCATTTGGTCACATCAAGAGGTCTGTGCCGACGGCAGTGCCGTCGGCAAAGGTACGCCCAGAATTTTTTTCCAGCGGCCCGTTTTTTGCAGCAAAAATAGCAGAAAAAATAATCAAAAATCACGACAAATTCACAACAAACAAGATCACACAATGGCTCCATATATCATCAAGTAGATACACACATAGGACCATCATCAAGTAGATACATACATAGCTAGATGTCTAGACGTCCAAATCCCTACATCTATTGCGCCAACGGCGACGGGGTGAACCCCATATCTCCCCGGCTGATAATAGGTGAGCGTCGGATCGGCGCAGCAGAAGCACCGGAAGAAGGCGAAGCACCAGGAGAAGCTGAAGAACCGGGAGAAGGACCACCAGAAGCGCTTCCCTTGCCCTGTCTCATATTGTTCAATCAACTGCATTGAGAAAGAGAAAACAAGTAAGCATGTCGAAAAATAAATACTAAAGAATAAAAGACATAATAACATGTAGATACCAAGCATAAAGACGTAATGCAATTAAGAAGCATGTTGGAAAATAATTACTAAAGCATAAAGACATTATAGACCGTCACCTATCGTCATCACTCTCCTCATCAGGGTGTTGGTTCTCATTCTCACTATCACTATCACTATCACGTGAGTAGTAGGGCGGAAGCTCATCGCCAGGCTCGTCATCGTCGTCATTTTCCGCATGAAACTTCGAGAGCACATCTATGTCCTTCAGATCCACCACTGACTCACCACGAGTGTGTGCATTGTTCTCGAGGTCCTCGAGACCACCTATTTGTAAGTCAAAGTGCCCGAAGTCCTCTTGCTCTTGATAGAAAATTCCCTCGTATGTTTTAGGGTCAATGTTGTTGTAATCGTCGTCGGAGGGCCTGGGTAGCTTACCATGTGGGGATACCCGGAACACGACTTCCCAGCCCTTGAGGTTCTCTTTCTGGCATGGGTAGGGCAAATAATAAACTTGCTTGGCTTGGTGAGCCACAATATAGACATCGGCTCCGGTATAGGTGGTTGAAGGCTTAACTTCAACTAACCCAATGGAAGGCTCACTTCTCTGTCCACCATGTGGTCCAGTGCATGGGTCGAACCAGTGGCACTTGAACACAACGAGCTTGAGTTCTATGTTCGTACGATTGAACGTCAGCTCGTATACGTTTTGTAACCTTCCGTAGTAATCTACGTAATTGGCTCCATCGGCTCCTCTGGATCCTTTGGTGAAGACCCCAGTATTTACAGTTTTTGCTCCAGGACGATTATTCTGGTGATACTCTGTATGGAAGCGGAACCCATTCACATCATACTTCTCATACTTAATGACGGTACGGTTAAATCCTTGGGAAACACATCTCAGCTCATTTGTCATCTCAACGTTGGGATCAGCTCCCTACAAGTACGGTTCAAATTGTTTTGTGCATTAGTTACGTGTAATAAGAGGGACAAGTCACATATTGCAAGGTAAGAGGGACACGTTAGAAATTACTTTTCCCATGAACCAAGACACAAATTTTTTTCCTCCGTGAGCACCCTCTTTCAGAAGAGTGTCCAGCTCCGCGGGATCGGGATCCACCGTTCCCAACCAGTATTCATCTTGGAATTGTCTAAAAGGAGAAAATACGTATTAGACCGAAACTGAGTTACTAGTTGCAAAGTAATTTGTTCACCATTTACCTCATGAAATCGAGTACTTCCGTCATGTTTATAAGCACATAGAGCATTATGCAATCCTTCTCTTCCTTGGTCAATTTACATTTTTCACCGGCACCGGCCTTGCCACCGGGACATTGGAAGAGGAGGAGCTTGGGGTCATTCTTGGGCTCGTCGACATTGTACCGAGTGACCGGGTTATGCATAGTGGCAACTTCATCGGGAAAGTACGTTGTCACGGCGTCTGCCATCTCCTTGAGTATTGTTGCCTCAGCTATGCATGCTTCAATCCTAGCTTTGTTTCCAGTTATGTTTCGAATGTACTTAAACTCTCTCTCAATACAAAACTGCCAACGAAACTGCACCGGTCCACCCAAGAGTGCCTCGTTCGCGAGATGCACAACGAGATGTGCCATCGGAACAAAGAAGCCTGGCGGAAAGATCATCTCTAACTTGCATAGCAACTCCGGCACAAGATCACGCAGCTTCGCAATAATCAGGGGACATATCTGTTTCGCACAGAGCGTGCGGAAGAAATGGCTCAACTCCGCAAGCACTCGCCAGATACTATCGGGGAGATACCCTCGAAGCATCACCGGCATCAACCGCTCAATCCATATGTGATAGTCGTGACTCTTGAGCCCAGTGACTTTTCCTGTAAGAAGATTGACTCCATTACTTATATTGGAACAGTAACCATCAGGGAACATCACGGCGATGTTTTTGAGCCACTTGAATGCCTCCTTCTTTTGGATATTATCAAGGCAGTAGTCGGCATTTGGCTTAAACCAATTTTTTTGACGAGGGTTAGGAGGCTTCATGTGTAATCTCTCCCTATCACAGAGCTTCTGAACATCAACTCTAGCCTTCACATTGTCCTTTGTCTTCTTAGGAATGTTCAGGACTGTGTGAAAGATCATCTCTCCAACATTCTTTTCGGTGTGCATCACATCGATGTTATGGGGAAGTTCGAGGTCCTTGTAATACTCTAGCTGCGTTAAGCCTGCCACATGAGTCCAGTTGTGCGTTACACCATATCCCTCAAATCGTGGGCCAGGTCCCACAGCAGGCACGAGAGCACTTAGCTCGGCATCAACTTTTGCACCATCGAACTTCGGTATCGCTTTTTCTTCACGCACAACTACGCCCTTCGTGAAGTTTTTTTGGTCTTCTCGATAAGGATGCCTTCCTTCGAGGAACTGTCGATGCTTGTCAAACGCGACATACTTGCGACCTGACTTTAGCCAAAGGAACTCAAGTTGGTTCCTGCACACTGGGCATGGCCATTTACCAGCTGTACACCATCCGCAGAATAGGGCATACCCGGGTAGGTCGTGCATGGAATAGTGGAACCAAATTTTCATCAAGAAGTTTTTCTTTGATGCTCGGTCGTATGTCCACGTCCCATTGTGCCATGAGTGGTGCAAATCATCCACAAGCGGTTGCATGTAGACACTCAAATTCTTCCCCGGGTATTCGGGCCCTGGAATGATCAGCGACAGAAACATGTGCTTCCTTTGCATTAGTACCCCAGGAGGGAGATTGAGCGGAATAACAAACACGGGCCAGCAGCTGTATGACGCAGTCGACATCCCAAATGGATTGAACCCATCTGTTGCTATTGCAATTCTGACATTCCGAGCATCTGCTGAATTAAGGGGGTGTTTCAAGTCGAAGTTCTTCCATGCCTCACCATCAGATGGATGTCCCATCTTTTCCCGTCCTAACTCGTCGACGTATCTCTTCCCTTTCCTGTGCCAAGTCATTTGTTTGGCAGACTCCTCGGACATGAAAAGCCGCTGCATTCTTTTTATGAATGAGAGGTACCGAAGAACCTTCACAGGGATTTTTCCCTGCGTCTTCCGACCATCAGGCAGCGTTTTCTCCTCATACCTAGAGGCCCCACAAAGGCTACAGTACTTGTCATTCGCATATTGTTTCCGGAACAACAGGCATCCTTTTGGACAACAATGAATCTTTTCATAATCCATGCTGAGCGATCCCAATAGTTTCTTCGTCTCGTGCATGGATTTTGGCAGACAATGCCCTTTGGGCAACATGTTACCAGATGTTGTCAGATTAGCTTCAAAGCCTGCACGGGTGGTGGAGAACTGACACTTGTCACTTAGTAGTTGAGCTACGGCATCGAGCTGAGAAACGTTTGCACCCTCGTATAGAGGCTTCGTAGCCGAGGCCATCGTCTCATAGAAAGCCTTCGCGGTTGGCTCTGGTTCCTCCGGTTCATCCGGTGCCTCCGGTTCACCCGGTTCCTCCTGTTCCTCCTGTGGAGGTGGCGAATCCGGCATGTAAGCAGCATGGTGATCATCTAGCATGTTTCTCAACCCATCGTACTCATTGCCATCGATCCGCTGCCGCATCACCCCAACTCTGAGACGTTCGTACTGATCAAATTTGACATGCGTGACGTAGTTAGGCGTATACCCATACAACCAAAGATGTTTAGTCATATCTTCCTTTCCTTGACGGTCACGATTCTTGCAATGAGTGCAAGGGCACCTTCCACGAACTCCTTTTGCCTTTGAACCACGCCCTAACTCCTTCACTAATATATTGGTCTTCATCTCCCACTCCTCTGTTCTTTTAATCTTATCGACACGGCCAGTGTACATCCACCCATTATCAGCCATCCTCTGCTTTATTGGGAGCGAAACAAGCACGCAGTCTTTTAATATGCACCAAGTAATAATAAAATGATTTAGTGTCACCAGATTAATTACGGTCAAATTTTAATCTTTACATCATGCAAGGGTTCACCTACACTTCTAATAGGAGGGCCTATCCCGCCCGAGTACGTGTAGATCGAGCCGTGTTCCATGTTCTACCCCGACCCGAGACGGAATTTCGGCAGCACCTCCCCGCTGTTCTTCAGAATACACGTCTCGAGCTTGTCAAGCCGAGAGGGTGTGCATCCGAAGAACAACAGGGAGGTGCTGCCGAAATTACGTCTCAGGAAGGGGTAGAACATGGAACACGACCCGATCTACACGTACTCGGACTGTCCAACAGGACAACCCGGAAGTGTTACGGTTATAAATATGCAAAGATGGACAATCCTGCATATTTATAAATTTGTAACCCTTCCGGATGGGATCTGACTCGGGTTACGCGACTGACTTGGTGATCTAGACCAAAATAAACCTATGCAGCAAGAGAGGCGAAAGATTTATACCCTCGAAGCGTGATCGGTGGCCGGAGAAGGTCGAGGACGTGCTCCGGAAGAGGGCGACAAAACAAAGGGCACCGAGGCGGCCCCTCCTCAGCTGGAGAAGCCGCGACGACGCGCGGGACCGACGGTGCTGGCTGGCGGGAAGCTACGTCATCTAAAAAGTACAAACAATCGAAATATATAAGCAAATATCCCTCCATTTTACCTAATAATTAAACATAAAACAGAATAAACCACAGAACGATGTAACCATATTAGCTAAACATAACACATATAGACAAGTAGCACAATAATACATAGGTAGCATGTATGATAAGTCTAGCAGTACAACAGGTAGCAAGATAAGTCTAGTAGTACGACAGGTAGGATGATAGACATCCTAAACTCGACTCGCGCCGGTGTCAGTGGCGTCGTCCAAGCGGTCCCAACAAGAGGACAGGCTGCTGCTAGAGTCCTCGCCCTGCTGCTGCGTGCCGGAGGGGCCGGCCTCGCCCTGCCCGCGCTGCTGCCGGCTCTCGCTGAAAACCTGGTACTGGACCGCCATCACCTGGGGATCAAGGAGGAGATCCTTGACCAAGGGGTCATCCTCCTCGCGCTGGTGGCGCGCCCTGAGCAGCCTCTCTGCCTGCCGGTGCTCCCTCTCCTCGGCCTTCGTCGCGATCCTCATGCCATCTGGCGCTAACAGATGCGCCACGCTCCGCTCATCCTCAAAGTTGAGGATCGCTCTCGCCCCAAAGTGCTGGACCGCCGCGCAGTCGTAGGCGCGGGCCGCCTGCCACGGGCACCTGAAAGTACCAAGCTGGATCTTCCTGTGATCCACTGTGATCTGAGCTGCCCAAGTCGGGATCTTCGTGGGTCTCCGATGAACACCACGAAACTTTCGCTCCGGCTCCGACATGATACTTAGTTAAGTAAAAGCATTTGATACACGGGTTAGTCATATATGAAATGAATATATAAAAACACTAACACCTATTTTCCTTCTATGATTGTCAACAACATTTTATTTGCTACATCTATCCCTAAATCATTTTGTTATTTTCTATTTTCTACCACTAAATTTCCATCTATAATTTCTATTGTGCTATTTTCTAATTTCTACCACTAATTTTCCATCTATTTTCCTCTTTTCTACCACTAATTTTCCTAAAATCCTACTCCTAAAATCACTAAATCTAAAATACACAGAAAATAGGGGAGAGGCGAGGAGCACCTGGCGGTGCGGAGGGTACCTGCGGCGAGGAGGGTAGCACGTCGAGGGGAGCGGCGAGGTTGCGGGGCCGGTGCGGCCAGAGGGGAGCACGGCGGAGGCGGGGCGAGTGGCGGCGGGGGTCGGGTAGGGGCTGGCGGCGGGGGTGGGTAGGGGCTGGCGGGTGGAGGGGGCGGGGTTGCCGGCTAGCGGGTGGAGGGGGCGGGGTTGGCGGCGGGGGGTTGGCGGCGGGGGTGGGTAAGGGCTGGCGGCGGGGCTGGGTAGGGGCGGGTGGCGGGGATGGCGGCTGGCGGGTGGAGGGGGCGGGGTTGCCGGCGGCGGGGCTGGGTAGGGGCGGGTGGCGGCGGGGTCGTGGCTGGCCGGAGCAGGGCGGCGGGGGAGCGGGGCAGCCGCGGAGCGGGTAGCCGGCCGAAGAAATGCGGATGGGTGGTCGAGGAGCTGTGGCGGGATAAGGATAAGGTGTAGGACATATGCCGTCGGCATAGGCTTTTCCTTTTTTTTTTTTTTCACTTACATCATCTTTTTTAATGTATTTATTTATTACTCTTATCACAAGTTTTTCCGTAGGCACATGGGAAACCAACTTTTATCACAAGTTTTTACAAGATTGCCCCCGTTTCGTCCGAAGTGCGAGTTTTCACCTCTAAGTGCAGAAACTCACTAGAGAGAAAGTGAAGCCGGTGATGTCGGTCACACCTAGGAGTAGATTCTTGGACATTTACAACACACAACACACTTGTATACATATGGTATGGCACAACCTAGGTTTTGGTGGGGTTCCGACGCTCCGGGGCCCCGCTTCGGCGAAACCCTGAATCCGCTGGAAAAACCCTAACGTTTTCGTCTACCCCCCTAGACGTGCGTCGAAAGGGGGTAGCCCAGTGGACTTTTTTGCCTGGTTGTGTTAGGTTAGGCCGTAGGCACATGGGAAACCAACTTTTGTCACAAGTTTTTACAAGATTGCCCCCGTTTCGTCCGAAGTGCAGTTTTCACCTCTAAGTGCAGAAACTCACTAGAGAGAAAGTGAAGCCGGTGATGTCGGTCACACCTAGGAGTAGATTCTTGGACATTTACAACACACAACACACTTGTATACATATGGTATGGCACAACCTAGGTTTTGGTGGGGTTCCGACGCTCCGGGGCCCCGCTTCGGCGAAACCCTGAATCCGCTGGAAAAACCCTAACGTTTTCGTCTACCCCCCTAGACGTGCGTCGAAAGGGGGTAGCCCAGTGGACTTTTTTGCCTGGTTGTGTTAGGTTAGGCCGTAGGCACATGGGAAACCAACTTTTGTCACAAGTTTTTACAAGATTGCCCCCGTTTCGTCCGAAGTGCGAGTTTTCACCTCTAAGTGCAGAAACTCACTAGAGAGAAAGTGAAGCCGGTGATGTCGGTCACACCTAGGAGTAGATTCTTGGACATTTACAACACACAACACACTTGTATACATATGGTATGGCACAACCTAGGTTTTGGTGGGGTTCCGACGCTCCGGGGCCCCGCTTCGGCGAAACCCTGAATCCGCTGGAAAAACCCTAACGTTTTCGTCTACCCCCCTAGACGTGCGTCGAAAGGGGGTAGCCCAGTGGACTTTTTTGCCTGGTTGTGTTAGGTTAGGCCGTAGGCACATGGGAAACCAACTTTTGTCACAAGTTTTTACAAGATTGCCCCCGTTTCGTCCGAAGTGCGAGTTTTCACCTCTAAGTGCAGAAACTCACTAGAGAGAAAGTGAAGCCGGTGATGTCGGTCACACCTAGGAGTAGATTCTTGGACATTTACAACACACAACACACTTGTATACATATGGTATGGCACAACCTAGGTTTTGGTGGGGTTCCGACGCTCCGGGGCCCCGCTTCGGCGAAACCCTGAATCCGCTGGAAAAACCCTAACGTTTTCGTCTACCCCCTAGACGTGCGTCGAAAGGGGGTAGCCCAGTGGACTTTTTTGCCTGGTTGTGTTAGGTTAGGCCGTAGGCACATGGGAAACCAACTTTTGTCACAAGTTTTTACAAGATTGCCCCCGTTTCGTCCGAAGTGGAGTTTTCACCTCTAAGTGCAGAAACTCACTAGAGAGAAAGTGAAGCCGGTGATGTCGGTCACACCTAGGAGTAGATTCTTGGACATTTACAACACACAACACACTTGTATACATATGGTATGGCACAACCTAGGTTTTGGTGGGGTTCCGACACTCCGGGGCCCCGCTTCGGCGAAACCCTGAATCCGCTGGAAAAACCCTAACGTTTTCGTCTACCCCCCTAGACGTGCGTCGAAAGGGGGTAGCCCAGTGGACTTTTTTGCCTGGTTGTGTTAGGTTAGGCCGTAGGCACATGGGAAACCAACTTTTGTCACAAGTTTTTACAAGATTGCCCCGTTTCGTCCGAAGTGCGAGTTTTCACCTCTAAGTGCAGAAACTCACTAGAGAGAAAGTGAAGCCGGTGATGTCGGTCACACCTAGGAGTAGATTCTTGGACATTTACAACACACAACACACTTGTATACATATGGTATGGCACAACCTAGGTTTTGGTGGGGTTCCGACGCTCCGGGGCCCCGCTTCGGCGAAACCCTGAATCCGCTGGAAAAACCCTAACGTTTTCGTCTACCCCCCTAGACGTGCGTCGAAAGGGGGTAGCCCAGTGGACTTTTTTGCCTGGTTGTGTTAGGTTAGGCCGTAGGCACATGGGAAACCAACCTTTGTCACAAGTTTTTACAAGATTGCCCCCGTTTCGTCCGAAGTGCGAGTTTTCACCTCTAAGTGCAGAAACTCACTAGAGAGAAAGTGAAGCCGGTGATGTCGGTCACACCTAGGAGTAGATTCTTGGACATTTACAACACACAACACACTTGTATACATATGGTATGGCACAACCTAGGTTTTGGTGGGGTTCCGACGCTCCGGGGCCCCGCTTCGGCGAAACCCTGAATCCGCTGGAAAAACCCTAACGTTTTCGTCTACCCCCCTAGACGTGCGTCGAAAGGGGGTAGCCCAGTGGACTTTTTTGCCTGGTTGTGTTAGGTTAGGCCGTAGGCACATGGGAAACCAACTTTTGTCACAAGTTTTTACAAGATTGCCCCCGTTTCGTCCGAAGTGCGAGTTTTCACCTCTAAGTGCAGAAACTCACTAGAGAGAAAGTGAAGCCGGTGATGTCGGTCACACCTAGGAGTAGATTCTTGGACATTTACAACACACAACACACTTGTATACATATGGTATGGCACAACCTAGGTTTTGGTGGGGTTCCGACGCTCCGGGGCCCCGCTTCGGCGAAACCCTGAATCCGCTGGAAAAACCCTAACGTTTTCGTCTACCCCCTAGACGTGCGTCGAAAGGGGGTAGCCCAGTGGACTTTTTTGCCTGGTTGTGTTAGGTTAGGCCGTAGGCACATGGGAAACCAACTTTTGTCACAAGTTTTTACAAGATTGCCCCCGTTTCGTCCGAAGTGCGAGTTTTCACCTCTAAGTGCAGAAACTCACTAGAGAGAAAGTGAAGCCGGTGATGTCGGTCACACCTAGGAGTAGATTCTTGGACATTTACAACACACAACACACTTGTATACATATGGTATGGCACAACCTAGGTTTTGGTGGGGTTCCGACGCTCCGGGCCCCGCTTCGGCGAAACCCTGAATCCGCTGGAAAAACCCTAACGTTTTCGTCTACCCCCCTAGACGTGCGTCGAAAGGGGGTAGCCCAGTGGACTTTTTTGCCTGGTTGTGTTAGGTTAGGCCGTAGGCACATGGGAAACCAACTTTTGTCACAAGTTTTTACAAGATTGCCCACGTTTCGTCCGAAGTGCGAGTTTTCACCTCTAAGTGCAGAAACTCACTAGAGAGAAAGTGAAGCCGGTGATGTCGGTCACACCTACGATGTATACTAATACATGGCAGGCAATGCAAAGGAATCCTTATCATGTGAGTATTTACCCTGTGATGGTTCCTACTCTTTGGGTGAGGAGCGCTCCCCGTGATGCACCCGCGGCCTAGTACGAGGCAGAAGTTAGTTAAATAAAAATGGCATGAGGACGATCGATCCAGCTGTAACCGGAGATTAAATAAAGATGTAACCGTCATACTTTTTGCATATTAATTTGATCTATGTTGCTTTTTGCATAGAGTATTTTTATGTGTACTTGTTGCTATGTGAAATGATGAACTTGATTTTCGACAAAAGTTTTACAAACATTCTTCACAAAAAGCACTTGTATACATATGGTATGGAACAACCTAGATTTTGGTGGGGTTCCGACGCTCCGGTATAGACAATTATTCGCGACGTTATTTTATGTGGGTGGAAACCGCTATTCGGCGAAGCTATGTACATAGAATATGAATAAAACATATTAAACTTAATTGAGCGTAATAAATAGATACATAAAAAATAAGATTAGGGTAAAATGTTAAAAAATGGTAGAGACCTGGCCGTCGGCACAGATTGCCGTCGACGTCACCTTAACCTCTGTGCCGACGGCTTCCTGTGTCCCGACGGGTGCCGTCGGGATAGAACATCTGTGCCGACGGCCGTTTCTTTGCCGACGGCCTTGTGGGCGGCTGATCCTCGTCCGCCCCTGTGCCGACGGCCCCGATAAATAGCCGTCGGCACAGGTTATGGCCGTCGGCACATCTGGCCCTTCCTGTAGTGACAGGTCGCGAGTCGCGACATCGGCGTCCCTGCAACCCGGTCCGCGAAAGACAATCGAAGCGGCGATGGGAGGCACAACGTCCAGGCGCCGCGTCCAGATGACGGCGGAGAACTGCTGTATTGACGACGACCAGCTGATCCCGAAGACGCCGTTGGGCTCCCACGTGGGCGCGAAAACGGTGCGTGGCTCTCACGTGCTCGAGATCTCAGGGTACAGCTTGCACCGGGAGCGATTCAGAGAGTTCGACATCATACAATCCGCCGTGTTCACCGTCGGCGGCTACGACTGGCAAATTGGGTTGTTTCCGTGCGGAGTCCTTGGCAAGGACTACGTATCGGCCTACCTCTTTTTGAACAGCAAGAACACGGACATCAGGGTGAGAGCATCCTTTCAGTTCAGTCTCGTCGACGTCACCGGATCTATGCTGCCGTATACCGCCACAGGGACACACGAGTTCGGTTCTGGCAGTATGTGTTGCGGCCATCATGATTTCATGAAAAGGAGCGAGCTGGAGGGGTCGCCTTACCTTCACGACGACCGCCTCACCATCGAGTGCGCCATCACCATTGTCAAGGATGTGAAACCGTTGCCCCCGGTGTCTGACATCATAGAGCATCTCAAGAAGCTGTTGCACCAGAAAGAGGACACCGACGTGATTTTCGAGGTTGAAGGAGTGGCCTTTCCTGCGCACAAAACGGTGCTCGCCATGCGTTCACCAGTCTTCAAAGCTAAGCTATATGGTGCGATGAGAGAAAAGGACATGAACCGGATCATCGTCGCTGACATGCAACCCGTTGTCTTTGAGGCAATGCTTTATTTTATCTACACTGATTCCCTGCCCGCCATGGATGATCTTGACCGTAATGACTACATCGACACTACTAGGCATTTGCTTGTCGCGGCCGATCGGTATGCAATGGAAAGGCTGAAAATTTTATGTGAAAGCATCCTTTGTGAGAACATTGATGTGAACACCGTGGTGACCACACTAGCTTTGGCTGATCAGCATCATTGCGGTAGGCTAAATGATGCTTGCGTTCAATTCATTGCCTCTTTGGATATAATGCAAATAAATGATGTAATGGCAAGCCAAGAGTATGCTGACCTCAAAGCAAACTGTCCTTTGGTTTTAGATGAACTGTGGAAGAAGACAAGGCTTGGCAGATCAAAGTCTTCGGTGCACATTGGTAGTTTAGTCACATAAAAATAGCTTGCTGCTTAGTTTACGTGTCTCTTGTTGAAAATATGAGTTGTTGCAGAGATGAGCTTGTTGCTTGGGGAAAAGCAGGAGTCAGAGGGAGAACCAATATCGCGAGAGAGTAGCTAGAGTGTGCGTTGTGGCGTTTGTACTAACTTTGGCAACAAAGGGTAGTACTTTCTTGTAAATGAGCTCTCTCTACTATAAAAATAGGGTACGCGAGTTGAACGAGCTCTCTCTTTCTTGGAAAACACGGTGAACATAATCTGGGTTTGAACGGTGAACATAGTACTTTCTTGTAAATGAGCTTTCTTGTAAATGAGCTTTCTCTTTCTTGGAAAACACGGTGAACATAATCTGGGTTTGAACGGATTTGAAAAAACTAGCTGAACATACTCTCGATTTGAACGATTTGGAAAACACGGTGAATGGAATTTGGGTTTTGAATGATTTGGACAAAATCTAAATTTGAATGATTTGAAAATCCGGGTGAACGGAATATGGGTTTGAACAATTAAAAACCTGATGAACGGAATCTTGGTTTGAACGGATTTGAAAAAACTAGTTCAACGAAATATGTGTTTGAACGATTTGGAAAACACGGTGAATGAAATCTGGGTTTGAACGGATTTGAAAAAACTAGGTCAACGAAATCTGGGTTTGAACGATTTAGAAAACACGGTGAACAGAATCTGGGTTTGAACGGATTTTGAAAAAACTAGGTGAACGGAATCTAGGTTTTGAACGATTTGGAAACAGGGTGAACGAATTCTGTGTTTGAACGATTTGGAAAGAACCCGGTGAACATAATATGGGATTTGAACGATTTAAAAACCCGGTGAACGGAATCTGGTTTTGAATAGATTTTTTAAACATTTATTAATTTGAACGACTATGAACAATTTTTTGGTAAGAACAATTATCTTATTTCAACTAAATATTTGTTTTGTATAAAAAAGAAAATACAAAGCAAAAAATTTAAAATAAATTTAATATAGAAATAGAAAAAGAAAACAAAAAAGAACCGAATTGACAATGAAAAATAATAGTAAAAGAAGAGAAGAAAGAAAACGAAGATTATTATTTTCTTCAAACTTGTGAACATTTTTTGTACCAAGTCAAATTTTTTTTTTTGAATCCGGGAACATTTTCAGAATCCATGAACGTAATTTTTTCTAAACCCATGAACGTTTACGGACACCATGAACGTATTTTTTAACCTCTGAACGTTTTTGAAACCGAGCGAACATTATTTTGAACCCGATGAATATTTTAAAAAATTAATGCCTTTTTATCCCGTGAACATGTTTTTTGAATTCGTGAATATAAATATGTTTTAACTCATGAACATTTTTTACGAACCTCCTCCTATAATCTGTATTGAACCTGAGAACAATTTTTTAACACGCAAACTACTATTTTTGGAACCCTTCGATCACTTTTCTGAGCCCGATGGAAACAGAAAAGAAATAACGAAATAAGAAATACATTAAAGAAACAAGTTATATGAAAAATAAAAAACAACTCTTTATAAAAATCTTGAAGAAATAGCATCTCTCTCATCTTGGACGGTTTCCCAAAACAGATTTTTTTATTTAATTGTTTCATCGTGAACAATTCTGTTATTTCAAACATGTATCAAATATAAACATATATGTTAGTTGAAAGATTTTTAAAAATCATTTTATTTGATTTTTTTGTAATATGAACATTTAGGTTATATGAACGATTTTTTAGCAATAACAATTATCTTGTTTGAACAAAAATTTGTTTATATTTATAAAAAGAAAAATATAAGACGAAAAAGAAAATAAATATAATTTAAATTATAAGCAGAAAAAGAAAAATAAAAGAACCGAATTGAAAAGAAAAAAGAAAAGAAGAAAAAATCGAACCAGAAACACCGTACGAAAGGAAAGTGTGAGAAAAAAGGCAGGCCACCTCCTCACGTGAAAGAGCTAAGGGAAAAAGTAATTTGGGCCGGCCCATTTACCGGCGCGCTGGGAGCGGAGCGCAATAGGCTCCGCGTTACGCGGCAACTAGGAAATGCCCTATTTATTTCCTGTTGGGCTGATCAGAACAACTAAGATTCCGATCAAATTTCCAGTCGCACCGGAGGAACTGCAGTCCGAGTTCGGGTCGAACCCCGTTTCCTTGCTACAAAAGTCGCTGCATCGTCTCTCCCGCTTCGCCGTCTTCTGCCAACGAACCCCAGGAACAAAAGTCGCGACATCCGCGTCCCTGCACCCGGCCGGTGGCGAAAGACAATCGAAGCGGCGATGGGAGTAACGACGTCCACACGCGGCCGCGTCGAGGTGACCGCGAAGAACTGCTCTATTGACGACGACCTGATCCCGAAGACGCCGTTGGGCTCCCACGTGGTCGCGAACACGGTGTGTGGCTCTCACGTGCTCGAGATCTCAGGGTACAGCTTGCACCGAGAGCGATTCAGAGAGTGCGACTGTGTAAAATCCGCCGTGTTCGCCGTCGGCGGCCACGACTGGCAAATTGGGTTCTTTCCCTGCGGAGTCCTTGGCTATTTCAAGAACTACGTATCGGCGTACCTCTTTTTCAAGAGCAAGAACAAGGACATCAGGGTGAGAGCATCCTTCCAACTCAGTCTCGTCGACGTCACCGGATCTATGCTGCCTTATACCATCCCAGGGACACACGAGTTCGGTTCCGGCACTAACGTGTGTTGCGGCCATCATGATTTCATGAAAAGGAGCGAGCTGGAGGGGTCGCCTTACCTTCACGACGACCGCCTCACGATCGAGTGCACCATCACCATTGTCAAGGATGTGAAATCGTTACCCGCGGTGTCTGACATCATAGAGCATCTCAAGAAGCTGTTGTACGGGAAAGAGGACACCGACGTGATTTTCGAGGTTGAAGGAAAGGATTTTCCTGCGCACAAAACGGTGCTAGCCATGCGTTCACCTGTCTTCAAAGCCAAGCTATATGGTGCGATGAGAGAAAAGGACATGAACCGGATCATCGTCGCTGACATGCAACCCGTTGTCTTTGAGGCCCTGCTTTATTTTATCTACACTGATTCCCTGCCCGCCATGGATGATCTTGACCGTAATGACTACATCGACACTACTAGGCATTTGCTTGTCGCGGCCGATCGGTATGCAATGGAAAGGCTGAAAATTTTATGTGAAAGCATCCTTTGTGAGAACATTCATGTGAACACCGTGGTGACCACACTAGCTTTGGCTGATCAGCATCATTGCGGTAGGCTAAATGATGCTTGCGTTCAGTTCATTGCCTCTTTGGATAGAATGCAAATAGATGATGTAATGGCAAGCCAAGAGTATGCTGAGCTCAAAGCAAACTGTCCTTTGGTTTTAGATGAACTGTGGAAAAAGACAAGGCTTGGCAGATCAAAGTCTCGCTGCACATTGGTAATTTAGTCACATAAAAATAGCTTACTGCTTAGTTTACGTGTCTCTTGTTGGAAATATGAGTTGTTGCAGAGATGAGCTTGTTGTTTGGGGAAAAGCAGGAGTCAGAGGGAGAACCAATGTTGCGAGAGAGTAGCTAGAGTGTGCATTGTGGCGTTTGTACTAACTTTGGCAACAAAGGGTAGTACTTTTTTGTAAATGAGCTCTCTCTACTATAAAAATAGGGTACGTCTTTGGTTGCTGTAGTTTTCCTTTAGAAGTGGTTATGTCTTTGGTTGTTGTCGTTGTCGTTAGTTTTTTTTTGATCTACTCCCTGAGCTCTTCTTCTAAGTTGTAAGACTTCGGCCTTTTCTTGGGCATGTTCTTTCTTCTTATACATGCAGCTCTGCTGAATGGTTCGAAAAAAAATCTCGTATTTTATGTAGAAATATAGTTTTGCACAAGAGTTCTCGCACGAAAATGAAGTCCAAGAACTACGCGAGACCATAAAATAAGGAAATGAGCTAACAAATGCAAGATTCAGAAAAGGATATATCTACCGCATTTTACAGGATGCATTTTCATAGTGGTAAAAGGACATCAGAATACAACACTACAGGACCACAAGACGCCGACGGCCAACCAGTACGCCGACGGCCAAATGTCGGGGCCGTCGGCGTACGATAGGACACATGGTTGCCCTGCAACCAGGCCGTCGGCGTACACAAACCATCGGCGTAGTCGCATTTACGCCGACGGCAGCCGTCGGCGAAACTTTGGCTGTCGGCGTAAGTTGACGACGCGCACCCCGGAAAACGGCCTCGCTGGGACGGCGTTATGGCAGGAGGTACGCCGACGGCAATGCCATCGGCCTATCGTATTATTTTTATTTTTTTATTCACCTTATTAAACTCTGTCCGTGGTAGCTCAGTGTGAAGGTCACATAAAATGACGTTGTGCGCGGGTTTTCCTTTTTTAGATTTTTTGGAATTAATTGTAGCAAATTTTGGTCTCACATGCAATGATAGCGCGCAAAATGTGCACCGCGGGGTCAACCGGAAGGAATCTTCCTAAACCTTCGTGGTATATGTGATGAAACATGACCAAGCAACTAGTCTTGGGACTTCCTACGGCCCACCCTAACACAACCAAGCAGCTAGTTCCACTTTGCTACCCTCTTCCGGCTTTGGTCAAGTTTGTAGACGATAAGTTGGACTTTTCTCCGGCTGGGCTAGGGTTTCGCTGGAGAGGGGGTCCGGAGCGTCGGGATGCCACCACAATCTAGGGGGTGCCATACCATGTGTGTACAAGTGTGTTATGGGTTTTGGATGGCAAAGATTCCACTCCGGGGTGTGACCTGCTTCACAGACATCCACTTCTCTCTAGCGAGTTTCACGACTTATAGCGTGAAAGTCCCGGATCAGATGAACCGGAGGGAATCTTGTCAAGAGTTGGGTTATACCTTTGTCTTGGGACTTCCTAGGGCCTACCCTAACACAACCAAGCAACTAGTTCCACTTTGCTACCCTCTTCCGGCTTCGGTCAAGGTTGTAGACGATAAGTTGGACTTTTCTCCGGCTGGGCTAGGGTTTCGCCGGAGAGGGGGTCCGGAGCGTCGGGATGCCACCACAAGCTAGGGGGTGCCATACCATATGTGTACAAGTGTGTTATGGTTTGTTTTGGTAAAGATTCCACTCTGGGGTGTGACCTGCTTCACAGACATCCACTTCCCTGTAGCGAGTTTCACGACTTATAGCGTGAAAGTCCCGGATCGGACGAACCGGAGGGAATCTTGTCAAGAGTTGGGTTATACCTTTGTCTTGGGACTTCCTAGGGCCTACCCTAACACAACCAAGCAACTAGTTCCACTTTGCTACCCTCTTCCTGCTTCGGTCAAGGTTGTAGACGATAAGTTGGACTTTTCTCCGGCTGGGCTTGGGTTTCGCCGGAGAGGGGGTCCGGAGCGCCGGGATGCCACCACAACCTAGGGGGTGCCATACCATGTGTGTAGAAGTGTGTTATGGGTTTTGGATGGCAAAGATTCCACTCCGGGCTGTGACCTGCTTCACAGACATCCACTTCTCTCTAGCGAGTTTCCCGACTTATAGCGTGAAAGTCCCGGATCGGACGAACCGGAGGGAATCTTGTCAAGAGTTGGGTTATACCTTTGTCTTGGGAATTCCTAGGGCCTACCCTAACACAACCAAGTAACTAGTTCCACTTTGCTACCCTCTTCCGGCTTCGGTCAAGGTTGTAGACGATAAGTTGGACTTTTCTCCGGCTAGGCTAGGGTTTCACCGGAGAGGGGGTCCGGAGCGTCGGGATGCCACCACAAGCTAGGGGGTGCCATACCATGTGTGTACAAGTGTGTTATGGGTTTTGGATGTCAAAGATTCCACTCCGGGGTGTGACCTGCTTCACAGACATCCACTTCTCTCTAGCGAGTTTCCCGACTTATAGCGTGAAAGTCCCGGATCGGACGAACCGGAGGGAATCTTGTCAATAGTTGGGTTATACCTTTTTCTTGGGACTTCCTAGGGCCTACCCTAACACAACCAAGCAACAAGTTCCACTTTGCTACCCTCTTCCGGCTTCGGTCAAGGTTGTAGACGATAAGTTGGACTTTTCTCCAGCTGGGTAAGGGTTTTGCCGGAGAGGGGGTCCGGAGCGTCGGGATGCCACCACAAGCTAGGGCGTGCCATACCATGTGTGTACAAGTGTGTTATGGGTTTTGGATGGCAAAGGTTCCACTCCGGGGTGTGACCTGCTTCTCAGACATCCACTTCTCTCTAGCGCGCGAGTTTCACGACTTATAGCCTGAAAGTCCCGGATCGGACGAACCGGAGGGAATCTTGTCAAGAGTTGGGTTATACCTTTGTCTTGGGACTTCCTAGGGCCTACCCTAACACAACCAAGCAACTAGTTCCACTTTGCTACCCTCTTCCGACTTCGGTCAAGGTTGTAGACGATAAGTTGGACTTTTCTCCGGCTGGGCTAGGGTTTCGCCGGAGAGGGGGTCCGGAGCGTCGGGATGCCACCACAAGCTAGGGGGTGCCATACCATGTGTGTACAAGTGTGTTATCGGTTTTTTATGTCCAAGATTCCACTCCGGGGTGTGACCTGCTTCACAGACATCCACTTCTCTCTAGCGAGTTTCACGACTTATAGCGTGAAAGTCCCGGATCGGTTGAACCGGAGGGAATCTTGTCAAGAGTTGGGTTATAACTTTCTCTTGGGACTTCCTAGGGCCTACCCTAACACAACCAAGCAACTAGTTCCACTTTGCTACCCTCTTCCGGCTTCGGTCAAGGTTGTAGACGATAAGTTGGACTTTTCTCCGGCTGGGCTAGGGTTTCACCGGAGAGGGGGTCCGGAGCGTCGGGATGCCACCACAACCTAGGGGGGTTCCATACCATGTGTGTACAAGTGTGTTATGGGTTTTGGATGGCAAAGATTCCACTTCGGGGTGTGACCTGCTTCACAGACATCCACTTCTCTCTAGCGAGTTTCACGACTTATAGCGTGAAAGTCCCGGATCGGATGAACCGGAGGGAATCTTGTCAAGAGTTGGGTTATAACTTTGTCTTGGGACTTCCTAGGGCCTACCCTAACACAACCAAGTAACTAGTTCCACTTTGCTACCCTCTTCCGGCTTCGGTCAAGGTTGTAGACGATAAGTTGGACTTTTCTCCGGCTGGGCTAGGGTTTCGCCGGAGATGGGGTCCGGAGCGTCGGGATGCCACCACAAGCTAGGGGGTGCCATAATAATTTTAAAAAAATAATAATTAAAAAAATTATTCAAAATGAACTAAATAATAATTTTTTTAAAAATACATAATTTTAAAAAAATTGTCTACGCCGACGGCAATGCTCGGGCTAGGTAAGAGAGAAACCCCCACCCCCGCGCACAGCTCGATCCCATCCCCGCCGCCTCCCTGCTCTCGCGCCCCACCCCGGCCGCCTCCTGCCCGGCCGAGCCGCCGGCCTCCTCCCGCCCCGGCCACTCCTTCCCACACCGGCGCTCCTCCCCGCCCCGCCCGCCTCCTCCCTGCCCCGGCCGCCTCCCGCACTTCGCATCCCGCACCCGCCCCTCCTTCGCCGCCCTCCACCTCTTCCTCTAGGCGCACCTCCACCTCTTCCCCCAAGCCACCGCCCGCCGGTGAAGCCCCTCCTCCGCGGCCCACCACCTCTTCCTCCAGGCCGCCGCCCGTCGACTCTCCTCCAGGCCGCCGCAACTCGTCCCCTTCATCCCCTCTCCGCACAGGCGCCCAGAGCCCCAGATCGAGGTTGACCTCAACGCCGGCCGCCGCACATCAGGTACATCTCCTTCACCCCCTTTCTTATTTGGCTGTAGTACGATGCCCAGGCAGTGGCGGAGCTCGAAAAAATTTCATGGGCGGGCCACGCTCAAAGAAATGTTTCAGTTGTTGTTGTAATCCATAAATATGAAGACCTTCTTCAACTTCAGTAAATATGAAGATAAATCAAGAACTGGAGGATGCCCTGAAAAGTAACCAGTGCATTTTCCCGAAGTACTTCATCATGGTTCTATTCTTGTTGTTCCATTTCAAGCAATGGCAGAGAATTGTTTGCTGGCACTGCAACATTCCCCCCATATCAAATTGGACAATGGTGGGCAAGAAGTTTGGGAAAGAAAGAAATATACATGCGCAAGAAAACTGGGGAGGAGTAGGCTTTGATTCATTTCTAGAATGCCGATGATTAAAATGATGTGGCGTACTACATGATATCCTGGTAGTTTGTGGAACCTTGTATCATGCACACATATAAGTTGTGTGCCTCCTACTTGGTTCCACAAAGCTATCAGGATTGCTAGTGTGTTTCCAATAATATTCTAAGTATGAGGCATAAATTGTTGTCTTTGTCTACCTTTTTTGAATCGATGCTATATAGTTTTAATTATGTTACTTTTAATTATTGCAGACATGTTCCAATTCATTCTTGTTTATAGTTTTGTATTCTCTAGAATGCCGATGATTAAATGTTGTGACACAGTGTGATCCAGGGGTGGGGCTAGCGAGCCTTGTGATATGAACGAGTGCACAAATCTCGTGCATCCTACTTGGCTCGCTGGCTCCATCCCTGAAGCTTGTGTGTCACTTCTAAGTATGAGCCATCATTCTTGTTTATAGTTTTGTAATGCCGATGATTAAAATGAGGTGACACTATGTTATTCAGGGGTGGTGTAAGTGAAACTTGTAATATGCAAGAATATAGAGATTCTGCATCCTACTGGTTTCGCTTACTCCATCCCTGAATTTGTGTGTCCAATCTAGTATATGAGATATATTTCTGCACGACGTGTGAACAATTTAGTTGCCTAACATTTTTATTTGTCCTTTGTGTTTCACGGATTAGATTGATTAACTGCTATGCATTTGAGGATTGCACTGAGTGCTTAGATCTATTCCTACATGTGATTGACCAAGATGAGCCAAGGCAAGGAATCTCGGCCTCCTTGGTGAAGGGGATGCGCCAGAAGAAGGCTACTAAAAGTGGAAGAGAACCTATTCCGAACCCGCGTTACCTGTCTGACAGTGGTGAGAGAGGAGGTGCTGGACGAGGGGAGCAGCTGATGCATTTCCTCCGAGGGGACGACGTGCAGGACGAGGGCGAGGTGCAGGACGAGCATGAGGTGAGGGAGGATGAGGGCGAGACGCAGGAAGAGCACGAGTTGGGGGCGACGTGTCTTCGGACATACCCTCCGCTTCTGGCGACGTGGCTTCCGAGGAGACGAAGTCTCCAGACGAGGGGACGGAGTCTCGAGACGAGGAGACAGGAGCCTCCGCGCCACAGAAGAAGCCAAAGATTCGTGGGGAATCCTTGATTCCCGGAGGAGTCAAAGGAACCGGCTACCGAGGAGGAGAAAATCCTCATTGTGCCTAATGAGGTTAAGTAAGTGACTATACTAATTTTGAACATGGTCATTTCATTGTGGTCAGGACAATTTGACATGTACTAATGTTTGATTATTGTGCAGCAATTGGACATATCCTGCGGGAGCCCGTGCGCCTAACAGCTTGGTTGGAGCTTTGATTAGGAAGTATTGGCCGCGCTTGTACTCTACGGTCCCCAACGGCGAGACGAAGCTAGCCACCCATTGGGTAGACTATGAGGCCGCCGATCACGCGAGCTTCAGGAAATGTTCTGACGCCGTGATCACCAAGTTTTGGGTAAGGTGAACTTTTTGAATTTCGTTCATAGTTGATGACCCCACCACTAGTACAGAACAAACACATCGGAAACGGGCCAAAAAGCCCATCGGCAACGGAGAAAGGGTCCGTGTCCCCGCCTCTGTCACTGATGTGAAGCCTCACAATGGCAACGGAGATTTTGATCGTTTGCAATAAGTTTTGCAACGAGCATAATATATAATCGTTGCCTTTAGTCTTTACATCAGATACGGAGATTAGTTTTTGACCGTTTGTAATGAGGGCTAAAGGAAAAAAAAAACCGGTGACGCCTGCTTCGCCGTCGACGGAGCCCTGTGGTTCCTGCTTGACGGCCGCCGGTTCTTCACCTTCCTCTTCGCCCAGCTTCATTACGTGGTCTTCTTCTACCAATTTAGTACTGCACAAAAGTCTTGCTCCTGGAGGCGCCGGCTTCAGTGGACCGTGTGGACGGAGCCCCGCTCCTACGTCTTCACGGCCGCCGCATAGTCTCCAGGTTTCCTCCTCGCCCAGAAGGAGATGAAAAAAAATCAAAATGTAAGCTCCTTCATCTCTATACACAAGACATATGCTTCTTCATCGGCATTACAGAAAATATAGAACTAATTACAACTAGAACATAGCCTAAATAATATCTCATATATAGGTAGATTGGACACACAAATTCCAGGGACGGAGCTAGTGAGCCAAGTAGGATGCACAAGATCGGTATTTGTGCATACCACAAGGATCACTAGCGCCACCCTCGAATCACACAGTGTCAACTTATTTTAATCATCGGCATTACAGAAAATATAGAACTAATTACAACTATAACATAGCCTAAACAATGCCTCATATATAGGTAGATTGGACACACAAATTCCAGGGATGGAGCTAGTGAGCCAAGTAAGATGCACAAGATCGGTATTTGTGCATACCACAAGGATCACTAGCGCCACCCTCGAATCACACCGTGTCACCTTATTTTAATCATCGCCATTACAGAAAATATAGAACTAATTACAACTAGAACATAGCCTAAACAATGCCTCATATATAAGTAGATTGGACACACAAATTCCAGGATGGAGCTAGTGAGCCAAATAGGATGCACAAGATCGGTATTTGTGCATACCACAAGGATCACTAGCGCCACCCTCGAATCACACCGTGTCACCTTATTTTAATCATCGGCATTACAGAAAATATAGAACTAATTACAACTAAAACATAGCCTAAATAATGCCTCATATATAGGTAGATTGGACACACAAATTTCAGGGATGGAGCAAGCGAGCCAAGTAGGATGCACAAGATCGATGTGTATTTGTGCATATCACAAGGATCACTAGCGCCACCCCCAGATCACACGGTGTCACCTAATTTTAATCATCGGCATAACAGAAACAAAGCTAAAATCTATGTGTAAACAATGCCTACTAAAAACAGAAAAATCTATGGATAAACAATTAGCTACTTACAACTAGAAAACAGCTAAAATCTATGTGTAAAGAATGCCTACTAAAAACAGAGCAAATCTATGGATAAACAATTAGCTACTTACAACTAAAAAACAGCTAAAATCTATGTGTAAACAATGCCTACTATAAACAGAGCAAATCCATGGATAAAAAATTAGCTACTAACAACTAGAAAACAGCTAAAATCTATGTGTAAACAATACCTACTATAAACAGAGCAAATGTATGGATACACAATTAACTACTTACAATTAGAAAACAGTTAAAATCTATGTGTAAACAATGCCTACTAAAAACAGAGCAAATCTATGGCTAAAAAATTAGCTACTTACCATAATGCCTAATAAGAACAGAGCTAATCATCTGAAACGAGCAAAAAGAAGTGCAAAAAAAAAATCCTACTGAACTGGGGTCTTAAATTAGGCGAGGCGGGCTCGCTTAGCGTCGCTGCCGGCGACGGAGCTAGCGCCGGCCTCCCCTGGCGGCGCCTTGCCCTCGCTGTGGACCAAAGAGAGGGCTATGGCGGCCCGGAGGTCAGACTGGTAGACCGCCTCCTCAACGCGTTCGACTTGGGTCGAGGCCTCGGAGAGGAGGACTGCCGCCTCCAGATCGGCCTCGCCCTGACGACGCTTGGCGTCATCGCGCTCGAAATCGGCGCAGTAGAGTCGGCAAGCGATCTCCAGATCACGATCCTCTTCCTCTTCCTTGTCGTCGGAGGACGAGGACGAGGAGGAGGAGGAAGACGGATGGTTCAGAAAGCGAGGACAGCGGTGGGGTACATCGCCTGGCGGATCTCGCGGTAGCTGCAATGGCGGCCAAATGAGCGGGTGCGGCCGGAAGGGTGCGGATCGCTGGAGCCTTCGCCGTGCTCTTCCTACGGACGAGCGCCAAGGGTGCGGGACCGGCCCGCGGGGGGCGGAGCGGCGGCGGCCTTTTCCGCAAGCTCGTCCCGCAACACCAGCTGACGCTGTTGCTGCCTGAAGGCTCGAGGGTGGAGCGGCCACGGCCGCTGCCGCGATGGCCGGATCTACCAGCGCCGACGGTGGAAACCATGCGAGAGAGTGGAGAGAGAGGAGACTGTGCGGCGGCTAGGGTTGGAAGTGAGACAGTGAGAGTGAGAGTGAAGGGATAGTAGGCTCTTATAGGCCGCGGGCTGTCGGGCTGCTTCTAATGGCAACGGAGACGAAATTGTCCGTGTGCGATGAGCACACATCGGTAACGGAGGTAAACTAACCTCCGTTGCCAACATATATTCCACTATTCACCTATTGCCTTTGTTGTGGGCCTGCTTTACGGCCCAGTGCGGGCACGCGGGGGATGTCACGATTCTCCATCGCCTAACTCCTGCCGTTGCCATAGAGGGGTATCGGATGTGTCGTTCTGTACTAGTGCACCATGCTCTCACAATTTGTTTTTTATGCATGATTAAAGAAATTCTATAGGGTCCTTCCTGAGCATCGGGCCACGGCGGACAAGACTTTGCTGGGGGCTTGTAAGAAGTTGGCACGGCAGCAGTTCTACAATATAAAGCATACATCCATCAATCATTTCAGTTCTGAGAAGTCAGGCAAGATGGCGCCGAAGCATGAGATTGTGAATGGACACCTGATATGACCCTGGATGATTACATGTCGGTAAGTAAATTGTCAATGAGATAACATGTTGCTGCTAAGTTGCAATTGCATTATCTGTTCTTCACATGAGTATTGTTTTTTCAGGTTATGCCCCAGTGGGCCTATGGTAAGGCAGACGCGTGGGAGGCGTTGGCGACGAGGTGGCTTGGGCAGGACGCCGACTTCAAAGCCGTGAGCGAGCGGAACAAGGCAAACCGCGGGAGCGGGGGGACACATTGTGCGGGAGCCCGCAACCATGATCGCTTCAAGGCAAAGCTGGTATATATATATATATATATACATGGAACAACCTTTATTTATTTCCCCACATGTTCCTACTTGATACGCATAACACTTCTTTGGCAATGCAGGAGGCCGATACCGGGGAGCCTGGTACGGACATGCAAGCATGGGAGAAGATGAAGATTAAGAAGCTCGATCTATCCCAGCCTCAGCCCTCGCTTCCCGTTTACTTCGGCAGTGGCAAGGAGAACATAGATAGGTACTGCTCGACGTTCATAGGTTTTAATCCGGAGGTGGATAAGCCGATGCAGCATGCCACCGACAAGAGAGCGTTGGTCCTGGCTGGGCACGGTTGGGAGCATGGCCGTTTGCCCTATCTTGATGCGGTAATCCTGCGTACTCCGGATTTGGGCCTCACGCGTATGAAGGCTACCCTCACCGCCGACGACCCCCCTGGCCTGCCTCCTCGACAGCCTTCCCGAGCTCGCCCCGATGTAAGTTTTTCTCAATTTCATTCTCTTTCCGACATTCGTTCCTAAGTGGCTAAGTTGACGAGATTCGTTGTATTTTGAAATTGTAGCCTGATTTCGGGGCGGCCTACGATGCCGCTTATGCGGACTATGCGGCGGCGTATCACTCGTGGCTGCAGAGGAGAGCGGCCTATGACGAGTGGGAAGAGTTGCGCGATGCTGTAAGTTTCAACCTTTATATTTGCAAAAGATGACAAGTCCCATTTCCTCTAGGTTGAACCTTTTTTTCTACAACTCCTGACATCTAAACTATCTTGTAGGCGACCGAGAGGTTTTTTTCCACTGGAGAGCGGGATCCGCTGGCAGAATGGCCAGCTAGGGTGGGGATGCCGCCCATGTGCCCATCGAGGGATGCGTTCGCTCGCACATACAACGCAAGGGCTCCGGTAAGTTATTTGCCAAATCAGTTGTTACCGCCATACTATGCTTTCCAAGTTGCTAACTTGGACTCAAACATGTAGGGATCGGGATGCTCCAGGACTGCACCCTTTGGTCGTGCTTCTGACTCGCCGACTTCGACGCGCGCGCTCATGGAGCATGGCAGTGGTGGTGCCTCGCCGAGTTCGTCGCGCGAGACCACACCGTCTCGTGGCTCGCCGGGTTCCGCGTGTGATTCGACGGCGGCTGCCCCACATGGTCGGTCGCCTATTCTCACGCGGTCAGATATCGGTACCTCGAGCTCTCAGGAGATGTAGGATATGTTGGGTGTTCCGGCTGTGCTTGTATGAATGCTATGAATTCGAATTATGTTAGGTGTTCCGGCCTATGTTTGTGTCATTTGGAGTTTGTATGATGGTTTGAATTATACATATGACGTTCTGTGATGTTTTAAAATTTGTGCAATTTTAATTGTATTTGAAATGTGCTAGAAACAAGCAGCAAGAAACTGCAAAAACAAAAAAAATATGGTCAACATACGCCGACGGCAATGCCGTCGGCGTAGGATACCTCCCAGGCGCACAGGAGGTCGCAGGAAGCTGCCACGTTGACACATACGCCGACGACATCGTCATCAGCGTATGGGGAGCTAACGGAATGGCCGGATGTCGTCTTGTGGGTCCCACCACCACGTACGCCGACGGGGTACACATACGCCGACGGCCGGGTGGGTACGCCGACGGGGCGAAACGCCGACAGGTCTACGCCGACGACCACCGTTGGGCTTTGGCTACGCCGACGGCTTTCTGGTCTACGCCGACGGTTTCCGGCCGTCGGCGTCTCGCCAGATTCCCGTAGTGCAACTCACAGTACAACTCACAATACTACGCGAGGCCATAAATGAATGAAGGAAACTGTAAGCTAGCAGATCACGTAATATTATCAGGTAATGCATAACACAACTCACAGTACATTTGATGTTCTCTAAGAAGTAGTAATATCAGGGATCATCTGTCAACTAATTATATCAGAGATCAACCAAGCAAAGGTTCAACTAATTTACCTGCATTTGCCAATGTCACTGAGGTTTTAGCTTTTGTGGAAGTATCGAACATGGGTTGGCAGAATTGAGCACATGCGACGAGCGTGGAAGTTAGAAACAGCGGCTGCAGTTATGAACTAACATGACATGTTTGGAATTTCGAAACGAAAGTTACAGTTATAAGCTATCATGCAAAGATAAAGCCACTTGATGACAGAACAGACCGAGGGCATAAGAGCAAGACATTTCCACAATACATCTTCTAAAGACAACTTACACAAAAGGAGGCCACAATGTGCATAGGAACCAAAAGCATCGAAACGTTTTAGCAGCAGATAAGCCACAAGGCATCCATGGCATGTACATACATTTGGTGTATTTTTAGCAAGTGCCTTAAAACTAAAAAAACAACTTTAGTCATGAATTTTGAAAACGTATATTTTTTTAGCATAGAATTATTGCTATGAAATTTAAACATCACTGTTTGTCAGACGAAAATTCAACAGGGCACCTACATAGTCTAATTGTTAACATTAATCAATGTTAATGTTATTAGAAATAAAATATAAACAACAACTTTGACCACGATTTTTTTTGCTATAATTTGTAGCATAGATTTAGTATTATGAAATTAAAAAAACACTATTTGTCACAAGGAAATTCATCAGCAAACCTATATAGTTCGATCTGACCATTATAAATGTTATGTAAGTTATTAGAAAGTAAAACACTGTGCAGATGTGGCCCAAAAAACTCAAGATGTTAGGCAGATAGTTAAGAGCCTAATGGCCTGCTTGGACAAATAGTATTCCTTGATAAAGGTCTGGTACGTAATTTAAATTTGACTTATGACGTGGGCCTACCTATCGGGTGCCCCACCATGAAGATACCTGGTGCACGCAAGGACTAGGGTCCGACGGACGGCCTACTAGAAAACAACATTCAAGGCCACGAAGGGGGCCCAAAGAAGACATAGTGCGCCCCAAGGAAGGTGTAAGGTGTAGTACAGGTCGGTAGAGACTTGTCTTACCTGTAACCTAGTTGGTTGCGAACTCCCGAGACCCAGCCTCCAATATAAAGGCTGGGAGGGCCGCCGATCTAGGACAAGCTCATACTCCACCACCAAAACCCTAGGGAGTTCGACATCTCGCCGGGATCACCATTGTAATACACTAGTAGAGAACAGGGCATCAGTACCGGTCTTATTAGGCCTTTAGTACCGGTTGTGCAACCGGTACTAAAAGGTCGAGACTAAAGGGTGCCCCTTTAGTACCGGTTGTTTATACAACCGGTGCTAAAGGACGCACGCTTTTGTAATCATCTTGATCTTTCCTTAATGAGTCCCAGACTTCAACTTCTCCTTCCTCGAGTCTAATGATTAGCAGAATGAAGTGGTACCTGCGCACATTTATATACGCAGGTATTCAGAACTCATCAATTACACTTAATATCGGGAAAGCAAAATAGAATGTGTACAAGACAGTAACACTCACCCGACGTTGTAAGGACAAAGTATTTCCTTTCTGGTACTTTGTCGCTTAAAACACGTTAGCAAAACGTTCTCTGTTTCCTGGGCATACAGAGGACTTTGTACGGTGACTTCATGAACTTTATCCGGGTCAATGAACCCAATGTCCCAGATTCCTCCCATTCGGTATTCACGAATCTTCATTCTGCATAATAGCGTACAAAAGAATGTTGTGAGGATAATTACAAGCAATGAATGAGCTTAACTATAAATAATTAAATTACACGAATAAATTACTTACAGACAATAGCAGCTGATGATAGATTTGTCGAGAGCAAGTTGATTGTACATCTGAAAAAGTTCGGAGAACGCAACCTCCACACCATATTGTCGGAAGAAGTGTTGTTCCTTAACTCCCGCCATGAGACACATTTTCCCTTCTTTTGCGGCGGCCATGTACCAGTTATGCAATTTATATAACTGTGTTGTTAGAGCACTCGGATTTTCGACCAGAGGCAGCCCGAGTTCAAATTTATATTGAATTGTTATCTGCGCTATGGGGCAACCTGTGTCGCCAATGACAACTTCTCCATGCTCGATTTCCCGAGCTTCAGAAGGCACAATGAGTGGGGCGATCGATTGTGCTTCTTGTTCTCCGAGTTGGGCAACTCTGTTCCCGCACGCTTTTTCTTGCTCCATCTGTGAGGAAAGTACCTTTTCAATACCTCGCTCATAGTCTGAAAGGGGCGGTGGTGGAGGGTCATATAGGTTGTCAACGGTGTGATCTTTTACCTCAGTTGGTATAGTCTTTAGAAGTTCCTACATGGGGTCCAGTCTTGCCTCCAGTCTTTCCTTTTTTTCTGTTCAAAAAAGGCTCTCGCCTCTTCACGTGTGCTCACTTCTAATTCCTCCTGAGTCATCTCGCCAGCTAACTTCTCAGGAGCCTTGACTTCCTTGGGTTTTTTTGCACGTTTCTTGACAGGGGACGACGTGAACAGCTTCCGCTTTGTCAAACTACTAGTGGGCGCAACAGTCGGCTGACGGGACGGCGCGGGCGATGGACTCGCGGTGGGCTCCCAATCATCGGGGGAGGAGGGTGGACTTTGCTGTGGTGAATTTCTAACCGGAGGAGTCGGTGGCCTTGGCGCCGAGTCTAGAAATTTGATATATTTCTTCTTCCATAGAACGATACCAAGTTCGACATCTCCCAATGTCTTCTCGCCTTCAGCTCCGGGAATGTCAAGATGGATTGAGCTGAATCCCGACATAACTTTCGTCACCCCGACACGAGCAAATCCAGCCGGAATCTCACCAAAATAGAAGGTTGATCAAGTTGATGCGGTAAAGCATAGCCATTCGCCACCGAAAACTAATGTTCTTCATTGGCGCATGTAACTCACAATTTGTCTTCTCCGTGATATCATCCACGGGGTAGCGCGCCGCCGACGGTTCATCAACTGGTTCATCAACTGCAGGATCTTGTAGCTGCGTGGAAGCCACGCTGCTTTTCCGCTGAGATGGGCAGACATCGACTGCATAATCTTCTACTCGCGGCTGAGATTCCCTTTGCTGGGTAATTAAGGCCAGTTGCTCCTTCACATCCTGCATCTGGCGTTCTAATGCAGTAAACCTCTCCGCCTCCCTCTTCTTACCTCTGCAATGTTTTCTATAAGTTGCAGCGTGCTCCGGAAACCCTTCAAGAAAACCAACCCCGCCTCCTCTGCCTCGACATCGTCCCCAGTGTTCTTTATTCCCGAGGACGAGTGAAAGCTCGTCGTCCTCTCTATCGGGAACATATTTTCCCTGTCGGACTAGTTCTATTGCGTCAACTAGTTTTTTGGTGACTCTTTTAATTATTTTCTTCCATTTTCCCTTTGCAATAATTAGCCCTGTGTTTGGGTCCAACACTGCCCCATGCGCGAACAACCATAACTTGGACCTGTCGGGCCAGTCATCTGTCTGTGGAATGATTCCTTTTTGACGCAGCTCGTTTTCATAGGCTTCCCACTTAGGCACGGCAGTCTTGTAGCCACCTGAGCCCAAACGATGGAAATATTTCTTCTTCTTAGCATTCAACTTATTTCGTTTCGATCGGGCCACAGCGACGGCCGATTTCTTATACGCCACAAATTCAGGCCAGTCATCTTTTAGCTTATCTAGATGTCCAGTGAAATCTGGAGTTTTTTCTCATATTTTCTTCACAATGATTTCTTCCAGTTGTTGAATTGCTCGGCCATCTTGCTAAGAGTCCACTCCTTGACTTTATCCTTCCTCCTCTGTGGGAGATCTGCCGGTAGGCTGAAATAACCCAATATCGACTACCAAAGGGTTTCTTTAATTCTGTCCTCGACATATTTTGCGCCAATGTTTTTTTTCTTCGGCTCATTCCATTCTGCAACGGTGATCGGGACCATGTCCCTTACAAGAAATCCGCATTGAGCTATGTATTTAGTGGAGATTCCATCGGGTTTCTCCTGTTTGCCTTTTATGCTAACTTCGTCGATCGACAACTTTGCACCATCCGGCAGCTTTAACCCTTGGGCTGGGCCTCGTTTACGGATTGTCGACGTAGATCCAGAGGGCTGAAAGAAAAATGTTTCGTTAATAAGTGCGCATATAAATCAATTAATGCATCTAGCTAGTGATCAACAAGACTTAATATATACCTTGCCGGAGTTTTCTAACGACACTTCTTTTCGTCATCGTCTCTGAAGTTTTGTAACTCAAGTCCCTCACCGGAGTCGTTCAAGCATTTCGCGCTGAAATCTTCGCTTCTTCGTCGGAATCTTCTCCATCGGAATTGGGTCCAAGTGTCTTATCAAATATAAGTGCTTGAAAGCGTTCTTCTTTCTCCAAGTCTCGGATGAAGTCTGGGGCGTCGATGATGGGGGCATCGTCCTCCATAGCTCAATGTCGCTGCAAATTTGTAATTCGAACTTAGCTAAAATGACTTAGCAAAATTTTCAAACTTAGCTAAATTTTCAAACTTTGGTACTAAAATTTTCTAAGTTAGCAATATTTCAAACTTAGCAATATTTCAAACTTATCTAAATGACTTAGCAATATTTTCAAATTTTTTCTAATAAATAAAACTACACTAAAAAAGCCGGAGTTTTCTAATAAGTAAAACTACACTAAAAAAGCCGGAGTTTTCTAATAAGTAAAACTACACTAAAAATTAAAACTACACTAAAAAAGCCGGAGTTTTCTAATAAGTAAAACTACACTAAAAAAATTATAACTTTGCTACATTTTCAAATTTTCTAACTTTGCAAAAATATATTAACTTTGCTACACTAAAACTTTCAAATATTAACAGTTTTCTAATATTTCAAATTTTCTAACTTTGCTACACTAAAACTACACTAAATTTCTAACTCAACTAATATTAACATGTCAACTAAAATTAAAAAAAAATGAACACTACTACTAAAATTTTCTAACTTTGATAAATTTCTAACTCAACTTAAATTTACTCAACCTAAACATCACTACTAAATAACAGTACTAAAAACAAAAAAAATTAACACTACTAATTAATCTAAAGAACAGTACTGAAAAAAAAAGAAAAAAAACTAACCTTGGAGGCCGGCCGGAGCAGGGCTACGCGCGGCGGCCGGAGCAGGGTGGATGCCGCGCCGGAGCAGGGGCGGCGGAGGTCGACGCGGCGAGGTGGCGCAGCCGCCGGCCAGAGCAGGGTCGCGTCGAGGAGGAGACGCCGCGCGTGGCGGTGCGGTCGACGGCGTGGATGGCGGCGTGGTTGGATGGCGCGACGGAGGGCGGCGTCGGGGCTGGGCGCGCGGAGGCCGGGCCGCGTGGCGGAGTGTGGCGGCGCTGTTGACGGCGTGGAGGGGCTCGGTGGAGGGCGTCCGCGGCGGAGGGAGGCGACAGGCACGGCTGGCCGGAGCAGACGTCTGGAGCAGAGGAGCGCGGAGAAGACGATGTGGGAACGAATCGGCGTGGCTATGTGTTTAAACTGCCCAGAGCAGACCTTTAGCACCGGTTGTGCTCTACAACCGGTACTAAAGGGTCTTTAGTACCGGTTGTAGATTACAACCGGTGCTAAAGGTCAATTTTGGGCCGCGCAAAAATTCGCGCGCGAGGCCCAACCCTTTAGTACCGGTTGTAGATTACAACCGGTACTAATGGGCCTTTTATTTGTTTTTTATTTTCTGCTTTTTCTATTTGGTTTCTGTTTTGTTTTTTCTATTTGGTTTCTGTTTTGTTTTTTTCTCTAGTTTCTATTTATTTTATATCTATGTAATTTAATTGTCTTAAAATATTTAATAATTATCTATTTATTTTAGAAACATCGTTAACACCAACGACGTCAATTCTCTAGTTTCTTTTTTCTTTCTTATGTTTCCTATTTTTTTTATCTATTTAGTTTCTATTTTGTTTTTTTCTCTAGTTTCTTTTTCTTTAATGTATATTTAATTTAATTGTCTGCAAAATTGTAATAATTATCTATCTATTTGTTTTCTATAAAAATAGACCCGAGCTATGTAACTAGATTAAATAAAGATGTTTGAATATGAATTTGAATAACTTGTGCATACTTTTGAATCTGACAAAAACAGACCACACAGTTACATAAAAGGATACATTATTACACATCACTAATAGTTACATAAAAGGATACATTATTACACATCACTAACAGTTACATTACTACATAAACGCACCACACAGTTGCATAAAAGGATTAGGAGGAACAACGGGAGGAGCCAGCCCCGTTCGCGGCCGCCCGATTCTCGCGCGCACGTTTGCGACGGAGGGCAAGATCCATGGAGGATGAGTCTTTCAGCGCCCAATCCAGCTCGGAAGCCTCCTTCGCCTAGAGCTGGCAGGCAGTTCTGGCTCGCTGTACACGGTCGTCGTGGATGGACTGGAAGGAGGCTTCAAGGGCCTCCTGCATCTGCGGCCGCCGCGCTCTTCCCCATGGTCGCTCCAGTCGAAGTCGGCGTCGTCGTCGTCATCCTCCTCGTCGGGAGGGGCGGCGGCGACTGGTGGAGGTACGGCCGCGGATCCCCACGCCACCCCTGCGGCGTACGCATCCTCGTCGGGGTCAGGGACGTCGGACCACGCGCGCTCGTACGTCCTCCGCACCTCCTCCGGCACCGGAGCAGGAGGCCGGTAGGAGGGCATTCCTCTCCACGCCGGGCTCGTGGGCATACGGCGGGATAGGCTCCCGCGGTAGCGCCCAAGCGCGCTCTGCCGAGCACGCTCGACCTCGTCCAGAAGACGCTGCGGCGGGCGTGGCGGATCCATCTCGTGGAGACGATGCGTTTGTGGCTAGGAATGGTGGATTAGGGTTTACCCCGTCGGCGACAATATAAAAGACCTCCAGGGCAGCGCTAGGGGAAGACACGTGGCTAGGGCAGCGCTGGGGGAGGACACGTGGCTCCGCAAAGCCCGACTTTAGTCCCGGTTGGGATCGTGTGTTTCTTTCAAGCGCTTGTGAGACGTTGGATCAGGGGTGAGCCCGACTTTAGTCCCGGTTGGTGTTACCAACCGGGACTAATGAAGCACACGGATCGTGTGTTTCTTTCAAGCGCTTGTGAGACGTTGGATCAGGGGTGAGCCCGACTTTAGTCCCGGTTGGTAACACCAACCGGGACTAAAGAAGCACACGGATCGTGTGTTTCTTTCAAGCGCTTGTGAGACGTTGGATCAGGGGTGTGTTTCTTTGAGGGATTGTGAGCTGTTGGATCAGCAGTATCACGACCACTTCATGAGCCACATGACCCGGTTGGTGTTACCAACCGGGACTAAAGAAGCACACGTACCCTATATATAGCCCAACTCCCGGAATTCCAGCGTCACTCACTCACTCACTCACACAAAACATTCCAGCGTCACTCGGAGAGGCATCTTTGGGCAACCAGCGGCAAGACGTCTCTGATGACCTGCGACCGTTCCAAACGGTTGCAGATCATCAGAGATGTCTTGCCGGACGGTTGTAGATCATCAGAGACGTCTTACCGCTGCTTGGATCGAAGTGGCGCTCAAACACAAAACATTCGGGTTCCCTAGCTACGTCCTGCAACCGTTTGGTCCAATCCAAGCAGCGGCAAGACGCTCTGATGAGTAGCAACATCCCCAACACTTGTTGCAAATCATCAGAGACGTCTTGCTGCTCTCTGGATCGAAGGCCGATTTGCCGTCTCACGACCACGCGATTGTGTTGGTAAAACTGCAGCTGATTGACATAGTGTTTAGATCTCTCTTCTGAGTTTTCAGGACATAGTTACATAAATGGTTTAATACATTATTACACATCAGCAACAACATCCCTATCTAGTGTTCACTTTTTCTTCTTGTGTGTCCCTTTCTTCTGATTGCGCCGTAGCCATGGACATTCTTCATCATTTAACACGATGCTTGGGTCAGTTTTCACTTTGAAGGGCGGAATTTCATCAAACTTATTGTAATCTTCTGACATGTCTGTCTTGTCCTCCACTCCCACGATGTTTCTTTTTCCTGAAAGAACTATGTGGCGCTTTGGCTCATCATATGATGTACCGGCTTGCTTATCTTTTCTTTTTTCGGTCTGGAAGACATGTCCTTCACATAGAAAACCTGAGCCACATCATTGGCTAGGACGAATGGCTCGGTGCGGTACGCAAGATTCTTGAGATCCACTGTAGTCATTCCGTACCGCCGGTCTATCTCTACCCCGCTTGACAGGTTGACCCATTTGCACTGAAACAAAGGGATCTTAAAAGAAGGTCCATAGTCAAGTTCCCATATCTGCTGTATGCAACCATAATATGTGTCATTTGTCCCATCGTCGTTTGTTGCATCAAAGCGGACACCACTGTTTTGGTTAGTGCTCTTTTTGTCTTGGGTTTCCGTGTAAAATGTATTCCCATTTATCTCGTACCCTTGGAAAGTCAATATAGTCGAAGATGGTGACTTGGCCAACAAGTATAGCTCTTGTCCAACAGTGTTGTTATTAATGAGATGTGTACGCAACCAACTGCCGAAAGTATCCACGTGTTTCCCTTTAATCCAGAAGTTAGTCTCCTCCGGGTATTGGGAGCGTAAAATATCCATGTGTTTCACGATATACGGAGCCACCAATCTGGAATTTTGTAGAACTGTGTAGTGTGCTTGAGTGAAAGAATGCCCGTCCGTACATGTTGTTGCTTTCTTTCCTAGCGTGCCTTTTCCACGCAGTCTCCCCTCATGGCGCGATTGAGGAACACCGATCGGCTTAAGATCATGAATAAAGTCAACACAAAACTCAATGACCTCCTCTGTTCCATAGCCCTTGGACATGCTTCCTTCTGGCCTAGCACGGTTATGAACGTATTTCTTTAAGACTCCCATGAACCTATCAAAGGGGAACATGTTGTGTAGAAATACAGGACCAAGAATGGTCTTGTTGTCTCTATTCTTTGTATAAAAGGTGTAGCCATTCAGGTCATATGCTTCCCATTTATGAACCGTAAAGTTTGGCTTTCTTGCCAAACTTTTTAAAGTCTCGTCATCAGCCAATCAGAGAATCTCTGGTTGTGCAGTTTCAAGACTTGTGCTTCCTTCTGAATCTCTGTCAAGCCTCGGCCTCCTAGCTCAATTCTAAGTAGATCCTTGTGAGCATCCACATATGGTGTAACGACTGCAAGGTGCTGCAGTACGTACAAATGTGCTTTCTCAAATAATTCACACTCTGGCCAACATGATTTATCTCTCATTAACCCTTTCCCATCTAGCCTCCCCTCATGCCTGGACAGAGGCACCCCGATAGGTCGGTGGCCATCCATGTAGCTGATGAAATACTCAACCACCTCCTCCGAGAGATATCCTTCAACGATACTTGCCTCTGGCCGACACCTGTTACGGACGTAGTGCTTGAGTATACCCATGAAGCGCTCGAACGGATACATAGTGCGCAGATACACTGGACCACATTGCTTTATCTCATAAACAATGTGTACAATTAGATGGACCATTACGTCGAAAAACGAAGGGGGGAAGAACATCTCCAGCTGGCAGATAGTCTTCACAACATCTTCTTGCAATCTGTCTAATTTGAATGGATCTACTACCTTCTGGTATATAGCGTTGAAAAAATCACATAACCTCATGAGAGCGTCTCGAACGGGTTTAGGCAACATATTTCTAATTGCCACAGGGAGCATCTGTGTCATCATCACATGGCAGTCATGTGACTTCATCCCCATCAGTTTCTTTTCTTCAAACGACACCAGAGTCCTGATGTTTGCGCAGTATGCTGACGGAACTTTCATATCATACAAGAATTGCAAGAACTCCTTCAACTCTTCCTTCGATAACTGGTAGCAAGCAGGTGGGAGGTACCACTGCCCATTAGGCTTCTCTTGTGGCTTCAACTTTTTCCTTTTATATTTCAATGCAAGAATATCCAGCCGTGAATTCATACCATTACACATCCAAGAACGCTTTCAGTTACGTTTTTCTCGACATGCATGACATCGATGCAATGTTGAACGTCCAGATATGCCCAATACTTCAATGCCCAGAAAACCGATCTTTTCTTCCACACTGCCTTCTCACGAGATTGGGGTTTCTTCCCCTTACCAAAAATAGTGTGTACATCCTTCGTCTGTTCATCGACATCCACTCCTGAAAATGGTTCTGGCGTGTCATCGGTCTCAATCGTATTATCGAACAGGCCCTTCAATTTACGATACGGGTGATTCTTTGCCAAAAACCTTCGGTGCCGCATGTACACTGTCTTCCTTGAATTCGGCAGCCAAAGACTTTTTGTTCTCTCTTTGCAAGTGACACATGCAAAGGATCCCTTCAAACTCTGCCCTGACAAGTTCGCAAGTGCAGGATAATCTTGAATGGTCAGAAACAACATTGCTCTGAGATCAAACTGTTCTCTCTTGAACGCATCATACATTCTTACCCCATCCCACAGTACTTGTAGTTCTTCGACAAGTAAACTCAAGTAAACATCAATGTCATTCCCAGGTTGTTTTGGTCCTTGAATAAGCATCGACATCATGATATACCTCTTCTTCATGCACAACTAAGGAGGAAGGTTATACATTGCTAAAAGAACTGGTCAAGTGCTATGTCTGCTGCTCATGCTGCCAAAAGGATTCATTCTATCTGTACTTAGTGCAAACCTTACATTTCTGGGGTCCCTGCCAAAGACTGGGAACTCATAATCGATAAGCCTCCACTGTGTTCCATCAGCCAGGTGTCTGAGCAGTACATCATTTTTCCTTTTATCGGCATGCCAACGCATCAGCTCTGACTGCTTTGGGTCTACATACATACGCTTCAATCTGGGTATTATTGGCAAATACCACACAACCTTGTAAGGGACTCCTGTTGTGACCTCATCCTTGCCCTTGTCTCTGTCTTTTGCTAGGTTGCGTTTGTAGCGAGGAAAGTTACATATGGGACAACGCCGCATATTTTCATTTTCCCCTCGGTAGAGAATACAATCATTCTTACAAGCGTGTATCTTCACGTACTCGGCTGGAATGGGGCAGATCACCCTCTTGGCATGGTATGTGTTCGCTGGCAAGTCATTTCCAGGTGGAATTAATAATGCGACAAGTTTTAACAGCTTTGTGAAGTTCACATCGGATGTACTACTCTCTGCCTTGTATTTCAACAATTCTAGTGTCGCATCCAACTTGCTGAGCTTGCATTCCGGATACAGAGGTTTCTTCGAGTCCGCCGACTGACAGAGGAAATTCTTTATCTCATCATTACCTTCCATATTATTCTCCAAATCATTGATCATCTGTTCTAGGTTTTTTTGTGGACCATCGGCTCTGGTTTCATCTGGATGCACATCATCATCAGCGTTGCCCAAACCATCTCTGGCATTGACTTCATGATTATCGTTGCTCAAATCATCACGGTTGTCGGCAAAGATTGCTGGTTGTTGTTCACCGTGTTTTGACCAACATGTGTACGATTCCATAAATCCCCTCAAAATTATGTGTTCTTCTATCGTTTGTCTTCTAGTCCACAAGACTTCATTCTTACAGATAACACAAGGACAAAACATCTTCGGTTCATTACTTTCTACCATGTGTTGCAAAGCCCTGTCCAAGAATTCAACCACACCTTGTGAGAATTCAGGACTCGTGCGACAACCGTACATCCAAGCTCGATCAAGCTCCATCTAGTAAAATGGCAAACTACATATGTAAGATTTATACTCCGCGCTCCTAAATCAAAATAATTAAAAAAATAAGTAGTAGGTTTTCGGGTTATACCACCGCCCCAGTAGCTGTGGAATCGGGCCCAAGCTTCCCTGCGCTGCCTCTCGACGTCGGCAACCACCGCGCGCCTATCGACGCCCGCAGCACAGATGTAAGATCTAGACTCCGCCTCTGCCCCCGCTGCCGCCGCTCCTATCTTTCAGTCTTATGGGTATCTCCGCAGCTGGCTAACTCGACACCTCTCATAGCGTTAGGTCTGGATGGAATCATCGGATACGGTCATCCATATTAACCGTTTACAATAACAAAAATAATGCATACAGACACGAAAATATGTTCGTTGCTCATATAAAGCAAACGGTTGCGGAAAGCACAACCGTTGCCGATGTGTCACGGGTCGCGGGAGGATAGCCCTCGCGGGTGGCTTTTTCCGCGCGGAAGGCTCGATTCTCCGTCGCCTAACTCCTGCCGTTTCCATAGAGGGGTATCCGATATGTCGTTTTGTACTAGTGTCTTTACTTGTTTTTTGTCTTGCTTAGTTTACTTTTATTTTATCTTGTTTGCTATTACTTATCAAAAACACAAAAAAAATTAGTTACTTTTATTTTTAAGTTATTATTTTCTGTCTTGTTTTAAATTTGCTAAAATGAGTACCCCTGAAATTGAGGTTCGTTCCTTTAGGCAACAAGGGGAGAAAGTTTAAAAGATGCTTGATACAGAATCAGTGATGCTCATCATAGATGTACTAAAAAATATTCTACCATGATCCTTCTTAGGAACTTTTATGTTGGCATCACTAGCTGGTATAGGTATGTTCTAGACACTTTGACATGAGGTAACTTTCTAGGCACTCCTGCGTTGGAAGCAAGTAATATAATTGAAAGTTTGGTAGGAACACCGCCTATTAATGATATTAAAATTGAGATTACCTTGGGAGACATTATAAAGAAGTTGGAGTCAATGGAGAAAAATTTGCCAGATTTGCTTGGTAGTACTAGCAAAATTGATGATTCACTTGCAATTATCAATTAGAGAATTACTGTTTTAGAGGCTAGTGCTATTCATGATAATCAAAACCGTAGGATTGGTGAATTGGAGGAGGCTATTGATACCTTAAGTTCCACTTTTTCTTCTGTTAAAACTAAAAAGCAGAAGTCTTTCGTGGGTAAAGAGCAAAAATTTATGTATGTACCCATGGTGCCTAAACCGAAACCACCTAATGTGCTTAAAACTGATAAAATGTTTAGTGAGGGTGAAGCACATAATGGATTATTTAGATTTTCTTCCCAAGAATTTCACCCCGAAAATTCCTATTGTGAGAAGCCGTATCCTTGAGGAAGCTTTTGATGATTTGGACCTAGCTACACTTGGCAATACTTGATGCATGCTTTGTGCTAGCTAAAAGGCGTTAAAGAAAACGCTTATGGGAGGCAACCCATTTTTTTTTTCTGCTTTTTTTTATTGAGTCAAGAGCTTGTTTACTTCTGTAGCAACTCCTTTGTATCTTTACTTTTTCGCATTGTTGTGCCAAGAAGAGTCTCTAATGATAAGATGATGCTAGATTTTGATTGCTGCGAGAAACAGATTTTTGCTGTTCACTGTACGAAAATTATAAATTCACAGAAATGTGATTTTAATCTGCAAATTTTGTGCGTAATCCTGATGTATGTACGCATCTTTCATTAGTTCAAAGTTTTTCAATCTGAGCATCGTAAGTGCCTCGAAAAAATTCGTCTTTGCGGACTGTTCTGTTTTAGACAGATTATGTCTTTTATTTTGCATTCTCTCTTTTACTAGTGTTGGGTGGAATTCTTTTTTGGGTGGAAGAGCTTCACATAACATCAGTGGCAGTAGCTAATGTTTAAAGTAACGGTCATATTGCGTCTTACAGAACATGTGAGTTTTTGATTGTGCACTAACCCTCTAATGAGATTTACTTTGAGTTTGGTGTGGCGGAAGTTTTCAAGGGTCAAGAGAGAAGAGTGATATAATAGGATGGAGAAGAGTGAAGAGCTTAAGCTTGGGGAGGCTCCCATGGATCTCCCCAGCATATTTCAAGAAGACTCGCTTGGGGATGCCCAAGGCATCCCCTTCTTCATCGTCAAAATTATCAGGTCATCTCTAGTGAAACTATATTTTAATTCTTTCACATCATATGTGCTATTCTTGGAGCGTCTGTGTGCTTTTATTTTCAGTATGTTATTTTTATTTTGTGATCAACTTGATTGGATCCTAGCATTCTTGATTGGGAGAGAGACACGCTCCGCTTTTTCATGAGAATACTCCTATTCTTCACTTATATTTGTTGAGTATTCATATCTAGCGTTGTTCAAGCTTTTAGCTCTTGTTTTCATGTATCTCTTGTCAGAGCTATTAGTTCTTTTAAAGAAAGTACTCTCTTACTTCACTTATACTTGTTTGGAGAGTTATTGAAATAAATTGATTGGTGTTTGGTTGGAACAGAAAATGTTGCATGTGGTAAATGGTATAATGGAAAAGACTTGCATACTCTTGTAGATCACTAATATGGATAATTTGATACTTGTCAATTGTTTTGAGTTAACAAGTAGGTCATGATTAAATTTTTGCATCATGTAAGTTAAGCCCATTAGTGAAGAACTACCGTAAAGCTTGTTGAAATTTGGTTTGCATGGGTGGTATCTCTAAGGTCTAGATATTTTCTAATAAAAGGGTTTGGTTAACAAGGAAGACGTGTGAAGTCTTATAATGCTTGCAATATGTTGGTCATATAAAACTTGGTGTACCGGTTGATATTTTGTTTGCTTACATAACCTTGCTAGCCTAAACTCTGTACTGAGAGGGAATGCTTCTCGTGCATCCAAATCCTTGAGCCAAAATCCATGCCATTTGTGTCCACCATAACTACCTATATGTGGTATTTCCTTGCCACTCCAAGTAAATTTTTCATGTGCTACCTTTAAACTATTCAAAATTGTTACTACTCCTTTTTGTGTCAATGTTTACCAAGCTCATGAGGACGTGGTGGATGTCTTTATGTCACTTGTCAAGCAGACTTTACCATCAGACTAGCGGCATATACATCCGCTTATCTATTAATTTTGCAAAAAGAGCTGGCAACGGGGTGCCCAGTCCCAATTAATTACAACTTTAACCGCTTAATTCTCTTCACATTTTTGCCCTGATTTATCAGTCAAGCAATAATACCAGTGAAATATCTGCATGTGTAAACAAAAGAAAAAGAGGGATGATCTGCCTTGCTGGTAGAAATAACGTCCTTCATGGGAGCCGCTCTTAAAAGTCTGTTTGGCCGGGGTCATATTGTACTTTCCACTACTGATTCGTTGACCAATTAACACACCTCCAAAACTTAATTTTTACTCTCTATATGATTTCAAAAACTAAAAAGCTCTAGCACATGATTTAATCCCTGCTTCCCTCTGCGAAGGGCCTTTCTTTTACTTTTATGTTGAGTCAGTTTTCCTACTTCTTTCTATCTTCCACAAGCAAACACTAGTGTCAACTTTGGTACAACATTTTTATATGCTACATATTGGACTTATTATATTGCTTTGTGTTGACAATATCCATGAGATAAATATGTTGAAAGTTGAAGCAAACGCTGAAACTTAAATCTTCCTTTGTGTTGGTTAAATACCTTTTATAGAATCTATTGCTTTATGAGTTAACACTTATGTAAACCTGTGGATGCATTGTCTCCAAAGTACTATTCATGAAAAGTTTAGCTTGTATGATTCAGTTGTTTACTCATTATCTATTTGGTAGCAAATTATAGACCATTGACTTGGATCACTTCATTCATTACATGTGCCTTACAATACTATTTGATCAAGATTATGATGGTAGCATGTCACTTCAAAAATTATTTTGTTTTATCGTTTACCTACTCGAGGACGAGTAGGAACTAAGCTTGGGGATGCTGATACGTCTCAAACGTATCTATAATTTTTGATGTTCCATGTTGATATTATACCAATTGTTACATGTTTTGCATCACTTCATATCATTTTTATACATTTTTTGGGACTAACCTATTAACAAGATGCCACAGTGCCAGTTCCTGTTTTCTGCTGTTTTTGTATTCAGAAAAGCTGTTAGGAAATATTCTCGGAATTGGACGAAAATCAACGGAGGTCCCTATTTCACGACACGTACACGGAGTCCAAAGGGAGACGGAGGAGCGCCAGGAGGCGGCCACACAAGGGCTCGGCGCGGCCCCACCTCCTGCCGCGCCGAGGGTGGTGTGGGCCCCTCGGGTGCCCTCAGCCGCCGCCCTTTCGCCTATTTATTCCCCCGACGTGAAAACCCTAAATACCCGAGTCATATTCCACGAAAAGTTCCAGAGGCGCCGCCGTCGTCAACCCTAGCTCGGGAGGGTTCTGAAGCTCTTCCCGGCACCCTGCCGGAGAGGGGAATCATCACCGGAGGGCTCTACATCGCCATGCCTGCCTCCGGAGTGATGCGTGAGTAGTTCATCCTTGGACTACGGGTCCATAGCAGTAGCTAGATGGTTGTCTCTCCACTTTATGCTATCATGTTTAGATCTTGTGAGCTGCCTAACATGATCAAGATCATCTTATTGTAATGCTACATGTTGTGTTTGCTGGGATCCGATGAATATTGAATACTATGATCAAGTTGATTATTAATCTATGTTACATGTTATTTATGATCTTGCATGCTTTCCGTTACTAGTAGATGCTTTGGCCAAGTAGATGCTTGTAACTCCAAGAGTGAGTATTTATGCTAGATAGTGGGTTCAGTCTCCAGTAATCTGGGCGAGTGACAGCAACGTCTAAGGTTGTGGATGTGCTGTTGCCACTAGGGATAACCTAACAATGCTATGTCCACGGTCATATGTATTTGTTTACATTACGCACATTACTTAATGCGATTATCCGTTGCTTGCAACTTAATACCAACGGGGAACACGGATGTCAACCTGAAGGTGGATTATTAGTCATAGATGCGGTTGGATAACGGTCTATGTATCTTGTCGTAATGCCCAATTAAATATCATGGTAGTCATCTTGTCATATATATGCATTGTCATGCGCTCAATATTTTATCAATTGCCAGCTGTAATTTGTTTACCCAACATGTCATTTATCTTTATGGAGAGACACCACTAGTGAACTGTGGACCCCGGTCCATTCTTTTACATGATAAAACCACCAACTGCAAACAATTGTTCTCTTTTACTTTCTGCAATTAAATATATTTTCACACCACCATACGTTTAATCCTTTGTTACAGCAAGCCGGGAAGATTGACAACCTTCCTGTTTCGTTGGGGCAAAGTAGTTTGATTTTGTGTGTGCAGGTTCCACGTCGGTCGCCGGATTCCCTGGTGTTGCGCCGTGCCATATTCCGCCACCAACAACCTTCTGAAGTGCTCCTACTCCTACTGGTTCGATAACCTTGGTTTCGTACTGAGGGAAAACTTGCTGCTGCACTGCTTCATACCTTCCTCTTGGGGTCTCCCAACGAACGTGTGATTTCACGTCATCATCAGCCGTGGTAACTAACACCACTCCAACATTTCTTCCTCTCAATCAACCTGGGGTACTCGACACTGTGATTTGCCGTGGCCACCCCACGTCAACTGGCGCCGTCTGTGGGAAAGAAGAGTGCTGGAATCATGGTTACACCGGCTCCATCTGCAATGACCATCGACACGGCGACAATCATGGCGCCGATCCGCTTTGGGTCCTTCGAGTTCGACCCCCACCCGCCGGCCCACCGATCGGTGTACGCCAATCTCTACGGAGGTATGTGCCTTACTTTCGGTAGCGTGCAATTCCATGTGAACAAGTGGGGGACGCTTCGACTCTCCGACCGCGCACCACCATCTTCGTCGACTACGGAGATCGTGCCTGCTTCGACTACATCACCGGCATCTTCGTCGACTACGGAGATCGCGCCTACTTCGACTGCATCACCAGCATCTTCGTCGACTACGGAGATCGCGCCTGCATCAGCTACCCCATTCGCGTCTTCGACCATGGAGATCGCATCTGCTTCGATCGCGGGACTCGCGCCTTCGACCGTGGAGATCGCATCTGCTCCGACCGCGGGACTCGTGCCTTCGACCGCGGAAATCGCATCTGCATCGACCGCGGGACTCGTGCCTTCATCGACCGCGGAGATCGCATCTGCTCCGACCATGGGACCTACGTCTTCGTCGACTACGGAGATCGCATCTGTTTCGACTCTGGCACCTGCAACACCATCGACTGCCACTTCACCGGACGAGTTCTGCGTCGACTGCGGCGTCTACCACGTCTCCTCCATCTTCAGCTCTGAGGACAGCTCCGACGGCGAGAGCAGCAGCAGCAACGTGAACTCGACCGCGCAATCTTACCCTATCCAAGTTTTCATGGTGGATGCAACTCCAAACAGAAACCCGGGAGGCGGCCCCCGCCGCGAGGAACCCGTATTTCCAATGGAGGTCACCACGCCAGACAAAGTAACAACCCTAGTAATCACTCAAGAGACGGGAGTCCAGGCCATGAAACATGTCCAAGAATGCACCTTCCCCCCTGCGGAGGCGACCCGGGAAGAGATGATGGCATACCAGTACCTCATATGGAAGGAAAACAAAAAGCTGTTGCGCGAGAAAGCTGATCTAGCCAGACGTAAAGAGCTCGCCGACGCGTCGAGTGCTCGCCGAGCAGCTTACTCTTTCTCCTCCTCAGGACCCACCGTTACGCAGACAACAGGCGCTCCAGACCGCGCCTTCACCTGAAGACAGACGCCGAGAGGGCTGCGACCACTCGCAACCTCGATTCATCGTTTATGACAGAAGATGCTGACGGGATACCCATCCCCAAAATAACCTCCGGAGCTCTTATGTCAGTAGCCACGTACCTGAGGGCAACACAGCCTCCGGAAGGCGACCCTCGCGCAGCTCTACATCGGCAACAAATCCAGGCGCTCCGCTTAGCAGAGGAGGCGCTGATCCTAGAAGTCACACCCGCAACAACAACCCAAGCACGCGGAGATCACGACAGACGCGACCGCGAATGCGCAGCGCACGGAGACCGACCCGTTCGACACCTGGAAGAGGGGGAAGACTTGCGCAACGTCATTACGCAGCGAACAGTCGACCGCAACCGCTCCAAACGACCTGTCAATATCCCGACTGAGGAACTTTACTCGGACGATGACAACGAGCCTTGCAGTCTTGCCTGTTTCAACTACCGCATCCGCGCCACAAGAATACCGCGAGGCTTCAAGCTCACGTCCGAGTCAGTCAAGTTCGACAGCATGCAGGATCCCAAACTCTGCCTTGACGATTACGTACATCATCGCAGTCAACTGTCAAGGAGGTACCATGACAACAACCATGCAGTATGTCCAGCTGATGCTCGTAGGATCAGCACGCACCTGGCTCCAGAACCTGCCCCGGAACTCCTTCAATTCTTGGGACCAGTTTGAAGATGCCTTCGTCAAAAACTTCCTCGGAACATACTCAAGGCCAGCGACGTTCACGGAACTGCAAGCCTGCAAGCAACGGAAAGACGAGTCCCTACGATCATACATCCAGCGTTGGACACTCATGCCCAACTATGTCGGAGTCGTTTCAGAAGATAGAGCAATCGACGCATTTATCCATGGAGTCACTCGACCGATCTTCGAGAGGCCTTCGGTCGCCTTCGGCCGCAATCCATAGTCGAGCTCATGAAGATCGCCAACGAATGGGCGGACGGCGAAGACTCTGTACGCAGTGAGTTCCCGGACGAGGAAGGAGAACCAAGCAACTGGGGCCGCAGAAACAACCGTGGTAGCGATCGCCGCCACAAGCGCAAGGCCCACTTCGACGAAGGCGAGCCAGCCGAGTTAGTGGCGGCCGGATTCACCGACACCCGAGAAGACCGGAGCCATGACAACAATCGCCAGAGCAGTCGAGGCCGGAAGAGTACATAAACGATGGGAACCAAGGACGCGAGTGGCGGTGCAAGCCCACGATACCTCGTGACCGGACCTTACACCCGAGCAGGAGCTCGAAGAACCGTGCAAGTTCCTTTTATTCAGAAGCGAAGAAACCGGCAAGCTATTCTCTACTCACCTGTTGAAGGACTGTCGGAAGATGCTTCGCATCAACGGAGCATTCGCCAAAATCTTGACTTCAGCCCCAGCGCCACAACCAGCACCGCAGTTGGCCCCCGGGACCACCCGTAGCAGCACCTCACCCCGCACACATAGCAGGAGCGATCCAGTACCAGCCGAGACAGGAAGCACCTCCTGCGCCAGGGGAACAGTGCCCTCAAGGTCGAGGGTTGATGAACATGATACAGAAGGGGCAACCAGCACCGCAGTTGGCCCTCCCGGGACCACCCGTAGCAGCACCTCACCCCGCGCACATAGCAGGAGCGATCCAGTACCAGCCGAGACAGGAAGCACCTCCTGCGCCAGGGGAACAGTGCCCTCAAGGTCGAGGGTTGATGAACATGATACAGAAGGGGCGCCCATCAAACTGGTGCCAGAAATTGATTACCCGCCAAGTCTACCAGGCCGTCGCAATGCCACCAGCTGTACCCGAATACCTCAAGGGATCGGAGACCAGCATTACATTCTCTTGAGAGGATCACCCTCCACAGGTACCGCGCCCAGGCCACGCCGCGCTGGTACTCGAAGCCCAGATAGGACAATCCCACATGACCAAGGTCTTCATGGATGGCGGCAGCGGCATCAACATCATCTTCGCCGATACTCTCCGGAAGATGGGTAGGTCTCTGGAGAGCTTAGCCAAGTCAGACAGCACCTTTCATGGCATCGTACCAGGGAAAGCAGTTTACCCTGATGGAGTAATCACACTCGAAGTTATCTTTGGCACACCCGAGCACTTCCGAAAGGAGATGATCGACTTCGAGGTGGTGGACTGGAAATCGCAGTACCACGCTATACTTGGGCGCCCGACGTTCGCTCGCTTCATGGCAGTTCCGCACTACGCCTACCTGATGATTAAGATGACAGGACCGAAGGGAGTCATAACTGTGCGTGGCGACTTCCAGCGTAATACCTCCAAATCATCAATAACAGACAAGCTGGAAGTAGGGTATTATCCTCCGGAGTCTGAACCAGGGTAAATCGCCTTGCTTGTCAGCCGTGGTAACTACCAGCACTCCAACCTCTCTTCCTCTCAATCAACCTGGGGTACTCGACCCTAGGATTTTCCGTGGCCACCCCACGTCAACTTCACTACCAAAATACCAAGAATTATCATTTTTCAGTTTGAAACTACTTGAGAGACCCTACTTGCTTATTGCAATTCAGAATTTTATTTGCAATTCAATCGAGCTAATTATAATTCTATCTCGTAGGCGCTAAGAAAATTTAACGGCACGCCTGCGTAGTCTCCTGGCTAACCTTAATCATGGGCTATGTAAGTTATCTGAAAGTAAAATATTGTGTGGATATGGCCCAAAAAAACTCGATAAGTTAAAGCAGCCAGTAAAGAACCTAAGGGTTGTTCGAAGAGGAGTATTTTTTTGTAAAATTTCAAATTTGAGTTCAATACCAACGACCACAATACCTTAACTTCATCAAGAATATCTTTTTGTCCCCTTGAATAGTAAGTTAATACAGTGGCAAAAAAGATATCTACCAATTATTAATAGGATGCATTTCCATAGTGGCAAAAAGACAGCAGAAAGTAGTTATACATAACTGAATGATGGAAACTGTAAGCTGACAGATCAGGTAATACTATAAGGTAATGCAGATCGCTGTTCCTTCCGACTCTAGGAGCCGGCAGGGATCGGACGATGCGGAGGCACGGAGCGGGGAGGATTGGATGGCCATAAATCCCAAATCGCTGAGGAGCCTCCAATGGGTCTCACCGTTTATATCTTTAGATTTGGACCAGCAGCTACTGTGAGTTCAGTTCACCCCACAGCCGCCCCCACCCATTTTAGGACACTCTGCTCACCTGGTCGACGGAGCAGAACCTAAATCTCTCCCGAGCTAGTTTGCCGATGACGCCGGCAACACGTGCATATCGAAGGCCGGAGTTGCCGCTATTTCACACGGTTGCTCCGGCTCGTCCACGCCCACCACATTTTTGACATCGCCGTCGTACACACAAGGTTGTTCGTCTTCGTCCTCCTCGTCCCCTTCTGATATGAAAGGTATACACATGCGCTCGTGTGCACTATTTTATGGAATCGTACTCAGATCTACTTTAGCACGGTTAGCAATGCCGGATTCGGTAGAATATTCTGGATTGGAACTGCTCTCTTGCTTTTTAAACTGATGAGCGCTCATGTGCACTATTTAATGGGCCTGATTCCGGATCCATTTGTTAGATTTACTACATTCTGACCGACCGGAATATTTGTTAGATCTATTTTAGGGGGACGTCCTTTTAAGGATGCATGTCTCGTTTATTATAGTAATATTGTCACATGCATGCCGATGATGATGCCTTAAACTCTATTTAAAATCTAGTAGGGTTATATCTGAGGCTTATACAAGAAGATGATAGGGATCTTATTTTTGTGTTGTATTTCTAACTTTAAGTGTTGTATTTCTAACTCTATCTAGCTTCTTATGATAGGGATCTTATTTTGGTGGCACTGTACAAGAAGATGTGGTTACGTCTTTGCTTCCAGCTTTGAAGAGAGCTAAGAAAACTGAGTCAAAGAAGTAACCAAAGGGCACATGCATCCGTGTGTTCTTCCTCTGGGGTGAAGTCGTGATGCCGCAAAGGAGCTAGTGTTGATATAGCACGGCATGATCACGTAACCCAAAGGTTGAATTGTGAAAGTGGTTATCTTCCACAGAGGTGTGTAGGGCCTTGTATGTAACGGTTGCGTCGTTGTCATGCTCCTTAAACTTGACGATGCATGGTAAGTGCACATAAATTATTTGTTCTACCATTTAGCTTGTCGATGTTTATATTCTAACCGTGCAATATCAACATGTCAACGATGACAACGATGCATTCACTGTTGCATAGCATTCACCGTCAAGAGTTTCTCGCAAGATAAGGATATATAGGTCTCAAGAGCTTCTCGCAAGAGAAGGATATATGTCCGTCGCTTTTGTGATGTTTTAGTGCACTGCATAAGACACTTTTTAGTTAAGAGTGTCTTGTACAGTGCCACCAAAATATCACAGTGGTGGCGAGGAGAGTTATTGTTAGTCTAATTTGGCAAAACAGAGCGTGGTGACAATCTAAAGCAAAAACGTAAAGCAAATCCATCATTGTTATTCTAACTATATGACTTATTGCTCTAACAATATAATTGACTCCTTTATTTATACTTATACAGGGGAGTCACAATGACAGAAGCTACAAGTGCCAACTGCCAGTGTCTTGGGAAGACAGTGGCAGCTATATATCGTTCGGAACCCAGCGCGGAGGCAAAGATGTAACCAAGAGTAATCTGTTCTGATGAATATATCCCAATGTACTGATATATATGCATGTATCCCAATGTACTGATGGTTTCTAGAATGTACAATGAATTATTTGATTGCGACGTGGCACTGTTTATATATATGAAATGTTCAATGAAATATGTGATTCTTATGTGCTATATTGTGATTTGGATGAAATAATGCAATCATGATAATGACTGCACACAATTATGTTTTGTTAAACGTGGGCGATTGGACGACATACGCAGACAATTCAGTTAGTAGAATCGTGTGCGATGCCGAATAAAGCCGCACACCGAAAGAAATAAAGTCGTCTGCGATGCTGCTTAACACACACGATTAAGTAAGAACAAAACGTCTGTGATGTTGTCCCATTCGCACACGGCCTTTTTCCTGCGCCCATTTGCGAAGTTCGGGTCATCGCACACGGTTAGTTGGTATGTGTGCGATGTGCCACCCCTATCGCCCACCCATGGATAGCGACGGGCGCTATACTCGTGTGCGATGGACAAAGTCGTCCGTGTGCATTTGCCAATCTGTACTAGTGCCACCAATATTATTTGATTTAAAGTATTAAAAAAATACATTAGAGAGATCCCAATTGGATGTGTTGTTGGTCTCACGATATCTAGCCAGTTGCCACATGGAAATACATTCATTTCACTACTTGATTTGATTAGTTATGTATTAGACTACCCATAGTGGGAGTAACTTCACTAGTAACATAGATGCCACCTAAGCAAAAAATCCTACGTGGCATGTAATTAATGAGGAGAGATGCAAATAGAGTAACTTAGCTAGTTACTTGTAACACTAGTAACATCACACTTTTCAAGAAAAAATAAGTCTATAGAGTAATAAATGAGACCATATATGACACCACCTCTATGTTACTTTGCACTATGAGGGTAGTAACATAGTCTAGTAATATGTGTATGTTACTAGTTGAATTTACTCCCCACTATGGCTAGTCTTAGCTTGCTAGGTACGCAGTAGTGCAAAGCCCCATACGACATTGATATTAAGAATTTTCTTTCCGAGAAGTCATTACGGCCCCGAGCTCCAGTGCTCCCTTTATTTTATAAAGTTCTAAAAACAATATATCGGAAGCAAAATTCTAGGTGTAGTCAATTATGCATTCTACAAACACGAAAATCACATTGCAAAATTCTTTATATTATGGGCTACACAAAAATTAGAAAATTTTGTATATGTTGGAGATTTAAAAGTGTTTATGCCTAGTTCAACACATTTTTCATTTTTTATATCAAAATATAAATATTTCAAACTAAGAAGTTGCATGTTGTGGGATACATCATTGACAGCACGTAGGATTATGATTTTTGAAAAAACAAATAAATAATGGGATCACTCGAACACTGCAGAAGGCCGGTAGCCTAACTACTTCAATTTGCCACACGCTATGGCCAATACACACCCGAAGGAACACCGCCGCGAAGGAAACGAGACAGCGGGCCTCTCCCGTCCCCGTGCTACAGTGTCCAGGGGAGGCGAAAACCAAATCCCTCTCGTTTCCGTCCCCGCCGACGGCCGATTCGGCGGTCTCCCTCCTCTCCGGTCGCCGCTGTGGCGGTGGGAGAGTGGGGAGACCCCGGATCTGTGCCCGAGGCATGTATATAGTAGGGTAGGGTTTCCTGGTGGCGCCGGAGAGGTGGTGACTGCGGCGGCGCCGTGGAATAATGGTGGGGGAGCTCGCTTCCCACCTCGGTGGCGCTCTGTGGGGCGTCGGCGACGAGTTCCCCGGGTTCGTCCCCGGGTTCGTCCCTCCTGGATCGGCGGATCCAGTGAGGTTTCTGTCTCGAGCTAGGCCGGCGACGCGAAGACGGTGGCCTGCTGCTGGAGTTTTTGTCCTCTGTTCCCCTCTTCGTCGCGGGCAGGTGCGCTCTGATCTGTCTGCGGGGGTTCTGGGGGTGGTGGTGGTGGTGGGGGTGCGGCCTGCTCCCGGCGGTGGTCGCCGGTGGTCGTGCTTGCCTGAAGCAGAGCGCTCGAGGGTTGTGCTGCCTTTGTCCACAGGCCGGCCGTGGTGGCGAGGTGTGGAAGGGTTGCTGGTTCTCTCCACGTGCGGTGGTGTTGCTCCGGCGCGGTGGAGTGCTTCTGCAGCTGTTCTTGAAGGTTTGCTTGCAGGTCTGCGTTCTGACTCTCGTTGGAGTTCGCGGCCTGACCGTCGGACTGAATCGGGGCGACGCCCCGCCGATGCGGCTTCCGCCATCTTCAGATCCCGCCGTCCGCGACGGGTGGCTACTGCGGCGATTTCTTCGAGGTGATTCCTCTACAGGTTCTGTCCGGCGACGACGAGCTATGGCTCTCGGTGCCTTCGCTTTTCCTTCCGGTGGTGCGACGGCGACGGAGAGAGCAGTAGCGGACGTGAAGAAGATGCAGAGTTGGGCTCAGGGTCTTCTTTGTTTTTTCTTGTTTTGTAAGGGCCTCTCTGTAATTTGTGGAACAGCTGGGCTGTTTCTGGGTACTCCTTGTTTTTGTGCTCTTCTTGTATAATGTATCCAGAAATTGTATCAAAAAAAAAAAAAATACACCCCGAAGGAGCATTTTTTCTATACGCGCGTGTGCGTATGGATCTCGTGTCCTGCTTGTGAACAATCAAAAATCTTGAATGGGTATGGACGTGGACTTATGGCATATCGAGATAAAATGCATCTGATATTCTTTTTAGAAAACTAAAAAATGTAAAAAAAGCAAAAAATTGAATTATTAATGTTTTAAATATCAGGTGCTGGTGCCTGAGAGTCAGATTGTATTTTCGAAATTCGATGGCCTTTTCTATACGTGTGCATGAAGACCTATTTCCATACATCGTGGAGAGTTTCAAGCAACCGGATACCGTAAATAAAATATTTGAAGTCAGGATACATCAAATAGGGCTTTAAATGCGTGTGCAGATTTTTTTCTAAGCAGTCACCATGGCGTATTCCTCCTATCCTCTTTTTTTTTAGATTATCCTGTCCTTTCTTCTAAAAAGTCCTGATTGCCTACGCCTCCTCTTCCTTTTTCTCCTTTTTTTTAGCAACTTCCTTTTTCTTTTTCCTATGCAATGTTTAATTCAGAGGCTGCCGGCCGGAGTCCTACAGGGATATGTCTACCGTGTCAAAGGTCAACGTGTTGTGTTTATTGGAACAAACCACATATGACATACTCCCTCCGTCCGATGATAACTGTCGCAGCGGTTATTTTGCAAAAAAAAACCCTGACGTTTCTGAGACACAACCCGCGGTCCACCTCCTGTCGGAACACACCACGCTGCAAACTCCGCCACCGTGCTCCCGTCGCCCCAGCCGCGATCCCCTCTCCTCCACCTCGCCCTGCGGCGGTCCCCTCTCCTCCACCTCGCCGTTCCGCGCTCCCCTCCACCTCGCCGCGCTCCCCGCACTGCCTTGCTCCCCTCCCCTCGCCGCCTTGCTCCCCTCCCCTCGCCGTCTTCCCTCGAACACTCCGCCTCCGGTACGAGCAAGACAATTCGCAGCATCAGCAATTCGGTATCACCCAAACCCGACGAGCAAGACAAGCGAAGCTGCGATGGGAGGCATAACGTCCACCCGCCGCGCCGAGGTGACGGCGCAAAACTTGTGTGTTGACTACGACCTATTCCCCAAGTGGCCGCTGGGCTCCAACGTGGGCGCAAAGACGGTACGTGGCTCTCACGTGGTCGAGATCTCAGGGTACAGCCTGCACCGGAAGCTATCCAGAGATTTATACTGGCGGACAACATCGGCCATATTCGCCGTCGGCGGCTACGACTGGCAAATCTTCTTCTACCCCGCGGGATTCCCAGGTTTCACGGACCACGTGGCGGCGTTCCTCGCTTTACAGAGCAGGGACAAGGACATCAGGGTGAGGGCGTCGTTTCACCTCAGTCTCGTGGACGTCACCGGATCAAGGCCGCCGCATACCATGTCAGGGGCAAACGAATTCGATCCCGAGAGAAGCGTGTGGTCCGGCAGTCCCCTTTTCATGAAAAGGAGCGAGCTCGAGGCGTCGCCTTACCTTCGCGACGATCGCCTCACCATTGAGTGCGTCATCACCGTCACTACGGGAAAATAATTCTTTGCCGTGAGGTTGGATCTTTGCCGTGTGTCTACTTTTTGCGGAACACGGCAAAGACTAGGAAAACACACGGCAAAGAAAACATTACGGCAAAGATAGACTTTGCCGTGTACCATTAGAAAAACGCACGGCAAAGTTTCAAAGCACGGTAAAGACAAAGCAAAACACACGGCAAAGACTGAGAAACGCACGGCAAAGAAGTATACACGGCCAACATATTTGCTTTGTCGTGTGTATAGATTACAAACGCACGGCAAATAATTCTTTGCCGTGTGCATTGGCAAAGTACACGGCAAATTATGTTTACAAATATCTTTTTTATTTTTTAAGTGCTAAAAATGACATTTTTTGTGAAGCAAGTACATAAAATATGGGGCAAAATGGCACCAATCCAATTCTCACACAAAGTAGACCATATTTTATGGATAATCCAGAAATATTATGAATTTTCTCGGTTTCTACCTAATTTGGCCTATTTAAATGACTTTTGCCGATTTTTCGAAAGTAATTCAAATTTGAACTACAAGCGTGTGCTAGTTTGTTCTGAAATTTTTACAAAAATCATTTTATGGTACACAAGTAGTGGTTATATCATAGACCCGTCGATAGTTTTGAAAAATTCGACCACTTTCATTGAATAGACACGACGGCTATTTTGACCGTTTTTTCAAAAAAATAAAAGAAAGTGAACAAATACTCAAAAAAAGAAATCCTTTGGCATGGAATCCTTTGATGTGTATTACTTGGTAGGAAAAATGATAAACTTGTGTTTTGACGAAATTTCCAAAAAATTATTTCACAAAAAGGTCTATCGTCTACAAACATGTTTAAGTTTCGAGACAAATGACCAAGATATAACCATTCACGTGGCATAGTTTGTGATAATGTGCCCATCTTTGACACATAGGTGAGTCTTGGTATGGCAAACAATGTTGCAGAACTGAGTTTGTTCAAATTATTTTTATAAAATATCATTTTTTATTTTTAAGCGCTAAAATTGACATACTTCTTTGCCGTGCTGTCGGCGCGCAGAGCGCACGGCAAAGAAAAGTTCTGTGCCGTGCTGCTGTAACCAAAGCGCACGGCAAAGCGGGAAGGTGTGCCGTGTAGTGCGAGGAGGACGCACGGCAAAGCCTTTGCCGTTGTTTTTAACGAAAGCGCACGGCGAAAGGCTTTGCCGACACGAGTTATGCCGTGTCGTCTTTACCGTGCTGTTTCCCACGGCAAAGCCTTTGCCGGGTTCCGCAAAGCCTTTGCCGTGAGGATTTGCCGCACGGCAAAGAAGTTATTTCCGGTAGTGCGTTCAGGATGTGAGAACGTCCGCCGAGGAGCCACCATCCAACATCCTATGCGGCGTGATTTTCAAGGACACCGACATGATTTTCGAGGTCGAAGGAGAGGATTTTCCTGCCCACAAGGAGGTGCTCGCGATGCGGTCACCTGTCTTCAAAGCGGAGCTATATGGCGCGATGAGAGAAAATGGCATGAATCGAATTGCCATAGGTGACATGCAACCCGTTGTCTTTGAGGCCCTCCTTCATTTTATCTATAATGATTTGCTGCCAGCTTCCATGGATGATCTGAGCCGCAATGACTACAACGAGACTATCCGACATTTGCTTGTCGCCGCAGATCGGTATGACACAGGCTGAAGATTATGTGTGAGAACATCCTCTGTGAGAGCATTGATGTGACGACGGTGGTGACTACACTAGCTCTGGCTGATCAGCATCATTGCTCTAGGCTAAATGATGCTTGCCTTCAGTTTATTGCCACTCTAGGTAGAATGCAGATGGATGATGTAATGGCAAGCCCATGGTATGCTGAGCTCAAAGTCAACTCTCCTTTGGCTTTGGTGGAGTTGTGGGAGAAGGCATGCAATGTCGGCAGATCAAAGTCTTCGTTTCACCTTGATAGTTTTGTCACTTAAATGACTTGCTACCTTTTCAATGAATGCATTGCTAAGAAGATTTACTGTGCAAAAGATTTCGTCTTGACAAGGTTTGAGACCAACATACATGCTCTCTTGTTGAATGCTTATCCACTATGTATCACCAGTTGACCACAATCATAAATTAAACAATGGTAGTATTAGGTGTTTATGTGCTGCAATGGCGCGATCTCAAGTTAGCCCCAACACCGGCAGGCGAGCGAGCTGTTCCAACTTCAACCACTGGCACCACCTGCTGTCTGTTGACCTGCATTCCAACAAGGTCTTACACCTGTTAATTAACTTACACCGGTTAATTAACACTGTCTGAGATAGCATATAACTTCATGCTGATTGATACTAGTCAGCGTTACAGGTAAGAACCAAAAACTCAGTATCTTACATGACTTGCTTTATCAGATTCCCTTGTTGCCCGTTGAAGTTCCGCTTCCTGAACGGTTCCTGGTTTTTTAGGATCGTTTTCCCTGTCTATACCTTGGCGGCCACGGTCGCCCTTACAACACAGTTCACTCAAATAAATGAACGAATGCTCTTCATGATCACTGGGTTAAATATCATCACGTATAACATAACTTAAGGGTGTGTTCGTTTTTGGAACCGGGTGGAACGGAATGGCACCGTTCCATTCCTGGGGTGCATTCTCGCGTTCAGTTCGGGGATGGGATGGACCCAACTCGTTCCTCAAAATGGAATATTCGCTGAAGATGTGGAAGGCACCCATCCGGCCAAATCGCCCGGACGAGGTGGAACGAGCCTAATTACTCTCCTTCGTCTCCTCCCTCGCCTCCTTCCTCGTCTCCTCCCTAATTAGCACGGGCAGACGCGGCCACGGCCAGCAGCGCGCGGCGGCGGCCACGGCCAGCCTAGAGCACGGAGCGGAGGCGACCGGGCTGGGAAGAGCACGTAGCAGCCGCGACGGCGGAGCAAGGAGGCGAGGGGGTCAGGGCGGCAACCTCCCGAGGCTCCCGAGGCGGCAACCTCCCGAGGCGCGCCGGCCAGCAGAGGCGCGGCGACCTCCCAAGGCTCCCGAGGCGCGGCGACCAGCAGGCGACGGCCATGCGCGGCGGCGGCCAGCAGGAGACGGCCAGGCGCGCGGCTGCGGCCATGCGTGGCGGCGGCCAGGAGCTCGCTGGCCCAATCCCCCGAGGAGCTTGATGCGGTCCTCCTCTCCCGTGAGTTGGAGACCGGTTAATTAGGATCTAATTAATTTAGATTAAATTTAGGCTCTAATTAATTGGATGTTTACATTAATTTTATGCGGTTCCATTCCACCGATTTCCAAATCAACCGAACATACGAATATAGTGGTTCCATTCTGGTGGAACCATTCCATTCCATTCCACTTCATCCAAAAAACGAACACATCCTAAGTCACCGTGTCAAGAAAGTGAGCGTTTCAAAGACCAAATTTCTGAAGGATGAGGGGACTATACGAAGTACTTCTGTTAGTCAATGATGAGATCCACGACTATGCGGCTATGCCAGTCTATCTGTCGTTTGTTTTTCCGAACCAACCATTCAAGAGGATTGCACGTATTAAGACTTGAGAGGAGAAAGAAAGTCAGTCGCCGAGGCGACAATACATGACCAGGAACACCGAACTAACAAAAAGCCTATTGCTGTCCACAACCAGACCCTGTAAACTGAACAAAGAAAATAAAATACAGTTTTTTTCGAAACGGGAGCATAGCCCCAGCCTCTACATCGTGAAGATGTCGCTTCTACTTCAGTGCGCCGCCTCTAAACATATCAACGTCTCAGATTAATTGAGCCGAGCCGACCTGGAGACTCCCGGAGTCAGCCGCACGCTTGCTGGAGACGAGCCGACCTGGAACGGAAAAAGGCAGAAAAATTGGAGATGTTAGGATTCAAACCCAGGTCTCTCCAGTGCAACACAAGGAGAAAAACCACTGTGCTACACATGTCTCGATGTTATAATAAGCATCCTGTTAAATAATATTAAAGTTTCGTGTCCTTCATAGTTAAGGGTAAAGGGATGGCGGAAACTTGTTTTTGCACATGGGCACTGGTGATCCCGTTTTCTAAACAAGATTGAAAATCGCATTTGTATGTTTCAAAAAAAACTGGAAAAAAATATATGTCGTACATGTACATATTATCTATATACGCACCAAATTTCGTTCCGAAATACGTTTTATTTTAGGCTACACAAAAAGGACAAATTCGTGTTGTTTTTACAACTTTATAGATACACAAATTTGTTATTTTTCTATCGTCAGAAATAAAAAGTCTTTTCAACCATAACTTTCCACACATAAATATACCATATATATATGTATTCAGTTCAAAAATTAGATTTTTTTAACTAAAAAATACCATTTAAAAAAATCCAAACCGGGATCTATCGTGCCCATGTGCACCAAATCACCTTTCGATGGATGGACAAGACCGTATATAAGGCAGTCAACACATGTCCTAGCCATATGGAGGAGATTTCTAACATTTTTGACTCGTTAATCATAGAAATTAACTACCAATCATTCAAAATAAATTCTTAGAAATTAACAACATGAAATTAAAATATTGATAAACCCATTTTCATGAAAAACTTGATGATTATAGCACATTGATAAACATAAAAAATACAAGACATTCTGTGCATCTTGTATTCTCTACTTGCGGGGGCATGGGGCAAGGCGTGGCCGGCGGCGAGAGCATCGTGGTGTCGCCTTTTTTCCTTGCTATGCTCGCTGACTCTCTGTTATATGGATGGTATCGCAAAGAACATATTGTCTCGCTTCACTCGTATGGAATGTAATCAAATGGGCCGCTCCTGCTCCTGTTGGGCTGGGAAAATATTATTTGAAAAAATAAAAAAGAGCTACTCAGGTCGGACCGAGTCGAGCTAGGCTCGGCCCGAGGTCGTTCGGTCCAGTAAAGGCAGTTCGGCTTGGTCCATCGTTGTAGTGGGACGAGTCAAGCTCAGAGCGAGCAGAAAAGGTCGGTTCGTTACGTACGATCGTGGTGGTCCGTTCCTTTAGATCTCATTTTTTTCAATATCGATAAGATCTCAGTACGGTCATGGTGGCCCATTCCTGTAGACCACTCGATTCATGTTTCTCATCGGCGGCGACAAGAGGGTACCCTAGGCGATGGAGGCGGACACGTTTCATTGGAGTTCTTTACCGACGACGATGTTTGTAGGGCTTTGTCAGCGAGAATGGCCGCCGGCGGTGATCTTTGATTGGAGCTGGAGCTATGGTCCCATCGGAGAGAATGGCATTCGTTAGTGGAATTGTATTAGTTATCCATCGCATTCGTCGAGAATGAGAGTGGCGGCGTTCTTCGTAGGCAACGATTGGGACATTGTGACCCTACATGAAACAGTCATAGTCATCTACATGTATATCTACCACAATAGGATATTAGGACCCACATGCAACACTCTTAGCTATGTTGTATGTTGTAGAACCCAAATGATAGTTCTAGGTCAAGCTGTCTAGTGCCGGTGCATGTTGTTTCAAATGACTAGTAGGTCATATAGATATGTATCTACCACCTTTGTAACATGGGGACCCACATGCAACACCCCTAGCCATCTTGACACCAGCACATCTAGGACATGTGGACCCACATGAAACAATCTCATAGCCATATCTTACCACATTTGATACATGTGGACCCACATGCAACACTCTTAGCTATGTTATATGTTGTAATACCTACATGATAGTTCTAAATAAATCTATCTAGTGTGAGTGTATGTGATTCCAAATGTCTAGTAGAATATATAGTTATATATGTATCTATCTCATTTGGGACATGTGGACCCACATGCAACACCCATAGCCATCTTGAGCCCGACACATCTAGGATATGTGGACCCACATGAAACATTCTCATAGCCATATACTCCCTCTGTTCCTGAATGTAGGGTTGATGCATGTAAAATGCATACATGAACTTTGCACTTTAATTGCTTATATTCCAATCATATTTGCATCATATAAGGGTTATATCAATGTTTTATAATGATTTTTGGGAATATTCATTTATTTCCTATTTTTATGGAATTAACCCTGCACAGGCAGAAAACCCCGTTTTCTTATTTTAATGTTTCAGGGACCCAAACGTCAACGAAATCACCTGGAAATTTACGGGCGTCAATATTTGGAAGGAAGAAGACCTATGAGCGAAGGAAGCGAACAAGCGGAGGCCCGAGGCCCGAACGGGGGTGGCCCACGCGGCCAGGTACTGTGGCCGCGTGGGGCCCACCCGTTTGGCCCTCGTGGCTCCGTTGCCGTCGATCTTCGCTCCACCGACATTGTATTGACCTAAAAACGCCAATAAAAAAGGTCCCCCGACGTTCCGAAACGGAGATCAGTAGCTGCAGATTGGAGGGGGAAAACTCCGACGGGGCGCTGCCGGCATGGTCTCCATCTTCTCCATCGACTTCTCCACCGTCTCCATGATGAAGAGGGAGTAGTCCACCTCTGGACTATGGGTTTGTGGAAGTAACTTATGTATCTCTCCTCTCTTGAGCTTCACTAATTAGCACCGTATGAGCTGCTGAACATGATTACGGTCACCGTTGTAATACCTTTGTGGTGGATCTTTATGAGTTAATATATGTTTGAGATTGCAATGTTTGTTTCAGTTATGAGTATAGATGCATATTATGTACCCCGTTGTTTTGATCAAGCATGTTTATGAGAGCGTGTGTGGGGGAACGTGTGCATTAGTTGGAGTAACGGGGGGTGGCTAGTGCAGTTAACGTGAGAGAAAGTTCTGCGATCCACTTTGGTATCTTTACCTTACTTTGTTACCTCACTAGGGATAAACTAAAATACCATGCTACCGGAGATGTGGGTGTGACCATTGCCACTACTCCATGACTAGATCTAGCATGTTCTTATTTTCACTTCATGTCATGATACTTAATGCTATACTCTGAGTTATCTTAATTACTGAGGTGTTATGATTTAGTTCGCATCTTGGTGGAGCATAAGAGAGGTTAATAACCAAAAGATCTCTATGTTAGGACGTGATGCCCATATATCTAAGTAACTTGTTATCAAACCCTGTGTTGCAATCTCATATGTTAACTTTGTGTGTTCCATTGTCTGTCACTTTATAAAGAGAGAGTGCATTTGTGAAACCATGAACCCCAGTCCATTTTTAATCATAAGAAACACCTTTCCAATGCCACATACCACTTTTCTATTTTCAGCCATCATTAAATCCGAAAATACAAAAATACTTTTCATCTTGCATACATCATTCAAAAACCCAAAAATATCATTTATCATTGCATCCACCATCATTGCATATTTATTTCTTGTTTGCATTGCATAACTATCCTGATATCATTCTTACACCTTGTGCTTGACAACCACAGGTGAGGTTGAGGACCAAAACATCTAACCTTGTTTTGTAGGTAACCAAAAGAAGGATAAGAAGATAAATCTACCACTTCAGATTCCCCAAGAGTTCGATATTAAACCCTCGAGTCACCCCTCGTGGGGAAAACTGTCTTCCACTTACTATACACTCTGCACTTGGAGTCTCAACATAATCCCGTTTATTTGTGCAGGCATCAAGACTTGCTCTTCGGAACCATCAAGGGTGTATAGTTTTCTGCACGAATATTAAGACAATGTATTTTGCAATGTCTAGTAGGTCATATAGATATGTATCTACCTCCTTTCGGACATGTAAACCCACATGCAACACCTCTAGCCACCGTAACCCATCACATACAGGTCATGTGGATCCACATGCAACAATCATAGCCATATCTTACCAACTTTGGGACATGTTGATCCACATGCAACACTCCTAACTATGTTGTATGTCGTAGGACCCACATGATAGTTCTAGTTCAAGCTGTCTAGTGTCGGTGCATGTGATTCCAAATGTCTGGTAGGTCATATATGTATGTATCTATCTCTTTTGGGACATGTGGACCCGCATGCAACAACCCTAACCATCTTGACCCCAACATATCTAGGATATGTGGACCCACATGCAACACTCTAATAGCCATATCTTACAACCTTTGAGATCTGTGGACCCACATGCAACACTCCTACCTATGTTGTATGTAGTAGTACCCACATGATAGTTCTAGTTAAAGCTGTATAGTGTTGGTGCATGTGGTTACAAATGTTTACTAGGTCATATGTATCAACAACCTTTAGGACATGTGGATCCACACGCAACACCTCTAGCCACCTTAAGCCCAACACATATACGACATGTGGACCCACATGCAACACTCATAGCCATATCTTACCACATTTGGGATATGTGGACCCACATGCAACACCCCTAGCTAATGTTGTATGTTGTAGGACCACATGATAATTCTAGTTCAACTTGTCTAGTGCCGGTGCATGTGGTTCCAAATGTCTAGTAGGTCATATAGTTGTATCTACCACCTTTGTTAATGTGGACCCACATGTAACACCCCTAGCCACTTAACCCCAACACATATACGACATGTGGACCCACATGCAACATCATATCCATATCTTACCACCTTTTGGACATGTGGACTCACCTGCAACACCTCTAGCCACCTTAACCCATCACATATAGGTCATGTGGATCCACATGCAACACTCATAGTCATATCTTACCACCTTTGGGATATGTGGACCCACATGCAACACTTCTAACTTTGTTGTAAGTTGTAGGACCCACATGATAGTTTTAGGTCAAGCTATCTAGTACCGGTGCATGGGAATCCAAATATCTAGTAGGTCATATAGGTATGTATCTACCTCCTTTGGGACATGTGGATCCACATGCAACACCCCTAACCAACTTGACCCCAACACATCTAGGGCATGTGGACCCACATGCAACACTCTCCATACGAGCGAGGCGAGACAATATGTTCTTTTCGATATCATCTAGAGCACAGAGAGTCAGCGAGCATAGCAAGGAAAGAAGGCGACGCCGTGATGCTCTCTCTACCGGGCACACCTCTCCCCATGCCCTCCGCGAGGAGAGCATACAAGATGCACATAATGTCTTGTCTTTTTTATGTTTATTAATTTGCTATGACCATCAATTTTTTGATGAAAATGGGTTTATCAATATTTTAATTTCATGTTGTTAATTTCTAAGAATTTATTTTGAATGATTTGGTACTCAATTTCAATGATTAATGAGTCAAAGAACGATGGAAATCTTCTCCATATAGCTAGGACATGTGTTGCGTGCATTATAGACGGTGTGATCCATCCATCGAGAGGGGATTTGGTGCACATGGGCACCATCGATCCCGGTTCTGAATTTATTTAAAAATGGCACTTTTGAGTGTCAAAAAATCTATTTTTTTTTTAACATGAATACGTATATATGGTATATAATTTGTGCTAAGTTTATGTTGAAAAACTTTTTATTTCCGACTATAGAAAAATAACAAATTTGTGTGTCTATAAAGTTGTAAAAACAGCCCATATTCTGCCACGAAATTGTGTTTTTTGTGTAGCCTAAAATAAAATGTATTTTGGAGCGAAATTTTGTGCATATATTGATAATAATACGCGTATACTTTCTTCCAGAAGTTTTTGGAACATACAAATGCGATTTTCAATTTTGTTTAGAAAATAGGATCACCGGTGCCCATGTCAAAAACAACTTTCCGCCGTCCGTTTTCCTCAACTATGAATGAAACGAAAATTCTATATTATTTATAAGATGGTTACTACATCACCAACACATGTATAGCACAGCAGCTTCGCTCCTTTTTTAGATAAAGAGTGTATATTAATATCGCGGAGATACAAATTACACCCAGCCTCTGCAACAACGCAATAACCAGAGTCATTACGGATGCACACAGCCGAAAGACAATAAGAAGAAGAAATAAAAAGAAAAGTCCCGCTACAGAGTTACAGTCCTTGCAGCAGCCGCACAACCACCACCAAAACAACACCTGATGTCCAATTCTTCAAAAGCAACGCCTTCAATAAGAACAGTGCTAAGCACAACCAATTAAGGCCAGACCTTGGGTTTTCACCCTAAAGATAGTCCTCACTCTCAAAACAATGTCTCCAACAAGAACACTGTCAGACACAACCAATTAAGGCCAGATCTTGGATTTTCACCCTGAAAGGTAGGACTTTGGACTTCACGTATGTTGTTGTGGTTGTCCGGGGAGACCTTGGTTAATAGGCTATGCCAGATTTGTACCGTTGATATATTTAGGGGTGACGCACTGAAGCAGGCCTCTGAAGATGCACACGGCTTAAGAAAATACAGCTAGAACGACCAAGCTCAAACAAGCCTAGCTCATGACATAGACGACGACTGCACCCCTGCTGGCCAATGCCCACTGTCTCTGATTTAATTTGATTGAGAATCTGCTGAATTTTTTTTGTAGTCGTTTCTGAAAACGCCTCCGTTCCTCTCTTTCTAAATTGCCCAGCTAGTAAGAATGACCAAATTGTTAAATCTTTTCAATTCGGAACCCTGCAACAAGTCCCTTGCTGACGACCACCAGGAATGAAAACTTTGGTCGATGTTGGAACAACTTGTGCCAGCTCTCGTTTTCTTTGTCTCTCTCAAGTTCTTTTTTCAGAATCATATCTCTCCCAGGCTTAGGTGGTTAACGAGGTTGTTGCTTGTTGGGCTGATTAACAGGCCTAATTAGGTGATGGAGAGCGGACTGAGCCGAGTTCGGCTATTTATTTCTGTTGGGCTAGGCACAACAACTGAGAGTTTCCAAAAAAAAAAAGACTGAGAGTTCCGATCAAATTATCGGGAGGTAGGGCACTCAGAGTTTGTGTACAGTTCTGAGTCCGGGTCCAACTCCAATCCGGCGGCCCCGTTGCCTTCCTATAAACGCCCTCGATCGCGCTCGCAACTTCTCCAAGCAAACCTTAGGGAGACAAGTCGCAGCATCGACATCACCCTTGCCCGTCCGAGGAAGACAAGGAATCGGCGATGGGAGGCACGACGTCCAGACCCGGTGTCGCGATGACGGCGCAGAGCTCCGGCATGACCCTAACGACGGCGCAGAGCTCCCACGTGTTCGAGATCTCAGGTTACAGCGGGCACCGGGATCACCATCGAACCGGAGTCTACGGCGTACCATCTGCCGTCTTCGACGTCGGCGGTTACGACTGGGAGATTTGTTTCTTCCCTAGAGGAGTCAACGAGCCTACCAAACACTACGTGTCGTTGTTCGTCTATCTAAAGAGCAAGAATACCGACACCAGGGTCAGGGCATCCTTTCGTCTCAGTCTCGTAGACGTGACCGGTTCCTCACCGCCATATACCATGACAACGATGACAGAGGAATTCAGTCCTAGCACCTGTCACAAGTGCGTCGGCCTTGGTTACTTCAAGAAAAGGAGCGAGCTGGAGAAGTCGCCTTACCTTCGCGACGATCGCCTCACCATTGAATGTGTCGCAGTCATCACTCTTGTCGATAATGTGAAATCCCTTGCCCATCTGCCGCCTTCTGACATCGTCGAGCATCTCGGCAAGCTGCTGCAGGAGAAAGAGAGCGCCGACGTGGTTTTCGAGGTACAAGGAGAGGCGTTTCCTGCCCACAAGATGGTGCTCGCGATGCGCTCCCCGGTCTTCAAAACAGAGCTGTATGGTGGGACGGCAGAAAAGGACACGAGTCGTATTACCATAAGTGACATGCAACCCGCTGTCTTTGAGACACTGCTCCATTATATATATACCGATTCGCTGCCCCTAATGGATGACCTTGACCGCGATAACTACAAAGAGATTATCAGGCATTTGCTCGGAGCCGCAGATCGGTATGCCATGGAGAGGCTCAAGATAATATGTGAAAGCATCCTTTGCAACAACATTGATGTGAAGACCGTGGCGACTACACTGGTTTTGGCTGAGCAACATAGTTGCGGTAGGCTAAATGATGCTTGTGTTCAGTTTATTGCCTCTTTGACTAGAATGCAAATAGATGATGTAATGGCCAGCCAAGGGTATGCCGAGCTCAAAGCAACCTCTCCCCTGGCTTTAGTTGAACTGTTGGAGAAGATATGTAATAGGAAGATGGTTTAGTCGCATGATTAGTGTGCTACTTTTTAAACAAATGATTGCTAAGAAGAATATATATGATGGTTTAGGAAGAAAAGTATTATCTACTGTGCCAACGATTTCCTTTTGTCAAGATTTTTGAGTGCTTACACTACCAGAATCGGCCTAGTTGCTGAGTGCAAGCATGTTAGCCAAGCGCAATTTATCAGACCCCCGACAACAGCTATTATAGGCCGAGCGCCGGGAAAAAACACTCGGTAAAACGAGGCACTACATAACATAACAAGAACGCCGAGTTTTTTTTAGCAAACACACTCGATAAAATGTGACCCTCGGTAAAGCAGGTACAATGTTGAATAACCACATGACGATTTTGCATCGCAGTGGCGCCCATGATCCCCAAATAGCTGAAGCCGAAGAACATGAGATCTTAGTCTTGAAGTGTGCTTGGTAGACCGATCTTGTCGAGAATACACCTTTTGCCTCCCACGACCAAGTCCAAGTGTACTCAACTAGCGGATTTAATTGGATTGAGTTGTACTCCTCATAAACTGCGAGAACTTGTAGAGAAAAAGGTTAATCGTGATCGGTTTCTTGATGTCGTCAATCCAGTTTCCATTGTCTAGAGCCACCGTTCTTCTAACTGATCTCGCAGTTACTGTTTTCTTTCGTTTTCGTTTAGTTAATTAACATAGTAATGTCAACAGTGGACGCACCGTTAGTTAATTAACATAGTAATTACTGTAAAGCACTATAGAATACTTGGAAGTTTTTTATCATAATTCTGAAATTTATATGGAACCTTTTTTTCGTTATTCTGCTATATTTCCTACTTCTTTTATTAAAAACAAATGATTTTTCTCTGTAATATATTATTTGTTAAACTCATGAATAATATTTTTGAACAATTTAAAATACAAATTTTAATGGAGTGGTCCGTTAACATGAACATTTTTTTAAATACCTCCCGAGTTTTATAGATTAAATTATTTTTTAGATACATACTTTTTAAAGTAGAGAAAAATATATTTATGCAATTCAAATTAATGGTTCACATGGTTTGAAATAATTGTTTAAAACTTTCAAAATAATTGTTCGAAAGTTCACCTTCAATTCCAAATAATTGTTAACGAGGTTTGAAATAATGGTTCACGAGATTCAAAATAATTGTCCGTGAGTAAAAAGATGGTTCTTCACTTCAAAATAATTGTTCATGAGGTTTGAAATAATAGTTCACGAGGTCTGAAAAGATTGTTCGCGAGTTAACAAATTGATCCTTCAATCCAAAATAATTGTTTATGAGGTGTGAAATAAATAATTGTTCGCGAGTTAAACAATTGGTTCTTCAATTCAAAATAATTGTTCGTGAGTCTGAAATAGTGGTTCACGAGGTTCAAAATAATTGTTCGCGAGTTCAAAAGTGGTTCTTCAGCTCAAAATAATTGTTCACGAGGTTTGAAATAATGGTTCATGATGTTCAAAATAATTGTTTGCAAGTTGAAAAAATAGATCTTCAGTTCAAAATAATTGTTCGCGAGGTCTGAAATAATGGTTCATGAGGTTCCAAATTTTTTCGCTACTTTAAAATTGGTTCTATTTAATTTAAATAATTTTTCATGAGGTCTCAAATAATGGTTCACGAGGTTCAAATAATTGTCCGTGAGTTCAAAGGGAGGTTCTTTCAGTTAAAAATAATTATCCATGAGGTATAAAAATAATTATTCATGAGGTTTAAAATAATTTACGTGAGTTAAAATTTGGTTTTTTCTGTTAGGCTATTATTGCGGTTTTAGGACCACTTTTGAACTCAAAAAATTAGGTGAAATCAAAAAATGTTCCCATATTTTAAATGATTGTCACAATTATAAAAGGTCTCCATGAATTTGAAAAAATGTCCCAAATTTCACAAAAAGTTCATGAAAAAATCTTCATGAATTTAAAAAAGTCCTGACTTTCAGCAAAATTCATGAAGAAATGTTCATGAATTTTAAAATGGTTCGTGAATTCGAAACGTCACAAACTTCAAAAGATGTTCACAAATTTGAAAATGGTTCGTGAATTTTAAACAGCAAGAATTTCAAAAGATGCTCACAAAAAAATGTTCGTTAATTTTAAAATGGATCGTGAAAAAATGTACCGAATTTCATAAAAAGTTTACCAAAACATCTTCATAAATTTAAAACGTCTCGAATTTAAAAGTTCACAAAAAAAAGTTCATGATTGAAAATGGTTGGTGAAGTTGAAACTTCGTGAATTTCCAAAGATATTCACGCGAAAATATTCATGAATTTGAAAATTGTTAGTGAAAAATGTACAGAATTTCAGAAATATGTTCACGAAAACTGTTTTGAATTTGAAAATGATTCGTGAATTTAAAATGTCCCCAATTTCAATAAACGATCATGAATTTAAAAATACTTATCAATTTTAAAATGTACGGAATTTCAAAAAAGTTCACGAAAAAATGTTTCTGAATTTTAATATTTTAACAAATTTTATTTGAACATTTTTACAATCCAAACATATTAAAATTTGATCATCTTTTGAATCTGAACTTTTTAAAAATCTTGACATTTTCTAATTTTGATTTTTTAAACAACAAAGCACCAGAAAAACGAAAGAAAAACAGGTAAAAAAAATGAAACACCGACCGGAAACCACCAGAAATTCCCACAACTAGAAAAACCAGTATGAAGCAACGTACGTGGGCTGGCCCATTACGGGCTGTCGGTAGGAACTGCAGTTGCGAGAATGCCAGAATGGCTTCTGGCTGGGTAAGGTAGGTGAGTTTCTTCCTCTTCCTGTTTGTTGCATTTTTTAGATAAAGGGATTTTTTTTTTTTTTTGAAACGAGGCAAAAGCTTTGCCTTTTATATTAATATAGGAGAAGCAAACATGACACGGCCGAGACCAAAAAGAAAAAAATCAAACATGACAGGGCGTACTAGGCGAAAGAAAGTAGCCCCCCTAGGATCCAAATCACCCTACTCCGTCTATTCTCTCAGAAAGATAAAGGGATTTATTACTCAAAGTTTAAGTATTACACCCGGCCTCTGCATAACAAATGCACACAGCCGCAATCCGAACGGAAAAAGTAAAAAGTGCATAAATAAACGAATTACAACCATCATGGTAATGTAAGACGCCTATGACATAGCGAGCTCAGCAGCCTATGGAGGTCCAATCCGGCGATCAAGCGGCCACCCATGTTGTGACAAAATGTCCCTTGCCACTTCCTCCAGCCGTGCACATGCCTCCGTAAAGAGGTCTCGATGTCCCGCGCGTTGTAAGGTGGACCACGTACGGAGAGTATTTGTGCACCGGTAAAGTACCTGCAAAATGGAAACATCTTTGTCATTGAAAACCTTGTCATTTCTACAAAGCCAGAGCGACCTGTTTGTTGCATATCGTTATGTTTGCAATCGTTCTGTAAAATTCTTGGTGACTAGAAATATTCTCGCGTAAGGTTTTCTGATTAGAAATATTTTGTTTGGAACGTGTCGCGTACGCTCGCATAGTGAGTTATGTTCGCGACAGATTTGGTTAAGACCTTCCAAATCCTATTGCACTTGATTAATGGAACCGGGGAGGCAGTCCCTGAGAATCTACAAAAAAAAATCCTATTCCACGTTGTATAGGTGGCGCACGGATCAAGGAAGATCGCACGGTATCAATCTCTGCAATCTGCCATTTCAGCTCGTGCTCAGTACGAGTATATACCACGCGGGCGACCATGGAACAGGCTTGCGCAGCAGATCAATTCATAATACTTTCTCCCATAGTTCTTTTGACTAAAATGTTGAAATAATGGAACGTGGCGGCTAGTGATCATTAGCCCTCGAAATTATTCATCGGCGTGGCGAAGCGCGCTTGCTCTTCAGTAGTAGTTGCTATCAACTGGATGTGTTCATTTTAGCCATGGCAGGGTAGTCCCTCCTGGACCCTGGTAGCCGCCTTCGGTCCCTTTATTAACTCCAGTCACTACGTACCGAGACTCACTCCATGGCTTCTCCTACGCTTCCCAACCCGTGGCTATGGCCTCTCCTCGGAATCATATCTTCACTCTGTATCCTTCCTCTGCTCTACATGTTGTTCTTCAGGAGCGGCAGGCAGCAGGGAGCAAGAAACGCTCCTGGCCCCCCGAAGCAGCTCCCCTTGTTGGGCAACCTGCTGCAACTCGGCAGCCGGCCGCACCGCTACTTCCAGGCGGTAGCCAGGAAGTACGGGCCGGTGGTGCAGGTGCAGCTCGGCCGCGTGCGGATGGTGGTGGTCTCGTCGCCAGACGCGGCCAAGGAGGTTCTCCGGACCAACGACCTGCACTGCTGCAGCCGGCCAAATTCACCAGGTAATTACATCTTCTTTTCTCTCCAACGTACGGCTTCTGTTGTCTGAACGAAACTACTAGTCATATATTATTGAGAAGTTTACTCCGGTATTGATCTTGGGTTTGCTGAAAAAGGAAACAATCAAATTTCTTCTTCGCTTCTAGGGACAAGCTGCCAAAGTTCCTACTAAGATCCTATTATGGCTAAGCACAAGTACTACTTGTGCTGCACAACCACCCGAAATACGGCCAGAATGGATAAGAAAAAGTAGTCAAGACAACAACGTCTTCACAGCAGGGGCGACGCTTGCTTACTGAGAAGATTACTCCGGTACTGATGTTGGGTTCGCTAAAAAAGGAAACAACCAATTATTTTTTTAAAGTTAACGGTCAAATTTGTTCTTCGCTTCTTGCTATTCAAGAGAAAGTGACAAGCTGTCAAAATTCGGAATAATATCCTATTGTAGTTACGTAAACACAGCCACCCGGAAATACAGGAATGGATAAGGAAAACTAGTCTCTTCGCAACAGGGGTCGACGCGTGTGTGTCATGGTAGTCGGACCCATCCATACATGACGTGTGACCATTGATCGAGCATTTTCATCTTGAAGATGACCTCTTCTCCCCCGTTCTCTTTTCTTCTAGTACATCCTGAAAATTTTACAATTTAGCATTGTATTTATTAGTACTAATTGGTTTTGAACTTTGAGTAGTATTAGGGGAAACAAAGCATTTTCTCTTTACCCAAAGCTTTATGAAATGCTAACATGCGATTTGATTGGGTATGAGTGCGGATAAGTGTGCTTTGCATGGTTGAGAGTTCACATTGACTATTACCGAGCGGGTATACTAGTGGAAACCGTGTTTCTTACATCAGAATGTAGACTAAATTGGAACAAATATTTGGCACAGGATGTGGATTAACTTGGAACGGAGTAAATGTGAAGATCTGGACTGTCCGACCAGTATATAGATAGGTTCACAAGAGTAGTATTTTTTTAATACTTTTGTAGCACTCGATACAACTTTCTTTTCGTGGTGTGTAAAAAAGAAGCAAAAAAAGTTGCAACGTATTGAGCACACCAACGCAGCAAATAATGTACACAATTCTCGTTTGATCACTACAATTTGTCTTAGTAAATGGTCGTACTTATACTACACTGAGGCAAAACCGCGAGAATTATTTTGATTCTAATATCACAATCATTTCTGCGTCTTCGCAATAGGGGCGATCAGAGGCGGAGCTAGGCCCCGGGCAACAGGGGCAATGGCCCGGGGCGTGGGAAATTTTCCTGCCTACGTATTAGTACTCTTTCGATCTGGCCCCTGACGTAGAAACTTTAGTCTGGCTATTCGTGTGACTCTTTGCGGGCCTCCGATTGCTTCAATTCCACTACTAGCCCATTAGAGATGTCAGCCTTGTCTCACACGGAGCAATCTATTCAGAGTACAAGGCCGAGGTAGTGATCCATCGTATGAAAACGAACTGAAAAACAAATCCATAGACAGATAGACTGCTGGCTTTTGTGGCCCTATGCACGGAAATGTTGCCTGCTCCCCGTGCCGTGTATGGCGCAACTTTCCCGGCCTATGTGTATCGAGCTCAATGCAGCGCCTTTCCTCCCTGTGTAAATGGTGCAGCTATTGGTGCAAAAACGTTTTTTTTTTTGTCGCAAAAATTTACAAAAACGGTTTGACTCAAACCACCTGAGAAAAGCAGTTCATTTTCCTCCATTGCATGTGAAAAAAAAATTAGTGCTACTACAAAATTTTGTATACCAACCACATCGCACTGTAAGAGCTTAATGTTGGCCCGGGTCACAGAAAAATCCTGGCTCCGCCACTGGGGGCGATGCTTGTGCATCATGATAGTCGATCAGATCCATCCATACACGAGGTATGCTGGAGGATTTTCAGCTTGAAGTAGAGCTCTTCTGAACGTACTTAAATGTGAAGATCTCTACTGTCGTCTGACAATTACATATATGTTTACCATACTAGTGTTTTAAATCTTTCGCGACATCGTTATAACATTTTTGGGTGTGTAAAAAAGAAGAAATAACGTTGCAACATATAAAGGACACCAATGCGACAAAAAACATTATGTGTATGAGAATTCTCGTTTTATCACAGCAGTTCGCCTTAGAAAATGATCTCCCATATACGGAGTACAATATTGAGGAAAACGGTTGCAGCACCAAGAGAGACATCTTCAGGAGATAGCAAGATTGAGCTCAACTTTAGCAGTTCTCTGAAAGCGTACTACCCTAGCAAAACTTTGCTGCAACTTCCAATTCACCACGCGGGTGCAAGGACGATGCTGAGCTACAACTTCCTTGTCTTTTTTACACGTTTCGTAGAAAATGTTATTTTTTGTAAAAGTGACATGTGCACATATCCACATACAAGGTGGATATATGCATGCATTTTTTTCCAAAATATGTTGACATTTCAAAGCTTATACTATTTGTTATAGGAAGTTTAAAGCTTATATACTGCACTGCGCAGGTGCAAGGATGCTGAGCTATAACTTCCTTGACGTGGCATTCGGCCCCTACAGCGACTACTGGCGCGAGATGCGGAAACTCCTCGTCATGGAGCTACTGAGCACGAGGCGTGTCCAGTCCTTTGCCTTCGCCCGATCCGCCGAGGTCGATTGCCTCGTCGCCTCCCTCGCCGCCACCCCACCGGGTACCCCCGTCGACCTCAGCGAGAAGCTGTACGCGCTGTCAGACGGCATCATCGGCACGGTGGCCTTCGGAAGGATGTATGGGTCGGCGTCGTTCCAGCGGAGCAGCTTCCAGCAGATGATGGACGATTCACTGCGGGTGCTGGGCAGCTTCACCTTTGAGGACTTCTTCCCGTTGTCGGTGATCGCGCGCTGGGCGGACGTCCTGACCGGCGCCACGGCGAGGAGGCAGAGGGTCTTCCGGAAGATCGATGGCTTCTTCGATGCGGTCATCGACAAGCACCTCGAGCCTGAAAGGCTGGCAGCCGGGGTGCAGGAAGACATGGTCGATGCGCTGGTCAAGATCTGGAAAGATGATCAGGATGGGCATCTGGGATTTACGCGCGAGAATATCAAGGGAATCCTCATGGTATGCGTCGTTTCTACATTCAGTTACAAATATTCGACATTGTCACAAAATATGATTGTCACAAAACTCACAATGTTAACAGGATACGTTCACCGGTGGCATTGACACATGTGCCGTCACTACTATCTGGATCATGTCCGAGCTCATGAGGAACCGAAGGGTGATGGGCAAAGCGCAAGCAGAGGTGCGCGCCGTGGTCCGGGACAAGCCTAGAGTCGACGAAGAAGACATCCAACGCCTCACGTACCTCAAGGTGATACTCAAGGAGAACTTCAGGTTACACCCGCCAGGGACTCTGCTGATTCCGAGAGAGACCATGCAGAGCTGCGAGATCGCTGGTTACAGCGTGTCTGCGGGCACGAGGTTGCACGTGAATGTTTGGGCCATGGGAAGAGACCCGGACATATGGGACAGACCAGAAGACTTCTACCCTGAGCGATTTGAGGACGCGGATGTTGATTTCAGGGGATTTCACTTCGAGCTCCTTCCATTTGGGTCAGGGCGAAGGGCTTGCCCTGCCATCGCCATGGGCGTGGCCAATGTGGAGCTGGTCATGGCCAATCTGTTGTACTGCTTCGACTGGGAACTTCCCAAGGGGATGAGGGAGGAGGACATCGATATGGAGGAAACAGGACAACTTGTTTTCCGCAAGAAGGTGCCTCTTTCGCTTGTGCCGGTAAAGCATTAGATGCCACAAATATTAATGTTCATCGGCTGCTCAATCAGATACCTTAAGTCATCTCTAGCTACAACCTTCATAATATGCCCCATGCTCGGCTCTTCAATATAGAGATTCTACTTTCTCACTGACACATATTTGTTATGGCATGTAATAATAACTAAAAATCTATACGATTAATAAAGCAGAATTTGTGTTCCAATATATAAAACAAAGTATTTAGCGCTACATGTATTTCCTAGTCAAAGTAATTTTATAGCAGTTCATTGCTAGACAAAGTATTGTAACATATGGGATAAAATCAAATCGATTGTAAAGTAGGCAGAAAGGGTGGAAACTACAAATGGCCCCTGAGCTACACATAGCTCATTTAAAAAAAAAATCGGCACTTTTAAGTTTCAAAAAATTGATAAAAATTTCTCAGATGTAGATAATGTCTTGATCTACAAGCGTGAAAAATTTGAACTCAATAATCCTTGTATTGTGGGCTGCACAAAAAATACAAATCGGGAAAATTGCAAGGTTTTGAAACTGTGTACTTTTCACCACCCAAGTCCACACATTTGTCATTTTTGCCCAGACCCGAGCCAGGACGGCCTCCTCCGACGCCAGGTCAGTGACGTCGAAGCGCCAGGTCATACAAAATGATGATAGGAACACTGTGAGGAGAGAGTAGGGACGAGAAAAATAGTAACAAACAAACACATTCACTTAACAGCAGCAGTACATAGCATAAATCTGACCAATTTATAGTGGGACAGAGGATACTAGTCCTCCTAACACAAGCACTAGTACTTTGGTAAAATAATTGCATGATAAAAGAAACATTATGATAAGTTCCAGCAGACTTGCAAGCCTCAAGCTCAAGTAGCAGGTAACATGATCTGATCAGCAGCAGCAAAAAGGAGACAGCCAATGCTCCAGCAGATGGACCAGCTATCTGTTCACCCAGAAGACACACCACTAAGCTTGGCGCCCAAGTTCACCACAGAACCAGGCCCCGACACAACCTGCACCACCACAAGTATGTTAATTAACATTATCCGAGGCACCTTCATGTTTCAGGGTACAACAGCATAACAACAGAGGAAATTAAGCCAGCCATTTACTCCAGATACCCTCATAGTATTGCTATTATTAAAATAGAAACCTACGAAGGAAGAAAGAATTTAACTATTATTATTATTATTGATAAAATTAGAAGCCCCTGGCAATTCTACACAACATCAAGGACACCAGTACTAAACCTGTGTTATCTTACCGGACTTGATTCACCAAATTTCCCAGTTAACCGTTGCCGTTTCAGTTGCTGTTCAAGTTCACGTTTTAGCTTAATAATAATTGTCGACTCCTCCCTTGAATTTCGTCCCCCATCTAAATCCTGGCGAGCAGTGTTGGTTTGACAACCTGCTTGAACCACGTGCTGATTTGTGCCTGCGCGAAAATCAATATTAATTAAGTATTATGACGGCATAATGTTCTCTAACGGTGAATATTTCAGCCCCGACAAGATCCATAATTGTTTTTTCAATACCAATATATTGTAAGAATGAACGCTTGGAAGCATTTATTAATCTTATCGTCCCATCAAGTAGATACATCTGTACAACCCGGTCTCTACATACGAGGAGATGCACAAGAGTTCTCGAACGAAAATAAAGTCCAAGAACTACAGGAGACCATAAAACAAGGAAATGAGCTAACAAATGCAAGATTCAGAAAAGGATCTATCTACCGCATTATTTACATGATGCATTTCCATAGTGGTAAAAAGACAGCAGAAAGCAGCATGGTCAGTTATATAAATGAATGAATGAAACTGTAAGCTGGGAGATCACGTAATACTATCAGGTAATGCATATGGACAACTGAAAATACATTTGATTTTCTCTAAGAAGCAACAATATCAGGGATCATCTGTCAACTAACAATATCAGAGATCAACCAAGAAGAGGTTCAACAAATTTACCTGCATTTGCCAATGGCCCAGAGGTTTTAGCTTCTGTGGAAGTACCAGACATGGGTTGGCAGAATTGAGCACCTGCGACAAGCTAGGCAGTTAGAAACACCGGGGCTGAAGTTATGAACTAACGTGATACGTCTGGCAGTTCGAAACGACAGTTACAGTTATAAGCTATCATGCAAAGATAAAGCCACTTGATATGAAGCAACCAGCACAAAATGACAAGAACAGAACAAGGGCATAAGAACAGGACATTTCCACAATAGATCTTCTAAAGACAACTTGCACAAAAGGAGTCCACAATGTGCATAGGAACCAATTTATGTTAGCCTACAACGCATCCGTGGCATGTACATACATTCGGTATTTTTCTAGAAAGTGTCATAAGATTAAATCGCAACTTTGATCATGAATTTTGGAAACGTATAATTTTAGCATAGAATTATTTATAAATTTAAAGATCACTAAATTTCAGACGAAAATTCGGACGCCCATATAGTCTGATGGCTAACCTTATTCAATTTTATGTTATTAAAAAGTAAAATATAAACTACAACTTTGAACTTCAATTTGGTTGATGTGAGTTGTACCATAGATTTAGCACTATGAGATTTAAACAACATTGTTTCTCAGAAGAAACTTCAACATCACACCCACATAGTTTTATGGCTAACCTTAATGAATTCTATGCAAGTTATAAGAGAGTAAAATATTGTGTGAATGTGGCCCAAAAAGAGCCTAATCGCCTGCTCTGAGGAGGAATATTCCTTGGTAAAGTACTGGTACTTAACTTAAATTTGACTTCAGTACCAAAATTTACCAAGAAGTATCATTTTTCAGAATTGAATTAACTCAATAATTAATGTATTTGCAATTCAATCGAGCTAATTATAATTTTATCTTGTAGGCGCTAAGAAAATTCAACAACACGCCTGCGTAGTCTCGTGGTTAACCTTAATCATTGGCTATGTAAGTTCTCAGAGAGTAAAATATTTTGTGTGGATATGGCCCAAAAGGACACAATAGGTAAGCAGAAAGTAAAGAGCCTAACGGCTGTTAGAACTTGGAAGAGGAGTATTTTTTTTGTTAAGTTCGAATTGGACTTCAATACCAAAGAATATCATTTCACCCCCTTAAAAGTAAGTTAGGACAGTGTTAAAATTACTAAGCTAAAGATTGGATGAACAAAACGTGTGAGGTTTTACCTTCAGTCCCACCTGGCTGAAGTGGACGGAATAGACCATAGGTGATCAATTGTCCATCATCTCGTAAAGTTTCATCTGAAGGTCACACAAATTCGTCAGTTCCCATAGATGCAATATAAGTAGATCGGATCTATTCTATTCTGGATGCTTTTGAGCTACCAGGTCCTAATGAACAGAAGAACATGAAGAGACACTAGTTTTTACCAAGGAGATCCGCTACCAATTCCTTCACTTCCTCAACGGACCCTGCCCATCAATTGGAGCACATGGTTAATAACTGTTGCAGATGTGTAGAAATTAAGACCTATGCTGTTTAATAATATATAAGGTTTTTGTAAGTAGAGGGCATGTCATACCAATGCTTGGAACCATAAGTTTCTGGCTGCAAAAAGCAATGAATGTGGATATGTTCAAATGTCAGCAAAAACAAGTAAGAGCGGATTGAGGAGAGGGCTAGTACTGAAGATGCACACAATTACCTCTTCAAGGCTCTGACGATAGCTTCTGGTCGTCCTGTTTGTTTCTTCTTCACGTAGCGCCTCCGGCTCCATAAACTAGCGGAGATGAAATACATGACGGCAAAATTAACTGTGAATTACTATTACTGAAACAGGGAATCACTGTACTGGCTATTTTACGCCTTTAGATCGACGCACAGCACAGCTAGAAGCAAAGAATATTTTCTTAACCAAACAGACAGAGCAGGGGAAAAAAAATCATCCACTGCATAACCGTTGATTAATTTCTTCTGAGGAAAAAGATACATATCAATGACCAAGATTATTTGTCTAGTTCATGAATGGATCAATTTTCTGTCATATCATTGTTTACGTGATGACCAACTATTCTCTTTGCTAACATATATAGTTTATTTTTCTTGCAAACTCTGGGCAACCAATGCCTGCAAACAAAACTGTAACCATTATTTTGGCTAATCAAATTTGTCAGAGTTGATGAAGCACAAAAAATCTGTTCTAGAGAATCTGAATCTGAAGAAATCTACATTATCCAGAGTCAAAATCAAGAAAGAAAATGGACCAAGACAAAGCGGAAATATCTGGCCACAAGGAACACACGAATTCAGATCTAGAAGAAATGTAAAGTGCACAGAATAACTGGGGAACGATTTGAAATGCTGAGCAGAATAATGGATCACTTGAAACGATCTGTAGTAGGAAAGAAGTAGATCATGGAGACGGCCTGAGTAGGATCGAGTTTGGATAGGTACGTACCCGGAAGCAATTGGGAGTACATGGTGCGGCTTGCTGCTGGTGGCCGGCAGCGCGATGTAGGCTCGCAGCTCTGGAGTAGAACGAGCCAACCTGGAGACAACAAGCGATGCCTTGCGCCGCACTGCCTCCCAGTTGATGCTGGCCCTGCATGCGTTCCGTTCGTTCGTACGTACGTCCGTTTATATATGACTCGGCACGAATCTATCTATCTATCTTCGCCGCGCGCGCGGATACAGAGAGAAATTGCATCATAGTACCTGACTTGTTCGAGGGCGAGTATGGGGAAGGAGATGGAGCGGAGCCTCAGATCGGCGTGGCTGACGGTTCTGGAGTTGTTCAGGTGGATGTAGTTCCTGGCCACGGACCTATCCGCGATGCCGTCGACGGCGTTGGCGAAGCGGTGGTGCATCGCGAGGAACTGATGGAGGACCTTGGCGCGGAAGCTGTTATTGGGACTGGTGAGCGGCGGCAGGTACCTGTTTAGGTATTCGAGGGCACCCAACCACCGGCCCCGCCGGACGAGGTGGCGCAGGTGCGGCAAGCTCATGTGCGCGCGCGTCTTGTTCGTCAACCTGCATTGGATCGAGCGAGCGTTAGGAAAGAAGATAGGGAGTTCTTGACTTGAACTTTGAACGGAAGCGCGTACGTACTCTTTGTAGGAGTCGCGGAAGCCTTGGTCCCGGAGGAACGCGATGAGGCGGCGGTGACGAAGCCGCGTCACGCGCGGATACTCCGGCGGGCTGGAAAGCTTGTGGGCGGTCTCGTCAACGGAGACGCTCACATGATCCGTCGTGCCGGAGCGCTTCCCGGCGGCCTCGCCAGAGGATACGACGGTGGCATCCATATGATTGGGATGGGTATGGAGTGCGCGCGGATTGAAGACGCAGAGAGAGCATTGGGGCGGGGAAACACGTCTTATATCGAGCGCGGCGGGATTTTCTCTTTCTTTCTCTTTCTCTTCCTCTTCCTTCTCTTCCTCTAGTTTTCTCCTCCTCTCTGATTTTCTCTCTCTCGCTCGTTCTCTTGTTTTCTCTCTCTTGCCTTACTCATTTTCCCCCTCTCTGGTTTAGAGGCTGAGATGCGCACCATTTGTTCTTGGATCCGTTGGGCTAGTAGATCACGGAGAATGGGCTCGGCCAACTTCTGCTACCCTTCGGTTTATTTCGCTAAGAATTTTTTTTTCGACTTTCTGGTCCTACTATACGACGGTAAGTACCTTACTCAGATTTTTAGATTTGAGTACACTTTTTTAGATTTTTTTGCAAGGAGGTTGGAAGCGCAGCTTCTGCATCAATATGATATACACCGGCTTTATTTAATAACAAAATTTCAAATAAAAGCGTTACAAAGTAATATATCGATCAAGGCGAAACCTTGCGATAATTGTCGCTACATCTACAAGATTGATAAAGGGAGTGACTAGGATTCACTCGAGTGAGAAATAAGTTAATTCTCACTCAAATGATGTCATACAGTTACATGTGCAACTCCTGTGTAATAATCCATGTGTAATTGAGAAATTTTAGTTGCAACTCATGTGTAATGGAAAAATCTTAGTTGCAACTCTTGTGCACCTAATGTGCAGCTCACATCTCGCACGAATCGCGATGTAAATCTAACGGTACTAGGGTTGAGTAAGGTCTAACTTAATTCTCACTATGAGAAATAGCAAAACCGATTGATAAAAGGGTGGCCATGATTGGAGCCATGGGTGGCCTGACCTCATACATAAAAAAATTATCTAAATTCTGAGGCCTGCCTAAGCCTCTTAATGGCGAGCCGGGAGTCACAATCGGTCTAGCAAACCTGCAGCGCAAACCTCATGCTGATACGTGTAAAATGTATCTAATCTTTATTGATATATGCTATTGTTATATAATTGCTACATGTTTTTAACAAGATTTTATATCATTTTAAAGTATTTTATTGGACTAACTTATGCTAGTATCCGTTTTCTATTGTTTTTGCATCGTAAAAAATTATAAAAATGGAAAAATCGTAAAATGTAATGACTTTTTGGGACAGACACGGAAAACCAAAGGAGAGCACCGGGGGCACCACAAACAGCTTAAAAAGTATACCGGCAATGTCGTGAAAAAAAAACCAACACAACCAAAGAGGGCAGAAGAACATATCTAAAAACAAAACATAGATCCACGAAACCGAACAACAAAGAACACCAGAAATAACAGAAGGACACAAGCGTTAACAAAACGAATAAACATGATGCTACAAAAAAAACAGAACACGCAAACCCGCTATAAGCCGGCGTTCCCGTACACACAAAACAACTCAACACACCTTTAACGGATGACAAATAACACCACAAAACAAAACAAATGAAAAACAAAAATCGCACATGTCTATGTAAGGCCAAGCGAGGATCAGGGAATGCCAACTTACGGAACACGTCATGTAAAGACAAAAACACACCCACCCGGATCAAAGAGGGATACGGCACGACACAGTTAACCGAAGAGTCAGCCAAAGAGGACAAAAGAACATAAAGGAAAACATAGATCCACGAAGCCGAACAACAAACAACACCAGAAATAATAGAAGGACACAACGTTAACAAACCGAATAAATGTGGACACTAAAAAAGGCAGAACATGCAAACCGCTATAAGCCGACGTTTCCACACACACGAAGCCCCTCATCACACCTTTAACAGATGACAAACGACACCACAAAACAAACGTCTCCAGTCAACTAACCAAGAAACACCAAACATTGAACGACGTACAACATTAGAAGACAGAACTAAGCGGGTAGCAAGGAAAGCTAGTTAATGATGGCTCCAGTTATCGGCTCCAGCCCATGCTCACAGCCAAAACGTCTAATAAAACAGCCCGGTAGCAACAACCGGAACACCCAATTTTGCGGAAGACAAAAGTTTAAGCAAACTAAGCCGGTTGCGACCTTAAATGTCAAAACGTCTGATTCAAGGTACTTCTCTTAATAACCCGACTTGGAAAATCCTATGGAAATTAAATGTCCCAGCAAAGGTGAAGCTTTTCTGCTGGCGAGTTATGCATGGCATCCTTCCATTGAAAAATATTATGTTCAATCGACACATTGGTACGAGTGGAACCTGTCCGGTTTGCAACCTAGAGCTAGAAGACATCCTGCACATGGTGTTCAAATGCCCGGAGGCTATGATCATATGGCGCGGGCCAGGACTTGAAAACGTTATTAATAGTGAAATTAGAGATGATCGCTCTGGGTCGGTGGTCTTGCAGGAAATCTTGAAATCCAGCTCTGCTCTAGTCCCTGGGTAGGAAAAGATCAAAATCCAGGATACGGTTGTTGTCACTGCTTGGTATATTTGGTGGTTACGCCGTTGCCGCACTCATGGTGATTCGGTCCCGCCAGTCAAGAAGTGTGTTGCGTCAATCTTGGCAATAGTGGGAAACTCGGCTGCTGGTCAACAAGCAGGATCCAATACTCTGAAAATTACCTGGAAAAAACCAAGGGCGGGGTTTTAAAACTGAATGTCGATGCAGCGTTTGTGATGACTGATAGATCAGGTGCGACAGGAGCAATTCTAAGAGATAATAAGTGAGTTTATGTGGCGGCATCATCTACTTTTATACCACATGTCCCCTCTGCTGTGGTTAGTGAAGCGCTTGCCATGCTTCATGGACTACAGCTAGCAAATAACCTCGGATATAACAGAATTCAAGCTGAATCAGATAATTGGGAAGTGATCTAGCTATGTACGGGAGAGGAAAGAATCTGGAATGAAGCTACAGCGGTATATGCAGATATTATTTCCACAGCTGGATCAATTGGGAATGTCTCCTTTAGTCATTGCAAAAGGGAGGCGAATGAGGTGGCACATGAGCTTGCTAGAGTTGGCTTTTCAAATAAATCTTCTTGTAATTGGGACGATGAGCCCCCTAGATTTCTCTTAGACAAACTCTTGCATGATGTAACGATGATTTGATGGTGAGGCAGCAAGTTTCTTACGCACTCTTTTCCTTGACAGGGTACCGAAAAGGGACTGGTAAGGTTTTTAATGAGGCGGCTTGCTGACCTAATATATGGTGGTTGAAAATTTCAAAAAAAAAACCGGTTGTGACCAACGGTGATGCCAGAATCAAGATACATAGGCCTGGATCGTCCGTTCAAGCTTGAACCGTTTTAGCTCACTTAACGGGGTGACTGACATGGTGCTGATAGAAAAAACAAATCAATACACAAATTACTTTTCAATATAAACACATATGAATAGGACCACCAAACAACCGAAACAAAAACCGGAGCTGACAAAACCCCGGAAGAAAAGACGTGGACCGACATATCACAAACAGTTAAAATGAACGAAACAACCAGGCGGCTTCTCTGGCGCGGAAATATATAGAAATCCGACGAAGTACAAACGAAGAAATAACCATAAGGGAACATGTAAGTCGTCGTCGCCTAGATGGTGAGGCGAGACTCCCCCCCCCCCCCCCCCGGAACGAATTTCTATCTAGTAAGCCTGCGACCTTCAAACAAACAAACAAACACACGAAAAAATGTAAGAGGAACCAGATAAATAATACAGAAATAAAATAAAATAACAGCTCCCCTGAACAAAAGGTGTATTTGTTTGACAAATCTGGCCCTTCTGATCAACTAAACACATATATGGCCTCTACTCGAAACTAGTTTCAAATCTGGCCTCTTGAGGTCGGTGTCAAAGAGGATGGAGCCGACCTTGTTCAGTTCGGCCCCATCCTCTTTTGTCGTCGAAATTCTCATAATTTTACTAAGGATTTAAAAAAATTGAAACGGAGCTCGGCGCCAAGGCTCCATCCTCTCTGGACCCGACCTCAGGGGCCAGATTTGAAAATAGTTTTGGGGAGGGGCCAGAAATGAGATTAGTTCTGGTTTGAGGCCATATTTGGTAAAAAATACATGAAAGGTAACCCGCAAGTATATAAATGAAATAACAAAACAAATAACGCAAACGCAAAAAAGAAACACCGAAGCGACAAAATCGATGCCGCTTCAAAAATCAAGGGAAGGAAGGACCAAAAGAAGAGACGACCGCACAAGTGCACTGCAAAAGAAACAAACAACTAAAGAACACGGATCCAGTAGACGGACAACAAGATGAACAAAGAATGAAGAACGGAGAGAAAAACACGGCAACAAAACCCAAACCAATCTCGATGAAACAAACCTTAACCGGAAGAATGGCAAACCAGTACGCCGATGACCTACAAACAAACAAAGCAACCAACAGAAAAAAATGTAAGAAATACCGGAAAAGAAAAAAACCACAAAAATCACGAACAAGAAAAGACACACGGATCCAACACACGGGCCGCAACATGAATAAATGACCAAAAAAATTGACGACCACGGACTGCACCTGCAAAAGCAACGAAACAACTAAAAACACAGATCCAACAGAAAAATGAACAAAGAACGAAGAGCAACAAGATGAACAAAGAACAGAGAGAAGAAAACGGCAACAAAACCAAACCGGATACCTTCTACTGTACTGGGGAGGGGTATACCTCGCTCCATGTATTGGATTGTTGTGGAACCCTCCATTTTCCCATGTTTCTTATTCCTCGCCTTAACTGGAAGGACGGCAGATCAGTAAGCCAGCGACATGTAAACAAACAAAGCAACAATCAGAAAAAATATATAAAATAAAGGAAAATAAAAAAGAACAAACTGCAAAACCAACAAAAACTAGAACATGGATCCAGCACATGGGCAACAAGATGAACAAAGAAAGAAGAACGGATAGAAAGACACGGTAGGAAAACCCCAACTGATCTCAATGGGACGGATCTTAACCGGAAGGACAACAACACACAAAAATAGAGAAAAGGAAGCATGGAAAACAACATGAGAACATGGCACGTATTTTTTTATTAAAACACCCGAATATCACACAATAGCATGAGCAGGACGACAACAATGAACGCAACAAACAATCAAACAACAAAAACACAGATCAACCACAACAACAATAACCCAATAATCACACAATAGCAAGCAGCAAACTAACAAACAACAAAACACAAAGGGACATAACCTACCGTAGAAGGGGTCCATACAAGGAAAACGTCCACCGCTGGCGAGAACGAAGCAATCCACGGCAGATACTCGACCGCAAACGTATGCAAATAAGAGGAAAACGAAGCGAGTTTTGTTTCTGAACCATTTTCAAAATTGGAACCATTTTTCAAAATCTGAACCATTTTCAAAATTGGAACCATTTCAAATGCAAAATCTGAACCATTTTTTAAATGAACCATTTTCAAATTTGGAACCATTTTTCAAAATCTTAGCCATTTTCAAATTTGGAACCATTTTCGAAATCAGAACCATTTTCAAAATTGGAACCATAAAATTTGGAACCATTTTCCAAATCGGAACCATTTTCAAATTTGGAACCATTTTCAAAATCGGAACCATTCACAAAATTGGAACTTTTTCCAAAAAGTAACCATTTTCAAAATCCAAACCATTTTCAAAATTGTACCATTTTCAAAATGAATAATTTCAAAATCTGAATATTAAAAAATGTTTATTTTTTAGATGTTTCAGATTTTTCAAAAACAAATTGGAAACATTTGCGGAAAATAGATTAAAGGAAACACAAAAGTTTAAGAAAACGAGAGAAAAAAGCACGCGCTAGCCATTGCTCGTCCGGACGCGCTGGGAGGTCTGCGTGGCGAGGCGTTGGCCAAAGCCCAGACCCATGTAGCGATCGAGCGAGGAGTTTGTGGGGGCGAATGCTGCCTTGGACTACAAAGAGCGAGTATAGGGGAACTCGAACCACCGCTAACGAGCAATATTTGTGTAGATTATAGAGTCACTAAGTATAGCAGTTTAAGAATGGTGAGGAGAAGAAACTTACGTGTGCAGCTGAGCCACCCACGTCACCCCACGTGGGCTTTTCACGTATGACTGTATGAGAAGGGTGTCTTAGTGGAAAAGACCGATTCAGCCGTTCTTATCGAGCCTGGCCCGAGTCTGGTTTAAGACGTGCGATGTAGAAACACGAGACAGGGTAGAGAACCAAACGATCGAATTTTACATCGCTAGGGTCTGGTTGGAGTACACCAAACACGTCCATAAAGGAGCTCCCCCGAGCAAGGAAGCAGGAGGCAGAGCAAGGCGTGTGAGGAACGAACCTGAGCGAAGCAAGGAGGAAGGAGGCGCACAACGCCACAACAACACATGTCGAACGATTTGACCCACTGTTCGCTCCCCGGTCATGCGCATGAGGCTAGGAGGCCCTCCTCAGGCGCCTCACGCTCAGGGCCGGCCCTGACAATTCGGGGTCCCGGGGCGAAACTAGAACCGGGGCCCTAAGCATTAAAATAAAATTTTATACATGATGTCAACCGTTAACGATAAACTCCTAAAATCGATGTTGATATCGAATAATATATACATATTTTATCAATTTTCTTCTAACATTACTAGATGCAAAGTCAGGAATGATGTCATGTTAATATCAATTTCACAATTTTTATGTCGACTCGTTGCGCACGATTTTAGGCCAGTAGGATCTCCTCTCGAAAATTCAGCTTCTCGCTACTTGGCGTGGTCAGTTGAGGGTTGACAACGGGTCATCTCCAGCTCATGTCCAAATCAATCGAACAACTCACGTAGTAAGATACACAACATGTAAAAAATTAGACAAGTACCTTGCCACGTCCTTATAGTTAAGTGTTTGAAAAAGATAAGAGAAATGAAAGCGTGATAGAAGAAAAAACTGAGTCATTGCGTTCTTTTTTTTCAGTGTGCTGCATTACTGGATCGGTCTTCTCACCCTTTTTTCTTAGCTCAAACAGACCCAGCTAGGTAAGGAAAGAAAAAAATGCCCGAACCAAAGAAACAACCCAAACTAACCGAGAAAAGGCCCAAGTCCAGCCACACAACATAACGCTTCATCCTGCTCTCTAGGGTGGAGTGAGACCTGGAAGAGAAAGCCCCCGAAGATAGTGGTGTGGTCATAGTTTCTATGGTTGTAATGAAGAATGCTGCCTAAAGATTGTAAAAGACAAATTTAGTGTTATTTGATGTATTTCACGTGTTCTCTATTCTGTTTGAAATATGTGTGGTTTGAGAAGGTGTGAAATCGAATCCTGACCATTAGGACCCACTGATATAAATAGTCTGCCAAATTTGGAAATTCCTGACGTGTGGGACCAATTTATGAAATGAGCATGACAAGTGGGACCAATCTGACTAGTGAGACCATAACAAATATAATTAAAATTACTGACTAAAAGGGCCAAAGCCCGAAATAAAAAGCCAAAATGTTAGGTTTGGCCGATGTAACCAACCAGAATTGTCAGGAAAGTTAATAATAAATGGCCAAATTATTGGGCTCGGCCCAAACAAACAAACGAAGTGGACCGGGCTGATTTCCATTACGACAATTTGATTTCGTCATAATCTTGCCACGTAGGACAGGCCACGTAGGATCTGATGTGGCGTGACCAGAATGCTAGTGACGAAATTAGATCGTCATAATTTTGTGACGGTCCAAAATCGTCATAGATGATTATGACGATTTCAGAAAAAAACGTCATATTTTTAATTACTGACGGTAGATTGACGACGATCTGTTTTTTGTCATAAAATCGTCATAAATGAAAAATGGTGACGATTTAGGGACGAAAATAGAGGGTCATATATCAGCATATTTCTTGTAGTGTCTCTGAATCTAACGAAAAAAGCTTCCCACGTAGTAATGGCGCTGTCAAATGAGTTCTTCGGCCTCTTCATTTGCCTAAGCTAGTTGGGACTTTGGGCCCCTTAATTTCGGGGGCCTGGGGCGGCCGCCTCTCCTGCCCCCCTCAGGATTGGTCCTGCCCGCGCTCAGCCCAAGCTTGGCCGAGGCACTTAGAACTAGCCCAATTAGTCAGTTTTTTGTTGTTTTCTTAGAACGTGAATAAATTAGAGAAACTTGAGTATACAAAGGAAAATGCCTATATATGTTTTTTTTTTTTTTGGAAAAACTCAAGATACGAAGGTCGTCCTACCTTACCCTAAGGGGAGCTCCGCCCCTGGCAACATACCCTCACATATGAAACAAGTTTATTTTTGTACTATTAAAGCGTGATTACTACATTTCATCCCACGGTGGACAGAACAGACAAAAGTCGTCGCAACAATTCAACAATACCAATTAAAAAAATATGTGTATGAAACAAACATCCCTTGAATGCAGCAAATCCTCATCCATCAGCAAAATCCCAAGAAAAAGTCAACAGACATATGCAACATGGGCTTACAAAGTTTTCAGCACCCCACGAAAACATGTTAGCATACGAACATGTCTGTATCTACGACAACGAGGGAGATACTCCGCAACTCGCATCGCACGAGGCCGACTCACATCACGATACACAAGACACCGAGCCAACACTTTCGTGGACCCGAAGCCCTAGTTCCTCATGAGGGACCCGTCAGAGTTCCGACAACTATTAGCTCGATTGTCAATATTCGATGAATACTCGAAGTATGGACAAAAACGGAAGTATGAACATGGTTTTGAGACTAAAAGATTATCTTAGTAGGTTTATCGATTGTTTACTTAACTTTAATCGGCCATCACCTCTCACATATTTATGAGGTGGCTGGTCTTTCCTGTACAAGTTTTGGACTCTCTATACGATTACAATTTTGGTAAATAAGCCAAGTTACAACTCTAAACTAAGCAGAATTCTCCTCCAGCTTCGTATTGGATCAAATTCCAATCGCCCTTCTGACTCCTTTCAAAGCCGCATTTGTCCTTCGCGTTGAAGGTGATTCGCCTCCTTCTTTGCTTCATTTAGCTATGTATGTTGTAGGCTCTTGGGAGTAAACTGGAGCACATTTGGCTTTGCTTGATGCAGCCTCTAGATCCTCTGAGTCGCAACCTTCCACCTAAGTCGGCCCACCGTCCGGCCCCTCCTGAAACCGGCCCAAAATCAAATGTGTCCACCTGGTTCCTAGACGATTGCAGGTATTCTTAACCTAAGCCGACTTCCTATAAAAAAATGGGTGCTAACAAAACATTCGCAATACTGAAGCAAAGTTTGCAGCTGGAGATCAGAATATTGAATTTTCTCGCTTGTGAGTTGGCAGCTAAACAGGCAAGTTTTCATCTTTTGAAAAACACTCATGCAACATTTAAAAATCGGCAAAAAATAATCTTGTGTTGGAGCACTGACTTCATCGGATCAACATTGCCTGAAATGAATCCGACTTGCCGAACCCTTGCAACGTCGGATCTAGTCAGCCCGAGCCCATTCCCGAATCTCATGACCTTCACCATAGGCCTCCATGGCATTTTGGATCTTCATCTTGAACTCAAGCTTATCCATAGCATTTTGGATCTTTACCTCAAACTCAAGATTATCATGTCGTCCGACCCAGCCTGTGGCCACCATAACAAGTAGAATAAGGGGAGGGCGCGGGCCCTACAGGTAGGAGGATCCTCGTTTTGTTTCAGTTTAATCTACATCCAAACCCACATTTTTTTCCAATTCAATCCTTCCGAAATCCTACGGGCCCATACCGTTAGAATGCGGTTTTCACTACTCCCTTCGTTTAGGAGTATGGGGCCTCTTATAAAAATCTAAATCAATTAATTAGGCTAATAATTAGGTGTGGCAGGCCCCTCTCTCACCCCCTACAATTATTTAACTTTGTAAGCAATTAAAATAGCTTACTCAAATCGATGGATGGGGCCGGATTAGCGTGTTGATGTTGTTGGCTAGGAGGATACTCATCGGCGTTTTCAAAAATAGGGTTATATCCGGGTCGGCGGTACCCACCATCGGATGCATTGTTGCCATCACCTAAGACACTTCCACTTGCCTCAACATCTGATAAGATGAACCACAAAAGATTTACATGTAGTTTTACACCATCGGCATTTCATTTTGTACAAAACCATCTATAGAGAACCATGATCAGAAGCAACTAAATACAAAAATTTATAGAGAACTATTGGTAGAAGTATGTTGATCAACTAAATACATAAATTTTTACAGAACCATGATCAAATTTATAGGATTATTTTCCGGGAAGACGAGGGAGACTCGACGCTTTGACTTTTCTCCAAGGTGCCCTAGTGCCTATGTAGACCGTAATCTTAAGCTTTCTTGAAAAAAAGACAGCGATATATATTATTAAACCAATAAAAATAATATATACGCATTTTCTAAAAACAAAACAAAATCGCTCGATTATGTGCGTATGGTTCAACGCCCTACATGTGGACCGAAAAAGTCGACAAAAATATTAGCACACGCTTAGGGAAATAAACCGAGGGTAAGCAGACCCCAAAGTTCTCCGTCATCTACTAGCCCAACCGATCTAGCAACTAACGGTACCCATGCCAGCTCAAAACCAGAGAAGAAGAAAAAACAAAGAGTCCAATATGCGGACTTGCGGAGGAGTAAGGATGACTCCAACGGGGCGACGCATCTAGTCCGCGCGCCTCCGTTCTTGTCCGTGGAGGCCGAAACACAGCCCAACGGGGCGACGCAAACGGACCGCGGTCCGTTTTTCGGTCCGCCGCGACCTATTTTTGGCCCAAATTTGGGCCACCGATGCGTCGGCCGCGGACACGAGCGGAGCACTTTTGTGTCCTGCCCTAGTCCGCCCCTGGCCCGCGCTTGGCCCCCATGTCAGTGTGATACAACGGTCACCTACCCCGCATTAACTGTCCCTAGGAGTCGCCGGAGTCGCGGCGCGCGCCGTTGCAGACGCGGCAGAGGAGGCCGAGATGGAGCAAACACGTCGCGCGGCGGAGACTGCCAAACGCGCAGCCAGGCGCAAGCGGCAACGCGATGCCGAGGCCGGCGGTGCTACGTGTTTCTCAAGGCCTTGGCCAAACGGGCGGCTGGCTGGACGTTCCTCAAGGCCGAAGCCCTTGATCTCCCCCCTTATCGGCCATGGCGCGGCCAGTTATTAATTAGGTTTAATGATAGTGTAGATTAATGTAGGGAGATGGATCGCCGGCCGGCGTTCACATTAGGCCGACGGCCCGGCTACTCCAAAACCGCGTACGGCCGGCTATATAGTTGCCTCGCCGCGGTCCGCTGCTCATCATCGCACCGATGGCAAACCGGGAAGACGAAGCTGTGGCTGTGCAGGCGGCGCTTGCCGTGCCGAAGGAGGAGGAAGTCGTGCCCGAGGAGGACGCCGTGCCGAAGAAGGAGGAAGTCGTGACCGAGGAGGACGTCGTGCCGAAGGAGGAGGAAGTCGTGCCGGCTACTCCACCGCGCCCACCTGCCCCGGCGTACAATCCCTGGGAGCCCTGGTCTCCCTGGGAATCTCGGCTCGCCTCGGCAGACCCAAGGTGGTTCGCACCGCCGTGGGCTCCGGCCGCCGCGGAACCAGAAGCGGCAGTGGCGCCGGAGTGCGTGCCGGGATCTCCATCGTCACCCCCGGCCATCGATGCGCCGGCTACTCCACCACCACCACCGGAGGAGGACGACGACGAGGAGAAGGCCTAGATTATAGGTCGTATTTTATTATAAATTCCCAATGTAATATTCAAAATTCTATGTTTAATGAAATATTGGAAGAAAAAAAAAGTTGACCGGACTGGATGCGTCGGGCCGTTGCGGGCAGTGGCCGGAAAGGGGCGGACATGGGCCGGACGCGCGTCCGTTTGCCGACCCAAACGGACCAAACGCGGACCAATCACGTGTCCATTTGGGTCGCCCCGTTGGAGTCATCCTAAAAGCGCGAGAGAGAAAGCGAGAGGGAGCAATAGAGAGAAAGCGAGAGAGAAAGCGATAGTCCAAGAGAGAGAGAAAGCGAGAGAGAGAAAGCCAGAGTGAGGGCCCCGTATGGCCGTATCTCCCCGCTCTCGATATTATTACTGGGTGTTTCCCCCAATTGCTCTCTGCCAAAGCCCAAACCGCGCGACCTCCATACCCATCGATTCCAGTCACCAGTGCCGAGTCCGCCGACAAGCGCTCCGGCCCGGCGGCGGATCACATGGAGATCGGCGAGGCGGAGATCGAGGCCGCCCACAGGCTTTCCAGCCCGCCGGAGCATCCGCTACTGCCGCGGCTTCGTCACCGGCGCCTCATGGCGTTCCTCCGGGACCAAGGCTTCAACGAGTCCTACAACGAGTACTCATGCATACGCTTCTCTTCAAAACTTCATATCAATGGCTCCCTTGATTCTTTCCTAACGCATGCACCGCTCACTTGATCCATGCAGGTTCATGAACAAGACGCGCGCGCACATGAGCCTGTCCCACCTGCGCTGCCTCGTCGAGCGGGGCCGGTGGGAGGATGCCACCGAATACCTAGAAAGGTACCTACCGCCGGCCACGCCCACCCGTCCGAGGAGCCTCCGCGCGCAGGTCCTCCGTCAGTTCCTCCTGATGCACCACCGCTTCGCCAAAGCCGTCGACGGCAGCGTGGATAAGTTTGTGCCCAGGAACTACCTCCAACTTAGCAACGGCAGAGCCGTCAGCCACGCCGAACTGAGGCTCCGCTCAATCTCCTTCTCCATACTCGCCGTCGACGAAGTCAGGTGCAAATTTCTATATCTCTAAATGATGAAGATATAGATAGCTTCGTGCCGAGTCATATCTCATAAACGTGTGTACCAACGAACGCAGGGCCAACATGAACTGGCAGGCAGTGCGGAACAAGGCATCCCTTGTTGTCTACAGGTTGGCTCATTCTACTCCAGAGCTGCGGGGCTGCATCGAGCTGCCGGCAACCAGCATGAAGCCGCACCATGTACTTCCCATTGCTTCCCGGTACCTAATCCAAACTCAATCCTACTCTTCCATGATCTACTTTCTTGCTAGTACTACAAATTAATCGTTTCAAGTGGCTTTGAGATTTATTATATTCTGTATTTCTGTGCACCTTACAACATTTGTTACTTTCGCACTGCTTATATACTTCAACACCAAAGTATGCGGTGAGCATTTCAAATCATTCCCCATTTATCTCAACCACCTCGTGTCTACCCTGCCTTGCGCGGGCACACCGATGCGTCTCGGGCGGGCGGCTACGACGCCCGCTAATCCCCTTATCAGGCCAACATCTGGGAGAGATGTCACATCGCCACTGCCGCGGGGCGCAAGCCGCCTACGCGTTCCGTGGGAGCTAGATCTGAATTCATGTCTTCTTCATTTCCTTATGTCTAGATATTTCCGCTTGATCTTGATCCATTTTCTTGATTTTTGACTCCGGATAAGGTAGATTTCCTCAGATCCAGATTCTGTAGTTCAAAATAATGGTTAAAGTTTTGTTCGCAAAAAAAAAGGATTAATGTTTTGTTTGCCATTTGGTTGCCCAGAGCTGGCAAGAGAAACAAACTTAAGTTAGCAAATATATAACCATAGTGTAGTTTTTCCATCCACGGAAATTTGACCCATTCATGGAACTAGACGTGTTGTAATATTCTAATATGTAATCTGAATAATCTTGGTCATTGATACACATTTCTTTCCTCATATGAAATCAAGTAAATGGTTATGTAGTGGATGATTTTTTCCCCTGCTCTGTTTGATTCTAGCTGTGCATCGATCTACAGGAAGAACAGCGTACAATTAGTCGGCAAACTGAATTACTATGCTTATTTATTTTGCGGATAGAGCATTGTTCCATGATTTTTTGCCCCATGGAATTAAATTTCTCCATGATTTTTTAGTTTGTCCTGTTCCGAAATGAATATATAACGATTTTCTGGTTTTGTTCATGGATGAAAATTATGTTCATGGTTACACTCAGATTTTGTCATGAGCTGGCTGAGAGCATGCCGGACTGTAGATTGGTCTAACAATTAGTGCATGTATTATATCTGAACCAATGAGAGGACAACATGATGAAGTGGAAGTAGTTGAGGGTGTTTTTGCGAAATAAAGGTAGAAAATTTAAAGACTTAGACGTCCAATTACTTGTGGAGTTTCTTGTCCGAGCTACTCAACCCAGTGCAGTGTGTACACATGATTCTTGATTTCAGTAATAGTAATTCTCAGTTAATTCTTTTTTGCCAAGAGTTCTCAGCGAATTTTGACGTCCTGTATTTGATCTCCGCTAGTTTATGGAGTCGGAGGCGCTACGTGAAGAAGAAACAAACAGGCCTAGGACGAACAAAAGCTATCATCAGGGCCTTGAAGGGGTAATTGTACATCTTCACTAACCCGAACTAGACCTCTCCTCAATCTGCTCTTACTGGTTTTTTTCTGTCACTTGATCATATCTACATTCCTTGCTTTTTGCAGCCAGAGCCTTATGGTTCCAAAAATTGGTATGATATCCCTTCTGCGTAGAAAAATCTTATATGATTAAGCAGGACAGGTCTTTATTTCAACACATCTGCGACTGCAACTGTTATTAACCATGTGTTCCAATTAATGGGCAGGGTCGGTTGAGGAAGCTCAGGAATTCCTGGCAGATCTCCTTGGTAAAAACTAGGGACCTGTTAGCTCAAAAGCATCCTGAATAGAATAGATCTGATCTACTTATATTGTTTCACTGTCTGAAGAAAGCAGCTACGAATTTATGTATCTACGGGAACTTATGAATTTGTATGATGTTCAGATGAAACTGTGCGAGATGGCGTACAATTGATCACCTATGGTCAATGCCGTCCACTTCAGCCGGGTGGGAATGAAGGTAAAACCTCACACATGTTTTGTTCACCCAATCTTAACCTTAGTCATTTTTTAACATACAATTCAGGGCAAAAAATGATATTCTTGGTAAAGTTTTGATATTGAAGTCAAATTCGAACTTTACCAAAAAATACTCCTCTTCCAACAGCCGTTAAGCTCTTTACGGGCTGCTTAACCTACTGAGTCTTTTCGGACCACATCCACACAATATTTCACATTCTGAGAACATACAATATTTCACATTCTGAGAACTATGTAGTCGTGCTGTTGAGTTTTCTTAGTGTCTACAAGATAGAATTATAATTAGCTCGATTTAATTGCAAATACATTAATGATATAATTAATTTGATTCTGAATTGCAATATCCATGTGTGGTCTGTGAGATAGTGTCAAACTAAAAATGATATTTCTTGGAAAAAAATCGTATGAAGTCAAATTTAAATTAACTACCAGACCTTTACCAAGGAACATTCCTGGTCCAAGCAGGCCATTAGGCTCTTTGCTGGCTGTGCAATCTCTTGATTTTTTTAGGCCACATCCGCACAATATTTTACAAGGTAATCCACACAATATTTTACTTTCTAATAACTTACATAACATTGATTAAGGTTATCTATCAAATATGTGGGTGCGTTGAATTTTCTTCTGACAAACAGTGCTGTTTAAATTTCATAGTTCTAAATCTATGCTACAAATTATAGCAACAAATTTCGTGGTCAGAGTTTTGATTTATATTTTACTCTAATAACAATATTGATTAAAGTTAGCAATCATATTGTGTGGGTGTTCTGTTGAATTTTCGTGTGACAAACAGTGCTGTTTAAATTTCATAGTATAATAATTATATGCTAAAAATTATATGTTTCCACATTTCATGATCAAAGTTGTGATTTAATCTCAACACTCTTGCTAAAAATATACCAAATGTATGTACATGCTGCGTGTCTTGTGGCTATCTGCCGGTAATATGTTTCCATGCTTTTGGTTCCTATGCACACTGTGGCCTCCTTTTGTGTAAGTTGTATTTAGAAGATGTATTGTAGAAATGTCTTGCTCTTATGCCCTCGAAATCAAGTGGATTTATCTTTGCATGATAGCTTATAAGTTATAACTGTAACTGCCGTTTCAAACTGCCAAACTTGTCATGTTAGTTAATAGCTGCAGCCTCTGTTTCTAACTCAGGTGCTCAATCCTGCCAACCCATGCTTGATACCTTCAGAGTAGCTAAAACCTACAGGACATTTGCAAATGCAGGTAAATTAGTTTGACCTCTGCTTGTTTAATATCTGATATTGTTAGCTCTTAGAGGCAGATGATCCCTGATATTGTTACTTCTTAGAGAACATCAAATTTATTGTCAGTTGTTCGCATGCATTACCTGATAGTAGTACGTGATCTGCCAGCTTACAGTTTCCTTCATTCAGTATAACCGGTCATGCCGCTTTCTGATGTCTTTTTTACCACTATGGAAAGGTATCCTATAAATAACGCGGTAGATATCCTTTTCTGAATATTCCATTTGTTGGCTCATTTGCTTGTTTATGTCCTCCTGTAGTTTAGGACTTTAGTTTTGTCCGAGAACTCGTGCATCCTCACATGTAGAGACCGGTTGTGCAGTTGTATCAACTTTATGGGACGATAAGATCAATCAATACTTGCATTATTTCATCCGGGAAGTGCTAAGCTTGCATACGGCAAGCGTTCACTCTTACACTATATTGGTCTTGACAAAAATTCATGGATCTTGTCAGGGACTAATCAAAGTAAATGTCCACCTTTGGTCTTGAAATATTCACTCTTACACTCTTACACTGTCAGAGAACATTGGTATATATTCTAATACTTAATATCCATTCTCGTGCAGGCACAAACAAGCTCCTGGCTGAACCAGGTTCTCACCCCAACACTGCCCGCCAGGATTTAGATGGGACAAGGAATTCAAGGGAGGAGCCGGCAATTGTTGAAGAAGGTCATGGTCCTAAACGGCAACGGTCAACTGGGGCATTTGGTGAAGCAAGCCTGGTAAGATAACGGGTTTAGTGGTGTCCTTGATGTGGTTTAGAGTGCACTTGCCAGTGTATTAGACTGTTTCTAAATTTGTTAGTAACAACAATAGTACATCGTCGAATTCCTTCTTGCTTAGTAGGTTTCTTTTTACATATAGATTAATATATAATAGCTGGAAAGGATCACCTCCAATCCCTCGCGCCACGTCGCCCGCTATTCTCGGCCGTCCGATCCGCGCGATCCAGCGGCAGGAAACGGCCACGACCTCTCCCAGCGCACGCTACAGTACAGCTACAGTATACGCCGAATTTCTACCAATCGGGACGCGCCACGTCGCCCGGTCACCAGCCGGTGGAACCGGTTCCTAGCCGGTCGGTCACCCCCGCGCATGAATTTTGGCGCAAAAAATTACAAAAAAAAACCCCGCGAAGGACTGATTTGCAAGGACCTCCGTGCAAAAAAGCGCACCACAACTCACCCTCCTTCTTCTCCCGCGACGCCGGAGGTCGCCGCCGCCGCCGACGCGCGCCACCGCCGCTCCGCACCTCCCCGGTCAAATCGAAGCACGCAGCACCCTCCGCCGCCGCGTCCTCTACATCTTCGCCGACAGCCGCGTGCTGGGACGCCCGATCCACGCCGGATTCGGCGCCGCCGTGTTCAGATGCCGCCGGCCACGCTCCGGCGACCAAAACGCAGCGGCGCCGCCGCTCCCGGCCACCCCGCGTCCACGCGCGTCCGCCGCGCGCACGCGCGCGTCCCAGCTCGCTCGGACGCGACGCCGGCGTGGTCGACGCCGCCGTGGCAGGCCCGGCCACTGCTGACGTCACCACGACGTCACAGTGGGCCTGGCCTGACAGTTTTTTAAAAAACAGAAAATGGAAGTATTTCTACAAATACCCATCGGAAAAATATGCAATATACATCAAAATACTCAGAAAAAAATGATAACTACTTATAGAAAAAACAAACATGTTTGAATATTTTGAATCGGTGAATATTTAGAGAAAATCCAAATTGACTTCCTCTAATTATATGGACTTATATTTATTAAATTTCCAGAAAGTTGAAGTATTTCTAAAAATACCCATCCGAAAAATATGGAAAAATCCATCAAAATGCTCCGAAAAATAAATGCTGATTATTTATGTCAAAAAATAAAATATGTTTGAATATTTTGAATTGGTTAATATTTAGAGAAAATCCTAATGCACTTCCTCCTTAGAACAATTTCCTCAAAATGAAAATATTTCTATAAATACCCTCACAAAAATAAATGCTGACTGTTTGTGGCATATGATCAAATTTCAAATTTAAATATTTTAAACTTCCAAATATCTTCCGAATCTGCACATTTTATAAACGTGAAATTAACTCAAATCTGAATAACTGCCCAAATTGAACAATTTTCGAAATCCGAACACTTTTTAAACATAAACTTTTTTGAATTTCCATAATTTCCAAACCTAAACAATTTTTAAATGTGCACATTTCCAAATTTGTCGACGTCATCTGTGGGCCCACATGCCAGATTGTTTTTCTTTTCAGAAACAATTTCAGAATTTGTTAAAATTCCCACATGTGGGCCTACCCTATTTAACCAATTTCCAAAAAATGATAAATGCTACGAAAAACAAAAACTTCAAATCTATCCGTCAAAAAAATGGAAAATATATCAACATTAACACAAAAATAAACGTTGACTATTTATGCCATATGATCAAATTTCAAATTTGAATATTTAAAAATTTTCAATGCCTTTCAAATCTGAGCATTTAAAAACCGTAAAAAAAAATTCACATATGAATAACTTCCCACTTTTAGCAATTCTTAAATTTGAACAATTTGTAAATGTAAACATTTTCTTTTTAATTTCTACACATTAAAATCTAAACAACTTTTCAATGTGTACATTTTCAAATTTGAAATTTTTTCACCACGGTATTTACAAATTTGACAACTATATAAACATTAACACAAAAATAAACGTTGACTATTTGTGGCATACGATCAAATTTCAAATTAGAATACTTTAATTTTTTTAATGCCTTTCAAATCTGAGCATTTTAAAAAATCGTTTTAATTTCTATACATTAAAATCTAAACAACTTTTCAATGTGTACATTTTCAAATTTGAAATTTTTTCACCACGGTATTTACAAATTTGACAACTATATCGACATTAACACAAAAATAAACGTTGACTATTTACGGCATATAATCAAATTTTAAATTTGAATACTTTAAAATTTTAATGCCTTTTAAATCTGAGCATTTTTTAAAACGTAAAAAATAATTCACACATGAATAACTTCCCAGTTTTAACAATTTTTTTAATTCAAACAATTTATAGATACAAACTTTTTTTGAATTTCGATACAGTCAAATCTGAACAACTTTTGAACGTGGACATTTTCAAATTTGAATTTCTTACAGCACGGTATTTACAAATGTGACAAATATATCAACATGAACACAAAAATAAACGCTGCCTATTTACGGCACACGATCAAAATTCAAATTTGAATATTTTAAAATTTTGAATGCCCTCCAAATCTGAGCATTTAAAAAACGTAAACCAAATTCAAATATGAATAACTTCCCAATTTTAACAATTTTGAAATTTGAACAAATTTTAAATGCAAGCTTCTTCCAAATTTCAGTACACTCAAATATGAACTAATTTGAATGCGGACATTTCCAAATTTGAATTCTTTCCACCGCGGTATTTACAAGTATAACAAATATATCAACATGAACACAAAATCTGAGCATTTAATAAACATGAAAATAGCTCAAATATGAATAGCTTCCCAATTTGACCACTTTTAAAATTTGAACAACTTTTCAACATAATTTTTTTTGAATTTCAACAATTTCCAAATCAGAGCAACTTTTTAATGCGGACATTTCTAAATTTGAATTCTACTCCGCGGCCGCGCCAGGTTGCCTAGTAGATTGTAATGGCAGAACCCATCCATTGCGGCATATGAGGGTATCCAGAGTAAATGGCAAGTTGACTTGTAACTGGGATGTGATAACGTTCATGTGAATGAAAATTAAGTTCGACTGAGCTGCAAGAGAGACCCATTCGATTCGATAACCACTAGGCCTTTATGTTCGTGGCTAATCTGACAGCAGTCTTCGTCCCTGAAGCTCGGAATCTCTGCTCCGTTATCTCGTTCCGCTGATCCAAGTCAAGCTGCCGGTCTCCTCCCCTCCCGTCCCGACTCCCTCCCTCTGCTCAGCCCCCTTGGGCCGCAGCCATGGTGGAGAGGCGGCCGCGGAGGAAGCCGCTGGTGCTCGCGTCCACGCACGACTCGCTCCCGGGGGACCGCCGCGGGCCGCCGTCGGAGCCCCTGCGCCTCAAAGCCGGCGTCCTCCGCTTCCCCGCCCCCTCATCCGGCTCCGGATGCGGCGACCTCGCGTCCTTTGTCGCCCTCCCCGCCTCCGCGCTCCGCCGGCACGCCGGTACGTACGTGGTCCCGTGCGACGTTTCTCGGATAGAATTTCGAATCCTAGGCTGTGGGACTGGATAGACGGGCTGGGAGTTCGATCACTACAGGGGATGAATTGTGAAAACTCTGGTGCTTGGGGGAGGAGTGAATTTGGTTTGCTGGACTTTGGGCTGGTCACACTGAATGCATGGGTACCTGTCAACAATCAAGGATAAATTTTGGTTCTACAAATTGTAGATAAATTGGATATGGCTTGCTGGTTTGCAAGATGTAACTATAACGGCAATTCAGTGTGAAACTTTGCTGGTTTGCAAGATGTCTGGAACTTTGATGCTATAGTCTCAGAGGGCACACATATGTTATTCTTATGTACTTGATTCACTCAATCGAACTGACGTACCTGCTTTCCTTATTGCGATTTTCAGAGCTCAAATTGGTATGTAGGAAGCTCTCCTGTTGAAATTATATGTAATAACCAGCTATTCATCTGCAGGTGCTTGTCAAGAATACCGACAATAATGTTGGGAGGATTGTCAAAGCAGTAGTGTTGGATCGCCCATCCCTCGACGAGTCCCGGCGAGAGTATCCTGACCCTGTGGCCTCAACGTCTTCCTCTGATCATGTGATTGGATTCTTACCAACTCACTCATATCCAGCTAATGGCTTTGCACCCTTGGAGGAAGATGTTGCTTATGTTAGCCCACTTTTGGCGTTCAACCTCGGAGTGCATGTTTCTTCTCTCAAGCTTCTTATTCAGAAAGGGGAGGAACCTTTCAAGTTTTGCTCTAAAGTTTATGAGGATGGTGCTGCTAGCAGTGGGACTGGTATTTCTCTCCACCTAGAGCTTCTCCCATGCCCGCAAGTGCCTAGATATGCTTTGCATTTACGGGTTTCTGTTGTGAGGATTCCTGATTGTGGTGTGCTTGCTTCCCTAAAGATAAATTCAGCCAGTGGAGGAAGTGACTACCAAGATATGATAGATCAAGGTTTAAATGAATACTTCAAGTTTGATAGGTTCCTAGCAAGGGATGTTTTTTCCATACATAATGACTGGAACTGTGGCATGATCTCCTGCTTAGCATGCAACAAAGAGAATGATAGACTGCATCCTTCTAGTATGGTATACTTTAAGGTAAAACTTCCCACTTTTCTTCCTTCACACATGTTTGGATGCAGAAACAAGGAAACGTAATAAATGTGATATAGCCTCTTAGCTTATATTGGCCTTCATTTTTTTATTCATAACTAGTAAATTTTGAATTACTCACCAGGTAACCGGCATGGAACCATCATATGATCCGATTCTTTGTGTTAACTGTGATCAAACAGCCCTTGTGCAGTTGTGCTTGGGGGAAGTGTTTCTGCTCCAGCCCCTCCCTGCAGCTTCTTTGCTGCTTATGATGATTCGGTACCTTTGCATGGCGAAATAGTGGAACAGTTAGCATCTATGATCGCACCAGCATTATGTCCTTCAAACATTTTACCAAGAATCAAGTTTTCCACTTTCTTGTATGGCCCATCAGGTTACTGTAATATAACTGCAGTCTCATTCTTTTTCACTGTTTACTACACGACTTTGAACTGAACCTTTGTTCAAAACAAATTCTGCGGGTGCAGGATGTGGAAAAAGAACGGTAGTCAGGCATGTTGCTAACCATCTTGGTATGCATGTGGTTGAGTGTTGCTGTCACGATCTAATGACATCATCAGAAAGCGGGGCATCTGCTGCACTTGTGGCTGCCTTCAAAGAAGCTCAGAAGTATTCATCTTTTGCGTCTTTAATTTGTTATTATCTACAGTTGAAATTTGTTACTGTTTTAGTTGGTGAACTGTTTTGTTTAGTTTGTTTTTCTTTTTCCAGGTGTTGGTGTTTACTTTGTTTCCTTTTTTGTCGAATAACTTTTTTTTGAAGGTATTCTCCTTGTATAATACTTCTTCGCCAATTTGATGCAATTGGGAATACATCCTCCAACGAAGGCCCACAATCTGAGCAATCTGGCATTGCAGAAAACGTTGAGTCTGTCATTAAGCAGTACACTGGACAGCGTTGGGTTGCGAAAGACTCACTGCCTGCAAGGGATGTGATTGGAAATTTAGTAAGTCTTTGTGATGGAAATAATCTTGGCTCTAGTTGGTCAGTTTGAGTTTGAATAGGAGAAGTACCAATACGTTTGTTTTCATGTTAGGAAACATCAAGTCTTGTCTGTCCAGTGTTTGTGCATGGCTATCATGCCATGGTCTGGGTTGGTACATACTAGTGTTAGTGGTAATTTTTTAGTTTCCTAATACAACTACTGGCTAGCAGCTTCAAGCTGAGTTGAGTTAGGCCGTATATGACTAGGTGTAGGTAGTTTGCTCTGCATACATATGCACAGGTCCTGTAAAAAGAAGTATGTGAGAGTTGAGACAAAGAACTAAAGAAAAAATAGGGCACGATACAAGCCCTTGAATAAAAGTTTTCCGTGCATGCTCATGAACTTCCCGTTTAAGCTTACAACGTATATGCCATCCATATATAGTACCAGCCGAGCTACTAACCTACTCGGAAACCAACCAAGGACTCACATATATGAATTACTAGGAGAAGGACACGGATACTCGTGGTATGCTGGCTGCACAAATTCTAAGTCCTAATTAGAATCCAAACACTAACCTAATCAAGATTAGTTCTACACTTTGTTCCTCAAGCTTTTAGATTTTACTCTTATGATGTAAAATTATCTTTGTATCAAGTTCCTTATTATTGAACCTCGTTGTTTTCAGTACCTTGTGGAACCTGAATGTGTAAGCTCGCTTCAAGGTTTACTAGTTGCAACTGCAGACAGTGCCGAAGTAATGCAGCTATCAGTTGGGCGATGTTTCCGCCATGAGGTTAACATGAAGCCTATAAACGAAGACCAGCGGAAGAACTTGATATCTGAAACACTTCATGGTGTCTCGGCAGTTGCTGATGAGGTGTTTTTTTTGTTGTTGTTATTGTGTCAGAAATTAAGTTTTATGCTTGTGCTAAAATCTCCTGCTTATATGGTTTCATTTTCAGAGTATCAATGACAAGTTTGTAAAAGATATGTCAGTGCAAACATCTGGTTTCATGCCCAGGGATATACTTGCATTGATCGCAGATGCCGGTGTATCATTTGTGCATAAAGTTGCAGTGGAGAAAAGTAGCAACGGTAAGCTTGAGGATATTGTTACTGCAAGCTCCTCTACCACTCAGAATAAAGAAAATCATTTTTCTAAAGAAGATATTTTGTCTTCGTTAGAACGGGTGAAGAAAAGGAACTGTGCTGCATTGGGTACACCGATAGTAAAACATTAATCCCTGTCTTCAAGTATCTGATATCTTCTAATACAGCCCTGAAACCATACATGTCCCCTTCTGTAAGTCCCTGATTATATTTTTTTGCGCTGTTAGGTTCCTGATGTGAAATGGGAGGATGTTGGTGGGCTGGAGGAAGTGAAGAAGGTTATTCTAGATACTATTCAGGTAAATTTGACTTGATTCATCTCTGAATGTTTAATACTAATGCACTGCATTCTTGGAAGCAAATAAAATTTGGCTATTGTAGTTTCAGCACCAGAAGATGGCGCAGGAGGGTTTGGAAGTACTAATTTGTCCTTTTTGTTGGTATACAGTTACCTCTGATGTACAAGCACCTTTTTCTTCCAAATTGCCGAAGCTATCAGGTGTCCTGTTATATGGACCTCCAGGCAATGGGAAGGTAGGTTTAATGAGTTCAATACGTTGTCTGACTGTAACTATCATTGCTATTTGTTAAAAGATAGCTGTATCCAACAGCAACATGACACATGCTCACTAGGATGTTTTCTCCTGAATTGTTAGACATTATTGGCGAAAGCAGTAGCGACTGAGTGCTCATTAAACTTTCTTAGCGTGAAAGGTCCAGAATTGATAAACATGTATGTTGGAGAATCAGAGAAGAATGTCAGGGACATCTTTGAGAAGGTATATTCATCTGCCCAAGCCATGAAATTGCCATAAAATATGCATATATATACATAGGTTTTCAGTTCTTCACTGTGAATTTCAGGCTAGGTTGGCACGCCCATGCGCAATTTTCTTTGATGAGCTTGATTCCCTCGCTCCTGCATGTGGATCCTCTGCAGATTCTGGTGATGTGATGGATAGAGTGGTTTCCCAGGTATACCTAACTTCATCAGTGAGGTGGTAACTGATGTCCAGTTTTCCTCTTATTTCCAGTGTTACAATGTTAAGAGTGAGCTAACTCGCTTTCCCCTTTTTCTTTCTTTACTAGTTGCTGGTGGAGATTGATGGGCTAAGTGATAACAGCCAGGTTATTTCCTCATCTATGATACATTTATTTTTTACTGATGTTTCTAGATGCAGTGACATGAAGAGAAACCATTTTCCATATTGTTTTCTAGGACCTCTTCATTATTGGGGCTACCAATAGGCCTGACCTTCTTGATTCTGCACTTCTCCGTCCTGGCCGATTTGACAAGCTTCTCTACGTTGGTGTAAATACTGAAGCATCATACAGGGAAAGGTAGTCATTGACAGTTCTTCCTTTCACCAAATTTCGGATTAGTTTCTAGTAAATTATGACCTCCCTGTAATTGTCATGCAGGATACTGAAAGCACAGACACGCAAGTACAAGCTCCACAAGAACGTATCTCTCTTGTCGATCGCTCAGCACTGTCCGTCGAACTTTACTGGTGCTGATATTTATGCTTATGCATTATGCGCAGATGCATGGTCTCATGCTGTTAAGCGTTCCGTGAGTAGTGTTGCTTTCCTACTGCCACCATATGTTATCTTAGCTATGCTCTGTTGGACTTATACGTGCTATTTGAAGGTCAAAACACTTGAAGCTCGAAGGACCTTCTAGATGATGGTTGCTGATACTTTACCGGAAGAGTGCATTTTTCACCTCTCAACTATTGCCTAGTGTACAACCCTAAACTTCCTTCAGTGGAAGTTTTTGTGGATCGTCAGGTTCCATTGTCAGATGGAAACGTGGGATATACATTGTTCAGTTCAAATAACATGAGAAGAAAACAGCTAAGGAACTCAAAACAAGTCTAAATCAGAGCAAGAGTTCGGAACACGGAAACATAGCGCCATAAGATGGAGGCATACAAAATCAGACATTTGCTAGCATGGTCACTGTCTCAGCTTCAGATGTTCTCTTCTTCAGAAGGAAAGGGGTTGGAGACTAGGATCTGATGTCTAGCCACGAAGTAGGGCTGAGCATAGTCATCTTACGCCATGGAGTATGTTTCCTACCTTCCTGGGGCCAGAGAGCTTAACTTTCTACCGTGGAAGATTTTGTGTTGAGAGTGAAGTAGAAAATAAATTACTCGCAAGCATCCGAATCTCCTTGTATGAATAACTGGATATTTTCCAACTGCAGTTCTACGCGTTTTTGGCGATAGTGGCCATGTTGGAGGCACCTTCCAGGTCGAATTTGGCATATTTTCTGGTTTACTGAACAGGACTAGTGGTAGACCCAGGATTTTTTCCCGCTGGGTGTTCATACTTATAGAGACAATTGTAATTTTTGACACAAATTTCTGAAAAGTACAATGTATAACCGAACTCCAAAAGTACAAGGAATATAGGAAAAATAGGAAAAACACGAATTTGTCTTTTGCAACGCACAAGAACAGAGTGGGCTACATCAATGCTGTATCCAAGGAGCAAGCGCCTGGCTGGGCTTCATCGACTTGACCAGACGCATACTGCCAGCTGATACCTGATTCTACCTAAATTTGTTCTACTTGTGTGTTTTACATTAAAAAAAATCTTGGCAATCTCATCCACCTGTCACACACCGACTTAGTACAAGATTAGCTTTGTTTTTTGAAGGAAGATGCTAACATAGGAAATATTCCTTAGCGTGTTGCTGCCTGGGCATCGTAGGCCATAGTTAAACGTTGTTAAGTATATGCAGTTAGCCTTTTATTTTGATGGGAGATTCACATTGTTCCCTCTTCTACTGTGTCCAACTGCTGCAACTTTTGCTCGATTGTCTCATTGGCTCTCACCAAAAGCCTGCTTGATAGTGTTACACATCTTTGGCTCTCGGTGGGCTATTGTCTGCTTGCTAGTTGGAATAAGAGTTACACATTCATAGTAGTCTAAGAAACATAACATCAATTACAGTACTACTATTTTCCTAAGCAATACACTAATAATTAACTAAAGAAGTAACAAGCTGTTTATACAACTGAACTACCAATGTGAAACGAAGACTTTGACGTGAAGAGCCTACGTATCTTCTCCCACCATTCCACCATGTCTAAAGGGCATGTTCCTTTGAACTCAGTATATTCTTGACTCGTCATCACATCAGCCATTTCCGTTGTATCCAAAGAGGCAATAAACCGAATGCAAGCATCATTTAATCTGCTACAATAGTATTGATCAGCCAAAACCAGTGTAGCCATCACGGTCTTCAAATCAATGTTGTTGGAGAGGATCTTCTCGCATATCATCTTGAGCCTTTCCACGTCATATCGATCTGCAGCGACAAGCAAATGCCAGATTGTCTCTATATAGTCATGTCGGCTAAGATGATCCATGACGGGCAGTGAGTCCATGTATATAAAGTGAAGTAGGGCTTCAAAGACAGTAGGCTGCATGTCACTAATGGTAATGCGACTCATGTCATTTTCTCTCATCGTGCCATACAGCTCCGCTTTGAAGACCGGAGACCGCATCGCAAGCACCGTCTTGTGGGCAGGAAAATCCTCTCCTCGAACCTCGAAAATTATGTCGGTGGCCTCTTTCCCCGGCAAGAGTTTCCGAACATGTTCTATGATATCAGATGGTGGCACTTTGGCAAAAGTTTGGACCAGCAATTCCCTGTCAAGGGTGATGACACACTCGATGGTGAGGCGATCTCCACGAAGGTAAGGCGGCCCCATCAGGTCTCTCCTATTCCAGAACTCGTTGTGGCCACAGGACCGGATACTACCGGAATCGAATTTCGATATCATCGTATGCGGCGGCGAAGATCCGGTGACGTCCACCAACTGAACTGAACGGATCCCCACACCCTGATGTCGTTGTTGTTGCTCTGTAGCGTGAGATAGACCGCCACGTAGTCTTTGAGCGGCAAGATGAATCCTCCAGGGTAGAAGTGAATCTGCCAGTCGTAACCGCCGACGGGGAAGACGGCCGATTGTACGCTGGAAAAAGCTCCGAGCACCTCCCGGTGCCGGCTGTACCCTGAGATCTCGAACACATGGGAGCCCTGCACCGGCTTCGCGGTGCGGCGCGTCGGAGTCGTGGTTCCCATCGCCGCTTCCCCTGCCTTGCACGAGTCGGGGTTGGGGTTTGTTATGGGGTTGACGAAAGCGGAACAGGGCCCGAGAGCCTTTTTCTAGAGACAGAGGAAGGCAAACAGGCTGCACTTCGATTCCGTGTCAATGCGGATCAGAAAGAGAACTCTTTCTTGCCAAAGACTTGTCTCAATTCCAAATTCTCGGTTTTTCCTACATTTTTTTATTAGTTTTCTGATCCGTCGTGGACTCATGGTGAAGTGCACTTGGAGTCTACATGTATGTCTTGCTGTGTCTACGTAAGAACTCACGCCCTCTCCTGCTTCGTCTCCACGCAAACAAGATGGGAAGCACGACCTCCACGATGACCCGCCCGAGCCTGTGAAGGCGCTGCAGGGCTTGCACTTCGAGATCTCAGGATACAGGCGCCGGGAGCAAATCGCCAGTGTTCGCCCTCTGCAGTCATGTCTCACAAAACTAATCTATTTCTGTTCTTCACATGACGCATCTGTTTGGTCCTTTTAGAATAGTAAAGCACCTCTTCGCAGAGTCGTTTCTTGAGATGTTCCAAATAATGTCCCAACATTTATATTTATAAGCTGGAAAAATAAGTAAATTTGCTAATTTCTGGGTATGTAGGGACGGATATTGAGACGATTTCAAACATGTCTCTACAATTGGAAATAATCATGACATGATAGACATTTCATAACCAAAAGAAATTAATTATCTGCTGAGAGAAAAATCACGAGACCAGTAAGACGCGTGTGAAATATAATTTTAACCGAGAAAAAAAGGTAAACCCGTATTAAAGACACGCTAGAGAAAATAAGGTTGAAACATAATTCAAATCTGTGAGACATGACATACATTTCCTAAACAGGAGAGATTAGTTTTGTATATTGAGTAAAAAACTAACCCCTCTGTCCAGAAATAGATGATTTAGCCTTATCTAAATACAGATATATCTAGACATATTTTAGTATGTACATATATCCGAATTTAGAAAAATTGAAGACATTTATTTCCGGACGGAGGAAGTATGAGAATAGGAACAAGCGCATGTGAAGTGCAAACTAGACGAACCAAGGCGGAAGAAAAAATCGAACATTTGAGAAATGAAATGATATACATTTAACTAAAAGAGAAATTTATTTTTACAAGTAAATATCACAAGAGTCGACATACGCATGTGAATTGGGTAAGGTTGTTCAAGCTTGGATATAGAAAATAAAACCTATAATGTTCAAATACACAGAGTACAAATTGGCTTTCCCTATATTAATATGTATTTCATCCATATTACGTTTAATAATTTTTTAAGAATGCATCACAATGGATCGTGAAAATTATTTCTGAACTGAATGTACACACTTTACCGAAAAGATTTGATTTTCACGCTTACTTGTTTATTTTTACCGCTTAAAAAAACCTTTACGCTTTTCTTTTGAGAAAAAATAACTGATATAAAATGTACCAATGGTTTCCCCTCGCCTCCATCGCTTCAGTCGCCACCACAGTTCATCATCCAAGATCGATCTCCACGAACCCTGTACCGACCGCACTGTGTTGCCTGATTAAGAGAGCAACAAATCTAACGGTGGATTTCTACTGGTACATAAAAAACTAACCTCCACGTCAAGTATGGTGATAAACACCTATGTATATTATTTTTTATTTCAAAATGGACAACTTATGAGTTATGATTGTGGTCAAAATCAAACTGATCATATATATAGCCCAAATGAGATAATATTGCAAGCCGGTGTCAAAAGGCTAAATAGCCAGCATTTTGACAAAGATCGTTGACACAATAAAACCATTGTTCTTTCTTAAGCATATCAAATTAATACAGTACTACTCCCTCCGTTCGGAAATAGATGTCTTAGCTATCTCAAAATTTGGATGTATATTGTGTAAAATTTTGAGATAGCTAAGCCATCTATTTTCGAACGAAGGAGTACAATTCTCCTACACTCAATAAGAAGTAACAAGTTGTTTATATGGGTGATCTGCCATTTGAAAAGAAAATTTGATTTGTTTAGCTTCTGTGTCTTTTCCCACAATTTCACTATGGCCAAAGGGCATGTTCCTTTGATTTCAGCATACCCTCGACTGGCCATCACATCATCCATTTCTGTTGTATCCAAAGAGGCAATAAATTGAATGCAAGCATCACTCAATCTGCCACAAGTATGTTGATCAGCCAAAACCAGTGTAGTCATCACGGTCTTCACATCAATGTTGTCACGAGGATGTTTTCGCATATCATCTTGAGCCTTTCCATGGCATACCGATCTGCAGCGACAAGCAAATGTCTGATTGTCTCTTCATAATCATCACGGCCAAGATCATCCATGGCTGCAGGCAGCGAATCGGTGTATATAAAGTGGAGCAGGGCCTCAAAGACAACGGGTTGCATGTCGACGATGGTAATGCGATTCACGTCTTTTTCTCGCATCGTGCCATATAGCTCCGCTTCGAAGACTGGCGACCGCATCGCGAGCACAATCTTGTGGGCGGGAAAACTCACTCCCTGAACCTCGAAAATCACGTCGGTGCCCTCTTTCGCCTGCAGCAGTTTGTGGAGATGCTCTATGATATCGGATGGCGGCACTTCGGCACATGGCTGGACCAGCGATTCCTTGTCAAGGGTGATGACGCACTCGATGGTGAGGCGGTCGTCGCGAAGGTAAGGTGACCCTTCTAGCTCGCTCCTTTTCATGAACTTGCTGTGGCCAGAGGACTGGCTAATATTACTACTGGAATCGAATTCTGATGTCATCGTATGCGGCGGCGAAGATCCGGTGACGTCCACCAAACTGAACTGAACGGATGCCCGCACCCTGATGTCGTTGTTCTTGCTCCGTAGAGCGACATATACCGACAGGTAGTCTTGATACTCGGAATCGTTGGTGAGTCCTTTAGGGTGGAATTCAATCTGCCTGTCGTAACCACCGACAGCAAAGACAGCTGACAGTATGCTGGAGAAAGCTACAGGCACCTCCCGGTGCCGGCTGTACCCTGAGATCTCGAATACGTGGGAGCCCTGCACCGGCTTGGCGGCGCGGCGCGTGGTAGTCGTGGTTCCCATCGCCGCTTCCGCTGCCTTGCACGAGTCGGGGTTTGGGTTTTTTGACGGGAGACGAAGCGAAACAGGGCCCGAGGCCTTTTCTAGAGACAGAGGAAGGCAACAGGGCGCCTTCAATAGTTCGATTCGAGGTCATGTGGTCAAAAGGAGCTCTTCTTTTGGCAAGATGGATTTCGTCTAAACTTTAAACTCGACACTCTGAACTTTTTCCAAAGCGAGCCTAGATGTACAATTAATCTTGCCAAAAGAACTTGTGCCAACGTTAATCAGGACACCCCAGGACTTGCGGTATCTGATCCATGCATGTAACAGGATTCGAAGGATACCCGGTTCAACCCGGCAGCCCCGTCCGTCGCCTTCCTCTGTCTCTACATAAGGTCTCACGCCCTCTCCTGCTTCATCTCCACGCAAACAAGCCCCATCCTCTGGTCCTCCGATCAACGCTGGCCGAACAAAGTTAAAGCGGACGATGGGAAGCACGACGTCCACGCACCGCGAATACGCGGCCAAGGCGTCGCAGGGCTCGCACGAGTCCGCGAAGGCCGTGCAGGGCTTGCACGTGTTCGAGATCTCAGGATACATGCAGCGCCGGGAGCAAATCGGAGACAACGGCGAATCGCCCGTGTTCACCCTCTGCGGTCATAACTGGCAAATTCGACATTTCCTCGGAGGACTAGCGGAGACTTCTAAAGACTACGTGGCGGTGTACCTTTTTTACATGGCAAGAACGACGACACCAGGGTGGTAGCATCCGCTCAGCTAAGTTTTGTGGACGTCACCGGATCTTCACCACCTCACACGGTGACGGCGGAGTTTGATTCCGGCTGTGATTACATCGTCTGCGGCACTTCCAAGTTCATGAAGAGGAGCGAGCTAGAGGTGTCGCCTTACCTTCACGACAATCGCCTCACCATTGCGTGCCTCATCACCATTAATTATCAAGGACTCAAAGAACGTCGCGGACGTAGCAAGAACGTTCGCCGAGGTGCCCCCGTCCGACATCACGGAGCATCTTGGGAAGCTGCTGCGAGGGAAAGAGGGCACCGACGTGGTTTTCGCGGTTGGAAGAGAGGATTTTCCTGCCCACAAGGCGGTGCTCGCCATGCGGTCGCCAGTCTTCAAAGCCGAGCTGTATGGCGCGATGAGAGAAAACGACACGAGCCGTATCACCATCGGTGACATGCAGCCCGCCGTTTTCGAGGCCCTGCTCCACTTCATCTACACCGACTCTCTGTCGCCCGCCATGGATCGTCTTGGCGGCAACGACTATAAAGAGATGATACGGCATCTGCTTGTCGCTGCGGATCGGTACGCCATAGAAAGGCTCAAGATCATGTGTGAAAGCATCCTTTGTGAGACCCTTGATGTGAAGACCGTGGTCACTACACTGGCTCTGGCTGATCAGCACCATTGCAACAGGTTGAAAGATGCTTGTTTTAAGTTTATTGAGTGAAACGCACCGGAGGTCACGAAGTTGCGCAGAAATGAAGTATTGGTCACCAAGTTGCGAAACGTCAATTCTTGATCACCAAGTTGTAGATTTGCCAAACTTTGGTCATTCCGTCAAGACGGACGTTAAGCTGGTGACGTGGCAGTCTATTTTTTACAAAAGACCTCTTAAACTTCTAGTTATTGTAATACTAGGTCCTTCTCTGAGAAAAAACAATGACATCAGCGCTCGCCACCGCCGCGCGTCTCCCTGCCGAGGTCGCCGCCACCGTGCAGTAACTCGCCGGCGCCCGCCCCGACATCGCCCACCCTGACCTCACCGGTGCCCGCCCCGAGCTCGGCGCCCGCGCCCGCTCGGACCTCGCCCACGCCGACCTCGTCAGCGCCAAGGCAGAGGCCGAGCTCCGCGCTGCTAGGAGACTCGCGTCGCGGCGGAGCCGAACTCGCTTCGCCGGTAGGGCCGCGCCGTTGAAGGAACGGTGCCCCGCCGCCGCAAGATGCGCGCCGCTGTAGAGCCTCCGCCACGCTGCCCTGCGCACCTGCCGACGGCAGCCGGCGACCGTGTCGCCTCCCCGCCGTCAGGAACCACCTCCGCCGCCGACCTGGGGAACCACCGCGCGCCTTCCAGGCCAGCCGGCGCTCCCGCCCTCAGTCCCATCCAGGCCACACGGGCCCCGGCCTTCCCTGTTCGTCGGCGTAAGAACAACCGCTGGACTGCCCCTGCTGCAATTGGCGCGGCGGCGCCGCGCCTCTCGTTCGTCCCCATCTCGTGGCGGCCGACTTGGATCCTGCAGGCGGAAGTGAAGCGGGCCAGCCACAGCAACTCCTGCCCCTGGCGGCGTGGTGATTTCCCACCACCAACGGGCGGCGACCGTCGACCCGGAGCTCCTCACGTCACCAAGCTGCTGCGTCCAGGAATTGACCGCCGCCACTGCCCTGGAAGCTTAGGGAGGACGAGCAAGGATGCGCCAGTGCCCAGCGATGGGCTGTGCTCCAACTTCAGATGCGAGTAGAATTTCAGTTCGTGGTCTGTGCTATGTGCAGTTCAGCCAAAAGCGTGTCGTGAGTTCAGAGAAATAGGGTGTGAAGTACTCCCCGTCGTTTGCGCCAAATTTGGGGAATCCAGGATTCTATTGGATTCTGGTTCGTGAGCAGCAGTAGAGCATCTCCACCACGGCACGAGGCCGGCTTGCACGGCATCGCGGCGCGCCTGACGAGCAGCCGGGCCGGCGAGAGCAGCAGCGGGGCCATCCACCGCAAGCGACGCTGCACGACACATGTGTCAGCGTCCTGCTCCTGGGCAAAAATAAATATCGAAAATAAATATTGAAAAGGACCTAACAATCAGAAGAAACAAAAGTTCAAGGGGTCTTTTGTAAAAAACAGACTGCCACATCACCAGCTTAACGTCCGTCTTGACGGAATGACCAAAGTTTGGCAAATCCACAACTTGGTGATCAAGAATTGACGTTTCGCAACTTGGTGACCAATACTTTCTTTCTGCGCAACTTCGTGACCTCCGGTGCGTTTCCTCAAGTTTATTGCCTCATTGGGTGCAAAGGAAATTGATGTTGTAGTGGCAAGCAAGGGGTATGTTGAGCTCAAAGCAACGAGTCCTTCGGCTTTAGTGGAACTGTGGGAGAAGACAAGTAGGCTTCACAATTCAAAGTGTCCAGTTCGCATTGGCAGTTTAGTTGGATGAATAGGTAACAAGTGTCTAGCTTAGAGCTGGGGTTAGGGTCTTCTCAGTTCTAGAAGACTAGGAAATATCCAATATATATCCAAATTTTGGTACTGGTCAAGTACTCTTTTATTTTTCAAGTACATGGATTCTTCTGATACAAATGATCTACGTTTCCAATGATTAGTCTTGCAAGTTTCCAAATGATACAAATGATCATTTTCCGGTGTTTTTGCTGTTATGTTTCTTAGATACTATGAATCTGTAACTCTAATTCCAACTAGCAAGCAGACGCTAGCCCACCAAGCCAAAGATGTGTAACACTATCAAGCAGGTTTTTCGTGGGAGCCAATGAAAAGATCGAGCAAAAGTTGCAGCAGTCGGACACAGTAGAAGAGGAAAAAAAATGTGAATCTCCCATCAAACACTGTTCCCTGAGAATAATCAAACAGGTTATTACAGAATAAAAAGCTAACTGCATATACCTAACGACGTTTAACCATGGCCTACGATGCCCAGGCAGCAACGCGCTAAGGCATCTTTCCTGTGTTAGCATCTTCCTGCAAAAAACAAAGCTGATCTTGTGCTGTGACGGACTGACAGGCGGATGAGGTTGCAAGATTTTTAACTGTAAAAATGTAAAGAGAAAACACACAAGCAGAACAAATTTAGGTAGCATCAGGCATGGCTGGCAGTATGCATCTGGTCATGGTCAATGAAGCCCAGCGCTTGCTCCTTGGATACAGCAATTATATAGCTCACTCTGTTTTTGTGCGTTGCAAAAGACAAATTCATGTTTTTCCTATGTTTTCTAGATTCACTGTACTTTTGGAATTCGTTATACATTGTACTTTTCATAATTTTTTATTGATACTTACAATTGTCTCTGTAAGTATGAACACCCATCAGGAAAAAATCCTGGGTCTACCACTAGTCCCTGCTCAGTAAACCAGAAAATATGCCAAATTCAAGCTGAAAGGTGCCTCCAACATGGCCACTATCGCTGAATGCAGTGGAACTGCAGATGGAAAATATCCAGTTATTCATACAAGGAGATTCGGATGCTTGCCAGTAATTTATTTTATACTTCACTCTCAACACAAAATCTTCCACGGATGAAAGTTCAGCTCTCTAGCCCCAGGAGGGTAGGAAACATACTCCATGGCGCAAGATGACTATGACCAGCCCTATTTCACGGCTAGATATCAGATCCTAGTCTCCAAGCCCTTTCTGCTGAAAAAGACAACATCTGAAGCTGAGACAGTGACCATGCTGGCAAATGTCTGATTTTGTATGCCTCCATCTTATGGCGCTATGTTTCCCAGTATCGCAGCACTCGCTCTGAGTTTAGACTTGTTTCTCTGTTTTGAGTTCCTTAGCTGTTTTCTTCTCATGTTATTTGAACTGAACAATGTATATCCCATTTTTCCATTTTTCCGTATAATAATGGGACCGGGGGTAAGCCCCCTGACGATCCAGAAAAACTGCCACCAAGGAAGTTGAGGGTTGTACACTAGGCAATAGTTGAGAGGTGAAAAACACACTCTTCCAGTAAAGTACCAGCAACCATCACCTAGAAGGTCCTTCGATCTTCTGCCTCAGCTGCTCATAGTTCTGCAACTCCTCCATTGTCAATGATGGCGAGATATCACCCAACACCTGTGTGATAATAAGAAAAACAAACTTAACTGCTAATATAAGACCGAAATGATATTCATTGTGCTTGCTGAAAATGACTTCGCTATTACCGTCATAAAATCATCAGCCTCGACAATGACTTCTTCAGCAATGGTATCATTATTTCTTGAAGGGTCAGCTTCAAGTGTTTTGACCTTCAAATAGCACGTATAAGTCCAACAGAGCATAACTAAGATAAACATATGGTGGCAGTAGGGAAGCAAAACTACTCACGGAACGCTTAGCAGCATGAAACCATGCATCTGCGCATAATGCATAAATATCAGCACCAGTAAAGTTTGGTGGACAGTGCTGAGCGATTGACAAGAGAGATACATTCTTGTGGAGCTTGTACTTGCGTGTCTGTGCTTTCAGTATCCTGCATGACAATTACAGGGAGGTCATAATTTAGTAGAAACTAATCAAATTTGGTGAAAGAAATAACTGTCAAAGACTACCTTTCCCTGTACGATGCTTCAGTATTTACACCAACGTATAGAAGCTTGTCAAATCGGCCAGGGCGGAGAAGTGCAGAATCAAGAAGGTCAGGCCTGTTGGTAGCCCCAATAATGAAGAGGTCCTAGAAAACAATATGGAAAATGGTTTATCTTCATGTCAGTGCATCTAGAAACATCAGTAAAAAATAAACGTATCATAGATGAGGAAATAACCTGGCTGTTATCACTTAGTCCATCAATCTCCACCAGCAACTAGTAAGGAGAGAAAAGGGGAAAACAAGTCAGCTCACTCTTAACATTGTAACACTGAAATAAGAGGGAAAACTGTGACATCAGTTACCACCTCGCTGATGAAGTTATGTATACCTGGGAAACCACTCTATCCATCACACCACCAGAATCTGCAGAGGATCCTCGTGCAGGAGCGAGGGAATCAAGCTCATCGAAGAAAATTACGCATGGGCGTGCCGACCTAGCCTGAAATTCACAGTGAAGAACTGAAAACTAAGTAATATATGCATATTTTATGGCAATTTCATGGCTTGGCAGATGAATATACCTTCTCAAAGATGTCCCTGACGTTCTTCTCTGATTCTCCAACATACATGTTTATCAATTCCGGACCTTTCACGCTTAAAAAGTTTAATGAGCACTCAGTCGCCACTGCTTTCGCCAATAATGTCTAAGAATTCAGAAGAAAACATCCTAATGAGCATGTGTCATGTTGCTGTTGGATACAGCTATCTTTTAACAAATAGGAATGATAATTACAGTCCGCTTAGGCAAGGAATAAAACTCATCAAATCTACCTTCCCAGTGCCTGGAGGTCCATATAACAGGACACCTGATCGCTTCGGCAATTTGGAAGAAAAAAGGTGCTTGTACATCAGAGGTAACTGTATACCAGTAAAACAAAAGGACAAGTTAGTACTACCAAACCCTCCTGCACCAGCTTCTAGTGCTGAAACTACGATAACCAAATTTATTTGCTCATAGAATGCAGTGCATTAGTATTATACATTCAGAGATGAATCAAGTCCAATTTACCTGAATAGTATCTAGAATAACCTTCTTCACTTCCTCCAGCCCACCAACATCCTCCCATTTCACATCAGGAACCTAATAGAGCAAAAAAAAAATCTAATCAGGGGCTTGCAGAAAGCAAACTAAAGGTGTCATGTATTGTTTCATGGGTTGTATACAGTGGGCCTGAAATCGAGAAGATATAAGATACTTGAAGACAGGGATTAATGTTTTACTTTCGGTGTGCCCAATGCAGCACGGTTCCTTTTCTTCGCCCGTTCTAAGGAAGACAAAATATCTTCTTTAGAAAAATGATTTTCTTCATTCTGAGTGGTAGAAGAGCTTGCAGTAACAATATCCTCAAGCTTATCGTTGCTACTTTTCTCCACTGCAACTTTATGCGCAAATGATACACCAGCATCTGCGATCAATGCAAGTATATCCCTGGGCACGAAACCAGACGTTTGCACTGACATATCTTTTACAAACTTGTCATTGATACTCTGAAAATGAAACATATAAGCAGGAGATTTTAGTACAAGCATAAAACTTAATTTCGACTCAATAACAACACCAAAAAAACACCTCATCAGCAACTACCGAGACACCATGAAGTGTTTCAGATATCAAGTTCTTCCTCTGGTCTTCGTTTATAGTCTTCATGTTAATCTCATGGCGGAAACATCGCCTAACTGATTGATGCATTCCTTCAGCACTGTCTGCAGTTGCCACTAGTATAACTTGAAGCGAGCTTACACATTCAGGTTCCACAAGGTACTGAAAACAAAGAGGTTCGATAATAAGGAACTTGATACAAAGATAATTTTACATCATAAGAGTAAAACCTAAAAGCTTAGGAACAAAGTGTTAGAACTAATCTTAATTGGTTAGTGTTTGGAGTCTAATTAGGACTCAGAATTTGTGTATTCAGCCAGGATGCCACGAGTTGTCCGTGTCCTTCTCCTAGTAATTCATATATGTGAGTCCTTGGTTAGTTGCGTGCGTCCCTTCCAAGTTTGAATCAGAGTCAAGCTCATGTCCGAGTAGGTCTAGGTCTAGTAGCTCGGCTGGTACTATATATGCATGGCATATACGTTGTAAGCTTAAACCGAAGTTCATGAACATGCACGGAAAACTTTTATTCAAGGGCTTGTATCATGCCCTATTTTTTCTTTAGTTCTTTGTCTCAACTCTCACGGTACATCTTGTTAAAGGACCTGTGCATATATGCACGAGCAACCGGCCACGGTACATCTTGTTAAAGGACCTGTGCATATATATGCACGAGCAACCGGCCAAAACCAGTGGCGTATCCACGTCTAGGCTGTGGGGTCAGCTGACCCACAAGCTTTCTAGCAAAACCAAGGTACTCGTGAGTATTCGTATAAAAATACGAAAAACTAGTTGGTAAAATCAGTGAAAAGCAAGGCTCTGACCCCACAGCTTTGGCATTCTGCCTCCGCCACTGGCCAAAACTACCTACACCTAATCGTATACAGCCTAACTCAACTCAGCTTGAAACTGCTAGCTAGTAGTTGTATTAGGAAACTAAAAATTCACTTACCACTAACACTCGTAAGTACCGACCCAGACCATGGCATGAAAGCCACGCACAAACAATGGACGGACAAGACTTGATGTTTCCTAACATGGAAACACACATATTGGTACTTCTCCTTTTCAAACCCAAACTGACCAACTAGAGGCAAGATTATTTCCATCACAACGACTTACTGAATTTCCAATCACATCCCTTGCAGGCAGTGAGTCTTTCGCAACCCAACGCTGTCCAGTGTACTGCTTAATGACAGACTCAACGTTTGCTGCAATGCCAGATTGCTCAGATTGTGGGCCTTCGTTGGAGGATGTATTCCCAATTGCATCAAAGTGGCGAAGAAGTATTATACAAGGAGAATACCTTCAAAAAAAAGTTATTCGACAAAAAGGAAACAAAGTAAACACCAACACCTGGAAAAAGTAAAACGAACTGAACAAAACAGTTCGCCAACTAAAACAGTAATAAATGTCAACTGTAGAGAATAACAAAGTAAAAGACGCAAAAGATGTATACTTCTGAGCTTCTTTGAAGGCAGCCACAAGTGCAGCAGATGCCCCGCTTTCTGATGATGTCATTAGATCGTGACAGCAGCACTCAACCACATGCATACCAAGATGGTTAGCAACATGCCTGACTACCGTTCGTTTTCCACATCCTGCACCCCCAGCATTTGTTTTGAACAAAGGTTCAGTTCAAAGTCAAGTAGTAAACAGTGAAAAAGAATGAGACTGCAGTTATATTGGAGTAACCTGATGGGCCGTACAAGAAAGTGGAAAACTTGATTCTTGGTAAAATGTTTGAAGGACATAATGCTGGTGAGATGATAGATGCTAACTGTTCCACTATTTCGCCATGCAAAGGTACTGAATCATCATAAGCAGCAAAGAAGCTGCAGGGAGGAACTGGAGCAGAAGCACTTCCCCCAAGCACAAGGGCTGTTTGATCACAGTTAACCCGAAAAATCGGATCATCTGATGGTTCCATGCCGGTTACCTGGTGAGGAATTCAAAATTTACTACTTATGGGTGAAAATGAGGGCAAATATAAGCTAAGAGGCTAGATCACATTTATTTTGTATCTTTGTTTCTGCATCCAAACATGTTTGGAGGAAGAAAGGTGGGAGGTTTTACCTTAAAGTATACCATACTAGAAGGATGCAGTCTATCATTCTCTTTGTTGCATGCTAAGCAGGAGATCATGCCACAGTTCCAGTCATTATGTATGCAAAAAACATCCCCTCTTGCTAGGATCCTATCAAACTTGAAGTATTCATTTAAACCTTGATCTATCATATCTTGGTAGTCACTTCCTCCACTGGCTGAATTTATCTTTAGGGAAGCAAGCACACCACAATCAGGAATCCTCACAACAGAAACCCGTAAATGCAAAGCATATCTTGGCACTTGCGGGCATGGGAGAAGCTCTAGGTGGAGAGAAATACCAGTCCACTGCTAGCAGCACCATCCTCATAAAGTTTAGAGCAAAACTTGAAAGGTTGCTCCCCTTTCTGAATAAGAAGCTTGAGAGAAGAAACATGCACTCCGAGGTTGAATGCCAAAAGTGGGCTAACATAAGCAACATCTTCCTCCAAGGGTGCAAAGCCATTAGCTGGATATGAGCGAGTTGGTAAGAATCCCATCACATTATCAGAGGAAGAGGTTGAGGCCACAGGGTCAGGATGCTCTCGCTGGGACTCGTCCAGGGATGGGCGATCCAATACTACTGCTTTCACAATCCTCCCAACATTATTGTCGGTATTCTTGACAAGCACCTGCAGATGAATAGATGGTTATTACATTTATAATTTCAACAGGAGAGATTCCTACATACCAATTTCAGCTCCGAAAATAGCAGTAATAGAAAGCAAATATGCCGGTTAGATTGACTGAATCAAGTGCACAGAAATGTGTACTGTGAGATTGTAGCATCAAAGTTCCAGACATCTTGCAAACTGTAGTTATTAAATAACAGCTCAGAACGACCACAAAAATCAGCAAGCATATTCAATTCATCAATAATTTGTGGAACCAAAATTATTCTTAAATGTTGACAGACATCCATATGCATTCAGTATGACCACCCCAAAGTCCACCAAACCGAATTCACTCCTCCCCCAATGACAAGAGGCTTCACAACTCATCCCCCAATCAAAGTGATCGAACTCCCACCCCGGCCACCCAATTGACACCCAAGACCGGAATTTGACGCCGAAGGGGACCACGTACATACCGGCGTGCCGGTGACGACGGCGAGGCGGCGGAGCGCGGAGGCGGGGAGGGCGACGAAGGACGCGAGGTCGCCGAAGTCGCCGCATCCGGAGCCGGAAGAGCGGGCGGGGAAGCGGAGGACGCCGGCCTTGAGGCGCACGGGCTCCGGCGGCGGCCCGCGGCGGTCCCCCGGGAGCGAGTCGAGGAGCGCCTGCGTGGACGCGAGCACCAGCGGTTTCCTCCGCGGCCGCCTCTCCACCATGGCTGCGGCCCGAGGGGGCGGAGCAGAGGGAGGGAGTCGACAGTCCGAGAGCCCACGGGACACCGGAGGGGAGGAGACCGCTTGACTTGGATCAGCAGAACGTAAGGGAGCAGAGTTCAGAGAGGTTCCAAGTCTCGGAGACGAAGACTACTGTCAGATTAGCCACGAATCCAAAGGCGTACTCGTAGTTATCAAAATCAAGTTGTGGTAAATGTAGTCTATCTAACGACACGATCTTCTTTCAAACATAGTTAAAGTTATTCTCGTAGTGTGTTCAAGGAAAATATGTCTTTCATTTTTCAATTTTGAAGCTAAAAGACTAAGTTAGCCTAATCATACACTATAGTTGTTCATGTGTCAGTGGGATTGTCACCGCAGATGCCATGTGGGTAAATACCTACTCCTGCTAGGTTGTATTGATCTGTTAGGGGTGTACAATGGATCTCAATGATGTGAGCACCAGAGGGTAGTAGAGCTCCGGTGGCGGGTGAGCCTAGATGAATATGCCCTCTACGGTTTCACCTAGTCGACCTTATCTAGACAGTCTACTAGGGTTACCAGTGTCCTCCCGAGCCGGACCACCAGGTTCCTTGATGAACCCGGTACCTGGAAGATGTCCTCCGAGTGGGGTTTGGGCCACCCGATTTTACGGTCCGACTCATGGTTATGTGCCTACCCGGTTGGTCATTCCCCCATCATCATGTGCAGAGAACTTAGAACCACAAATCTAAACATAATAATTTTAATGAAAATCTATATGTAGGACCGTGGGTGGAAAACTCACCGAGGTTTATAAAATGTGCATTGGTGAAAATATGTAGACCGTCAAAACTCACTAAGATATACAATACAAATATATGCATCCAACTTAGGAGTCTACGCCACTTGTATTATCATGGAAAAAATGACTTAAACTAAATATATGAATATGTTCCGCTATTTCATGAATTACAGGGTTTTCACAAACAAGAAAACATAAACAATTGGTTCCTTGCCGGTTGCTCGCATCGTTAAAGTATTTACTATTAAAGTGAAGCTGGTGGTGGTTTATCTCATCTCTTCATATGTTCTTCCCATAACCTCACAAATCTTACATGTGCGTCTTGGCGAGAACCGGATTTGTTACATCTTTATGGTGCCATGATTTTGGTCCAGATCCATTATTCTTTGGAGTATGGCTTACGCCACGGTTCCCTATTGGATTTTTATCTTATTGGAGCCACGGTTTTGATTTAAATCTGTGTTGTTTGTTAAATGGGTAATACGTTCCCTTACTCACGTATTCGTGTAACATATAAAAATCTGATTGGTGGGCCCACGTGTAAATCAAAAAATCTGAAGCTATTTTTTTGTGTTGATTTTTTAAAAGTATTTTGTGTTGTCGTTTATAAATGTGATGTTTGTTTTGTTGTTTATGATGTTATGTTTATTATAAGTATGTGATGTTATCAATAAGCACGTGTTGACATTTATAAATTATGACTATATGTTCTTACGACCATGTGTTGCTCAAGTTGATATGAAGCGAGGGTGTTTTTACCCTCGGGTACCCGTTTAACTTGTTGGTTCATCGTTTTATTTCATATTAACGCACACATATTTATCTTTCTTAATATTTAGTGGTTAGTGAGGCCAGAGGTGGTAGCACCTTGGTCCATCACGTGTGAAGCCCTCAACATTCAAGACTTTTTAGGTGTCTCCTTGAGACAGAATGTTATTTCACTGGCGAACAACTCACCAATCGGCAACAAGAGAAATGGGGTAGCTTTGTTAAATTTTGACCTTGAAATTGAATCGATGTTTTGAATCTGCAGCTTGTTTATTTGTGCTGGAATGGGCAGAGACGTAATTATGATTATTGTTGAAAAAAACTGAAAGGCCTGGACATTATAGGCCCAATACATTGTGTTGGCCAGTTAGCGCGGCCTAGCTGGAGCCGGTGTCTCGCCCATAGTATCATTATCAGCCCATACACACACTTGACATTACTGGAGAAAAATGGCCGAATGAGCACCTTAATTGTATGTTGTACAGTACCAGGTTCACAGATCTAAGAACTAGCTAAGCAAGCATTTTTCGCATGTCTGCATGCAGAAGCAGCAGACGTAGTGTGACACGTACTAGCCCCAATTTCTGGCATTCCAAACATGAATTTGCTTAGCTCTTAGCCATGTCTGAAGAAGTAACAGACGTGTGCACTAGCCCAGCTTCGGGCACTGAAGTATCATCCTACTCGCTCCGTTTGAAAATAGATGTCTTATCTATCTCAAAATTTGGATGTATCTAAGACATCTATTTCCGAACGGAGTGAGTAGTACGTTCGGTTCTTGCTCAGAACATTCCGTATGGTGCAAAAGGACAGGGTTCACAGAAGAAGAAAATGTGTGGGTGGTGTCGTTGCACTGCTTGCACACAAAAACATCATCCATATATAATCTTGGAAGTGTGTGAAAAGGCAGCGAGTTCATCTCATAATAAATGCGATTTGGTGACCTGAAAACGACGACCGCTGTCTCATCATCAATGACGCATACGGTCATCGGCCCATAAATGAATACCTCTTCTGCGATCATCATCCTTCATTGGAGCGGACGGCCGTGCGACGCAGCTGGAGTAGCAGATGGATCAACTGGAACCGGAGGTGGAGCGCGGCTAGATTCAAACTTGGGGTTTGATCTGACCTACGAACTCCGGCGACGAACTCTTTGAACGAACGACGACGAGCTAGCTTGATCATCAATGCGGTTGGGAGGATTAAATGCGGGAGCGGGACGTCTACTGCGCGCGGCTGATCACATCATCCTACACTAGCTACCTTCCTACGCGCGCTGCGGACGTACGGTGGAGACGATCGACCGCGACGGGGAGACCCGCCGAAAGGCGCCCGCTGTTGAACATGAGCAAGAAGAAGCTTCTCACACGTTTTGCTCGAGACCATCTTATCATCGCAAGCTGCTGCCACGCCTCTAGCTTCACTGCTCATACCGTCATACGGATCGGTGGATCAATCTAATAATAAGAGTATATATGCATGTGATCGAGCGCACTGGTCTTTCTTCTTGGGAACTCATAGATTGCGCTTCCTGCTTCCATGTTTTTTTTTTGTTCAAATGGCCCTTTTACAAACTTCATATCTAGCGCAGCTGAGAGAATTTTCAATCCGATCTGCCTTTTAGGAGACTCGTCATTTAGGGTGGCGTTTTTGACAAACCACATACACTAGTCACGTTGGCTTATTTGAAAAGACTTGGCTGTTTTCGTCGCAAACTTTATCAAGTGCACTCCACAATGGGGCGAACACGACAAAGTATTTTTAAGTAACCCAACCTGACTCGTGTCTCTGCGTTATAAAAAAAGGCACCGTAATTGGCAAGTTTCACAGGGTTTAGATCGAGTCGAAATTTGTTCCAAAGACCAAATCTGGCTAAAGGTTTGCTAAGGAATCATTTAGGATAAATTATACCGCCACGATGCATATATAGTGTACTGAAACGCTCATGTGTGTAGTTGAAATTTTATGTGCAGTCGTACCTTTCACATCCATATTTTTACAAGCACGCTTGAATAGGTTGTATGGATTCCACATCGTCGCGAACATGTGGTTCTCCTGTGGCACTCTCTGTGATGCATAAGTCGTCTTAGCCCTCTATATACTTGACATGAATCAATGAGGAGAGAGATGATTGTGGTAACTAACTATGTTAGCGTAACATCACACATTTCAATGCAAGATGAGTGTATAACTTAATAAATATGACACTACACACATGTTACTCCCCACTATGGAGGTAGTAACTTAGATTAGTAACATATCCATGTTACTAGTCTAAGTTACTCCCCATTGTGAGCAGCCTTAAATCAGGCCTTCCCAGTGTCATTAATGAAACTCAAGAGCAATTGGTTTGAAAATATGGATTATCTTTTTTATCAAAGGGACTTCTCCGGTTCCATTAATCAAATTCAAGAGTTTGTTGCCAATTTCAGAGCGTCATAACAACTTGTAGATGAACAGAGCAACATAAATAAAGAAATGCGAAAAATAACAGCGTAACCAAGCACAAGACAACACCCCTCATCAGCCTAATTACCAGAGCCCAAACACAGACGTTGCGCACAAAGCTCTTATCCACTAACCGAGTCTTCGACATGTTTGCACCCAGCCTCTTGCTCTGCTGAAGATGTCTCGGATCAACATCTTTGTAACCTAAGTTCCTCTCGCCACAACGCCTCTCGTACCTTCGGTTTCTAGAGTTCACCCCAATTATCAATCGAGTGAAATATTGAATAGATGATAGCAGAAGGATAATTAGGCATAACCAGTCTATCAGTTGAGATACCCACGACTCCACAAATTTTATCTATACTTGAAGAGACAAAGAATAAAATGGCAAATTCAACTATGAATGGTGTCTAAAATTTTGTGTTTTTGCGATGCTATTCACAACTGGCTTTTCCTTTCTGATTCACTTTGTGTATACCGAGTATATTGTCAACTTCGCGCTCGTCGTTCATGCAATGGTGTTGCGCATATGTTAGCTAAATCGGGCTGCGAGAATAAGAGTTGTAATACTTGGGTGGGATCTCCACCGGAGTGGGTTGTAAACATTCTGGCATCTGACTGTGCCGTTTAATATAACGCAGCATTTAAATCTCAAAAAAAAAATTTGCATAACATTTTGGTATAGCACGGTAGCGCGCAAATTCTTCTCAGTGCGATGTGCTGTCTTTTTTCCTGGTCATAATAACCCAAGGCCCGTATGCGTACGTGGCAGTGCTAATTAATCACTCCTACTCCAGCTGCAGTGCTGTTAATCCGCCACCATCAGCAGGCGTCTCGGTGACACAACCTCGCATGATTAGCGCCCACGGGCTCTGAGTCCATGACCGAATTAATCCAAGGTTGGGTGCACGCAGCTGTCAGCGAGTAAATACGCAGGCGTGCCATTGCCATTAATTGACCGATTAGCCTGCGTGATTAATCAGTCCATCCATCGGTCCAGTTGGTATCTGCATGGATCAATGCGCATTTAAGTGAGGGAGCGCCGGAGCGGCAACAAATACGGATGGTTCGAAAACAAATCACAGTGTGAAAATTTAGGTGAGAAAATATTTGGCGAGACACTAGTCACGTGTATTTAATTAAGTGAGAAAAAATCTGTGTGGATCTTCAGCTTGATTGTACGTGACACACTGATAGCTCATAGCTAGGTCCTGCAGCCGTAGATGAACTAGCTAGGCAGCGCTGGAGATTAGACAGGTGCATGTGCATTGGCTTGGCTAGCTAATTAATTACATTTTGCAGTCGCCAGTTAGTTAATTATGGTGTGATGGTGAAGCTACTCTACATTCCACCTTGTTTCCATGCCACGTAGTATAGTGACCAGTAGTCTCGTGCTAGCTCCTACCGTTTGGTTCACTCATCAAGCAGTTAATGCCGCTTACGATACGTACAAAGGAGGAGATCGCCGGATCGATCGAGATGTTGCACCTTGACCATTATACAGAATCTTCACCAAGAAGCTGTTTGGTATTTGATCAATGGCATTTCTATAATTTCATCGGCCTGACACTTGTAATGTGCCTCTTTTAATCTCCTGCGACGAACGATCTCTAAGTTCTTGAATGAAAAGGTGTTCAACATCAAGTATCGGGTGGACAAGATTGTGCTCTCTACGTAACACTCTTCAATGAAATGTGTTCAACATCAACTGCACGCTAACAACCTTAAACCATAATTAAGCAGTAATATATGGAAGATTTGGATGCTTAACTATAATTACATTTTAGTTATAATTTCTTTTTTGAAGATGTCGTCGTGGCAGTGTTCTTGCTCCTCCATTCGGAAACTTGGGGGGGGGGGGGGGGGGGGGGGGGGGGGGCTAGTGGTGGTCGTAGCAGCTGTCGGCGGATAAGCGATCTTGTCCATGTGCCTGGCCAGTTCTGAGTGAAAGCTTTGCACCGACATTGGTCGATGCCGATATTGGTTTTATTTTCGGACGTTGTTCCCATGCTTGGAGGCACCGTTTGTGCGGCCCTTCACCACCCACTCCCCGGCTCCGGATGTTCGCCTCCTGTGTGAGGTGTGAGCCGTCAGAATTTTTCGTTTAGGGGGGAGGATCGTCAGCTCGTTTTGGAGTGTGGCCCCGTTTCAATTAATTTTTGGATCCGGGGCGAGTTAAATAAATATAATTACTCTGAAATTTATAATTTCTTTGTTTTTTCAATATATTATGGTTTAACAAAATATATGTTGCATAACTAGTTTTTTTTGCGAAAGGGCCAAACCGATCTATTGATTATCAACGACAGTACAAAGAATCCCAGAAGTAATGAAAATTACAAATAGGTTTTCAGACCACCTAGCGATGACTACAAGCAGTGAAGCGAGCCGAAGGCGCGCCGCCGTCCTCACCCCTCCCTCACTGGAGCCGGGCAAAGCTTGTCGTAGAAGAGCTTGTTGTAGTATACAGACGGGAAGTCGTCGTGCTAGGGCCCTACAGGACCAACACATCAGAGCAGCATCATCGCCAATGATGATAACCGTAGATCAGAAGAGCCAGACCTACAACCACACGAACGAACACGAAAACAGGCTGGATCCGAGAAGATCCACCGGACACACAACTCCACACGCCCTCCGTCGGTACTATGCGCACCACCGGAGCGAGGATAGGACGGGGAGGACCTTATTCTGTCATCAGGACGTCGCCACCGCCACACCATCCCAAAGAAGACACTCATAGAACCTAAAAAAAAGGAACGAAAACCTTCCCGCCGGCGAAGGGCTGCGGTCCACCGCACCTCCGGGGCCCAAGGGCCGTCGGAGGCGGGGGGGGGGGACCAGCAGGTTCGCCGGCGAGAGGAACGAAGACCAGATCGATCGCCGCCTTAGATCGCCTGGGAGCTAGGAGCCGTACCGGTTCGGTACGTATTGATCATGTTGCATAACTAGTTAGCATTGTTAACTATACAATATATGTTAACCAATAGTTAGCATTGTTAACTATACAATATATGTTAACCAATTTTATTATACATGTGTAATGTATGTTATTGAAAATAAATTTGAGTTGCGAATTTTTTCCTTTGTGAAATATTTTTCTTAACAAGATACAAAATTATTTAAAATGTGATAAAATGAAAATCACACGGCTCTTTGACGTTCTTACAATTAATCATTTATATAACACCTTTTATATAACATATATGTATATTATTGTGTGGATGTTCTTATCTATTTTAGTATTATTAAACTTTTTGGTAGATATTTCAATGCATACAACCCAGCAAATATCTTAACAAAGGTGGATACTGTATGGTTATGCAAGAATATAGAAAATTCGGAACTATAAATTGAACAATTGACATGATCAATTTTTACTTGGTCAAATGTGTCTTACAAGTTATGGTGGATAGAGTAATAAGTTGATACTATGTTGATGATTTTTATTTGTTAGTGAAATAACATTGGTTATAGTAATCACCGATGAACAAAAAATATATGGGTTCTACTAGTACACAAAAAAAAAATTGTATATACTCACTTCAATGCGTCTTTATATACAATTGCTTCTTATATCAAGCAAAACATTTAATATAGCATGTGTGGCGTATTCACAGGGGTACTAGCTGACAAGTTAAACTTGCCACCACTGATTTAATTGATTTGTTCTTATGTGTTACTTCTTCCGTTTTTTAATATAAGATGTTTTAGGTGTTGCACATGTTGTCTAGATACGTATTAAAGTGAGTAAACATGCACACTAACACATGTCTACATATATTTGTGTATATGTGCATGTAGACATATCAAGCAAAACATTTAATATAGCATGTGTGGCGTATTCACAGGGGTACTAGCTGACAAGTTAAACTTACCACCACTGATTTAATTGATTTGTTCTTTATGCGTTACTTCCTCCGTTTTTTAATATAAGATACATCTTATATTAAAAAACGGAGGGAGTACATTATATTGGTCTGTTGTGCGCAATTGTTAAGGTAAACTAAGGTCTTTATAAATTTTGAGACGGGCAAAGTAAAAGAAGACTTGATTTTGCATTTCTAAAGGATATTTTTCTGAGTTTCTACCACTCATGAAGTGGTTCTCAACATTTTCCTGAACATGGTCCACTACACGATGCGATGTTTACACTCAAAGAATACTAATCTCACCAAATACGGTCAGACAGAGGACGTGGATTTGGATTTGGCATCAGCCTATCAGTTCTAGTCCAATAGGAACCCCCACATCGCCCTAGTACAGATAAGGTTGGATCGATGAGACCACGTTTATGTACTCTGATTGTTCTACATCATGGTTCATGGATACCACACTCAAATACTACACGGTAGATACAGTATAAAAAACCCAGAGTATGCGTACAAATATATTTTTAAGAATGTAAACTATTTGTATTCCTTGTGTACAATGAAATTAAACTGTATTAAATTTTTGGCCACCTAGATCCGGTTCAGTTGCCACACCAATAGGTTATTAATTGTCCAAACATAACTTTTGCCTTGCATAATTCCGCTAATTTGCACATCTACATGATGAAGAATGGCCTGATGATATGAACCTACTAGTATTAGCCTGTACAGCTACAAATTAATCAAAAAGATTGGTATGAGTCCAACAGCTTTCATATCTGATTTGACCCTACAATCATAAATTTCTAATGCAAAACATGTAAATTGTTTCTGGTGGATATTCTAAAACTTATCAAGAGATAAATTGACTGGACAAAGTTTTCCAAAAAGAAAAGAAAATTCTAATTCTCTTTCATATTTGTCCTTTCACTCGGTCTCATCGGCGGCAGCGTTCAGGTCGATCCTGGGCTTCTTCCCGCTTCCGTCAGCGCCGGTCTTCTTGGCGAACGGTGGCACTCTGGCCTCGCACCGCGGGCAGAGAGGTTCGGCCTCGATGACGAGCACGTAGGTGAGGCAGGACGGGCACGCGGCCGCTCGCATGGCCGGGTTCGCGGGCGACTCCGTGGTCGCAGCTGCAGTTGAAGGCGGAGAGCGGTCGCGCTTGCCCAGGGAGGAGGACGAAGAGGAGGTGGACGCCGACGAGGAGGACGACGTTGCCGGCGAGGCGGCAGACCGTACAGCGGCTGCGCGCTCCAAGGCGGAGCGGACCATGTCGAGTGTGCAGACCGCGGCGGAGGTTGTGATGTTTGTGGCGGCGGCCGCCGTGGGAGGGAGGTTGAGGTCCTGGTGGCTACCCTGGACGGCCTGATTGCGGTGGGGCGTCAGGAACGTCTTGCCGGACTGCAGGATCAGAGAAATTTTGATTAGCAAACCGATCTATATCTACCTAAACTAGAAGTATGAACTGTAAGAACAAAAACTCTGCAATCTAACATAAAAAACTCTGTAATCTAAAGAATTGTGAATTTCCCAAACATCATCTCGACAGAATTGAACCGCACGAACGCGAATTAAGTAAGGACCAAACATGCACGCGTAACGTGTTCATACACGAACAAACCTACAGATCGGGAGAATCAGAGAAGATAAAAGCAGAACAGGCGAGAAGAAGATTGTTACCATGAGGTCGAGCCGTCTCTCCCAGCCGACGGGCACCTTCACCTCGAGGTCGACGACCTCGTCGTCCCCGCAGCTGCTGTCGCCGCCGCACCCGCCAAGAAGATCCATCGTCACCATCTCCGACTTGGTCCCAACGCCGCCCCTCTTCACCGCCTCACCGCGCAGCATCCTGGCGATAGAGCTGACCTCCGCCGCCATTCTCACCCTGACAAATTCCTTTCTCGGTGGTCGTTTGGCGGCTCTGCTCTGCTCTCTACTCTGGTTTCTGCAGAGAAGAGAGATCGATCGGCGGGGGTGTTCGGCAGTTCCTGGTGGGGTGCGGCTATATATATACCTGGAGCCCGCCGGCGCGACCGGCGCGCGGGGCCCACGCGCCAGGGACCTGGGGTGTGTGTTTAAGGATCACTATTAATTGGCGTCGTTGGGAAATGGTTGGACGATTATTCACTGCTCGAAATTTTGGGGTTTTGCTTCTTGTTTATAAATAAATCCACTACAATCGAACAGGTGGATTCTGAATTTATTTCCGTTTAATGTTTTTGCATTTACTCTGCATTCCATGCACGGGCTGATACTTTGGCAGAAAAATAACCTTTGGCCTGCCGGTGCGATATGGCGCTCGATTTATGTGCTTTTATTCAATTCCATTTATTTATTAGATTAATTTTCCGTTTATTGTTCATCTAGAAACAGGTGCAACAACTAAATTCATTGCTAGATTAATTGAATATCTATCCACCATATATTCATCAATTCATGGGCATTATTTTTAGCTTAGAATAGAGCAATGCCGCGTGGGACAATAATTTCTAAATAATGGAAAGATTGGGATATTTATTTCTTAAAAATGGGAAAACATTTATGTTGAATTACATTGAAACAAATATATATAAATTGATAATGCATACTAGTGCAAATTAATCATGGACTCCTCTGATCTTTATGGGCAATGGAGCGTCCATGGGTTGAATATTCACCTGTTAGCAAATATGGTATCATCTAACGATGCCTCTTATTTCTCTCTCCGCCATCGGACCTTTCATTTTCTCTTTCTCGGTATCCACTGGGTCACTTTAAGTCCCATTGTCGCCTCTTACTTGCAAAACGTGCAAATGACGGTATTGTCTTATCCTCGCTAACCGACCACCTTTTTCTCACCGTTCCCAACCTAGCCAATATTACATTGTCGTCACTCACCACCCTCGGTCATCCAAGCATGTTCCCTACATCGCCACTGCCTCCCATCTCCCCTTCAATACAAGGCTCTCGCTCAACCCCTCTTGAACCCTATGTGTATGTAACCGCAATTCAAACACTAATTATAGTCACTTATGTTGTTTGTCTCATATTGTTGTCATTATTTTGGATCAAACGTTTAATTTACTAGTCAGTTGGTATATGCCTATTCTCAGTTTTCCCCAGCCGCCTCTCCCAAAGGAACCTAGATGTTGTCTTGGTCTCTTGCTCCTCCATACATCGACCCTCCTCCGGTTGGCCTCGCTGACGTTAGGAGAGGTGGGGATTCCGATCTATGAATGGAGTTTTTAATAAAAGTGGTGTGTTCAATAGATTAGGTTGGGGATTTGGTACTCGTCATCCTTTTGGCCGTCGCATCAATGGCGACATCATCATCTATAGTAATTACTTTTTGGACATTCGTTCGACGATGAAATCTTCTAGGCATCAAATGACATGTTGGAAGAATATATTTAGTTAGGCATGATCTCTCGGATTTTGATTCGCTAGAATTTTGGAATTTATCTCATAGTTGTCACGAGAAGGATGGTCCTCGCATTATTTTCCCCGGATGCTACGTCGACAAAGCAGTTATTGTTCCCTGAAATACTTGTGTTGGTTAATTACTTTAATGGTTGTCTCGACTCTCGAGCGCATAGCCTTTGCATTGCGGCTCAAAAACAAAATTATTGGAGAATCGTTATTGGTATTCACGAATCTATTTTTTGGTCTCTATGTAATTTTTCGAAGGTCGTCTGGAGTACAAGATTGTATCTTTGAAGAAGAAATAATTTGAAAACCTCGATGATTTGCTTGTTTCTTTTAGAGTTCGTTTTGTATTTGTTGTAGACAGCTCTTGTATATCTACCATGTACTATTCAAATGCCAAAAAATTAATAAATATGATGAGATACTTGCATTTTTAAAACACGAAGGATGACATTTTTATTGGCATATTGAAAAACTGGGCTAACAATTTTCGCAATAATATGTACATATATAAAGTTAATTTGAAAGTAGGAACATCAGTATTCATGAGATATTTATAGAAAATGGCATCGAATTCATATCTTGACTATGGGTGAACCCCTAACAAAGCATAGGTAGCCGTAGCCATATTTCGATAATAACACCGATTAGGCAATTAGGTTATCTGATCTTGTCGCCTTTCATTGAGAGGAACCATTAATTTCACTAGTATGTACTTCTGAATATACATATGATATTTCGTAGCATTTTTTACAAAGAATTAAAGTATCAAAATATTGTTCAGGTAATTTATGGAAAATGGCCTAATACATATATATATAGGCGGCCAGAGAACCCCTCCCGAACCTTACGTGGACCTTATCGCAATTTTTATATGAACTTCGATTAGTCATTGGTTGTTTGTTGATATATTGGCTTGAATTCATATCAGCCATTACTTTACTAATTACTAGTTAGTAGTACTAAATATTCACGGGATACTAACATCTTCCAAACGTGAATATTTGTATTAATTATTATCTTTGAAAAATATTGGAGTATAATTTTCATCAATAATAGTGAGGTGCAAAGGTTAAGTTTAATGTAGGAACACCATAATAATTGAATAATTTACAGAAAGTGGCACCGAATTCATATGTTGGTTGTCGGTGAACCATCAAACCATAAGTGAACCGAACCGTAATTCTAACACAAACTCCGATCAGTCATTGTGTTGTTTCATCTTGTCGTCTTTAACTCGGCAGTAACCATTAGCAATACTACTATTTTTTCATACCCTAATATCATTTTCCAAAACCAGGAGGATAATATTTTCTATAACTGTATTACCCCATCATGTTTAAAACAATCAGGGTAGCATTTTGAGAAATAAACAATTTACATGGACATACACAAAGATAATTTGAAAGTAGGAACCATATTATTTGGGAGATATTTATAAAAAAGGATGGCCCCGAATTGAATGGGGGCAAGCTTGGTTGTATTTATGACGAGAAAAGAAACGGAATTGGGTACGTATCTTTTGTTTTAAAGGCTCCACAATACTGCAATCATAACTCTCCACATCTAATCACGAATTGAAGGCGAAGATTGTTTTCCATAACTACTGAATGGAAAGGTTTTTAATAACGGGCAACAACCTGTGAGACGAACTTAATTCGCACGCAAGCTGGATCGATCCACCCCATCCATCATGAAAGCGTGCCACCTAAAAGCAGATGGTTTTTTCCTTGTTTAGTTTAATTTGGATTTGTCTCTTGATTAATGGTTCTCCGTCCATATATGCAGTATTAAACACGTTTTAGGTCTTTGTTTGGGCTTTTGAATCAACACCTTCTTGTACAAAAAAATCAACACCTTGATTAATTAAGGAGCTAGTACGAGTAGTTAGCTGTACTTGAGATGCAGATGAAGAATTCTTTCATCCAATTAATCAGTCACAGCAACTTGAGCAAAGAAGTACTCCCCCAACAATAATAGCAACATTGTGTACTTATAAGAGCAGTTGTTTCTTTCAGTATGTTGCTAAATAAACACTGTTCATAACTTAACAAAGGTAGTAAATCCAGCGTCACACATCGAAACTGCGTTTAGTCGAGACAACTTAATATTTTCTATATAGCTATGATCTCTGGATATCAAAGAAGATGATCAAGCACGGTGCATTCTCTGGATATCAAATGGTACGCACGTTTAGGAAGGTTTCGGTTAGCTGCTTGACGCGGAAGTCCCATGCCTCCTATACACAGACTGCATCTTCTCCTAGCTTCTTCAGAACACTGTTTGTTCAAAAGAAGGCGAGGACCCCCATGAGTGCCCAACAAACCCATTTATTAGCACCAACGACTGAATTTGATGGTAAGCATGGAAAAAGTATGTCTCATAAATCTTCACACTCAAGAGTTAACCCATCGTCTCCAAAAAGGACGTTTGTATCGCCCATTGAATGTCATCACCTTCTTGATCTTTGGACTGCACTTACTAATGAATGGATTGTTAGACTAGTCACAATGGGGAGTAACATAGGAGTAACATCAGTGCCACTTTGGCAAAAAATCTGATGTGGCGGGTAATTAATGAGGAGAGAGATGGTGGTGGTAACTAGCTATGTTACCATAACATCACACATTTCAAGGCAAGATGAGTGTATAACCTATTAAATATGACACTACACACATGTTACTCTCCACTATGGAAGTAGTAACTTAGAGTAGTAACATGTGCATGTTACTAGTCTAAGTTACTCCTCATTGTGACTAGTCTTAGCGCCCTTGGTTATATATCTTCGCATTAAACGGCGAGCCAAATGCTCATCCTGGATTCTCTGTGGAAGTTTCATGGATTCTTGTTTCACAAAATCTATTCTGTGTGAGAACAGAACTATACCGAACCGGTAAGAGTAGAGGAGAAAACAACGCAATCCGAGTTGTCCCCTTCGCCAGAGACGCTGCCGATCTGCCTCGCTTCCGATGGCCTGTCAGGCCTTGGAGGTGCGGCGGACCTCGACTCGCCGGAAGGTGGATTCCCATTTCTTGTTTTACTTAGTCTTTGTGTCCTCGTCGGGTGTTGAGACGGCAGTGACATCCTTGTGTTAGAATAAGGTCTTCATTGCCCTATCATCTGGTGTGTTGGTCTATTGGGGTCTTAGAATGATGACTTTCTCTCTTAGTGTCTACCACAATAAACTCTATTACAAGGTTTTCACGACTCTAGTGAGGGGGGGGGGGGGGGGGGGGGGGGGATGAGGACGGCGGCGTGCCTTCGGTTCGCCCCAGTGCATTTAGTCATCTGTAGGTGGTTAAGGATCCATTTGTAGTTGTTATTACCTTTGATTTCTTTGTACAATTGCTGATGATTATTGATAGACCGGTGGACATTTTCGCAAATAAGCTCCTATGTGCCTATCCTTGGGTGTGTAAATTTATCTTCCCACACAAAATGAAGGTCTATTTCCTAGACATTTCACATTAAAAATGAGGATTTTAAAATTAGGCCGTTTTGAAGCAAAAAAAAAACTCGAAACACATAAATATGTAAAATTGAGATATCATGTATCTTGAATTGTTACACGAACCAAAAACACATGGAAACCTTTAAGTGTTTGCTGGAATACGGGGAAAACAGATAATTTGTAGACACAAGGAGACAAAAAACATGAGGTAAGATATCAAGTTTGTTTTCCCAAAGTTCCTATAGAATAGCCCATCCATAGGAAATTCAAACAAATATAAGATTCATATTGCTCTATCATTACCATATGAACTTGCATATGACAACCATATCCTTAAAATTTCCTATATTTTTTCTTTGTTCCAACATAGCCTTAAGAAACCTTTAAAAAATGTCTCATTTCTTTGCTCCAACGGGGCCTTAAGTTTTAATACTCCCTCCGTCCAAAAATAAGTGTCTCAAGTTTGTTCAAAAGTGGATGTATCTATACGTGAAACATGTCTAGATGCATCTACTTTTGGACAAACTTGAGACACTTATTTTGGGACGGAGGGAGTATGTAGGATGCAAAGTATGTTACCTCCTCCCCCACTTGCAGAGCATATCAAGCTGAGCGCAGAACAATGTGCTACAAGTAAGGATGAGAAAGAAGGAACGAGCAAAGTGTCGTACCAATCTGTTTTCGTATTTTGATCTATGCAATGTTGGACTACGTCTGATATTGCCTATGTAGTTGGAGCTGTCACATAGTTCATGAAAAAACTAGGTGCATCACACTAGAATGGAGTGAAGTGGAGTATCAACGGTACTTATAGATCATGCTAATGCTTTATAGAGACAATCTTGTACTGCAGGGATATACATATGAAGATTATTCTGGTGATGTATATACCAGGAATTAACTTCTGGATACTTGATGGCGACTTATGAAGGGGCAGCAATTTCATGGCAATCTAAATTTTCAGCCACATGTTTAATTGCCAGCCGCAATAATTGAGTACATTGCTGCAATTGACGCTTAAAAGAAAGTGTTGTGGATAAAGAACTTCTTGCAAGTAGGGCATGAAGTAAGAGAAATACAATATGCTTTGTGACAGTCAAAGCGTTATTCATCTTGCCAAGAATTCAAGTTTTCACCCTCAAACCAAGCACATTGATGTGATGTGATGTCGGAATTCTAAGTTCAGAAAACTTGAAAGATTCATACCGACAAGAATGGTTCATATATGATGACAAAGATATTACCGATTGAGGAGCTACAAGCATGTTAATAGTGAAAAGGATTTGGATTGGCCCATGTTTTTTCTCTAAAGTTGAGGATTTTTCATTGAAAAAGATTGATTTCTCCGTGTTGATGCTGCATTTTTGGACGGAGTGCAATTGACTTGTTCTAGCTGGTTTGCTGAAATCAGTTAGTACTTGTCCTAGGTTCACACTGAACCTAATTTATCAATATATGTTGGATGCATATGTTTCTTTTCCGACACGAGCAACACTCTATGAGTTAGCATACAACGTCGCTGAAACTATATATTGATTTCTATGCATATTTTTCAGACCACATACAAGTGTGTCTTAATTCCCTATAAAGATGTGTCTAACTAGTACCGTCTACCGCTAGCACCAAAAACTACGGAACTAGAAATTTGAAAAGTAGAAACAATATCACAAACCAAATAAGACTAGCTTGTTTCTCCAAAAAGTAAAAAGGTAAAAAAAAACTATCTCGATGAGCATGGCCATAGAAGAATTCTCATTACATTTAGATTTTTTTCAATCGACCTCGTAGTTGTTTCGATGTTGATCGGATAATTCTCAACATCGACTTTGGAAGAATTCTCAAAAATGGCAAAACCGGAATTCAAATCAAACCGCACCAAAATGATGATATGGTGCAAAATCCAGTTTTGCTGTGAGCTGCTTTGGCTGGAGCCAGGAGAGCAAACCTTCGAAGTCGAGAGGCCGAATGCAAACCAGACAGTAATAACTGTTGCCACACGTGCGCTTGGAAATGCACACGATCAGGCGCTACCATTCAAAGGTGGCATACGTTCAGTCGTTCACTTGACCGTATGAATGGGACTTGGTTCCCACCGAACCATTGGTTAGGTTAACCTAACCTAAAAAAGAGCCCAATGGCCAAATGGAAAACCCACAAACCCTAATGGTACTTTAGGTTTGATCCAAATTAACCATTGGTTATCCTCTTTCCCAACTCCCTGTGCCGTACCGCACTGACCGGCGGCCGATGAGCGCCTCCCGGCGAGCCGCCCACCACCCCCACTCCCCTCCCCCACGCCTCACGGTCAAACTAATGGTTAACCCATTTTGCCATTTACATGAAACGGTTCAATAGGTTATTATCCGGAACAAAAACGGTTAACCAAATCCCATCGTGACTTGACCGTGCCTCGCTCTCATGAAATTACCCCACGGAGACTCTTCCGATTTTTTTCGCCCAAATACGCGTCGTTTGACGTCTACGTTCACATACGTACGCCCTCTGCAAAACTATTTAAGCCGGGTGACGTAAGCATGCAACTGCCTAGCTAAGCTAGCTGTCCGAAGGGAGTGAAATGTCAAAGCGAATGGAGGTATGGGCTTCATCTTAATTATACATTTGCATGATGTGATTAACAAGCTGACCGGAGATATAAAAAAGGATACCCCTCATGATGATGATGATAGCTACGGTCAATGTTAATGGAATAATGGAGCATGGTGTTCATATTTCTTAAATCAAATTCGGTTAGGCGACTGACCGGATAATAGTCCTGATGTGCGGCCGTGACAAAATAAAATCTCGGTACGCATGACGATTGATGAGATCATAAATTGTGAGATATGCTAGCCTATATAGTCAACGGTTAGTACGAGACCGGAGTTGAGATTTTTGCCTCCCGAGTAACAGTGATCCCTTCATTTTTTAAACGAAAATCATATATATGAATTTCAAACAGTTTTGAAAAAATTCAAGATGTAACCAATTGTATATCCCATAAACGTGCAAACAAATCAATTTCAAATACTTTATTCTGAGCTACACAAAAATGACAAAAGTGTGGATCGGAGTGTGTATATTTTCAAATATCTGAATTTTTATCAGATTTTGTTATTTTTGTGTCGGCCATAATATAAAGTATTTGAAATTGAGATTTTGCATGCTTGTGGGATACAATATTGGGAACTTGCATGATTTTTTTTTTCCAGATTTTATAGAACATATAAATTTGATATTATTTTCTTTTAAATAGAGGGATCGCTAGAACTCAGGAGTCAGAAATCTCCGCTCGATATACTAGCCCTATAGTCAATGATGAGGTACATGCATGCATGAGCATGGTACTATATAGGCTGAGTGGCCTACTAGATATTCTTCCACTGTAATTAAGCTGAAAAAAAAGAGCACGCACAACAAGTTGAGTGGCATCCCCACCATTTCTCAACTTGCAAATGTCAGCATGGAGAACTTAACGCACCAATAAATATATATATGCCCACATATAGATATGGTCCATTTTCTTGACAAGGTTGAGGCGGCAATCAATGAACAGCAGGTACACGTAGGACCTAGACTTTGTGGACACTCGGCACCCAACTTGTTCGTTCATTCATTCATGGCCCGCCAGCCTATAAAGTTAGTTTGATCGATGTAACTCGATCGACGGCACCACGTACGTACTACAGTATACTATGTACTGAACCTTAATCAAGGTACTACTGCTGATGCAGCATATATGTGCTAGGTAGTAGGGACAGAGCAGTTTGAACGACTCATGGAAATCTAAGACCAGAAATCTTGCACCAAATAATCGTTAACTGCAACTATACTATTTCCATTCATCCCATGTTTGCTTGCGTCCCCGAACTCTGATTCAGAGCTGCACTGTAGCAGAGCAGTTTATCTGTCACAAGAAAGTCATGAGCCGCACAGTGCTTCACCAGCAGTTCAGCAACCATGGGGATGAAAAATTCTCTGCAAACAACAACTATTACTACGTGTCTACGTACTAACTTGTTAGTTTTGCCAACTGCTGATTTTTGCACCACTGTGAACCTTGCCACTAGGCCACTGCCTAGTTCTCTTGCCAACTGCTGATTAAAAACCTCTCAACGTCTCCAATTTCTCCATGCATGCACCTGTGTGCTGTGGTTTGCAACTGACAGCCTGATTAGAAGAAGAAGAGGAGAGGAGCAGAGCAGCAGGTAGGGGAAAGGCACAGTCTTCAATAGCAAGCCCCCGTGCAATAAATGGTTCCCATATAGGATCAATCCTTGTTCAAAAAAAATAAAAAATAGGATCAATCAATGCAGGGTTGGTTCCTTGTTGACATTTATGCCCAAGATGATGAGAGGATTCATTCGTCTGTATACGTGTGTGTCAATTTGCTGCAACTGTTCCCAATCAATGCGCGCCTTGAAATTAATGGACGTCCTTGTCGATCGATCGAGAGAGAATAGCCAAAATACCACTACTCAAAACCAAACTTGAAATTAATGTCCCTATCGATCGATCGACACGCCCTTTTTTCTTTCTTTCTTTGCTCTTGAGAAAAGGAAGGGGAAGCTGGAGCCTGGAGTGCTTGTTCGTTGGCTAGTTTCAGTCAAAAAATGGATGCGGTCATGAAATGAATGAATACGGTCGTGGATACGGCTGCACGTAGCTGTTTCCTCGAGTACTTATCCTGCAGGTACACATTACTTACAGGCGTCAACATCGCCATTAAGTACTTATTTTGTCCATTTGTTGAACAAGAAAAATATCCATTGCTCGAACTGCACGGCTTATTCGGGTTTGCAAGTTGCAACTACGAGCACAAAAACATCACCCAACCAAGTGGTTCCCTGTCAAGACTAGAAGCATATTTGATTCAAAAAAGGGTGTTTATAGAAGTTACGGATCGGGTTCCTAGGGTTTTCTATGTTGATTGTTTGATTCGAATGGCTGAATCCTATAGGTGCTTTTAAGGATTCATTTGTACCGTATCCAATAGAAAAAGTTTGTGTTCACCAAAACCCCTTGAAAAGAATGCTATGCATTCTGGCGACACAATCGAACAAACCAAAACCATGTAAGATTCAAAATAGCATGCCATTGCAATCTTTTGTTTTACTGTCATGTGTTTTATGTGAATCAAAGAGGTCCTAAATGAGGACCCTCCAACCCGACACCCAATTGTGCCACAAATTGTGCGAATTTAGTGACAAAACGCAAGATCAAAAGATTCCAAAATGTATACTACATGCTTCCTTGACCAAGACGCCAGCTTCCCAAAGATAAGATCGATTCTTCCAATTGCTCACCAATTTCAATTAATCGGGTTAACAAGGAACTATTTTGCACATTCAATCATTGTGATGCATATTGAAGATTCAACTTGTGACTCAGACCGAAGGCTTAAGAATATTCTTACTACCACAACCTCACCCCCATCGTCCAGGATCACGCATAACCTCTATCATCATCACCTGCTCTATATGACGCATCAAAATTTATCTACACAAATCACTAAATCTTTTCTTTAAAAAATACAATAAGTTTATTAAAAAGTTTTTACGGGACAAATATAACAGTTTTTTTAGGGGAGAGAAATAAAACTGGTTAGTTTAGGGAAAAATAATACTGGTTATGTTCACCACCAAAAGAACCTGTCTATTAATTAATAGGCCTATTTCTCTAGGCCTAGTAGTCCTTTCCAAGTTCAGGACACCATGGGCCAATCTATCCGGCCCAACCCAAGTCTCAGGATGCAGTCGTCCGGTCGTCCCGCACCTCGCCTTCGAGTTGGAGGCGCTGCCGCTGACGACCTCTACCCGTTGTGCCCGCTCCGCCGCCGCCGCCCGCCGCCGACGACCCCGAGTGCTCCACGACGGATCCCTCTTGACAGGTCTACCTTGTCTTCTCCAAATCCTGAGCCCGCCCCGTCGCCGCGCTATTGCCGAGCTTATTCTCTCTGAGCTCCAGTACAGTGGAGCTTTGGCCGAATTAACCAGTCACACCCCAACCTAGTCTCGCCCGCTTTCGATTCGTTAACATCCCCCGCCTGCGCACCCACCACGATCTCTCGCCGATGACCACCGCGCCGTTCGTCTCCCCCTCTCTCTCCCGCCTATACTCCGCGCGGGCCACTCCGGTTCCCAAATCCTCGGCAAAGTCGGGGGCTGCCGTGGCCTTCCCCGCTCGACCGTACGGATCGCCGCTTCGCCTGAGCTCTCCTTCCATCATGGCTGCCGCCGGCCTTGGCGGGAACGGCTCTCCAGTGGCGTCTGAAGACTCCACAGGTGGTTTCTGCATCAGCGTTGACTTGATTTCGGCGATGCTTGCTTTGCTTCGCTGCTTCATGATGTGATTTGTACCTGCTTTATGGCCATCTGTTTCACTGTTTGTTGTTCAGCTTCCCTGCTAGCCATCACTTATTGTGTTCAAAATTTTCCAGTGTCTTCTAGGTTGGGAGAGGTCAAGAGGGTAACCAAGGAGACAAATGTGCATGTCAAGATTAACTTGGATGGCACTGGTGTTGCCGACTGCAGCACAGGGATAGCGTTCCTGGATCACATGCTTGATGTGAGTATCGTTTACTTCTCTCGTCGGTATTTGTGGATTCTGGATTTTTTGTCATTGTATACAGCATGTGCTTTGCGGTTCCGTAGCTATTTTGTTCTTGACATAGAATGTGACATCTGTTGCATCCATGTGAGAAGAAGCGTGACTTCTTTGTGCAAGAAGGGTAAAATGGAACTATGTAATCATAAGAATACAATAACGCGAGTCCAGGGAATTAATAAACACGCACATAAAAACGGCAAGTGGTGTTCTGAATTTCTGATAGGCAAAGCCTTTATGTAGGACACACTTACTTTACATGTTTAAGAGCACCATTAGAACAGTCCTGTTGTTATTGGTAGATAGTGATGTATACACAACTAAGCCTGAAGTGTCCTGCTGAAGAAAAGTCTGCTGCCCTTTGAGTTCCACGTGTTGCAGGTGATATTGTGCAATTAGGAGGAGAAATGCTACTTGAGTTTTTCCTTTCCTGGTGTGATGTGATCTATGGAAAGATTGTTACACCTCTTCCGCTTATTAACTAATGTTTATATGCGTGAAACGTATGGCTTTGGTTATTCAACATCAATGACATACTGACAGCAAGTGGCCACTACAGGCGACAAGCACTTACATCTCAATTCTCAGATTAGTATGCGAAAATGAATTACAGTAAAATGCTAACGTAGTCAAAACTAATGCAAGAAGGAAAAGTTTGAGAATTATTTCTTTTCAACAGGTTGCTGCACTTTGAATGGTCCAGTATTCTGTTCTGTGTATGTCTTGTGCTTGACAGTAGAAGGTTCTAACTCTTGCTGTGTACGTGTGCTTTTTTTTTCCTCGGTCAAAGTTAGGCATTAACTTTGAGTTTACAACTTACAGCAACTGGCATCCCATGGACTGTTTGATGTATATGTGAAGGCTACGGGTGACACACACATTGATGATCATCACTCCAATGAGGACATTGCTTTGGCAATTGGAACGGTGATTGCTGCTTTTCCTGTAGCCACTCCTGGAAGTAGTTATATACATAATTGCTTACCAGAAGTTGGGATGTCCATTTTGACCTCATTGCTAAATTTGTGTGCTATGTTTCTGTTTTCTATCTGACGGTGATTTTTCTAAATTTAATGTTCCGCAACCTATATGTAGGCAAAAATGAACTGTCGTGACATTTTTTATCTTACTTTTAGGCGTTACTTCAAGCACTTGGAGATAGAAAGGGAATTAACCGGTTTGGACATTTTACAGCACCACTTGATGAGGCAGCAGTTCAGGTTATACTGGTATGAAGGACCGTCTTCTGCATTTACGTGCTATGAATGTACAGTTCTCTGCAAGACTGCAACCTCTGTTCAGGAGGGTGCATGCTTATGTTAGCATTTATGATCTCATGGGCATCTTACCCTGTGCTAACACATAACTGAATCAATCTGTATCTGTCCAGTTCTTCATTTGGAATAATCAGGCATGAAACTATTTTTGGCATCTTGTGTTTTCATGGAAACCTAATGTTATGATAGGCTGGTCTATATGCAATTTTTCACTTTTGAGGACTAGTATCAAGAATGATAGTCCTTTTGGTTTGTTTCTGTTTATACTTTTTCTAACTCATCTATCTCACATAAGTTCAAGACTTGAATTTTTTGTGAGAAAGTTGCAGTTATTTTACTCTATCATATCTTAATTTCTGATTGTGTTTTTTTGTTTGACGATTGTGATATTGTCACTTTTAGGTTGTCAGTTATTATCATGGTCAATAATCAAATAACTGCTAAAAAATGGAACTGTGCGTTGTTGAGCTTAGATGTCTCTGGGTCATTATTTCTTTCCCTGTATCCAGGATCTATCTGGTCGACCACATTTGAGCTGTGGCTTAAGCATTCCTACTGGGCGAGTTGGCACATATGATACACAGGTAATTTGTGAGATTTTGACGGTTTTGCCTGCCATGTTGGTTCCAAAAGTTTTTGATGCTTCGTCTGTTTATGTCAGGCATAGGAAAAAATTTCATCGACAAATCTGACATATTCAGTTCAACTTTGCTTTGGATTATGTTTTTTCCTTTTCGTTTTTTATTAAAATTTGTCTCTTCCTCTCTCAAACGATATTTGTGGACAGATCTTTACTAGACCTGTTAGTCGTTTTTTAATTAGGGCGTTGTGATCCTCTTACACCGCATATTGCACATATCAATTAAGGCAATCAATAATTTAGTTACTTTTTATGACAGCTTGTTGAGCACTTTTTCCAGTCCCTTGTGAATACATCTGGGATGACGCTTCACATCCGTCAGGTATGTTTTGCTTCAGTTTCAAAGAAACCATCTCCTAAGCTTTGGGTCAATAGAAGTCCAGATAATTTTTTTCTTCCTATATTAAGTGAACTAAATTGGCATGACCCTACGCTCACTCCTATTTTTCTTTCAAAGCTTGCGGGGAACAACTCACACCATATCATCGAGGCATCTTTCAAAGCATTTGCTAGGGCCCTTCGACAAGCAACAGAATACGACTTACGCCGACACGGCACTATTCCCAGGTTCATCCTCACTGCATATATGTTGTTCAGGATTCCTTAGTCTATGGTTGTTATTTCGTCAAAGTTTCAAAAACTGTTTGCAGCCACACAATCCTGTAAAAGCATAGAAACAGTTATTTGTTACTGCTTCACGATGGTACTAAACATATGGTTGATGTCTGACTTGCTTCTGATCTTTCATACACTAGCATCCCTGACTGTATCTTGCCTGACTTGATCGCAGTTCAAAGGGTGTTCTGTCGAGATCGTAGTGTTGTAAGATTAAAAAAAATGGATGCACGCTGTTCTCCCTTGAAGTCTGGGACGATGAAAGGAGACGGATGGGTGGCGGCCTCCTACATCTTCTCTGCTGCAGCTTGCGCTCGGAGCCTGCGTTACTTCCAGCAACACAGCATGGAAATGGCTTGTCCTCCTGCTCTCAGGGTTATTTATCTTGCTAGCACTGTCATAATGTATCTGCTCGCTTCTGCAATTTTGGCTGTTGGCTTGAACTGTATGTATGAAAATTAAAGCTGCAATGTCTTCGGCATTCTGAAAGTATGGATTTGGAATTCGGATGTGTGGTGTTGCATCTGTAATAATGCTTGACCGTCAAGAGAATAAAACAATCGAAGGAAAATAGTCTCTGTGCCCTCTATACCAACTGGTGATCATCAGATGGTCGACTAAAACTTGTGTGTTGTGGTACTTGTTTGATGCAGTGCGCCATCAACGTAAGAGCAGAAATCATTCCGACGACGGCACCTGCTGGGAAAGTACAAATGTCTTGAGCAGTCTAAACTGTCCGTCGTTTCAGTTAGAGAATGGCCATGTTTTGTCTCATGTAACCGAGGCTTGAAAATCTTCATCTTATGAACTGAATAGTTCAATCAGAGTGATTCAATTAATGTAGTGAGAAAATCTGGGTCTCAAGTGCTTTTTTTTTTTTTTAATTTTACCATATATTAAACCAGCAAAAGAGTACACGATAACATCGATTACAAAAACAAAATTAAAAGAGACGAGCAAATCTATGAGATCTTCAATCCCTTTCTTCTTCCATGACACAATCTTGTACTTTTCTGAAGGCAGCCGTAGAACAACGTCGAAAACACCAAACCACATACCTGTGAATACCAACGAAGGTTCTTCCCTTTTAATTTTGAGCCGCAATGCCAAAGCTTTGTGCACGCACACAGCCATTAAATTAATCAAGCAACATCGGCAAGAGCACCACCACTGATATTCCAGGGACATATAACTGAACCACTTTGTCGACGTCGCTAGGAGCCGAGAGAACGAATCACCATTGCCGAAGACGTAGTAGCCGGGATAGATATTGCGAGGACAATCCTCCTCGCGGCAACCCTGAGAAACAATCCAAGATTGATCTGGCGAAGCAAGATCTGAATAACCATACCTAGACAAACTTAATCTTTTAAAGCCACCATTGACGTCGGGAAGGAGATCTCGCCGTCGAACGAAGCGTGGAAGATCGCTTATTGCAGCCGATGCCATCTCCATTGACGAAGAAGATAACAACCAAAACCAAGCTCTAACATTAAGGACCATTGTATAGCGTCCTGCGCAGGTCCGAGGTCCCCACCCCTCCTAGTGCCAGAGCGGCAACTAGAGGAGACGAGGACCCGTCAATTCTTAGACGAAGGCAACGATGAAGATGCAGATAGCGCCGGCGGCGACAGCTAGGGTTGAAACCCTAGTCCGCCGCCTCTCTTTCTTTCTTTTCCTTCACGGGACGTGTGCGCTCGAATTGGAATAGGAGAGAAGGCGCAGACTCGTCTATCTGGGTCTCAAGTGCTAATCATTCTGTCCGAGAGAAGAAATTTAATAAACACAAACCCTTTGGATTTTATTCCACATAGAGTAGAGGCAGCATCTTTTGGCTACCCCATTACACCGATGCAATATTTCGCCACTGTTTATTCGATATACTAGGACCGATCGAGCTAGAACGTACGTACTCCTCGATCAACACAAACTACTACTGGAACGTGCGCATGCCGGCCACAGCGTACAGCGTACAGTGGCTTTCGTATGTTTTGTTCGCTAGCAAATGTATAATCTTAATTTATTAAGGCGATGGATCGCCGGCACAGCTTAGGGCTTCTTGCGCATGCCGGCGTAGTAGCCGCCGCCACCACCTCCGGTATAGTTGCCGTCGCCTCCCATGCCACCGCCTCCCATGCCGCCGCCGCCACCGCCCATGCTGCTGTTGCCGCTCATGGCCGGCGCGAACTGGGACTGGATCAAGTCGACGGTGTCCTTCTCGGTCATGAACGCCTTGGCGAGGATGAGGTCGCTGATGGGGGGCGTGGACCCGAAGACGGCGTTGGCGATGGTGATGACGCCGGGGTTCTGGCTGCTCAGCGCGGCGATGGCCACGGCGGCGACAGGCCCGTTGTTGAGCTGAAAGTGGATGAGCCCCTGGGGGAAGACGAACACGTCGCCCTCCATCAGCTGCTTGGTGAAGAGCAGGTTCCTCCCGTCGGCCTGGTTGGAGGTGACGAAGCCGACGAGGAGCTGGCCAGTGATCACGGTCAGGATCTCCGTGGCGCGTGGGTGCGTGTGCGGCGGGTTCTGCCCGTTGGGGCCGAAGTCGATGCGCGCCAGGGAGATGCCCAGCGTGTTGAGCCCGGGAAGCTGCAGCGCCGACACCAATGTCACGGCGGAGCCCTGCGCGTTCAGCTTGCCCGGAATGTTCAGACCAGGACGGAAGAAGTCGTTCGCCATCACCAGCTTCGGATTCTTGCACACGAACCCATTCACAAACACTGCATGCATGGATATATGTACACAACACGAGGTTAAATTCGTCTAATGATCGTCAATTTAGACATGACACGTCCGCTGTTCCCGAGTCAGAGTCATATTTGCACACCATGTCAAAATAAAATAAAATTTCATACACACGGTTAAATTATTTGAATTATCCATCACAAAAAAAATATGAATTCACTATTTTTATGTCAGCTTTGCTGAAAAATCTATTTCTATGTTAGCTTTAGCCACAAAGTAGTTACTTCTAAATCGACCAAGGTACATACGATTTATGAACTTTGTAAACTATATACAAATTTTATCAGATAATCGGATGTAGAAACCCGGAGGCACAACATTTTTGTAGTGGATAAAACAATCAACGTTCAGGATCATTGACTTAGAATAAGATATTTCCTTTGATTTTGAAGTATACACTCTCTCAGCTAGTGTCCCATCGATCGCATGCATGTTGCGTGAACGAAATTCAACATGTAAAATGAGATGGATTTATATACCAGGGTTCATCAGATCAGCAACGCAGAAGTCCTGGAGAGGGCTCGGGTCACCCGCCATAACACTAGGAACTGAAGACCAAACTAGGAACACTGCCGCCAGAGCAAGCAGTGCAGTGGAAGCACGTGAAGCCGCCATGGTTTTTTCCTTCACTAACAAGACCTAACAATGTCTGTCAGTGTAAGGATGTAGGCTAGTGTTTGAGCTAGCTAATTGTACGCTGCAGATATGTATCAGGATGTCTATTTATACAGGCATAAAGGTGGCCACAGAGTAGTGGGCTGGCTGCATGCTCTAGTAACAATATGGTACACCAACTATAATCAGTCACTAATTCACCGTGTAGTTTGAGTAGGTTTCCACGATACTGCTACTACATTGCTAGCTTACGTAGAATCGATCTGCTAATTTCTTCTTGCAGCCCCACTAACTGCTAGTTTATACAGGGTAACCACGTGCCTAATATCCATTGTGGGATCAATAAATGCACCATTATGGGCATTGGTGGACGCAGCGGTGGGCCGTGGCCCACCCAGAATTTTGGAAAAAAAATTAGACCTCCTAGATATTTTCACGCGTACAAGAAGAAGTGGCCAGGACGAGTCGACGAGAGGAAGCGAACCGCACCATGGCGACCGCGAGGACGACCTAGCTGCTGGCCTTCTCCGCCGCCGACCGCGACCTCGATCTGGCCTCCCCCTCCGCCGGCCGCCACCCCCTCAACCAGTCGAACTCGATCCGCCGCCAGCCCACTCGCCGCCCAGCCGCCACCCCCTCGACCGCGAGCAGCCGAGCACTGCCCCCGCCGCCGGACGATCCCCGGCTCCCCGCTGGGCCGCTGCCGGCTGCCGCACCCGCCCCCCGCCCTTCCCGCCCGCCGCCGGACCACTGACTTCTGGTATATGTTGTTTGCTTTGCTAGTAGATTAACATCAATTTTGCTACTAGATATATATTGTGTAAATTGACAATTGTTGTGTATTGTGTAAATTGATAACCACAATTTGCTATATACTGTCTAAATTGACAATTTGTTGTCTCCAACTAGGCACTAGCAACCTATTGATTGTATGTGTTGTTTATTCAATTTTCTTCTAATTGTAGTATTCATCGAAAGTAAGTGAAGATGAGATTGTTGAAACTTTCATGGCAATGCGAGAGCGTAGAATTACAAAAAAATCATAGTGATGTAATCTTCTATTTATGCTATATTTTATCATGTAATACTTTATGTCTGTTCGAACTATTTTGCATTGGAATCACACAACTTTGAGAAATATGTATTAATCTACATTGTCATGCATCAATTTGCTGTTTATATTGTCATTTGGCAACTTTTTGTGGAGTGTGCCCACCCTCCAATTTTTTCCTGCGTCCGCCACTGATTATGGCGAAGATAATTGTACTTTCTTGGGTTTTAGTTTGCAACATACGCCCACAGGCTTGCCGGAAGCTTGAGTTTGAGGATAGTACACATCGTGTGGGTTTTTGGAGGTCGTGGTGATGGAATTCTTTGCTAACTACTACCTCTGTTCCAAAATATAAGATGTTTTAGCATTTTCTTGATACGGATGTAGTTAGACGCGTATTAGTGTGTAGATTTACTCATTTCAGTCTGTATGTAGTCTGATGTACCTTTTTTAAAATATCTAAAACATCTTATATTTTGGTACAGAGGGAGTAGTTGTTTGCGTACTTACAGAGGACTCGACATCGCCTTTCTTTTGTCGAGACTTTGGATGATGGCGTTGGCCATGGACTTCTGATCATTCATAAAAACAAGGTTTAGAAAATGGGCGATGCGACTGATACATCAAATGGGTTAGCTATACCGATGTAGCATAATTAGCAATGCCATTTTTTTAGATTTTTTTAAAAAGGTACATCAGTCCAGATGGCTGATATTTGACGCAATATTTTGACTGATATGAAGGTAGTGCATATTTCTTCTTGCAATATGGTGAAAATAATTATTATAAATATAACTCTCCATGATAATATTAAAGTGAATGCATACTATGGATATGCCGGAGTAAGTCACTTTATTAAGTGTTTGTTCCAGTTGTGCGGTCAAAAACTTTGAACCGTACACTTTCTATTCTTGAGTATTTTGTTATTATTTTATTTATGTAAGAAATTATTTTATGAACAAGATAATTAGAAAGTATGATCATCCCCAATTCAAGTGTACATCGGGTATATTATATAAGTATCCGATGTCCGATATTTGAAACCTTGAATCAAACAATTTTATATTTAAACCCTATAAACTGTGAAAATCTTGGGGATGCGAAGGCCGTGAGAGGAATAGAATCAACATGAAGCCAGCCCCCAGCCCCCCCCCCCCCCCCCCCACACACACACACAAAAAGGCATCCACTTAAAATATAAGCTTTTAGTATTTTTAATCATATATTTTATTTATGTTAGAAAAACACTATATCTTAAATGCACACCCCCCCCCCACCAATTCATCTATATATAATCTGATACAGCATTTGATATACGATGTGCCGAAGACAAAACCGATATGGCCCTGATGTCCGATATCACACGATGATGTAATAATTGAACCAAATTGACGTTTTGCATCTTCTTAGTGAAGATATCGTGGGAGTAATACAATTTTCCTAGAAAAAGAAAGATACATCGACTAATATAGTCCAAATAGTCAAACCATGTATATCTTGTACATATTGTGAATGCAGAGGCCGTGAGAATATACATGCTTCTTATAGAAAAACATGCATCCACTAGCATATCAACATAGGTTTTCTGTAGACTCCACTCAATTGTGACGTCGGACACGATCGGTTGTACGACCCATGTGCCAACAAGTGACAGTTTTTTTACTGATATTTTCAGTCCCGTGCGTACGGATCAGGAGGTAGCACTCCAAGAAAATACTGAGAATATGGTACGTATTAGGTCAGGTGCCATTCTGCAGTGCTCAACATTTTGACTTTTGGTTCGTTCTCCAGGATTGGTGTGGCGGCTTTGCGCAGCTAGCGAGATCGAGGGTGTCACAGTCCGCACGAAATCTGTTGGAAAAAATGGGATCCCCAACAACCCTCATTAGCTAATAGCACCCGGCCAGCCTCGTGAGTTTATGTGAGATCTTGTACACGTATCGACCACCATACGTTTCATGCATGGGACTCTGCCTTCTACAGAAGGTTTGGTCGTCAGGTCAATCTCCCCCCTGTAAGTGGGCACGCTCACGGCGGCCCACCAGCTACCCACCTGTGCCCATTTAGTGTTATTGGGAATTCGCTCTGTTTTCACTTGTAACGCAGATGATAGTTGGGCTTCCGTCTGTCCCAGTTAAGCCCACCTAGCGCACAGGGGCAAACCCACCTAATGCAGATGATAGTTGGGCTGCCGTTCACACGTCTGTCCCTTTGCGTTGAACACAAGTAGCTTCCTCACGAACAATGGCCATCACCAACACAAGTGCTACATGCCAGAACAAAATTTGACACCAAAGAATAACACTGCAACATGCGAACCACAAGATAGCATCAAGAACCTTCATCCCCTCATAGCTAAATAGCATCATAATAATATTTAGAATGCAAGAAATACAACTACCAAATAAGTGACAGTCAACAACTCAGGACACTAAATACACGAAATTGACAGCAGCTTTCTTCTTCAACCTCCTTGTGTCTTGACAGCAGCTTGAGAAGCGTTCCATCTTCTTCAACCTCCTTGTGTCTTGACAACAGCTTGATAGAAAAGATGCAACTCAAGTTCACAAATGATAGAAAAGGCATAATCTTACAACTCAAAGTTCACATATAAGTTGTCTTCTTCAGTAGTGTCTTGTTGCTCGCTGCTACTACTTGTGTGAAAAAGATGCAACTCAACTCTACATACCAAGTGAAGTTCTGCATAGAATAAAATCATATTGCATCTATTGTGCCAAACTGATCAAGTGAACTTTAGCAAGTTGGACGGTCTAAAATCCTGCTGACAATGAAATAGCAACCCTATTTAGCAACCAGACATATTTGATACAAAGAAATACCCAGAAAAAGAACTACATGTCAGGTCTAAAATCCATCTTATCTCAATAACTTATATGCAGGTTCAGAAAAAGAACTACAAGTCAGAGCACTCTCGTAATTCATCAAAGAATGGATGCGTACATGCTTCGAGCTGCAATACCAGCACAGAACAACTGAACGCAACACCAGCACAGAACAAGCTAAACCCACACCCAGCTGAACCGAAACAGGTGTGACCAAGTTCAGATCGTGTCTACAAGGGTTCTAACAACCGTCAGCAAAATGCCCGATGCACTTTAACCCATATTCAATCAGATTTTGTATTGCACAACTGCATCCGATCACACTTTAAATACATTTGCTCAACAACACTTTAAATTGGACGGGCACACATGCATCCATCAACTACCAGTAGCACAATTCTAGGTGCCCCAGTGTAGGTTCAAAACAACAACCAAATATAGCATATCATAGACTTAATTAGCTTCATGCTGAGCCTTACGTGTACAACAGAGAAGCTATTGACTAATCTGAAGAGCATATGCTACTTCGTACTGAAGAGCACATCTAGCTAGGTAACACATGAACACTTGATGCCATTGACTAATAATCTGAATATCTGAACACCATACCATACCATACCATACCATACCATACCATACCATACCAGACCAGAACAGAACACGTCAAGCATGAGGACCACAGCCAACACGATAACATGATGCCACAACGAGAAATCAATAGGCAATCTTAATCTCACACTTCAAAATCACCAGATTCCGCCGGCGACCTGAGCACCTCGTTGTGTTTCTCAGATGTAGAGAGAGAGAGAAGGGGAGGCCCCACCGGTCAGGTGTATATTTTTGCAATTTGGCACTCCTAATATTACTCCAGGGGGTTTTCTGAAAAATGACAGTCCAAAACGGGATGACGTGGCCCGTTTGTGACCAAAGTGCACCCACTTTTCAGTTGTGTGACCAAAAAATTCAGTTCTCCAGTTGTGTGACTTAAGTGCACATGACCGACGAGTTGTGTGACTGCGGGTGCAATTAACTCAGTAGCACAACAGCGAGTGCTACCGCCAAAGCACGGGAAGCCGCCATGGTTTTTTCCTTCACTACCAGACCTAGCTAAGAGTGTCTCTGTCAGTGTGAGGATGGAAGCTAGTGTTTGAGCTAGTTGTACGCTGCAAGCATGTATCAGGATGTCTATATTTATACAGGCACAAAGTGATTGTGGAGTAGTGGGCTGGCTGCATGCTCAAGCAGCAACATGCATGGTACACTTGCCACTAATTACCAGTAATTCACTGTGTTGTTTGAGTAGGCTTCCACGATATTGCTACTGCATTACTGCCTTACGTAGGAGCGGATCGCTCTGCTAATATCTTCTTACCGCCCCACTGAATGTTTGTTTAAACAGGGTAACCACGTGCCTAATATCTGTGGAATCAATACATGCACCATTATGGGTGGAAACTTGACGAAGATAATGGTACTTTTTATGATTTTAGTTTGCAGCGTACATGACACATCCACTGACTTGCAGAAGCTTGAATTTGAGGACAATATGATCGTGTGGAGCCAACGTTTGGATGTCGTTTTGATGAAACTCTTTGCTAATTGGAGTAGTTGTTTGCGCACTTGAAGACGACTGGGCGATGATGATTCTACTTAGATTGACATTACCTTTCTTTTGTCTGGACTATTTGGAATTTTGGTTGACGATGTTGCCAATGGAGTTTTAATTTCCTTCATCAAACCAAGGTTCAAAATACAGGCCAATACGACCAATGTATCACAATTTGGCATACTAGATAAGGAATGTCATTTTTTCACATTATTTTTTAATTTAAAGGTATAATATAATCTACCGATGTGGCCGATATTTGGTCTGTTATTTTAATTGATATGGAACGATATGTGATGCACATTTCTTTTTAGAAAATGGTAAAAATAAACTTATCCATTTAAATCGTTATGAAATCATTAAAGTAATGCATACTATAAGATGACACATGCATAACATAATTTCTTATGGTGTATTAAGAATTTTTAACTGATTATTTTATTTTTTTATGCACTTATGCTAGCTTGTTTTGAGTATATTATATGTTTTTTGAAACTCATTCTTGTCATTGTAGCTTGCGTATATTATATGTCTTATTTGTGCTTGAAAATTATACAAAATGTTAAATAATAAAACTGATTATTTTTTCCCAAATCAACTACATTCCCCTATATATAAAAGTAGGAAGAAATCAGCTTCAGTTTGAGCATCCACGTCACCCGGAAAACAGCCGCCGTTCGATCAGCACAGCAGACGACCCAGATTTCTTCAAAATTCGTGTGAGCTACAGTACTACTGTAGCTGAGGGATTTCAACCAATCACAGCGCGCGCACGCTTTTTGGCGCAGTAAAATTTACAAAAAAGAACCCGTGATTTCCAGAAGCAAACCCGCGGTCCAACTTCTAACACTGCGAAGGACCTATTTGAAAATATGCAAAACTGCGCGGACTTTTCTGCAAAACCACCCCGCAGAATCCCCCTCCCCCTCTCTCCCTGCGCGACGGCGCAGTCGCCGCCGGCGCCGACGCGCTCCGCTGCTCCTCCGTGCCTCGCCAGACAAATCGAAGCCCACCATGGTCTCCGCCGTCGTCTGCTCCGCCTCCTCGCCGAAGAACGCTTGCCGGGATGCCCGGATTCGACGCCGCCGTGCTTCATTTCGTCGCCTCCGGCCGCCGGATGCCCCTGTCGATCCCACCGTCTCCGGCCACCGTTTCGACCCAGCGCCGCCAGTATCTGGCTCAGCGCGTTCGCGCGCGTCGAACGCGGCCATCCGCGCGTCGCCTCTCGCCTCCAATCGACCACGGCGTGGTCGACATCGCCGCCGCGTCCGCCGTTGCCGCGCTGCCGATGACCACCATGCCACTGCCCAGTGGGACCCCCCCCCCCCCCCCCGTCAGGATTTTTTCCAAAACAGCGAAAAAAGGGCCCCACCAGTCAGATTTTTGATAATTTAAGAAAAAATACAAAAAAATGTGAAATTCATAACTTCTAATCCGTAATTCCCAAAAATACAAATAATATACCAAAATTTGCCCAAAAAAGAAATCTTTGCAACTAACACATTTCCACGCATGCTTAAACAACTTCAAAAAAAAACTTTATGTATATATAAAAAATTTCAACATTAATTGTGTACCTTATATAAAAACATTTCAAATTGCTAGATATTCGGACATACTCGAAACAACATATTATAATTTAGTATAGGTATATTTTTCAATGTTTTTCTGAATATAATATTCAAGTCTATCCTAGATATATTTTACAATGGAGCATTCCAAACGGAATTTCAATACTAATTATTCTAAATTCTTTTTAAATTCCAATTGCAATAAAAACAACATTGGAATAACAATTAAAAAGAATAAAAAAATTTGCAAGACATTTTAGCTTACAAAAACAATTATAGTTTCCCTAAAACAATATTCATCTTTATATTTGTTTTCTTTCATTTTTTGACAAGAATAAAAAATAAATGCAATACATTTTAATTCACAAAAATTGTAATTTCCCTTTTCCAAATTCAATCTACTGTAATATATTTGTAAAAAAAAACATTGGAATTTGTGTTCACCCGTATAACCATAATATATTCTCCTGATTATGATGTCAAATAAGAAAATTATAGCAACTCCTGATTATGCTGTAAAATAAGACAATTATAGCAAAATAAAACTATGTTTAACCATTTCAATTTAACGAATATATTTGAAGTTTATTTAACTTAAATCTCTCTTACTATGTACTACAATTTTAAAATGCTTGATTAGATTAATATTTGGAGAAAATGCAAATTCATGTCCTCTAATTATGTATTGAATTAAAGATAAATTAAATAAATACTAACATACTATATTTCCTCTGATTATTGAGTCAAATTAAATATTTAAGACAAGGCACAAATACATTACATCAATTACAATAAGTCAATATTTAAAGATAATATGACTAAACTCTCTCCAATTATGCAATTTAGTTTTAAAAAATGCTTAAATTGAACTTACCCCTCACTAATTACACAGTTAAATTTAAATAATGCTGGATTAGATGCACACTGGAGAAACCATAAATTTATTTCCTCTAAAGATGAATTGAATTTAATAAATTGTAATACAATATATTTCCTCCAAACAAAGACTTAAATTACATATTTACACCGAAATACAAACATATTTGATCAGTTCAGTTTATGAAGACAAATTACACATTCATGCCAAAAAAAAAAGAAAAAAAAAACACTTCAAGATACCTTTCTGCAGTTATTTAAAATCAAATGACTTTATTACTATAATGCAAAATAACATATGTTTTCTATTTCATACTATATGGTCATCATACCAACGTCCACAACTAAAAATGTAGACCACCAAACCAATCATCTTTTATCTCAAACTTATTGCCAGACACCTTTTCCCGTCTTCCGACCGTTCTGTACCTACAAATCCGGCAACTCTTTTCAGATTTAAAAACATCTCACAAAATAAAAACGATTCAGTACATCCTTATTTAACATTGTTACAAACATGTTATAACATTCCATACATTTGAATAATTCAAAAAAATGCCTTCTAAATATACCCACTTTATAAATGTAAAAAGAATTCAAAACTGAATATAACTCCCTAATTTGATTAAATTTCGAAAACTTCACAATTTTTACCCCTAAACTTTCTTCAAATTTCAAAAAAAATTCAAATCTTCACAACTACTAAATATTGACATTTTCAAATTCGAATTTCACCAAACACGCGCGGCATTTGCCGCGCTAATATCCCTAGTATCATCTATGTGTCGTCGGATATGTGAGCTAAGCCAAAAACCTATATGGGTGCGTTATGTGATGTTTGAAACCTTGCATCAAACCGTGTGGATCTTGTGGATGTGGAGGCCGTGAGAGCAGTTGAAATTTCCATTAAAACACTTGCATCCACTATCATACAATAGAGTCCACTTAGTTGTGAGTTGTGACGTTGCACACGACCATTACGACCCATGTGCCAAAAGTGACACTTTTGTTACTGAAATTTCCGTTTCTGCGCATAGGAAAAGCTAACACTCCAAGAAAATATGGAGAATAATGGTACGTAGTAGGTCAAATGTAATTTTGCAGCGCTTATCTTGCTTGATCGTGCATAACATTTTGACCTTTCGTTCGTTCTCCAAGATTATTGTGGCGGCCCGCACAAAATCCGTTGGAAATGAAACATCCAACAACCCATTAACTTATGTCCTTTGTAGTATAGTACGCATTGCTAGCAGGCTGCAGCCTCGCACATGTATCGACCACGCTGCAGTCTCATGCATGAGACTTTGCGTTTACAAGGAGTTTGGTCAGGTGAATTTGTTTCAGGCTTTCAGCTACATTCCGTCACAATTTTGAAACTTCTCTTAAAAACAATAGTTTAAAGTGCAATAAATATTGTTTATATGTTGTTTAAGTAAGGAAGCCATTTCACGATGGAAACTGCTGTAACCAAACTGAACTCCTCAATTTAGATTTCATAATGAAATTGGGGGCCATGTCAAAAAAAAAGAAGGAGGCCATTCCGATTAAGAGCATCTTCAGCAGATCCCTTAAAATGGCAAAGCCCTTATAAAAAACTTTTTTAAAGGTTTCGGGCTGAAAATTTGAACCGAGCAAATCTCTTATATCGGTCCACTCCTTAAGTTTTTAAGGGAAAGCTAAAACGTGGAGACAAAATCTTCATTTAAACGCCCCCCCCCCCCCCCCCCCCCCCCCGCGCGGAATTTTAGGTTTCCTTTATTTCCACACTACGCTTGGCGCGAGGGACATTTCAGCCCGCACCACTTTCCCTCCCACGACGCCGCCGCCGATCTCCTTCTTCTGCGCCTCTGGCCATTCCCGCCGCCGCTTCGTCGTCATGGGATACATATTCCCCTTGCCCGCCGCCAAAATAGGCCTATCCGCCCCCCCAGAACTGGGCCAGACGGGGAACCCATCGCCGAGCGCGGAGCTCCCGCCGCCGTCACCGGAACTGGCTCGGGTTCCCTGCGCAACCCACCGCTCCTCCCGCCGTTGAGCGCGCAGCTCCCCCCGCGCTCCTCACGGCGCTCTGTTGCCCTCCCGCGTCTGCCACTGCCCCGCCGTTCTGGACCTTCGTCGACCGTCGTCTCCGCGCCTTCGTGCCCCCCGGTACGACCCTCCCGACGCCCCCTGCTTGGTACAGTATCAGGCGGCCAGTGTGGTACGACACCGCACCTGCGACGCCTGCCAGTGGATATGGGGTTTTCCCTCCCGCCGGTACCGCGTGTCTGAGGTTAGACCTCTCGGAAGAAATCGATAGGTACATTTCTTCTATTCCCCATAGTGTGCCATTTTTTTTTGTAGTATTACTAATTAGTAATTTGTGTCACATTGTCTTCAAGAATCATCGGACATTTGCAAATCGCAAGATTTAGCTGAGGATCTGATTGGTGAACTATCTTCGGAAGAAGCATTGGACTTGTATGAACCAATGATACATGATTACATGGATCAAGAATTGTATCTAATAGATACGCAACAAGATGTTAATGCTCGGGAATGTAGATCTGCCTGATGAAGATACATCTAACGAGCTTGCAGTACAAGATCGTGTACGAGGGAGAAATGGATATGGATGAGCACACTTTGCGGCGTCGGGGAGCCTGTAGAGCTAGCATAGAGAGATGCCAAGTTACTTCTCGATGGGTGTTGGTTGATGGTCACCCGAGGCCAACTCCATGGTGGTACTAGGTTATTTAAGATTGTTATTGTATGCCGTAGCAATGTGAAGTAGAATGTTGTATGCCCTACTAGATTGTTTGTTTAGATTGTTGTTGTATGCCGTAGCAATTTAATATGAACTAGTATGTTAAATTTTTTAAATTTTAAGATATGGCGTGGCTTTGTGCTGGAACAGATCCGTATAATAGAATATTCTGTTTTATGGTTGCGGTAACTGAACTGGCATACGCTTTTTCACCCTTGTAATGGTTTTAAAGGGAACCTTATACCGAAAACCTATATTGGAGCCCGGGCTACATGGAGCCCTTTTTAAAAAAATTCTACGCGTTTTAAGGTTCGGTCTTATAAGGATCTGCTAGAGATGCTCTAAGGACAATTTAGCTAAATGTAGTGGCGTAACAGTAAATGTAAACAGGGAAAAGAAATATTTGACATGCATGATGATTATCATTAATCTCAAACCATAGCAAATCTCCTATACAACCACCACTACAGTTACAATCGACATTGTCCACCCTACATCTAGAAATGGCAAAAGAACGAAAGTAGAGGGTAAAAAACGAAAGTAAACCTATATTGGAGCCCTTTTTCCAAAAAAATCTACGCATTTTAAGGTTCGGTCTTTTAAGGATCTGCTAGAGATGCTCTAAGGACAATTTAGCTAAATGTAGTGGCGTAACAGTAAATGTAAATAGGGAAAAGAAATATTTGACATGCATGATGATTTTCATTAATCTCAAACCATAGCAAATCTCCTATACAACCACCACTACAGTTACAATGGACATTGTACACCCCTACATCTAGAAATGGCAAAAGAACGAAAGTAGAGGTTAAAAAATGAAAGTAGAAATGGCAAAAGAACGAAAGTAGAGGTTAAAAAACGACCACGCTAATAGTAAATGTAAATAGGGAAAAGAAATATTTGACATGCATGATGATTTTCATTAATCTCAAACCATAGCAAATCTCCTATACAACCACCACTACAGTTACAATGGACATTGTACACCCCTACATCTAGAAATGGCATAAGAACGAAAGTAGAGATTAAAAAATGAAAGTAGAAATGGCAAAAGAACGAAAGTAGAGGTTAAAAAACGACCACGCTGGGACTATTTGACATGCATGATGATTTTCATTAATCTCAAACCATAGCAAATCTCCTATACAACCACCACTACAGTTACAATGGACATTGTACACCCCTACATCTAGAAATGGCATAAGAACGAAAGTAGAGATTAAAAAATGAAAGTAGAAATGCAAAAGAACGAAAGTAGGAGAGAGTGCAAAAGAAAGAAAGGGAGCGAAAGACCTGAGTTACCTCCCCTCGCGTCGCCTCCCCCCAGGCGGCGCTAGGGGCACATCCGCGCCGCCACTCGCCCTCCTCGCCGGAGCCACCTCTGCCGCTGCCGTCGCCGGCCTCGGCCGCGGCGGTGGCGGCACCCCTCCGCAGCCAAAAGGGCGGTCGGGGGGCGGCTCCTTTTCTCTCGGCTGGAGGAAGGCTGGCCCGTGGGGGCGGCGCCGGTCAGGGCGGAGGAGGCCGAGCCGGCGGGCTCGGGGGACGGCGGCGGTCGGTGGAGGCTGCGGGCGGCGGTGCAGGTTGCTGTGGCGTCGTCGCCGGAGACGGGGCGTGCCAGATGGGCTTGGCGGGCCCGATCTGGGCCCGTCGGGCCCTGGCTGCGGCGCGCGGGTACGGTGTCGTCCGTGTGGGCAGAGGCACCGGAGGCGACGGGGAGGCCGTACGTGGAGATGGTGCAGGCGCCTGGTGTGGATTGCTCGCACCGCGGGGGGTGCGTGCTGCTGCTGCCCTGGTTGGTTCCCCGTTTGGGTTGGAGCAGGAGGGGGTGGGGGATGCCGGGTCAGCGATGGAGCAGAGCTTGGAGCCTGAGCTGCTGCTGGGGAGGAGGTGGGAGGTGGTGCCGCCGGCGCGGAGGCAGGGCCGCCGATGAGGCGTGGGCTGGCCACGGAGGCAAGCCGGGGCGGCGGCCCCGGACTGGTGGCTGATTTCGAGGATCGACCACATCGGGCGTGGCCGCTGCCGTGGAGGGAGGTGCCGCGGCGGCAGCAGCGCGCCATGGAGCTAGGTGGCTGACAACATGGCCAGGATGCCGTCCTGTGGCTCCCGAAGCTTTGCGGTCGGGTTGAACTCCGGGCGAAAGCCCGCACGGACTTCGGTCGGTGCCGACGACGGCGGCGCCCTCGGGTGTCGTTCTCCTTCTTGATCGCGTCGTTGTGGAGCTTTTCGACCTCGACTAACGCGTTTGGTACCAAGAGCTCCGGGTGAAAATCTATGCTCTTCGGGAGCGGGCGGCGGTGACGATCTCGTCTCTACCTTGTTGGAGGCGCCGCTTTGGAGCTCTTGGCCAGAGCGGTGCGACGGTTTCGCGGCGGATGTGCAAAATGGGCGTGTGGTCGTGGGTGGTGGACGTCGGGGCGGCGGCTCCGGGAGGTGGTGGTGCGCCGAGGCGGCGGCTTCGGTCCCTGTTGCAGTGGCGGTCCTATGGGGCAGGACCGTGACCTTACACAGGTTTGGGTGACAACCTGGATGAAGACTGCGTGGGCAGAGGGTTCGTTGACCCGACTGGATCGCCTTCGGACGATGCGAAGGTCGATCTGGTTGCTACACCGGGGCGGCGGCTCCGGAACATGGTGGTTTTGGTGGCAACCTGGATGAAGACTGCGTGGGCAGAGGGTTCGTCGACCATGACTGGATCGCTTTCGGCCAATGCGAGGGTCGATCTGGTTGCTTCGCCGGGACGACGGTCCCGGAAACGGTGGTGTGTTTTTGTTGCGTTTGGTTGACTTTGTGTCGTGTGGGCGGCGGGTCGCCTCGCTTGTGCGGTTTTTTTGGCGCTGTTTTCCTTATAAACAGGGCATTTGTATAGTTTTTGGGGCCGGTCTTCCTTATAAACTGGGCCAATTCTTTTCTATCTATTCGAGGGTGTATCCTAAAAAAAAAAAAAAAAGTAGAGGTTAAAAAACGACCACGCTGGGACTCGAACCCAGAATCTCCCGCTCCGGAGGCGAGCGCCTTATCCATTAGGCCACGCGGTCAGCTTGTTAGTGATGCCATACTAGACCAATAAGTTCATTTTGGAAGTACACCAGAACTGGGCCATTCCTATGTATGGGCCAAAAGCCCACTTAGCCAGTCCTGTCCGGCCACATCGCCGCCGCCGGAGTCCCCCGCCTCTCCGGTCCTCTCTTCTCCTCAGCCTCCGCCACTCGCCGCCGGCAACCAAACAACCCCCAAGCCCAGTCCTCCTCCTGGCCACCTACGCCCTACACCCCCCACCTCCCCAGCACGCTCCCGTTCATCTGGTCCCCCAAATTCCACCCGATTCCCCACCTCACTGCAGCAGAGCATGTCGAGAGCCGTAGTGCGCCGCGCGGTTCCCCCATTCCTTAGGCTGCGCTCCACGGCGTGCGACGAAGGCCACTGGGTCCGTCGACTGGACCACAAGGACTGGCTCGCCCCGAACGAGGTCCTCAAGATCTTCGCGAGCATCCGGGACGCTGCTCTCATAACCAGCGTCTTCAAGAAAGCTTGCGCCCGGAGGGACTACAAGCCCAGCGAGGCCCTCTACAGCCTCATGATCGACCGGCTGGCCGGCGCCAGGAGGTTCGGCGACGTGGAGGAGCTGCTGGCCAGGGCGAGGCTCGAAAAGTTCAGGTTTTCCGACGAGTTCTTCTACAGGCTGGTCAAGATGTACGGCAATGTGGCCAACCACCCGAGAAAGCCATGGAGACGCTCTACGCGATGCCCGGGTACGGTTGCTGGCCTTCGACCAAGACCTTCAACTACGTTCTTCACATGCTCGTGTGCAAGCGGCAGTATGAGGTTGTTCACGAGGTGTACGCCAGCGCGCCGAGGCTGGGCGTGGCGCTGGACACCTGCTGCTTCAACATCCTTGTCAAGGGTCTGTGCCAGTTCGGCAAGTTCGACGAGGCCGTTTCGCTGTTGGATGAGATGCCGAAGCAGGAGTGCCTGCCTAATGCAAAGACCTACTCGACGCTGATGCATTTCCTCTGCCAGAACGGTCGGGTGGATGAGGCATTTGAGGTGTTTGAGAGAATGCGCAAGGAGGAAATTGAGGCCGACGCGGTTGCTTACAATATATTGATCTCTGGTCTGTGCAGAGAGGGAAGGGTGACCGCTGCGTTTGATCTGTTTAAGTCGATGTCGTCTGAAGGCTGCCATCCTAATTCAGGGACTTATCAGGTGCTTCTTGATGGCCTTGTGGCCTCAAGAATGTTCGTGGAGGCGAAGGGCCTTGTAGGCATGATGAGTGCAGAAGGTCTGAGGCCTAGTTTCTCATCATACAAGCTGCTAATTACTGGCCTCTGTAATGTTAAGTGCTTAGATGATGCACATCATGTCTTGAAGCAAATGGTGGACCATGGTTTTGTTCCTCGGATGGGTACTTGGGCAAAACTTCTTACATCTGTTTGCTAAAATGTTTTTTAAAGGAAAAAGGGTAGAGGGTTTCTCTACCTTATGACTTCAATTGTGAGCTCAGAGGTAGGTAGACTAGGCAAGGACTAGAAAGTAGAAACAGAGCTGCTTTGAACGCTGCTTGTGAGCGTTGCCCAAAGGAATAGGTCTTGGCCGATCTCAAAGCTTTTCAGTTGAAGAACCTGTTATTTCTGGTTCGCCGTAGGACTAAGGCACAGGCGGCAAAGCAGATTGGCCAAGTTTTGAGGTAGTTACCTGCTGAACTTGGTCAGTGAAGCTGATTAAGCTGTTAGATTGTGATGCCAAATGGTGGAAGTTGAGTTTGTGTCAGACCCACTGTACGTTTCTGCAGTGCAGAGTAATGTGATGAATGGATTCCAGTGCAGGGCACATATCACAGCCGGCATCGGTTGTCCGGTGCTTAGATGCTGTATTATCTTTGGTGTCCTTGATCAGCTAGCCAGAGCAAAAAAAATTGTGCCTTGTGAGAATAGGTTGAACCCAGATCCAGGAAGCAGGCTGCCATCTCTTGTCAGGAGTTTGTAGAAGGAGGATGTGCTTGGTTGTAAATTGTGATGGATCATTCACCATTGCTCTGGTCCATCTTGTTGAAGGGTGTTGTGCTGTAAGCTTGTAACAGAGATTGGCACAGTAGCTCAATGTTCCAGGTCACCTGTCTGAACTGGATGAGACTGGAAAGCTGATCAGCGGCAAAGGAATATAGTACTGGAGGTACATGAGAATAACCTGCCCATGGGAGTCCAGTGATTGTGCCAGAAGGAGGTGGTAGTGCCTGACTTCGCAATGCACCATGTTGCTTGTCGTAATTAAAGGTTGGATGGGCCGCTAAAATGTATTTTCATGCAAGTGGTTTTGTGGACCTGACAGTTCACCTGAACAGGGTGCTTCTTTTGTTACTGGAACCAGTCGACCAACAAGCCTGACTTTCCTGTGTAGATTTACATATTAAAGTCAAAGGTATGGGAATTTAGGAATATTAGAACTCGGAATGACCAACATCTGTTTACTGACGGGTCATATGGACATATACTGATGTTCTGTTTGTCTCTGATATCAACAACGGCCCAGTTTCCAGTCTCCAGTTTAAATGCGAAATATCGGTAAGCTTATGACATTATGTTCTTTAGTTACAACTCAAATGCAACCATCTATGTCTGTTTGACATGTGAAACATCTGAAGGCAATCTTTGTGCATTCGGAGACGATCTTCACTTCAGCCTTCTGATAATTCTCTCTGCACCATACGTCCATACCGCTATTCAGAACTAGGCAAACATTAAAAGATGCATGCCACGAGGCAATGTTTCACCTATTATACCGTTGAAGTGCAGAACATGATGTCTCATTTTGATGCACTTATTACATTGTTCTCAGTGAGACAGAATGCCCCTTCATAGTTCGTGTATCTTTCCTTGACTGTCTACTTGTTTAACTATCCCTAATGCTAGTATACTTCTGTTCCTAGATTTTGCTTCGATTATTGTGGGACGGTAATTCAATGGTCATTGGTAAATCTTTCTGGTTATAGATTCAGGATGGAATAATGGAAATTCCAGCTCCTATAAGGTCTCTGGATGAAGATTTGACCTGGAAGATTTCAGCTTTGATACTATGAAAAAAATCGGGTATGTTGGGGAAGCAACTGCATGGTACATCCTTGTTTTCTATCGTGTAAGATAACAAGAGAAAAGGTCATTAGTCTGGATAAGGTGGAGAAAAACATGGCACAGCCTTGTTCTCTGCACAAGCTGACAAGCATATTGTGCCCATGAATTAACTTGATTTTGCACAAACACGCTGTGAGGCGTTGCTTGAAACACGCTGCATCCGTGGCAAAGTTGTTGACGTCAAGGAGCCTGAGCAGTGAGGCGTTGCTTGAAACACGCTGCATCCGTGACAAAGTTGTTGACGTCAAGGAGCCTGAGCAGTGAGCACGCACCTCCTGCAAACCCAATGGCCGGGTTCAGGTATACAAAGATAGTCTGCTCATCATCATTACCAGATGTTTCTCCAAAATCGCATTTTTTGTCCGTGCAACTACTTTTCCTCTGTAGGCAGAATTAGAGCATGGCTAACCAACTCTTGTTTTGACAAACTAACTCAGCAGATTATGGCCTCAACTTTTGTCTAAACCCCTAGACTATGTGGCTTAAATAGCACGAATGCTGGCTTGTAGGCTGTAGCACTGTTTTTTTCACTCCATGGTTAGCAAGCTACTACACCATGAACTAATATACGTGTGTGTTGGTGGTGACTTGAATTCCAGTTCTATTCATGAATTGTTGCATTTCCTAGTTTCAGAACTGTTATGGACTTGTGACCTACGTGTGATGTGATGCAATCGGGACTCTGATGACATTCTCGATATAACTATGTTTGTGTCCATATCTATAACGATGTGAGCATTTAAAGAAGTGGCGTGTCCATCTATTTCTTGGATGAGGTATGAAGTCATCCGACTTCCAAACTATATGATCTACATGCGACAATTTATCAAAAGTTTCTTTGTAGAGAAAAAACCCACTGTAGGTAACATTCGTGTTTTCTTGATTTAATATGCCTAATGCAAAGTCCCATTGTAACTCACCAATCCTAAGAACTTCGCCTAACAGTATGTTTTGTAGAGCCCCATGTAACAGTAAATTGTGAACTAGCTAGGTAGTAAATTTTGTAGAGCCCCGTGTAACAGTAAATTGTGAACTAACTAGGCAGTAAATTTTGTAGAGCTCCGTGTAGCAGTAAATTGTGAGCTAGCTAGACATGTAACTTATGTAGTCCCTCGGTAACTCACCAATCTCAAGAACTCTCATGCAACTCTTGTAGAAAGTTGGCATGCAGGATGTTACATATGGCTGTTGCAAGCGATTTTGCTGAACTGCCTTTCTTTCATGGAACACTCTTTGCATCCTGAAAGCGATAGTTATGCTATGGAACTCAAAGAAGTTTGCTCTTGACTGAATACAGTTTGTGGAGTAGATTGATTTTGTTAGATATTCACTTATCTATGCAAAGTAGACCATGCTTTATTTGTATTATCCAATGGAGCCAAACGTTGTGTCCTTGAGAAACTAACTTTGTATTTATTGAAAGCTTAAGATTGGTTCCTTTCATGTTGTGCTTGAATGTCTTGTTATGAAGGGAATTATTCCTATGTATTTCTGTAGCAATATTCTTTTTCCAATGTGTTGGGCTTACTGAGCCTTGTGCATATTTTCTGACGTCAAAGGAACTGGATGGGATTATCATCTGAAGCCTAATCTGTAAGAGCTGTATTACGAATGACGGGTCCACCTTATATCTGGAGAATATAGTCACCCTGGTATTCAAATTATGTTGATGGTAGGTTCATCTATTGAAGTTCTGTGTAACTGTTATGTCTATTTTTTTTAATCTGAATCTGTTTTGGTTCTCCACTTGTGAATCTTGCTGTCTTGGCAGTTGGGATAGGCACAGATCTTTCCAGAATCATGAATGAAGTCCTATAATCTGCTGGTACAGTTGGCGCTTCAAGATGTTAGCATGACCAGCTTATTTTTGTGAACTTGAAATCATGCACTGAATTTCTTAGTTGGCCTTATGTCAAATTAGATGGTTTTGTGAGCCATGTTGTTTCTTTCTTCTCATTTATTTTTAATTACAATATGTGGACTAAGCTTTTCAGTGTAAGATTGGCTATTTACACAGCAACTGACGAGTGACGTGTCGTCTTATGCAATCATTTTCCTGCTGTATTAAGGTTTTATGAATTTGGTATCTTCCACAGAAGGTTAACAGCAACACTGATGGGTCTCTGAATGAAGATCTTACATGTTCGTTTGAGCTTTGATATTAGGAAAAAAGATTCCGCATGCTGTTGTGTGGAGCGATAGATCAGCCCATGATGCATGGATGGTGATCGATGGTGATTTATTTTTAGTTAGCGTTCTGAGAAATAAGCTTTTCAGTATATGATTAGCTATTTACACGTGTTGTTCCCCCGCTCACTGTCTCAGGTATCCTCTCGTTTACCATCTGAGACTTTTACGATCCTTCTGTGTACCTATGCAAGTTTTGGAGAGTAGTTGAGCAACTTCCATCTGTCTTTTTCAATCCTTTCTGTGTCCCTATGTATCAAGGATTTATGATTAACAATGATGGGAAAGTGGCACATTCTGTATGGCTGGGCTATGAATATCTTCGATGGATACTTCTGGTTTCCTTGCCCAACAATCGCTATTGGACGAATATTTTACCCTATCATCTTTGATATTATGAAGAAGAAAAAAGAGTGCATTCTGCTCTGGAGCGATGGGCCAATGATGCATGCATATGCGATCGTTCGCGACTTAGCAGAATCGGACGGGTGATTGCGCTGTCGCTCTAGATTGGAAAGCTGAGTCCGAATTCTTATTTCACTTGTTTTTTTATGAAGGCAATACTGAGACCTACAGTAGTATGCTAGGACCAAAATGAAAAAATTCCACTTCCCTGTACTTGAAATCCAGAATCAAAATGCAACATGCAATACTCTGGTACAATGATCTTCTCACCGGTCAGTGACGATCCACGTGATGTATGGTTAGCATGCATCTGCCCAGCTCGACGTCGCCGTCCGTCGACTGGCCGGAAGCAGCGGGGACTGAACCAAGTCCGGCAAGGTGTTTTGCCTCATCAGGGTATTTTTGAGGATAAGGTGGTCGTTCCACCGCTCGAATAGATAGAAAGAATTGATTCAGTTTATAAGAATTGCCTCATCAGGGTATTTATCTGGGACGGGCAAAGTCGTATGAGACCTACTGGCGCAAGCAGCCAAGCTTGTCTCCACCACCAACTAGCACACAAAATTCAAGGGCAAATAAATTCACACATCTCGTGGAGAAACGCAAACCAATTCGACAAGCTTTGCCTTCAGTCGGCATGGATTCACGGCCAGACGAAGCTATCTGCAGCCCCATTCCAGTCCAACGACGTTGACATGCCGCCATGCCTACCTGGCTGCCTCTCTCCTCTCCTGCGCCGAGCCGCCGACGATGCATCGCCACCCTGCAACTCTCTTATAAAAGCAACGCACTCGACGATGCCAAGGCCACATACAAGGATATCTCCTCAGTCCTCGGTTCCTCACTACTGCTTCATATCAGAACCTCTCGGTTAGAAATGGCAAAGTGTGTCGCGATCGCGTTCCTGCTACTGGTGGTGCTCGCGTACTGCGACGGGCGGGAGCTGACCGACAAGGACGGCGCACTTGCGGCGGCACGCGGTGCCGGTGGTGGAGTCGGCGAGGCCAAGGATTTGGGGTTGCCGGACTTGCCGGTTACCGGAACTGGTACCGGACCTACCGGTACCAGTACCATTAACGGCCCGCTGGTGACGGTTCCTGGAATCCCTAGTGGCCCATGATAATCTCCAGTTCATGGCCTGAAACTCACCTTGTGACTTTAGACTTGTGCCTAACACCGGCCGAAACAATACACATCGGCGTTTCGCTCATGTCCATGTCCTTAATGAGCGTCTGTATGTACTATCCTTTCCTCTGTATTTTATTCCAGTTCAACCGGCGTCGTTTGTATTTCCTTTTAAGTCCATGTTCTACTACTAGTAGTATTTTTCCTGCTTCACAACTTTCTTGATGTGCTACGTGCATCATCAACGTAATAGATACTACTCCCTCCGTTCCAAATTAGTTGTCTTCCATTTGTGCACATGCGGATGTATCTATACTTGTAACATGTCTAGATACATTCGCATGTGGACAAATGGAAGACAACTAATTTGGAACGGAGGGAGTACTTTGTCAGTGTGATCGCATTCTTGGATGGACATGCCAACAGGTTTGCATCATCGGCGTACTACTGACTACTCTAATCACAAGTATCAAGTCCACTGTTGTCCTGTAAAAAGAATAACTCCAGAGTTGTGGAATTCTTTTGCACTCCAACATTACTAGTGCCTTGCCGCGTGGTTGCACGCGTCGTGTTTATAGTCATGCCAAATCTAAAACATGAGCATTAGAGAAGTAATATATTTTTTCCTCAAAGATTTTTATTGTGTTGGAGAGAAATCATAGGCAAGATTGGCTACCTCGTACCCGTAAGGAAAAAATCCTGGATGGTACAGGATTTCCGATAATCATGGTTACCGAAAATTGCTGGTCAAATACCGGACGAGATTCTCAAACAAAATTTTGGTTGCAAACTCGATAATGTCTAAACATTTCAAATATAATTTTTTAGAGGATTGGGACTCAAAAGTTTGGGACAAATGGGTTAGAGCATGGGGTTACATCGGAAGAGAAACACATAGGTCTTAGGTTGAACAAACCAACCAGTCCACTTTCAAACGAATTGGTATTTTTTGTAGGTAAACTCATTTATGAGAGGGGCTTGGAATTCTGGTTACCTACTGTACGCGATATTTCACCCAGTAACCAAATCTAGCACACTCCTAGAATGCAAACAAATAACCATCTTCTTATCCAGGGCTACAAAAGAAGAGTATAATCAGTAGATAAAAACATTTTATAAGATTGGTGTGAAGAAACATCTTTCTATCTCTAATTTTTTTTTCGAAAAGGGGAACAACAATTTTTTATTAATTTTATCTACATGGTTAGCCATACAAACAATTAGAGAAAAACAGAATTATTTCGGCCATCTGCACAACAAGAAGTAAGATATCATCACAAAACTCAGGCAACTTTTAGAAGAATGCAAGGATTTTTAACACAAGAATGTGGAAAAAAAAAATATTGCGCAAATGATTAAGTCCAAACTCTCTACACCATTAGAATTTTTAGAAAAAGAGTTATCGGTGTAAAGAGCAATATTAGTATCATCACATATTTCTCCACTCACCAAGTCATTACCTTGTGACATGGCACGGGTTAGTGGAGTGGATGACATTGAAGAATATTCATGACCGTAGGTACAAGCAACTTGGAGCTCTTGATGATGTGAAGGTGAAAAGAGATCCTCAGAAAGATAATCGACATCAAGAGAACTGGACCAACCGTACATTGCTTTAAGCTTGGTCCACTTCTCATTACACAACTCACAGTCCGACATCATCAAGAACATTGAAATTTATTTTCTCAAGAAATGTTGAAACTCATAAGCAACTTGAGTATCGAGGTTTAATTTTTTCTCATCCTCTAATGACAGATTTTGAAAATCCTTTGGAAGAGAAAAACCTACATTCGCTGTATGTTGACTCATGGTGTGTAATTTGTGCAATCATGTGATTTCTCCATAGAGATAATCTGTGTCATAAAAATAAATTTATTAGTACACACTATATCACTAGCCAACATCTTTACACTCAAGGTCATGTCACCTAGAGGGGTTGAATCTATGTTTAGTTTTGTATGTATATTACTTGAAAGAAAGAATGCAGAATTAATAAACTACTTGTTTAGTTTTCAATCACAGAAACTAAAGATGCTAGACTCAACTAAGTGCACCAACAAGTTAAGCTAAACAAGATGAGCGTAAGATATATCTCACAAGAGACAAACAAGATATAGATAACTTCAAGCAGAAAGGCTATCACAAGGAAATATACTCAGGTATAGAGATAACCGAGAAACGAGAAGACAACGATGTATCATGTTCACTTCTATGAAGTAAGCTACTCACCGTTGTAGAGCTGCAGGTTACCACGAAGGACCCCAGAATGCTACGAAAGCCAGCCTTCGTTAGGGTCCTCTTTCTGATAGCCAGTTCCACAATCACTGCATAATCCCCATGAAGGACAAACCCATGCATCTCCACAATCTTCCACGAAGATGTCACCCGGGTAACAACCACCAAACGTTTAGGACGAACACCCTCTCCAAGAGTAACAAGTTCACGGGTTCTCATTTGAACAAATCAACATGGAGAGCTTAAATCAATGCAATTAGTGCAATCAAGAACACAAAGAAGTGTTCAAGTTCTTGTCTCTCAAATTCCACCAAAGCAACAAATACTAATAAGAAATAGGGGAGGAAGAACAAGGGAGGAGGTAAACCAAAGACTTCAAGATCTAGTTCCAAAGGGTTCCTTCACTTAGAAGATAAATGGACTGATAAAGATCTATATATACTTATATATATAGATCTCCTCTCTCTTTTCCCTAAAAAGATGTAATAATTATTGAAAGGATTGCGCGGAATCAAGTTTTTGAAAATCAACAATTAATGGAGGGGGGATTCCCAAAGCATAACAAACTCATCTTCAAGCATAACAAACTCATCGGCTTCATCTTGAATCGCATCAAACTTGGAGTAATGGATGCTTGAGTTACCGATAAACAAGTTGTTGAGATGACCCCAAGCTTTTTTTACGGTCAAGAAGGGATGAATGTATGCATTGAGTTGCTATCCACGTCTTCTCTTGGAGTCAAGTTTCACGAATCTTACGGCCTTAACCCTTCTTCAATGACTCTACACAATTTTGTTGAAGAGCTACTAATGTGAGATATAATAAGCAGTTTTCAGTTAAGAAAATTAGATGCATCTAACAATTGTTACATGGGTGAGGGTCCAAGATGATTTATAGGAGGCATATAGATGCATGGTTGGCGCTACATAAGATCGCAGGGGGAACCGCGGAGTTTACACCCATACCCTTTTCCCCTTGGGTACGTAGATTAAGATTTCACCGCACTAGCCTCCGCTTTTGAAGCATCGACATCCTCCTCCGGGTCGGCCTCAACCACTTTGGTTGTGGTATCAACTAATTCTTGGGAGGTAGATGGTGAGGCGGTATCCTTGGATTTAAGGCTCATAGTCACCTCAATTTGTACGTGAATTTGATTTCACCCATACCATTCCATATGGAACCCCATTTGATAGTACGGTTTATCTACTTCACAATAAAATGAAACACACTGGAAACCTGTCTTCACTATTTTGCACGATTTATCAGATAAGGGTTAGTCTTATAATTATATTCTCATCTACAAAAACAAAATCATCTAGAGAAGAAATGATCTTTCAACAGCGGGAAGACGAACATGATGGCCGTAGGCCCACTACTGTTATATTTCACTCACGAGGCCTGCTAGCCAGTAGTATGGGCCCAATCTCAGTTTCGTCGTAGCCGTTCCGGCGTGACATGGAGCTTCCTGCACTTCGTTACTTGATTTCGCACCTAACTACAGCGCGTTCGTGTACTCTATCTCCTAGGAGCACGATCATGGACAGAGGTTCAATGCATGCGCGCAGCTCGACGTCGCCGTCGAAGTCTAGGAAGCTGTTTGTCTCATCGGGGCAAGTCGTCTGAAACTTACTGGCGCCAGCAGCCAAGCTTGTCGCCACCACCAACTAGCACACAAAATTCCAAGTGCAAAAAAACTCACACCTCATGGAGAAACTCAAACCAATTCGACTAGCTTGCCTTTAGTCGGCATGGATTCACGGCCAGACGAATCTTAGCTATCTGCAGCCAGCAGCCCCATTCCAATCCAACGACGTTGACATGCCGCCATTCTCTGCCTCTCTCGAGTCTCCCTGCCCCTGACCGTGTACTTGAGGAGGAGATGCCCACCGCATGTCGTGACGTCTACCTATTCTATCCTCCTCTCCTGCACCGACGATGCATCGCCACCCTGCAACTCTCCTATAAAAGCAACGCACCCGACGATGCTAAGCTCACACCCAAGCTCACGCAAACACATCCACACAAGGATATCTCCTCACTCCATAATCCATATCAGAACCTCCCGGCTAGCTAGCAATGGCAAAGTGTGTCGCCATCGCGCTCCTGCTACTGGTGGTGCTCGCGTACTGCGACGGGAGGGAGCTGACCGACAAGGACGGAGCACTTGCAGCGGCTCGCGGTGCCGGTGGTGGCGTCGGCGAGTCCAAGGATTTGGGGTTGCCGGCCTTGCCGGGCGTTACCGGAACTGGTACCTTACCTACCGGTACCAGTACCATCAACGGCCCGCTGGTGGCGGTTCCTGAGGTCCCATGAGATCCCTAAGCTCCCTATTGGCCCATGATAATCTCCACTTGGTATGATGGCTACAACCTGAAACTCACCTTGCGACTTTAGACTTGTGCCTAACACCGGCCGAAACAAAAACATCGGCGATTCGCTCAGGAACTGAGCGTCTGTATCAACTATCATGTCGTCTGTATTTCTCTTCCAGTTCAACTGTTGTCGTCTGTATTTCAAGTTCATGTTCTAGTTTTTTCCCCTCACTTCAAAACTTCCATGATGTGCTACACGCATCATCAACGTAATAAATACTACTTTGTCAGTGTGATCGCCTTCTTGGATCGACATATCAACAGGTTGCATCATCAGCGCATACTACTTTGTTATGTTAAAAGAATATAAGTCTGGAGTTGTGGAATTCTTTTGCACTTCAACATTACTAGCACAATATGCAAGCCTTGCCGCGCCATTTTTTCCAATATGCAAGCCTCCAGGAAGCGAGCCAATGGAGATCAGCAGGCCGGCCGAGAGCTGCTGCCTTGTTGCAAAGACCCAGGGAGCCAGATTAGGAGCCTTTGTATTTTCTACGGTTTTAGGCTGTAATGCCTTTTTTTCTTCACTTTGTACATCTCCTTTGTACACACTTTATTTCTCCTACTATAAATGAAACAGCAGTCTGAACTGCTCTTTCCGTCAATATGCAAGCCTTGCCGCGCCATTTTTGCATGGCGTCTTGTTTTTGTTTTATGCCCGCTTAGCCACGCCAAATCAAAAACATGAACATTAGAGAAGTAATATATATTTTCTCTGAAAGATCTTTATTATGTTGGAGAGAAATCATAGTACATTCCTAGAACGCAACCATCTTCATATACGTAGTCAGAAACATTTTTTTTTCCGATATGGGCAGATGAAAACATTCTATAAGATTGGTGTAAAGAAACATCTCTTTCAGTACTGAAATGACTTATCTCATTCAGCTGCTGCTTACTCGACCTACCGGGGGAGTGTGAATGCCTTAGAACTCTGGTTGATTAATTTGGAGTACCTATGATTTAAGAAGTGCAACACATGATAAAGTTTATCAGCAAGGTTTGTTTTAAATAACAGCAACCAATAATTGCTACTTGTTGCTTGTCATTCCGTTAAGATCAAGAAGAGCAGTAATTAGTTGATCGACATGTCATAAAAAAAAGGCTGATCGCCAGCGAGAAGGCAGGAAGACGAATGGAACGGTCGGAGGCCCACTACTGTTTTATTTCACTCACGAGGCCTGGCTTGTAATATGGACCAATCCACCTAAGCCCAATAGAGCTTCCTAATACTACGGGGTAGGTGTAGGGGTATAAACAGATCGGATCAGATATTACTCTTTTCCATATTTTTTTGTCGGATTCGGAACGGATCGGATAACTACTGGATGCGGATTATATCGGACTATGGATTCAGATCGAAACGGAACGAATTCGCACCGGATGCGGATAAAAAATAGTGGATAAGCATGCACTTGTTTTTCAACATGCAACTCTTCTCCGATTTCTACAAAACAATGTATAAGTAACCAATCACTTTTTACTGGAAGAAATAAATGAGCTTTATTAGTATGTTTTAATCTGCAGCAAGCAATACATTAAACATGATAATAATATATACTAGTTAACAGATAATTTTTGCCTAGAAAATAGTAAGCACGTACAATGTTTCCTTGTCTGGTATCATTTTTGTCCACTGCGTGCACAATTGCGTTGGCATAGGATAAATATAGGGCAAATATATGATTGCTCGTACTAGGATAGCTAATTATATACATAAAGTGGAAAATGGGTGATTAGGTCAGTGTGCCAATGGGCTATTTGGGCTGTCCCATTAGGCTAATTAATTGGATAATCCTAATTGAGTAGTGTGGGGATAATCCGTCAAAAGGAAAGGATAATCTGAATATGTCGGATAATACCAATACCATATTCGTCGGATATCCACCTAAACAAAATTCTTATCCGCATCCGGCGGTATACCATATACTTAAAACGGATGCGCGTGCGAATACGGGACGGAAATTTTCTGCACTGTTTACATCCCTACTAAGCTGCCACTATTCGTCAGTCATCTTTCCGTCGCCATGTGTATCCATCTATCCCCAAATCACGGAGCCACGCCACCGGCACGCCGGAGTCTTTGGGCATATTTGGTAGGCTGCATCCCTAGAGCCAAAGTAGGTTGGCACTAAAAATAAGAATATCTTTCACCTTTTGGCAACTTGCACGCTGTTTGGTTCATGTTGTGGCCAGACACACAAAAATGAAGCACCTCTCATGCAAGAAAATGACAATGTTCAAGTCGGCAGTTCCCCAGGGCCAGGTAGGCTGCAAAATGAGAATGAAGAAAGATTCCCTTGTTTTCAGTGAAGCCTGCATGGTCCTCTCACATGACATGCATGAAGTCGCCACACCCAAACAACATGCCTTGCATGCCTGCAAACTCACCCACCACCACGCGGGCTAGCAAACAAAAACGACACATTCGTATTTTGCATCGGCTACACTCAGCCAGGCTCTTTGGGGCCTGCCCCATTCTCCTCGCTGGGCCTGACCCTGGGGCTGATGGCTATCAAACGCCCCTGTTATTTCCCCGCGCCCCCTCCTTTCCGAAGACATGTCCTCTTCTCTATCCCGATTTTTGCTGTTACTGAATTTGTGCAAGGCAGTACCTACCTGATGTGGGAACGATGCGTCACGTAAGGCGAGGTTCTGTCTGCTTCCACCTGGTTCTTATGAATCTAATTTGCGTCCGGTTGCTATACAGTAGTGACACTTGAACCGTGCAAGCTACTATATGACTAGTCAGACTGCAGTGCACTTAGTTGGCCGGTCGGGACGATGATATATGTCAGCAAGGGTGGTGCGACATGGACCAGAGCCAAAGTAGGTTGGCACTAAAAATAAGAATATCTTTCACCTTTTGGCAACTTGCACGTTGTTTGGTTCATGTTGTGGCTAGACACACAAAAATGAAGCACCTCTCATGCAAGAAAATGACAATGTTCAAGTCGGCAGTTCCCCATTCCTCTAAAGATGTCTTTCTTGGCACGGAGATCGGCAGCGAGCATCGTCGGCTACCGGGTAGGGAGGTAAGCGCGCATGTGGCGGGTAACATTTAACGGCGGGCGATGGTCGGTTTAGAGCGACGGTGTCCACTCCGGCAAGAGACTCTCGGATTAAGAGCATAAAGGGGGTTCAACAATTACTTTTAAGTGCTGAAAAGAATAATTTATAGTAGAAAAAGAACAATAGCAGTTGAAAGCACTAAGATTGCGTTTTAGGCTCTAGCACGCCACCGTTAGCGCTAGCTGCAACACCATGAACTCTAGCAGTCGCCACTCTAGCTTGTAGGATTATCCAGATCTCTAGCTTGTTCAATTTCTTGTAGCTACCGAGCATACTAGTACGATCCTTCTGTTCGGTAAAATTGTATCCCGCAGACCGATCAGCCAAATCCTGATCTGATGGAAGTAGTCTTTCTGATATGATGATTTTTGCTGTTACTGAATTTGTGTAAGGCAGTACCTACCTAATTCGACCAAACCTCATTTATGAATCTAATTTGAGACCGGTTGCTGGTACAGTAGTGACACTTGAACCGTGCAAAGCTATGACTAGTCAGACTGCACTGCACTTAGTTGGCCGGCCGGGACGATGATATGTCAGCAAGGGTGGTGCGACATGGACCAGACGCGTGCTCGAGCCTCGAGCTGTATGTACTCCGGAAATGTGAACGAAGGTTCCGTCTGTTTCCGCTTCATTTGTTTGGACCCGTCACATCGGGCGTCCTGCAGCTGGAACGCGATTTCCCACCCAACACAGATGCGGATCGATAGAGATCGCTGGAGCTCGATCGACCGTGCGTGCTGTTGAGTTTGACCAAACCTCTCTTTCTGCTTAGTTGCTTGCCTCCCAGACGCACGAAGATCGATCTGTAACTGCTAAACTAACACGAGCCGGGCTATACAAAAACGTTGGTTAGGCACGCAATTGTATTCTTAGAGGTGGACATCGATCGGGGGTAGGAATTGTTAGGCCGGATCGCAAGCATGCAAACCTGTCACCATCGCTCAAACACAGCACACGACGGGGAAATCTGAATTAATCCACCCATCAAGCACTGGTTCCTGGATTAATGAATGTGCTTACTTGCTATGATGAATCACCGGATTTGCCGTGTCTGGTTATCTTTTCCTTTGTCTACTTATTTTATACTTCCTCTGTATCAAATTATAAGTCGTTGGGCGTTCGTACGCAAATTTCCGTCACGCTACGTGATTTTTACGTTTTTCATTTTTACCCTCCCACTCGCGTCCACTCTCTGCCTCTCCTCTTCCTCACCCGCCGCCGCTCTGGATCCCGTCGCCGTCGCCCTCTCCTTCTCCCTCCCCGTCACCACCCCATCGCCGCGCTCTTCCTCTCGCCGTGGTCTCCCCATTGCCGCCTTGCTCCCCACCACCTGCGTACCCTATTTTTCTCACACCCGCAACCCTATTTCTCTCGCAACCCGGACGTCAAAGAACATATTTTTATCCGCCGGCGACGTGATGCTGGCGAGATGGCGCCGGCGATAGATCCATCTCCTTCCGTCCACAAGAACCTCCACCTCCGCCTCCTCTTCCTCCTGTCCTCTCTCAAGAATCCAAAATCACAGCAGAGAGAGATCCGGGCGGCAACGCATGCGGAGGAGGAGCCGGAACGCGCTAGAGGACCTCTCCGTCGCGCTCTACGACGTCTCCATGGAGCCAAAATAGGGTGGATCTCCAAGCTCGAGTGGGGCGGCCTGCCAGATGCTCCATGGAGGCGAAGCAGGCGGATCTCCGAGCTCAAGGCGGGGCGGCTGCGCGGGGAGCTGGCGGTCACCACGACGAGGCTGCGGGAGCAGCACCAGTGCAAGCTCGAGGCAGAGGAGTCGGCGGCAGCGGGAACAAGCGCTCGGGGGCGAGCCGAGCCGGCGTTCTTCGGCGCTCCGCCCGGCATCCCTCACCGGCGCCCACGACTTCACCTAGCCTAGATTCTTCTCTTAAGGTACGCGTCCTCCTCCACCGTTCGTGTGAATATCATGAAAACTTTGCTTGCTGCTGTCCTGAATGCTTGATTAGCTGTCCTGAAAACTTTGCTTGCTGCTGCAGCTTGATGTTCATTCCTGTTGTACTCGTACTCGTACTACACTGTTTGGGAGCTTGCTGTAGTTTGGAGTATTTTGGGAGTAGATTACTGCAAATTTGAATGCTCTCTGTTTTTTACATGCTTTTGATGGAGTGTTCTGCTGCGGTTTTAGAGTAGCTTGCAGTAGATTTACTGAACAGTAGACTATGAACTGTTGATTACTGCTTGTTGATCAGTAGCAGTAGACTATGAACTGCCATTGGTTGTGCTGCAACTTCCAGTAGACCATGAACTGCCTGTTAGTCAGATTGCGTGTGCAATGAGAAATACTGTCAGTTTAATTGTTGTGCAGGTGTCGATATCGTTTATTGTTCAGTGACTTGAAATTTAGCAGTAGCTCATCTGTAACTCATGCTGTAGCTCATGTTTGGCAGTAGCTAGCTGTAATTCTTGCTTGCTTGCGCTGAATATTTAATTTGTGTTTGTTGAATGAGTGAACTGCACCAGAGGTCACCAAGTTGCACGAAAAGTTATGATTGGTCACCAAGTTGAAAAACCTCAAAACGTGGTCATGAAGTTTTAGATTAGCGAAAGACTGGTCATTCCGTCATGACGGACGTTAAGTCGATGACGTGGCAGTCTGTATTTTACAAAAAAAACCTTAAAATTTTGTTTCTTCTAATTGTTAGGTCCTTTTGAATTTATTTATTTGCCTTCTTTGGTTCCCAAAGTGTAGCTGCACGTCGCTACCATGGCGGCCGCTTGACAGCAGCAGGAGCACCTGGGCGAGCACGCAGCACTGGAGCATTCTCCTCCCTGCATTGCTGATTACGTGGATCACACGTTCGCTGTGAGACCCCAAGAGGAAGGTATGAAGCAGTGTAGCAGCAGTTTCCCTCAGTATGAAACCAAGGTTTAATCGAACCAGTAGGAGCAAGAAATCACTTCTGAAGGTTGTTGGTGGCGCCGTTTACGATCACCAACGTGGAATCTGCACACAACACAATCAAACTACTTTGCCCCAACGAAACAGTGAGGTTGTCAATCTCACCGGCTTGCTGAAAACAAAGGATTAAACGTATGGTGTGGAAAACAGTAGTAAATTGCAGAGAATGAAAAGGAACAGTGTTTGCAGTTGGTTGTATTATCAGTGTAAAAGAATGGACCGGGGTCCACAGTTCACTAGTGGTGTCTCTCCATAAAAGATAACTAACATGCTGGGTGAACAAATTACAGCTGGGCAATTGACAAAATATTGAGCGCATGACAATGCATATATATGACATGATGATTACTATGATATTCATGTGGGCATTACGACAAAATACATAGACCGTTATCCAACAGCGTCTATGACTAATAATCCACCGCCAGGTTGTCATACCGAGTTCCCCGTTGGTATTAAGTTGCAAGCAACGGATAATTGCATTAAGTAATGTGCGTAATGTAAACAAATGCATTAGACCTAACGGCGCACCCTTAAGCTAAGCATCGGTTATTTTATCCCTAGTGGCAACAGCACATCCACAATCTTAGAAGTTATTGTCACTCTCCCAGATTACCGGAGGCATGAACCCACTATCTAGCATAAATACTCACTCTTGGAGTTACAAGCATCTACTTGGCCAAAGCATCTACTAGTAACGGAAAGCATGCAAGATCATAAATAACATATAAGATAGATTGATAATCAACTTGACATAGTATTCAATATTCATCGGATCCCAGCAAACACAACATGTAGCATTACAATAAGATGATCTTGATCATGATAGGCAGCTCACAAGATCTAAACATGATAGCATAAAGTGGAGAGACAACCATCTAGCTACTGCCATGGACCCGTAGTCCAAGGATGAACTACTCACGCATCACTCCGGAGGCAGGCATGGTGATGTAGAGCCCTCCGGTGATGATTCCCCTCTCCGGCAGGGTGCCGGGAAGAGCTTCTGAACCCTCCCGAGCTAGGGTTGACGGCGGCGGCGTCTCTGGAACTTTTCGTGGATAATGGCTCGGGTATTTAGGGTTTTCGCGTCGGGAAATAAATAGGCGAAAGGGCGGCGGCTGCGGAGCCACGAGGGCCCCACACCACCCCACGGCGCGGCAGGGGGGCCCGCGCCCCATGGTGTGGGTGCCACGTGGCCCTCCTCCGTCTCTCCTGGACTCCGTCTTCGTGTTGGAAAAATAGGAGGTTCTGTCCAAGTTTCGTCCAATTCCGAGAATATTTCCAGACTAGCTTTTCTGGAATACAAAAACAGCAGAAAACAGGAACTGGCACTGTGGCATCTTGTTAATAGGTTAGTCCCAGAAAATGCATAAAAATGCTATGAAGTGTATATAAAACATGTAACAATTGGTATAATATCAACATGGAACATCAGAAATTATAGATACGTTTGAGACGTATCAAGCATCCCCAAGCTTAGTTCTACTCGTCCTCGAGTAGGTAAAACGATAAAAACAAAATAATTTCTGAGGTGACATGCTACAATCATAATCTTGATCAAATAATATGTAAAGCACATGTTATGAATGAAGTGATCCAGGTCAATGGTCTATAGTTTGCTAGCAAGTAGATAATGAGCAAACAACTGAATCATATAAGCAAAAACTTTTCATGAATAGTACTTTCGAGACAAGCATCAAAGAGTTTTGCATAAGAGTTAACTCATAAAGCAATAGATTCTAAGTAAAAGGTATTTAACCAACACAAAGGAAGATTTAAGTTTCAGCAATTGCTTTCAACTTTCAACATATATATCTCATGGATATTTGTCAACACAAAGCATATAATAAGTGCAATATACGCATATAAAAATTGTTGCACCAAAGTTGACACTAGTGTTTGCTTCTAAGATAGAAAGAAGTAGGAAAACTGACTCAACATAAAAGTAAAAGAAAGGCCCTTCGCAGAGGGAAGCAGGGATTAAATCATGTGCTAGAGCTTTTTAAGTTTTTGAAATCATATAGAGAGTAAAAATAAGTTTTGAGAGGTGTTTGTTAATTGTCAACGAATCAGAAAATGGAAAGTACAATATGACCCCTGCCAACCAGACTTTTAAGAGCGGCTCCCATGAAGGACGTTATTTCTACCAGCAAGGCAGATCATCCCTCTTTCTCTTTTGTTTACACATGCAGATATTTCACTGTTTGTCATTGCTTGACTGATAAATCAGGGCAAAAATGTGAAGAGAATTAAGCGGTTAAAGTTGTAATTAATTGGGACTGGGCACCCCATTTGCCAGCTCTTTTTGCAAAATTAATGGATAAGCGGATGTATATGCCGCTAGTCCGGTGGTAAAGTCTGTTTGACAGTTGACATAAAGACATCCACCCCGTCCTCATGAGCTTGGTAAACATTGACACAAAATAGGAGTAATAATTTTGAATAGTTTAAAGGTAGCACATGAAAAATTTACTTGGAATGGCAAGGAAATACCACATATAGGTAGTTATGGTGGACACAGATGGCATGGATTTTGGCTCAAGGTTTTGGATGCACGAGAAGCATTCCCTCTCAGTACAGAGTTTAGGCTAGCAAGGTTATTTGAAGCAAACACAGGATATCAACCGACACAGCAAGACTTATATGAAAACATATTGCAAGCATTATAAGACTCTACACTGTCTTCCTTGTTAACCAAACCCTTTTACTAGAAAATATCTAGACCTTAGAGATACCAATCATGCAAACCAAATTTCAACGAGCTTTACGGTAGTTCTTCATTAATAGGTTTTAACTACATGATACAAAAGCTTAAACATGAACTACTTGATAACTCAAAACAATTGACAAGTATCAAATTATCCAATACAATGATCTACAAGAATATGTAAGCTTTTTCCATTATACCATCTACCACATGCAACATTTTCTGTTCCAACCAAACACCAATCAATTTATTTCAACATAAACTCTCCAAACAATTATAAGTGAAGCAAGAGAGTACTTTCTTTAAAAGAACTAACAGCTCTGAATAAGAGATGCATGCAAAACAGGAGCTAAAAGCATAGCAATAGCTAGATAAGAATACTCAACAAGTATAAGTGAAGAATAGGAGTATTCATATGAAAAAGCGGAGCGTGTCTCTCTCCCAATCAAGAATGCTGGGGTCCAATCAAGTTGACCATAAGAAAAATAAAATACTGAAAATAAAAGCACACAGACGCTCCAAGTAAAGCACATATGATGTGAAAGAATTAAAATATAGTTTCACTAGAGATGACCTGATAAGTTGCTGATGAAGAAGGGGATGCCTTGGGCATCCCCAAGCTTAGACGCTTGAGTCTTCTTGAAATATGCTGGGGTGATCCATGGGAGCATCCCCAAGCTTAAGCTCTTCACTCTTCTTGATCACATTATATCATCCTTCTCTCTTGACCCTTGAAAACTTCCGCCACACCAAACTCAAAGTAATTCTCATTAGAGGGTTAGTGCACAATCAAAAACTCACATGTTCTATAAGGACACAAACATGACCGTTACTTTTAACATTAGCTACTGCCACTGATGTTATGTGAAGCTCTTCACCCTAAAAAAGAATTCCACTCAACACTAGTAAAAGAGAGAATGCGAAAAATAAAAGACAGAATCTGTCTAAACAGAACAGTCCGCAAAGACGAATTTTTTCGAGGCACTTACGTTGCTCAGATCGAAAAACTTTAAACTAACGAAAGATGCGTACATATCTGAGGATCACGCACAAAAATTTGCAGATTTAAATAATTTTTCTGTGATTTTACAGAATTAAAACGGTGAACAGCAGAAATCTGTTCCTGCGCAGAAATCCAAATCTAGCATCATCTTCCTATTAGAGGCAATACTTGGCACAACAATGCGATAAAATAAAGATACAAAGGAATTGTTACAGAAGTAAACAACTCCTTGACTCAAAAAGAAAAGAAAAATTGCAGAAATAAAATAATGGGTTGTCTCCCATAAGCGCTTTTCTTTAACGCCTTTTAGCTAGGCTAGTGATTTTTAATGATGCTCACATAAGATAAGAGTTGAAACATAAAAGAGAGCATCAAGAAGCATATATAAAATGTTTAAATCTAACACTCTTCCTATGCATAGGAATCTTGTAAAAATAAATTCATAAAGAACAAAGTAACAAGCATAGGAAGGTAAAACAAGAGCAACTTCAAAACTTTCAGCATATAGAGAGGTGTTTTAGTACCATGAAAATTTCTACAATCATATTTTCCTCTCTCATAATAATTTTCAGTAGCATCATGAACAAACTCAACAATATAACTATCACATAAAGCATGCTTTTCATGATCTACAAACACATACTTTTTATCAAGCTCCAAAATAGTGGGATTAAAACTTTCAAACCCACTTTTAACCATTTTATAACAAGATGATTGATCATTCTCAAGAGGTATGGGACTCCATCTAGATAAATTCAAGACCTCTCCTATCCCATTTTCATTAGTAGAATACATAATATTATCAAGCAATATAGGACCATCATCTAGAGCTTTATCATAAACATTTTCTAAACAAACTTTCTCATTACCATGCATTTCGAAATTACGCACAAATAAAGGATTATCATAAGATTTATCAAAATAGCATGGATTATCATAAATAACAGTAGCATACTCATTTCCACAAGTTTTACTCATAGGGAATATTTCAAGAGAATCCACAGGAACATAACATTCATCCTCCTTTGATAAGGATGGAGGGTGATCAAATAATGTAAGAGGTAAAGAGTTACTCTCATTAGAAGGTAGGCATGGGTAGCTAATCCATTCTTCCTTCTTTTGTTCATCACTCTCCTCCTCTTTTTCATCCAATGAGCTTTCAGCTTCAGCAGTAGTTTCTTCTTCTACAGGTTCCTGCAAGACAATGGTCTCTTCTTTTTGAGGATGTCTTTTCTCAAGAAATTCAGTAATATAAGGATTATCATTATAATACTCAAGGCAATATCCAAGCATAGCAAAAGTATCAGATCTATAAGGAGCATCATCATCTTGAATATAACCAGCAATTTCATAGGCACCCTTAAAAACAAAAAATTCTTCAATTTGTTCAAGATTAACAAAGTCATAGTTTCCTTTAGCATAAGCAGCCAAGGTTTCATTATCATTATAATCACATTGGAAAGGGAGGTGTTTATGCCTTCTACAACATAAAGATTCATTAAAGCAGTAGGATTCATCATAAGTAGAGCACAAGTTTTTAGCAAAATAATTCAATCTACTTATTTGTTCCCATAAATATTTCCCTTTTTGAGAAAGCGGTATTCCTTATAATAATTTTGTTGTTCCTCTGTGAACCCACTTAGCCAATAAGATTTCGCTTCAGAGAGACCAGCCATTGATAGCAAGTAAACAACTAGACATAATAACAAACCGAAATAAACTAGATGCAGAAAACTAATTTTTTTGTGTTTTTGATAAATAAAGCAAACAAGACAAAATAAAAATAAACTAAGCAAGACAATAACAAAGTAAAGAGATTGGAAGCGTGAAACTCCCCTTGCAGAAATCCTCTTGCTCCCCGGCAACGGCGCCAGAAAAAGCTTGATTGCGTGGATCACACGTTCGTTGGGAGACCCCAAGAGGAAGGTATGAAGCAGTGTAGCAGTTTCCCTCAGTATGAAACCAAGGTTTAATCGAACCAGTAGGAGCAAGAAATCACTTCTGAAGGTTGTTGGTGGTGCCGTTTACGATCACCAACGTGGAATCTGCACACAACACAATCAAACTACTTTGCCCCAACGAAACAGTGAGGTTGTCAATCTCACCGGCTTGCTGAAAACAAAGGATTAAACGTATGGTGTGGAAAACAGTAGTAAATTGCAGAGAATGAAAAGGAACAATGTTTGCAGTTGGTTGTATTATCAGTGTAAAAGAATGGACCGGGGTCCACAGTTCACTAGTGGTGTCTCTCCATAAAAGATAACTAACATGCTGGGTGAACAAATTACAGCTGGGCAATTGACAAAATATTGAGCGCATGACAATGCATATATATGACATGATGATTACTATGATATTCATGTGGGCATTACGACAAAATATAGACCGTTATCCAACAGCGTCTATGACTAATAATCCACCGCTAGGTTGTCATACCAAGTTCCCCGTTGGTATTAAGTTGCAAGCAACGGATAATTGCATTAAGTAATGTGCGTAATGTAAACAAATGCATTAGACCTAGTGGCAACAGCACATCCACAATCTTAGAAGTTGTTGTCACTCTCCCAGATTACCGGAGGCATTAATACACTATCTAGCATAAATACTCACTCTTGGGGTTACAAGCATCTACTTGGCCAAAGCATCTACTAGTAACGGAAAGCATGCAAGATCATAAATAACATATAAGATAGATTGATAATCAACTTGACATAGTATTCAATATTCATCGAATCCCAGCAAACACAACATGTAGCATTACAATAAGATGATCTTGATCATGATAGGCAGCTCACAAGATCTAAACATGATAGCATAAAGTGGAGAGACAACCATCTAGCAACTGCCATGGACCCGTAGTCCAAGGATGAACTACTCACGCATCACTCCGGAGGCAGGCATGGTGATGTAGAGCCCTCCGGTGATGATTCTCCTCTCCGGCAAGGTGCCGGAAGGGTTTCTGAACCCTCCCGAGCTAGGATTGACGGCGACGGCGTCTCTGGAACTTTTCGTGGATAATGGCTCGGGTGTTTAGGATTTTCCCGTCGAGAAGAATAAATAGGCGAAAGGGCGGCGGCTGCGGAGCCACGAGGCCCCACACCAACCCACGCGCGCGGCAGGGGGGCCCGCGCAGCCCCATGGTGTGGGTGCCATGTGGCCCTCCTCCGTCTCTCCTCTGGACTCCGTCTTCGTGTTGGAAAAATAGAAGGTTCTGTCGAAGTTTCGTTCAATTCCGAGAATATTTCCAGACTAGCTTTTCTGGAATACAAAAACAACATAAAACAAGAACTGACACTGTGGCATCTTGTTAATAGGTTAGTCCCAGAAAATACATAAAAATGCTATGAAGTGTATATAAAACATGTAACAATTGGTATAATATCAACATGGAACATCAAAAATTATAGATACGTTTGAGACGTATCAATTGCACAGTTATAAGTGCCAAATTACACCGGCGAACGAGAATCAGCAGGGTGTCAATCTATCTCACCCCAACAAGGCGCGGAGGTCGGCGCGGATGACCGCGAGGAACTTGAGCCCTCCGGGCTGCGCGTTCATGGCCTCAAGTAACCCGGCGTACTTGGGCCGAGAGCGTCCCGGAGGCTGCGCCCCATACGGTACAACGCCGATGCGGCCCGCCGTCCTCTTTCTCGGCCCCCGGGTGCTCATCCCCGCCCTCTCCGGTGGCGGAGACGCTCGCGTACTGGCATATGAGGTCGCGGACCCGCGCGGGGGGCACGTCGTAGTCGGTCGCGAGGGAGCGGAGGATCTCGTGGCGGCCGCCCCGGTCGAGGGAGCGGTACCCGTCTGAGAAGCGGTCGAGGGCGGCGGGAGAAGGGGAGGCCGCAGATACGGACGCATTGAGCCAGTGGCGGACGGAGGAAGCGGCGGCGGGCGAGGCGCTGGGTGACGGAGAAGGGGTCCGAGGGGATAGGTCGGGGTGCATCCTGGCACGGAGCAGGACGGCGAGGGATTTCGGTGTGTGGCTCCTGGTCATGCGATGGGATCAGGTAGCGGCGTGCAGCTGCACTTTAGGAACCAAAGAAGGCAAAAAAAATTCGAAAAGGACCTAACAATTAGAAGAAACAAAATTTTAAGGTTTTTTTGTAAAATACAGACTGCCACGTCATCGACTTAACGCCCGTCATGACGGAATGACCAATCTTTCGCTAATCTACAACTTCAAGACCACTTTTGAGGTTTTTCAACTTGGTGACCAATCCTAACTTTTCGTGCAACTTGGTGACCTCTGGTGCAGTTCACTCTTGTTGAATCATGCAATAGCTCATGTAGCAGTGGAATGGAACTACACTTTGTTTATAAAGCTCATATGCTGCAATGACACTGCCTCATCTTTGTTTACTTGCAGGGCATTGTACATGCATCCTCGTCAACACGATGATCGATGGCCTCCTCTTCTTCGGGATGATCAACATGGCCTCCTCCAGGTATGCTGCTCTCCTCTTCTTCGGGTGGAGTACAATTTAGGTCCAGAAGTACCATAGTGTGATGATTGATCTCCAATTCTTTGCAGGACCACTGCCGTGCCATGCTGAAGAAGAGCGGGGTCACTGCCCTGCCGGCCGTGCCGGAGAAGGTGCCTGCTCCGGCTGCTGGCAAGGTTCCCAGCGAGGAGAAGCAGATCACTGTTGTGAGGAGTCTGAACCTGGGAACTTGGCAACCAAATCGAACCTGGAGCGACGAGGAGAAGCAGATCGCTGCGATGAGGAGAAGCAAATCGCTGCTGCTGGGGCGGCGAGAAGCTGGGCGAGGGAGGTGTGGTCACCGGCCCCAGTAGCAGCAGATCAATCGAGAGGAGGGAGGTGTGGTTGCCGCCCTGATCAATCGTGAGGGAGTTGCAGCGGCAGCAGATCGAGAGGGAGAAGCTGGTCGAGGGGAGGCCTGATCGATCGCGAGGGAGGGACGGACGAAGACGACGGAGGTGTGGATTCAATTCGCGATCTGGTAGCGATTCAGATTTAGGGGTACGGGTGTAATTTCCTTCGTTTTCACCTGGTCGGAACGACTTCTCCAGCGACTTATAGTTTGATACGGAGGGAGTATTTGTTTCTTAACGACAATCGGTACTCGTTAAAGGCGACCTCGTTAAATACTACTCTTTGTTCTTAATGTCTTCTTATTAAGTCGATTTATTCGTACTAATTTCTCTTGGAATTTTGCTGGCTCTGAAGCTGCAGGACGGTCACACACAGCCCGTGCTCCGTCGGTCCGTGTGGGTGTGGAAACAGAGCGGGGCATCCCGAGCAACATGGAGGGAGAATCCTGCGGAGCTTAATTGACTCCTACGAATATCTTGGCTTTCTCGCAGCTAAGCTACGATGGATGCTTAAAGTACACTGTTATATGTTGAGCCATACTGAAGCATACGAAAAGAACTAACTAATAGCTTTTTTTTTGCGACTAACTAAATACTACCTAGCTAGCTTCCACTCTAGTTGCTACTTTGCGATTTTTTACAACCGATCCTACGCGTGTGTCGCACTCATTTAGGGATGCAATAACGGGATCCATTTGTCCCATTTTTTCTCCATTTTGTATTAGTGTAGTACAAAATTTTGATCTAAAATGGAGTAAAAGTGGGACAAACGGGTCCTGCTCTCGCATCCTTACACTCAACTCATTCGGGTCAAGCCTTTTGTAGTCCTACCGTTGTTCTTGTTGCTATGAAATTGGGAGACCGTCCCTTTACACTCGTTTTTTCTTAATTTCCGATATAGATGCGTATCTCATAATCCCTCCGTTCACTAATATAAAGCACTAGATTTACCATTCAATTTTCTCAATCCAAATGTATCTAGACTTATTTTATACATAGACTCACTCATTTTAATATGTATGTAGTCAAAATTGAAAGTAGCTATAATAATGTCTCATATTAGTGAACGGAGGGAGTATTATTCTGAGTGTGAGTGTGGCGTTGTGAAGCCCCAGTTCAGGTGAGCTCGTTTTTCGAAGATTTCAAAATCAACATTAAATGTTTTTTACTATATGTAGGTAATGGTAGACTCTACTAATGTGTAAGAAAATGGTCTGAGATTTTATTATATTTTAAACCGAGAAAAATACAAATGGCAGATCTAGGTGCGACGAACAATGTATATTTTCATAACTTGAAATTTGTCAGATTTGTCATTTTTGTACAGTCTAGAATCAATATTATTTTATTTAGTTTTGGGTTCTATAAGAAACTTTGACACTTTAGAGTATCCCTAGCAGATCCCGAAAAAATGCAAACCCGAAAAGTGGTGTAATTGGTTTTGGGTTCCCCAAAACCAACCCGAAACCAGTTTTCCAGTCTGCAAATCAATCGCGAAACAGATAGCCAATATTGATACCGAAAAATAGAAAAAACTACTTCGCGCCGCGATTTTGATCAAGCAACAAGTTCATACAAGTTTTAGAAATTCATTCAAACAGAATATATATGAAACTAGAACTACTTCGCGCCGCCACACTACTTGTTGGATCGGCACCGGAGGTCCCACTGGACCAGACGCTGGCGGCGCTCCTCCTTCTCCCACTTCCGACGGAACGTTGTGTGCTTGTTGCTCATCTCGAGGCCGCACGCAAACTGGTTATTGCTGTACCATTCGATCCACCGGGAGGTGTCTCGACGCCGCATCTCGTGTGAACGACGGAGCAGATCGACTTCTGCTGGATGCACTCCACGAGCTCGGCCTCGTCGATGATTGCGGCAAGCTCATCTGTGTCGTCGTCTGTGGTGAGCGCGCTCACCCCGTCGGTGAGCTCGGTTTCGTCAGAGTACTCCTCCTCGTCGTCGTCGTCGGAAGCCGAAAACGATAAAACTTTATTTTCTCAAAAAACATGGTCCGAATATCCTAACATATAGTATGTCTAAGATTTATTTTTAGCAATTTTTTTTGGTTTGCACGTAAAGTGAAACGTGTGCTATATGACTGGTGAATTGGTTGTAATCAAGCCATTTGAATGATGAGTCTATAAGTAAACTAGCCATCAGAAAATAACAAAATCATGCAAATAGGCAAGAATCAAGCCAGCTGTGTGCAAAAGATTCCTATAAAACGGCACAAGCTTATTATGACCTGGTAATAGAAACTGCACCGACGACTTGCTCCTCCTCACTTCCCCCCTTCTCCCTCCCATCCCCCGGCAGTTGGGGCGGGTACCGATCTCGCGCTGCCCCCAAATCGCCGGGGAAGTCTGCCTCCGTCTCCGGCGGCGCCGATCTTCTCCTAAGGTTTGGTTCCTCGCCTCGGTTCATATCATTTCCCTTTTCGTTTCTCTGCTCGAGGGTTAGAGTTCTTGCGACGCGTTCTTGAGTATCCCTGCCTTCTTCTCCTCCTTTTGTTTCTTGCATGAGCGAGCTGCAGCTGATTGTTGTACTCCGCGAGTTTTTTTTGTTCCTGCACTGCAAGCTGAAAATTTTGCGATGGTTTGTGTTCTGTTATGGTCTCGAAAATAATCATTGCGGTACAGATTCGCAGGTCAGAGGAGGACGAGAGAGAGTTGAGTTCTTGTTTGGTTTCTTCCGTGGAGGCCGACCTCACATGCCAACAACCCCCAGGAGCAGAAGCCAAGCTAGGACCACCAGGTCTTGGATCTTGTCAGGTACCACATCGGTTTCGTCCTCTGTTCGTAGCTCTATGTTGTTTTTTCTTCTTTTCTCTTTGAGCCTAATTTCACTGACCCGGTTAGCATCAGGGAATGAGTATAGTTGAAATTGTTGATCTTGTTAGCTATTACGACACGATTGTGTGTATGCCCGGATCAAATGTTATGCACACATTAATATTATAGGAGTTTCTGAATTTCTGTTCATGCAATTCAGCTTCAGTATAGACTGTTCGAAATTACTAAAACCTACCAGCTCCAGAGTGCCTAACTTTAGCAGAATTGGTCCCCAAGTGGACAATATTGCTTGATGCCAGTATAATTTTACGAATTTTTGTCTAGCTTGGTCAATCATAGTTTGGTCCAGGACATTATGAGTTTGCTGGCACAGCTTTTTAATTTGGCGCATCGTTATTGCAGGTATGGACTTCGGTGATATGAGACGCAAGCCTAATTTCGCGGGAAAGGTCGCCGTGGCTGCTGCTCTCACTGTCATGTGCATACTTGTGTTGAAACAGTCTCCTGGTTTTGGCGGTACTAGTGTGGTATGTGCGAATTTCTCACCAACTGCAACTGGCCTATGTCACTGTCACTTGCGGATGAGTTGGCATTGTCATGATTCCTTCTCTCCGGCTTAATTTTAATGTTATCATTCAAGTTCCACATGGAACACTAATATACTGGTTCCATGACAAAAAATGCCAGTAAGGTAATTAGAAGTAACATGTCAATATGCCATATAACACACTGTTTAATGTTCTATCGTCTGTTCTAGACAAAAGTATAGACATGGTTGCATTACAGGCAAGGGACTTTCTAGAAGCATTTCAGATATACATCCAATCTAGTAGTTTACCATTTTTCACTTTTGCAGTTTCACTCTTTCAAACTAGAGCCTTTTTACTGATGCATTGACATGTCCTGCAGTTCTCTCGCCATGAAACTGGTGTGACTCATGTGCTGGTGACGGGAGGTGCTGGATACATTGGCTCGCATGCTACTCTTCGTCTCCTTAGGGATAACTACCGAGTTACCATTGTGGTAACTTTCTTCGCAGTTTGTGTTTTTGTTCTCTCTGTTGTTAAAACTTCGTTACTGAGAGCAACTTTTGCCATCTGATCTTCACAGGATAACCTTTCTAGAGGGAACATGGGAGCTGTCAGAGCTCTTCAACGGTTGTTTCCAGAGCCTGGGAGGCTTCAGTTTATATACACTGATTTAGGCGATGCAAAAGCTGTATCCTTTGTCCTTACAAAAATAATAACTTCAATCACCATACTTATCTTCCATGTGTATGCATTTGGAGATATGTTTTGCACTTAACTGATAATCAGGTGAACAAAATGTTTTCTCAGAACGCGTTCGATGCTGTTATGCACTTTGCTGCTGTTGCTTATGTTGGTGAGAGCACGCAGGAGCCATTAAGGTACTGTTCTTCTTGTAGGCAGTTGGTATGTCAGTGTCATGCCACTCATTAATGATGTGTATCTCACGTGTAGTATGTAGGCTGCGAAGTACCTTCGTTTTCCTTTACTATTTGAATAAAGTACCAAATATAGCGACTGTAATCTTATTATAACATCAAATATAAAATAAATAAGAGTGTAGCTCATTAGTTTTCCAATCTTGATAGGTCATCATCAAATATTGTATGCTAACACTGACAGTCTGATATAACAGGTACTACCACAACATAACATCAAATACGTTGACAGTGCTTGAGGCAATGGCAGCACATAATGTAAAAACTCGTATTTACTCGAGCACTTGTGCAACATACGGTGAACCTGACACAATGCCTATTACAGAAACAACACCTCAGGTTGACACCTTTGGCGCCTGAACTTTTCATTTTCGAAATATTACTGCAAGTTAATGTTTGGATACTAAATAATCCGTGTTGCCATGCAGGTTCCTATCAATCCATATGGGAAGGCAAAAAAGATGTCAGAGGACATTATTCTAGACTTTTCAAAGAAATCGAACATGGCTGTCATGATCTTAAGGTTTGTCTCTCCTACCCTAGACTATATAAATGTAATTCATAGTGAAAGCTCACTTTTCGTTTCTTTTGAATTAGATACTTCAACGTGATTGGATCAGACCCAGAGGGACTCCTCGGGGAAGCTCCAAGACCGGAGTTGCGTGAGCATGGAAGGATTTCTGGTGCTTGTTTCGACGCAGCGGCAGGAATCATTCCAGGGCTGAAGGTACTCGAGATGCTCAGTATGGCATGCAGCAGTTTGATGCTACAAAGTATGAAAATAATCACGTCATATGGCTCTCTTTCTTCCCCATTTAGGTTCGAGGGACAGACTACCCAACTGCTGACGGAACTTGTATTAGGGACTACATAGATGTCACAGATCTTGTTGATGCTCACGTCAAAGCTCTTGGTAAAGCTGAGCCTGGCAAAGTTGGAATCTACAATGTTGGCACAGGACAAGGTTGTTGAAAGATTAATTAGTCATATCAACAAAATGCAGAGCACTACATATTCCTTGTTTCTGAACTTCATTTTGTTCTTGATTTTTTCAGGTAGGTCAGTGAAGGAGTTTGTTGCAGCGTGCAAGGCAGCGACCGGAGCTACCATCAAGGTCGAATACCTTACGCGGAGACCAGGAGACTACGCCGAGGTCTACAGCAACCCGTCCAAGATCCGCGATGAGCTGAACTGGACAGCCCACCGCACGGATCTCCGCGAAAGCCTTGCGACGGCATGGAAGTGGCAGCAGACGCACCCAGGCGGATACGGGTCGGCCTGATAGGTTCAGTAGTTTCAGACTCAACAAATGGTTGTCCAGCACAGATCCATAGATCCATGTGCGGTAATATAAAACTCGAGAAACTGGTCATTTGCTTAGGTGGACACGTAGGAGGCAGCCACAGAAGAAAAGAGTGGTGATTTATTTTGCAGCACATGGAAGAAGAGGAAGATACAGAAAGAATGGCCTCCCTACGCCTGGCTTAGAAATTACATATAGTTTTTTTTTTTTGTTCTTTTCGTCGTCGACATTTCATTGATTTTGCACGTTGCATAATATATATGACAGAAATACAGAGTTGTGTTTGTAGACAATACTAGATCAAAACAAAACTTATGTATGAACCTTTACACGGGAGGATGAAATTAAATGGTATGATATGAATAAGTAGTAGATGTTTGCTCCTTGTTTCGTTTAAATTCTACACGGCACTTGGGCAGGCAACAGCAAACAAGGGGTCTGTCAGACCAGTGGCTGCTACACATACCCGAGCCTCGACCGTAAAACCATCGGAGTAGATGTGTGGCCCGGTTAGTGAGCATGACCGATGCGTTCTCGCGGGATGTGAAACCTTGTTGCCCGTGAAAGCCGCGCTGCCGGCGATCCATGGTTCCAAGCATACTGTAGCTGAGAACACTACAGTCCGCCCCATTCCGCCCCATTCCACACTCCACCGACCAGCACATGCCCGGCCATACATGCACGCCCTGAGGATCGGCGCGCCGCCGCGCCGCCACCTATGCTCCTCTCCCGACACCTGTTGCCCAGCCAAGCTCGCCGCCAGCTCCACGCACAGGCATTGCTCGCCACCCCCGGCCTTGCAAACTAGCCTATAAAAGCCAACGCGCTCACTGCTCAGGCAAACACAGCTCACACCTACAGCAGCACATCCACATCCACCTCTTCTTTGTACATCGATCACAGCCTACTTCCCATCGAAACAACTGCAGCAATGGCCACGCCCAAGCGTCTCTTCGCCGTCGCGCCCGTGCTACTGGCCGTGGCGCTCATGCTGCTCGCGTCCTCCTGCCATGGGAGGGAGCTGGAAGGAAACGGCGCTGGTGCGGCCGGTGGTGGCACCGGCGTGGACGAGTCCAAGACTGCTGGGGCTGCCGGTGCCTCTGGTGCCCAACCTGCCACTGACGCCCGTCACCGGCCCGCTCATCCCTGGGGTCCCTACTGCCGCTCGCGAATCCACCGACAAGAACAACAAGCAGTCCCCATGATCATGTCCATCGAGGTTCATCCACGGGCTCGCTTGCATGGTGTTTTAGACTGATAGTATCGGCCGGAAATCATCAGTGTTTCGCCGATGATGTTCATGCGCCTTTCATGTATTTCCTTTCAGTTCGTGTCCTAGTGTTTTCCGTCATTTACAAGTTCCTTGATGTACTACTGCTGCGTGTATCATCGTTGTAATACTTCGTCAGCGTATCATCGTTGTAATACTTCGTCAGTGTTGTCGCCTTTATATATGGAAAGAGAGACCATATAGTTTGTCAGTGTGATACTGCGATCGCAAGTCCCAATCTTAGCCCCAGAGTTGGTCTGCTGAAAAAATAAAACAGAGTTGTGAAATTTCTCTCTACCTGAGCATTCATTCTGTTGTAATTACATATCATAAAGCACTGTCAACGTGATCAAACCAAGATAATAACATCTCAACATCATCAAGCCAGCAGTAGAGATGTAGGGTGTATGTGCACAGATCCAAAACAATAATGGGAACTCCATGTCCATGGTACAGATGCAGCCTACTACCCAGTTTCTAACGTGATTCAGAGTGATTTTACAACAACCTTTCCTGTTCATCAATGGCATGTTTTTCGAGTCGCTCAGATCGATTGTTTGTCCCTACATCTTGCCGGGCAGTTTGGGATCAAGTTAGGTCATCCTCGTCCAAGTCGTCCCCGCCGTCGCCTCCTAGATCTTTCTGAATGGCCTGCAGATCACCTGTTGGTAGTTTCCTTGCGAGCCGGATCACCTGCAGTGATGTTTTTACGTAAATCTGAGTGAACACAAGCAAATAAACAACCAGGGAAAGTTACAGCAGATGGAAAGGTTTACGTAAATCTGAGCGAACACAGGCAAATAAACAACCAGGAAGAGTTATAGCAGATGGAATACAAGCTAAAGTCGCGGTCGGCCACATGAAATGATTCACGGTCTTATAGTCAATAACAAATGCAATGCCTCCTGATGAGTGATGACAATGAGGTTACCGCTGAAGCACACAACACGGCACAATAGCAAAGATTCTATGTTAATCAAGAGGAAGATTATCGATAGCATGTTTGACCTATGATAAATCAGCTCTTTAGGTCCACCCTTCTAAACATATGCATAATCAAGGTTGTCTTCTGATGTAATCAACTAATCATATAGCAGTGTAGCATCTCAGATATAGTTCAGCAATCGATGGCCTTTTAACTGAGGAAATCAAATGACATACCACATGGTCGAGGTGATTGATGGCACTTGATTGAGCAGCATGCTTGATTTCTTCAGCATCGCCTTCCCATAAGCAGCCAACAGTTTCATTGCACATCGGTTCTGGTCACTGTTCTGGAAGCCTTGAACCCTGCAATAGAGCAGAAGAGGAGAGAAAGGTGATTTAATACAACCAACATGACACAAAATTTATGTTAAATGCCAATGCACGAACAGTTTACCACCAATGCACAACTTACCCTGAGCAATCATTGTAGCATTTCTGAGCTTGTTGAAAATCATGTGCATATAGGTAGATAATGATTGCACTCAGATAACCCTGCACACATGAACAACTTTCAAATCGAGCACTTTCGGCATTCAAATTGTGATACTGTTTAACTGAGCGAGCAACATCTAATATATTTTTCATTTTGCAAATGAATATCTTTTAAAGGATAATGACCAGATATCATGATATAACTTATTAAGAAACTTCTGAGATGCCACTGCCTGATCTTTCTTCCTTGTATAACAAGTACAAACTCTCTGAATAACTAAGTAAGCAAATTTAGTGCAAATATTACCTTGCATTGGCTGTTGATGGCATTGCACTTATCAGCAGCTGAACCAAGTCTTAAATGGAACGCAGCGGCATCTGAGTACCTGTGGCCAAAGATAGAATGAAATGTAAGATACAAAAGTGAATGAGATTACTAAAAATATTAAGTGATGATAGATGCATAAATAGCAGCAAAAGATCAGAGGTGTGAACAGAATACAACGATAAATAAGAATGCTACTACAACTTCAAGCACATTTTAATCCAAAATTACATTAGCAAATAGAGCCATCTAAATGGACGAAGGCAACAATCTGTCAAACTCTAATATTTCTAAGCAGGGCAATTGTTCAGGACGGGAGAACAAAGAACAAAAACAAATAGACAGGCACATATACAAAAAAGGGTTCCTGTAAATCTAACAAAATAAAAGCGCGGGGGAAGGGAGTTGATTTTGTCAAAAGAAAAAACAGAAACTCAATCGACATATAGAGATGTAGACTAAGGTATAAAAGCTCATAACATATAGGATCAACCGTTTTGGTTCATTTTAGAAAAGTAAATTTAAGCCCCTGCCCGTTTCTTTAGCCTCTGCCCAAGTACTTCATGTCTGATGAATCAAACATCATTCTTTGTTAAAGCAAATATTGCAAGGATGAACCAATTTAAAAACCTCCCAAAAATCTGGGAATTATTGCACAAGTACCAGAGACCTTGATGTAGGACCAAATTGACGTAGCTTACGCCAATTCCTTTGTGTTTTTTGTGGAGTAACGACTCTAAGATATTTGATTAGTCCCCAGTGTTACTCTTTAAGTTTCGGAATCGAGACTCAATATTTATCGTAAACGTCTGGTAGCTCCAGAAGTAAACAAAAAAGATAAAAAAAATTAAGAGTAAATGAATTGAAGGAAATCATGCACGACATGCTACAGTGTAGTGTAATTAACAGGTATAAGCTGATATGCCCAATCTTACTTCTCAAGCTTCACATATAGATTTGCTGCAGCACGGTACAAGTCAAAAGCCATCTGCTCCTTTCCATCATCTTCTAGAAGTGCGCAAGCGTCATCATACAATTTAATTGCTTCTTCTGGAGCTTTATCCTCCAAGGCACTGAATTATCATGATTAGACAAATGAACCTCCGAACGAGTAATTATCATATTGCTTATGAATTACCTGGCACCCTTCGCAAGAGCATCAGAGGCAGGTTGAGCTCTTCCACATTCACGATAAAATTCTGATGCTCTGCAATAAAATCAGAAACTTCATTCCAAAGTCCAAGCTCCTTTGCTAGAGCACCAGCTGATTCCATATGCTTAGCAGCATCCCAGGGTCTATGGAACTAGTTAAGGGTACATTAGGTGATATTGTTCAACAATGTGAAAATGCAACAGCCATAGAGAAATTTCTGAAGGATACGAGAGATCATTTCTTGTCCTTTTGAAGCCTTCTCAAATGCATCCTTTGCTTTCTCATTGTCCTTTCTGAACCTATAAGCAATTGCTTTAAAGTGGAGATGAAATTACATTACATACACCACCACAGAGAAAACTTTCAACAAGAGTATACAGAGCTGGCAATGGCATACAAAGTCACCCACCAGCTTGTTCATACAAGGCTGTAGCACTCTTCCAATCAGCATTCCACCTTGTGAAGCTCAGTTTTGTTCTGCAATCGAATATATATATTAGAAATGTCCATACTTATACATAATACTATGAAGTGGGTACTTAGCAAAGACTCCAACACTAAAACAAACAAGTGTCAGTGTGAATATATATATTAGAAATGTCCATATTTATACATAACTACTATGCAGTGGGTCTATAGCAAAGACTAACACTAAAACAAACAAGTGTCAGTGTCGATATTTCATCTTATACATTTTATATGTAGCTGAAACTGTCATGCAGCTAAGAAGAAGAAAATATATTGAAAATAATTCCAAGTACTATTTAGCAACTCTGATTGTGCTGAGGAGACAACTCGAAAGTAGCAAGTTGTAGTTTGATCGTATAAACTATGGTGCACATGAGTGGCAGTTTTAAACAAGGTTCATACATGTTCGAGAAGGATCAGCAACAGATTTAATTTTGTACCAGACAAGGTGTTCTTGCTTCTAATCTACTCTTACAACAGATGTGGATAATAGCCCAAGTAAAATGTTGAATGTGGCATATTATCTAGTGCAGTCAATTTGGCACTGAAAATTCTCCCAGGGCCAATGAGCGTAACATCGCCAATAAGCCACACCGCATAAAGCACAATCACAGTAAGAAGCGATACAGCACAGGCACGAATTATTAAGTTCTTGGCTTCTTGCTCATATCCGCCGCCTGACACTAATGTATGGAGCATGGCTATTCGATTCTTTCAACACCTCACCGATCGGATGTACAAAAATTACAGCAAAAAACAAACGCCGCCTACTCGCATCGTTTGACATCTCTCCTTATGCTTGGATAGAGTTCCATCGATGTTGCATAAACTAAGTTAATGGAGCCCCTTTCATGCATGAATGGTACATCTAGGAAAGTTCTAGCATTTGGGAAAAATCGTCTGAAACCTACCAACCCCAAGCTTATCTCCACCAACCACTTCAACAGCGCAGAGATCCTAAGATCAGCGGCACTATTTTGCACGGAAGTGAAAAAATAACCCGGCCCCATCCAAGATCGGGCGCAGATCAAGGAGCCACCGATCCTTGGCCAGAAAAAAAAAAATCTTTACTAGGCTCTAGTTCTGATTCAACAGCGGCGCCTCGATCGCCTAGTCCGCCTTCTCCACCGCCATCAAGAGGGGACGAGGATCGAAACAAGCAATGGGAATTCAGGGTTGGGGAGGGAGGAACAAACAAGGGGAGAGGAAGGAGGGACTTGCAATTTGTCGGCCTTGGCCATGAGCTTCTCCGGGTCGGACGAGCCCGCCATGGCGGAGACCACCGCTTCCTCCTCCTCTTCTCCGCTGCTTGCTCCTGGGAGATTGTCGGTGACTCGACGGCTGGGTTGAGCAGAGCTGTGAGCTGCCGTCTCGCCGAGCACGACGTGGGGATCGGTTCCTCTCTGAGACAAGATCCGTGCAGCGTCAGTTCATCCCGTCGCTTGCACGGTTGATTGAGGGCTACTGCGTAGTAAAGGTCGACGACAAGCGTATCCGAAATGATATAGATAATCTGAAGCCGGAGGCCCGACAGTGCAATATTATCTGTGAAATGATTTTGGTTACAGGGACACTGCTTGTACAAGATTCGGGACTGGGCCAGCTGCTCTACATGGCCGAGGCAGCCGAGGACGAAGAGGGAGAGGAAGAAACTAGGATATGTGTGTATCAATGTTTTAAATTTAGACTATGTTTTTCTGTAATAAGTGTGGATCAATGTTTTCAAATTTAGACTATGTTTTTATCTGTAATAAGTGTGCAACCATGTTTTTAAATTTAGACTATGTGTTTTATCTATAATAAGTGTGGATCAATGTTTTTTGGATATGCATGTTGAAGTGGGCTGGGATTTTACCTTTCGCGCGTCTAGTTGAGGCCACTCGTGAATCTCCACGCATGGCGATAGACAACTGTCTGCTCACTTGCATGGCGATACAATGCAAATCAATATACATCGGTACTACCAACACTACACAAAGTCATCTCCCGTCGATGCAGCCTCCCGCGTCAGCCGAAGCAGCTCCCTTGCCCTTCGACGACGCATCACCCTTCCCCTTCGACGACGCAGCACCCTTGTCTTTCGACGATGCAGCTCCCTTGCCCTTCGACGATGTTTCACCCTTGGCCTTCGCCTTTGCAGATCTCTTGCTCGCTTCACTTGGCATGAAAAGATCGTCTTCATCCTCGCTCTCCTCGGCCCATGAGTAAGGATTGCTTTCAGCCCACCTCAGATGTGCTTCAGTCTTATATGTTGGCTTCTTCTTCTCCCACCTAGCCTGCAACCTGAGAAGTTCTTCCCGTACTTCCTTCTAGGTTCTAGATGGCCACCCATGCTTACGTAGCTGAACTGCAAGCTCAAGGAGATGAGGTGGATGGCTAATAAGTTTCTCCCATGGCACTAACTTATTGTCTACCTTGAAGTCAGACTCAAGCCACAAAAGGCGCTCGGACATATGACGATGGAAACTACGATCGAAATGATGTCCCGACATGGTTGAGTGAATTGACTTGAATGCTCAGTGAGGAGGAGCTTCTATAGGACGAGATGAGAGGATTTGGCGGAGAAACACGCGGGAACAACGATGGCGGGAAAAAAGGGCGGGAGCGGCGGTGGTGGTAGAAATAAGGGCGGAAGCGACGATGGCGGGAAAAAAGGGCGGGAAGGACAGTGGCGGGAGAAATAAGGGCGGGAAGCGACGGTGGCGGGAGAAAATAGGGTGGTAGCGAAAGTGGCGCGAAAGAAATTGCGGGAATGTGCGGTGGCGGCAGAGAAAATGGTGAAAAATAAGGTTTTAGCAAAAAAAAAATCCATGCTGGTCGGCTTTGCCACGGACGAGCAGGTCCAGTCGGCCCAGTGTAAGCCGACAGGATCCAGTCGGCTTAGGCGAGGCCGACAGGGTCCTATTCCGCCTGCAGCCGTCGGCTGATAGCCTTATCGGCCCAGGCGAGGCCGATAGGCCCTTATCGGCTTAGCCCAAGCCGAGGGTGCATTATTTGTGCAAATCTTCAGATTCGCGTAATATTAGTCGAAATTAATAAAAAAATGTATTATTAAAAAAAATACGCTTGAGGGCAGGTGTCGAAACAGCTGGAAAAAAATAAAGTCGAACTAGTGGTGTGAGCTAGGCGAATCCTTGTAACGGGGAACGGTCCAGGCTTCTAGGCCCGTTCGTTGAAAATTTCTGTAGTAGAAAGAAAATGCTATCACGCCCACAAACCAAACGTCGTACAAGGCCATGTACAATGCAAGATGGTCACTGAGGTGCTTAGAAGAAAAAACAATCTTTTTGATAAGCATCAATAAGAGAGGTGCCTAGTTAATGGAAATCTGTAACGGATCATAGGTCCAGATGATCATACTATCTAGACCACTACCCCACCTCGTGATCCCCGACATGCAGTCGTATTACGCATCGTATTCTCCCAGTATGGCTTGGCAATGTCAGCTATCGGCCCCACGGCAGCAGGACAGTTTCTGTACCAGGCGAACAGAAGTTCTTCACGGTACAAGATCTGGGTCGATTTCTTGTACCGTGACGGTCATGGTCTTGTACCAACGTCTGCAGCTATTTAATTAGGACAGGACTAGGCGTCCCCGGGGATCTTTCCATCCGATCCCCCGGGTCGCCAGTCCGACATGTGTCTACTGAAAAAAGGCTAATCCCGCTTTTGCTATAAAACTCCCACTTTTGCTACAAAACGTCCCGCTTTTGCTGCATTGTAGCAAAAAACGGTTCGTACACAGAACATGAAAAAGAAAAATTCTGACTTCGCCGGAGACCTCACCGGAGACCTCGCCGGAGATTTCATAGCAACAAAAATGTGCTACTGTAGCAAAAAACGACTTCGCCGGAGATTTCATAGCAACAAAAATGTGCTACTGTAGCAAAAAACGACCTCACCGGAGACATTGTAGCAAATTTTTCTTTCTATTGTCGCAAAACCACAAAGCAATAATAGCAAAAAAATTGTTATATTGCAGCATCGCAGAAAAAAAATATAAATGTAGCAAAACCTCGCCGGAAAGCTCGCCGGAGAGCTCGTAGCAAAAACTTTATATAAATGTAGCAAAACCACAAAACGATTGTAGCAAAAAATTGATAATTGCAGCTTAGTAGCAACAAAAGTATTCTGGACAATCCTCTGACGAAACTTATGGGCAAAAAAGCAGAACAATTGTAGCAAAAGAATTTCTCTTGTGATGCAAATCCTCCCAACAGATGGTGCAAAACAATTGTGGTATTGGATATCAGCGTCCCCGGAGGAGAAAAGCCGGGGAGGAGCAGCATCAGTGCCCTACCTTTGTAGCTCGGGCGTCATGCCTTTGCAGCTCCGGAGCCCCGCCTTTGTAGCATCCGGGCTCCAGACCCTGCTCAGGCTCGTAGCAATGGAGTCCACGCCCAGCTCCGTCGGTAGCAATGCCATCTTCCGTCGGGAGCAACAACGGCAGCCCCCTGCAGCAACGGCGCCCCGCCGCTAGTAGCTCTCTCAGCTGCCGACGGTAGCAACGCCGGTGCCGTCGGTAGCATCACCGGCAGCACCTTGTAGCAGCAACGCCGTGGTTTGGAAGCAACGCCGGCAGCCCCTGCAGCAACGGTGCCCCGCCGCTAGTAGCTCTCCCGGCTGCCGACGTTAGCAACGCCGGCTGCCGACCATGCTCCTTGCAGCAACCTCTGCCGTGTGCGGCGCCCTCGTAGGCAATCCTCGCTGTAGCAAAAACGCCGTCGCCGCCACGGGGGGCAACAGCGGCGGCGGAGGCCATGGCGGCATGCCTCGCCGGCGCACGGATGCTCGACACGGAGCGGGAGGCTGACCATGGCGCCATATCCAGCTGGTCGCGAAGGGAGTAGAGCCTCGCCGGCGGAGAGGCAGGGAGTAGGGGCGGCCGTGTGCTCTCCCGGCGGCGGCGGCGGCGGTGGAAGCGAGAGAGAAGGTAGAGACGGAGGGGAAGGAAGAGAACAGAGTGAGGAAAGGAAGACGACCACGGCACGGACCACCCATGTGCGAGAGGATAACGACGTGAGAAAAGGTCGTGGGGCCAGTCACGGAACACGCGTCACGTTCGCAAGGCGGGGACGCAAAGACGCAGATCCCCCGGGTGATTACTATACTTTTCCATTTAATTACCACCACCGCTCCACTAGACCAGCCCCGTCTGCCAACCCCATCTCTTTTACTCCACGGATCTGTCGATTCCCCAATCGAGGTGCTACAAACCCTAGCCCATCAACTAGTCCTAAAATTTCTCCTTACCTATCAATTTCACTTCTTTGCAAAAACACAACTTCCCCGCCCTCAACTTGTTGAAGTATGGAAACCTACAATCACATAAGAACACAATCCCTACAATGACATGCCTACAATACGTCACTTTGCTTAATGTTTCATTGATACAGACCAGCGGTTTTTTGCCTTCTGATATCCCAATTTTTTTCTTATCAATACAAACACTTAACAAATTTTGTCAGTGCACCGAACGTTGGAACCCGCACACATCATGACATCACAGATGCAAAACGTGTAACAACGAACTATATATGTGGCGCGCTGCAAATTTCAATTATTTTTGTGTTGCCGGTGCAGAAAAATAATCAATTGATTACTACGGACTTCTGCCTACTCTCTTTTCTATGAATACTCCATGCTATCAGGAATGGCACAACAGTTTCAAGCTTAGGAAATGCACGAGTACTGTGGCCATAGCATAATCATGTCTGAATCACTACAGTTAATAATTGTCCATACTTCAGAAGCACTTGATAATGGCTGGCGAACTATCGCTAGCCTATTTGGGTACTTATTACAGCACAATTAATATTTGGAAGGTTCATATCACACCTACATTCCTTGAATTTAGAAAGAACTAACCAAATGCTCCACATTTCTAGAACATGCCTTCTTCCTGGCACGATCGCTTCATATGTTTTTGTTCCTGGAGGGTGGGCGACTTAGGTAGTAGTAATTAACTATCTAGAACAGATGCTGCACCATGAGATCCGGGAGATCACCAGCATTCCTGTTAGAGTATACGTACGGCTGTACGTTTAGGCAGTAGTCTAGGATAGATAGGACTCTCGTGTCTTGTCTTGTACTCCAAGATGATCTCATGTACGCCTATATATACTCGCCCCCGAGGCTCAATAAAACATCCAACATATTCCGCATATCCCTATCTATCGTCCTACATGGTATCAGTCTAAATCGATCCTACCCTAGAGCCGCCGCCGCCAAAACCCTAGTGCCGCCGCCGCTCCCAACCCTAGCGCCGCCGCCTCCCATGGCGCTGTGCTAGACCGTCGACACGCTTCCGCCGCGCTGCCCCCGGGAGGTCGATCTCCATGATCTCCGCCGGGGCTGCGCACCCCGTACGCAGGGTCCGTCCGCCGATCCGTGATCGGCTGCCCTGTAAGTCTTTTCCTCCGATCTCTTGATCGGTTTTCTCTCTTTTCGTTTGCCGATCATAGATCGGATTGCGTCGCCCACCGCCAGTCGATCCTCGCGCGCCTCTACTCCACACCGGCGCGATCACAAGGCGTCTTCTCCGACATGGCGGTCTAGCACGACGCGGCGGCCTGCATGGCCGTTGTCCGCGCATCTGCCCGCCCGTCACCCAGCGCCGACCGCCTGCTCCGATCGGGATTTCTGCACCATCTTCGTCATCGACTTGGTCTGCTGCGCCTTCGACCTCATCATCAAGCAGCGTCCCCGACTTTGCGGGCGATCGGATTGATCACCCGCTCGCCTGCGATACGTCGCCACACTGGCCACGCAACCGGCCTGATCCGCCGTTTGCACGCGCCTCCGCAGGATCCCGTGAAGATCGTCATCGAGTACGCACGCCTACCACCGATCGAGCAACGGGCTGCCGTTGCGTCGCCCCTTCGGGCCGCAGCGCCGCCGCCTTGGTCCACCCTCCGGCCTCGAGCGCGCCTTCCCTGGTGCGTACGTCGCCGGTGGCCTCAAGCCGCTGCACCGACTCGCGCACTGCAGCTACGTCGTCCCCCCGGACCGTCGTGCTGCTACACGCAGTCTACCTCGCCGTCCCCGCGCACCGACGTCTCAGGCTACCACCGCGTCGCTCCCACGACACGGGTCGCCGCCGTCCGCGCATTGTCTTCGTCAAGCTGTCGGCTCTTCATCGCCACGTTCGTGTACCGCCGCCGCGCCTCCTCACGTAACCTGTACGGCCTTCGCCGCCGCTGGTTTCGCCGCCTACACCTTCGTCCTCGTCCAGTACAACTTCGTCGCCAACGTCATCGCCACCGCCTAGCAACGCCTCCTCGGCAGCGCCTGCAACCCGGCTACGCCGCCTCCTCGGCATCGCCATCGTCCACCCTCGCGTCTACTCCGACAACCGCGGACTGCATCGGCTCTTCCCCGTCTTCGCCGCTCTGCGCCTCGCAACCGTCCAGGAGCCTTCTCTGCTAGTCTATCACCGACATGGCACGACACCGTACTGGTCCCGCTCTACGCATGCTCGGTGCTGGCAACACCGCTGCGTGCCTTCGTCCCCGACGCGTCCCCGTGCCTGGCAAGCTCGGATCGGCGCCTCGTCTTCATCGGCATCGACAACGTCTTCTTCGGCATCGACTCCTACGACTGCCTCGACCGCGTCCACGACGATTCTTCTTGCATACCCGGTTCTGGCAAAACCGTAATATGCCTACGTCCCTGGCGTGCGCCTAGTTCTGGCACAACTATGGCTGCACATCATCCTCGACGGTTCGGACTGCATCGACCTCGGCATCGACTTCCTCGACGACTGCCCTCGACGCGTCTCCGTCATCATCACCATGGCGCCTTCTTCGCGCCCGCGGCTTCATGTGTGGCTACATCGACACCGGCATCTCCGACCACGACATCGACCACGGCATCTCCTCGCAACGGCTACCTCGACCTCGGCACCGCCTCACGCTCTCGGCTCCCTCGACATCGGCACAAGGGCTACCACCTCGCCTGAGCTCTCATCAGCTTCCTCTCCAGTCCAAGCATCCGCGCCGCGACATCGACCACGACGCTCCCGCTACGACTGCGGGGGGTGTCAGCCTTCTAGGTCTACTTCGGTTTATCTCCAGTCTGACCGTCCACGTCGTTCATGTTGTTCACGACGCTCCCGCTACGACTGCGGGGGTGTTAGAGTATACGTACGGCTGTACGTTTAGGCAGTAGTCTAGGATAGATAGGACTCTCGTGTCTTGTCTTGTACTCCAAGATGACCCCATGTACGCCTATATATACTCGCCTCCGAGGCTCAATAAAACATCCAACATATTCCGCATATCCCTATCTATCGTCCTACAATTCCCATTAAGTGTCACGATCTGGTATGCCATCATCTTGCGAAGATACTCCAGACCCTCCTGCAGTTAACATTAAACTTAGTTTTGTTCCAGCCGATGATGGCATTTCTGTGTACAATTAAACACACAATAAGAGAACATACATTGCTCAGCATCGACCCGAGATATATACACTCCATTGTACTCCTTGATGTAATGCAGTATGCACACCCTACTCTGCTCCATGTACACAACATTATCAGGGCGCCAATCCCAAAACGCGATGCATCCCGCCGTTGTAATCGTAGGTCCATGCATTTCCGCTTATTTCTCAGTCTGGCAAGTTCTCGTGGATGCAGCGGATGAGACCATGGAGAACTAGTTCTACATTTTCCTCGTGCTTCGCATGCATTAAGTCACTCCCCTCACTGGTCATGGTCGGGTCCATCACGAGCAAGTGTTTATGTTCAATGTCAACCACATAAAGGGACCAGCTTCCCAGGAACTCCAGAGGTAGCATCAGCTGCGATTCAATTGAAAATAATCGTCACAATGCATGCCAACTAATTAGCACTACATTTTTCCACTGGCCGTATATATAATTTTAACTGACAGAATGCATCCTTACCTTTTTCACATACTCCAGGTCATACCCTAGCACTTCAATAGACATCATTTTCTTCATGTACTCGTAGTCGATGTTAGTTGTACAATTGCGCATCAGGTGTAGCTACAGACAAATAAAGCATACCATCAGAAGGTTTATTTCATATTGTGCACGGCACAGCCCAGCAGCTCATAATTGTTATTGTTTTTCTTTACCGCAAACTCTATCTCAAAAATGTGACGCCAACGTTCAGTAGATTTTCCATAAATCTTGAACTCAAGCATTTTCAGCAACCCGTGAACTGCAGCCCACCCGGCCAAGGTAACTTTACCATTTGGCCCAAATTCTATTCTGAAGTTCCGCCACATAGCTGCATTTCCTGAAAAGAGAAAATTCCATTGTCAGCCTCACACCATGGAAATGCTAAATCCTAGAGTGGCTTTCAAGGTTCAGCTATGTCACATACTTATCCAACACTCGTACATCACAAGTCATCATGTTGCCGGCAAACTTAAACACGGCAGTAGAGAGTGGTTCTTCATGGCTTAGACCGTGTGCTCCCGGGAACCTTTCCCCAAGTTCTGCTTCACCCTAACTTGCCTTCCTCCAGTCCCAGGTCCAAAGAGAAGCCTGTCAATGTCACCTCTCGTTCACCGACACTCGCCTCCTCACCAGCAAGATCAATTGTTGGGTCGACATTTCGCTGCCTGCCTCCAGCCCCAAATCCTACATTCACCGATCCTGCATGCACACCCGCGCCTCCTCCCAAGCCTGTAATGTTCGCTACCTCCGAGCCGCTGCCAGTCGAGAATGGATGACCCTGATTACCAGTTGCCTCGCCGACACCACGTCCTGCATACAACGACTCCAAAACATCAGCAGGGACATCCACTAACACACACAGCACACAACAATGCAAAACCCAGCTCACCAACATCACCATTGGTGCGCCTCGTTTGACCAGACACTCCTCTAGCATTTGAACTGGAGCCACCCCCAGGCGAAGCAATTCCAGATAACTGCCCCCTGTTGTTTCACAAACAAATATTACCATAGTTAGATTTCTACATAACAGGTAGGCAACCATAATCTTCTGGCAATCATCCCCAAATGGGGTTCTAACGCAGTTCCTAATCATGTGTCAGGGTCGAGTGACCGGCAACAGAATCAGCTGCCACATTGGTCTGCTCTTCATCCACCACACCTGCGATCCAACACATTATCTCACCTTGTTAAGCTCAGCATTTATACCGAAACTACACCAAACAACAACACAGTTTTATGCAGCTTACCAGTTGACTTTGTTGTCCTCGTCGCACGCCCACCGGTGGAATCGCTCCTAACATCTGCACTGGAGTGACCCCAAGGCGAAAGGATCCCACTCAACTGAACCCCTGTTTTGTTGCCAAAACAGAACATACTATGGAGTTAAACATCCACAAACAAGATGTCAGACACACTCATTCATCAACATGCTAACTGGTCTAATATTTTCCTTAGCACTAACCACGTGACAATGTCAAGTGCCCTGCAACAGAAGTGCTGCCACATTGGCAAACACTTCCACAGTTTTCCTAACGTCGTCATCGGCCTGCTCTTTGCTTATCCGGCCACAAAGATTCTTCAGAGTTCTTTTCGTGAAGGGAACGTTGCCAACTCCTCTGAAAAACCTACCTACGATGATGTACACCTTTCCTATGTTTATGTTGTTCTCCCGGAGCTGCTCACCAAATCTTTGGTGTACGCATCAATGTGTTTGTGTGAAGGCCAGAATGCCTTTTCCCCGTAAGTAATAGAGAGAGAGTGGTTGTGATTTACTCGCTGCTCTGTTATATACCATCCACGGTCGGCCGTTCTGAGCAAACGTATCATCGCCGGGCACTCGCACCTACAAGATCGAGTGTTCTCCCCTCCCGGTTTCCCCTGTCAATATGGAGGAAATTCAGAGTTAAGGTCCATATGTGGATGTGTGAAAATACCGATCAGTTGCGCTAAAATATTTGAATAAACATACCGAGCATCCACACACCAGCTCCTGCATTGTTTTTGTACGTTCATGGTTGAGCCGGCTTTTCCCATACCGTATTCCGAATCCAGGCTCCCAGGAATACAGATCGTAAAAGTCGTATGCCTCACCAAGCGAGTCGAAAGTCATGCCTAGAGCAGTCTCGACTACGTGTTCGCCCCTCCTCTCAGGGTAGCTCTTGATCGACTTCTCAAGCGCCCCAACTCTGGCTGCACAAGGGGTAAGCTTCGCAGCGTTCCCTCCCACCCTTACCCTACAATCACACACAAAATGACTTTACTGGCTACAAAACATCGCCCCCAAACAAACGAACTAGCTCTTTAACTTTTTCAGTACTGCCAAAAAGAAAATATGCCCAAAATTTCAGTACCTACATCACACAGAGAAGCAAATTTTAGTTTTAGAAGGTACTCACCGTTCTGTCCATCCAGGTGCTTCAGGATTCACCCGTACAGTTGACTGCTCTGAGCTTGTTGGACCATCGTCAGCACAAACTCTCTTCTTCAGGACAGAGTTTCCCGTCGATTTCACCACGCGCAAGGGCTGTGGTCCATCGCCGCACTCACCGCTGCTCTCTGCAACCGAGCACGTACCGTGCTTCGCCGGCCGAGATTGGCCGACGCTATCGGCCTCCTGCCGACAATCATCATTCCCTATACTAGCAACCACACTGGCCTCGCATTATTCATGCACCACAGTTCGATCACAGCTCTCAATCACCTCCACTCCCCCTCCTCCTTCTCCAGCGCTGGTAGCGACCGTACCGGCAACTACGCCCATTACACCTTCTCTCAGGAGTCAGGACCACTACGTATCCAGGATCGAATATTGCAAGGTTCTCATTTGAATCCCCCAATCTCCAGCCTACTTCACGATATCAGGGAGCGGGGTCAAATGACAGCAATCTAAATCCGTAATCAGCCCGGGGAAAGAAACGCAGGTACTGGATAATTACCTCTCAAGCGGAACGCCATTGTCTTTCCAAGGCGATTTGCAACGCCGGATTCCTTCGCTCAGCCGATCCCGACGGCAGCGCACGGCGAATCGCCGCTGCCTGGTTCCAGTTATGCGCCGCCGCCACAGACGAGCCGTCCCTCCTTGTTTTTCTGCTTGCAATGGAAGGAATACAGTGATGGGGCTGCCACAGACGGGCGTGTGATTTAGAATCCCGACGGAGCAAAAAATATGGACCAACAGAACAAGATTTTAACGAAAATTTCGTACCACTGGACCAGAAAACGCGTCGTCAAAGGGGACGAACCGTGTTCAGTTGGAGCATTTATTGTCTACGTACACGGCCGCACCTATACCAGAAGGCAAGTATACCACAATATCTATAAATCGCACGGGTCTGACTCCACCTGACACGATCGAATCCCTATGCACTCATCGATGGTCCAGATAGTATGTCTATCTAGGCTTCTCTTGTGTAATCAGCACTCGTGCTTAACCAAAAAACGTTTTATTTTTGTAAGCACTTCGCATGTACATGCCCTAACGCCCATCCAACGACGACAAGCAGCACCACTCTGTTGTGTTGCACCCCTTAGACAGACGCGAATCGTGACGTCCTTATTTCAGATCATACAGTCGAGCATGCACGCACCCACGAGTTTGACAACATAAACTCGCGGCACCGTGTCCACACACAGACACTACGAATCAGTCGAGCTACTAGCGTCGCAGCCCCAATTTGATCCGTCCGGGTCAAAATGGCCTAGCATAGCACCCGAACAGGCTAACCTTACGTTGTCTGTTCGTTTCGACCCATTTCGAACCAACTTTACATTATATTTGTGTTTGGGCAGATAGTTTGTGTCCATCCTGTCCTACAAGTCGGTGACCCGGCCCCGCTCATTTCTACTCCGGCAACTCCTAAACGAAGCCGTCGTCGCCGCTGCCCTAGCAAGCAATCCATGGCCGACGCTGCGACGCGTCACCCACCGTTGTTGCGCCGTGCTGAAGCCCAAGAACGCCTTAGAGCGAAGAGACAACCGAGAAGCGAGCGGGTCGAAGGAAGAGCTAGGTATGCCAGCCCCGACGCTGGCCGACCTGGCATGTTTCAAAAATTATCTATACGTCGGTTTATCTGTTGTATAGTGTATGAAAATATTCAATTACGCATAGGCCTATGATGAGGATTGTATCATAACAGACGTGATCAATGAGGGTAGGGCTGAGGAAGCGCAGGAAGGTGGCCAATTGACTCAACAAGGAAGGTTTAATATTGATAAAGAGCCATTGTTTGGCGATTAGCTCACTCAACAAGCATCACGACCACAACCGAGGATCGGAGTATACACAAAAGATGAGAATAAGTTGCTTTGCGAGGCATGGATGGGTATTGGACAACATCCAATTTGTGGTACCGAGCAAAAAGAACATCATATTGGAAGAGATATTTGACTACTCCCTCCGTTTCTTAAAGTAAGGCACATATTTTTAGTCACCAGTCAACATAGTGTAATTTTGATCGATTTTATTGATAAAAATATGAAGGTTTCGAATATCAAATCAACATCAATAGAATCACCATAGTATGTGTTTTTATTGTATGTTTATTAAATTTTATAAATATTCATATATTTTCTATAAAATTGATCAAAATTAGACTATGTTGGCTTTTGACTAAAATATATGCCTTACTTTACGAAACGGAGGTGATACTTCTATGAGCGAAGAAACTTTTAACCCTACCAATTTGAAAGTGGTCGTAATGAAAATTTCGTTCAAAAGAGATGGTAATTTCGGAATGCAACACGTTTTGTCGCGACATTGTGTTTCAATCTTTGTCCTGCTTCACGGCAGAAAATAAGGGTAAACCATTTACATTGAGTCATCGCAGGACCAATGTTAAAGAATGTCCCAAACGGAAAGATCTCTATGGGTCACTCCAAAAATATGGCGACAACAAGTCATCCCAGGGAAAGAAACGTACCAACGATTCGTCGGTAGTCGACCTTGATGAGGTCATCCCAAGTGCATACACTCGTGCAGTTCGGTTGTGGGGAAGGACCAAATCCAAATAAGATACTAAGAGTGAGGCTTCCACACTTATATTGCAAGAGACATTGAACGATTTGGTAACCGTTAAGGAAGTGTAAGTGAGAAGAGAGAACAACGGAGAAGCTGGAAGAAATAAGAACACATCAAGAACTACACGTTGAAGTACAAAAAAAACTCAAAATTGATTTTATCAATGCTCGGTCAAGAGCCAAGAAAGTAAATCTTAAGCACAAAAAAGTAGAGCTCAAACTACTCACCAAAGAGAGCTTGATCATGATGGCCAATCTGAGCCTTATGGATCCAATGGCTAGGGATTGGTTTGAAAAGAAGCAGAAAACGATCGCGGATCGAGATGTTTGATCACTTGTGTGTTTGTATGCAGTATGTGCCATTTACAATCCTTTTGATAATGACGGCGCGTATTTATTGAATTGCCAAGTAGTGATTTAGTTGCTATCATTTGCATATGTATTAAACTATCGTATGAAAAAATGATCAAAATGGTGAAAATAGAAAAACGGACATGCCAGGACCAAATGGACGGTGTCGCTGATGACATGGCCCAGTCCGACCGGACACCTTCCCCCAACGTACCTAAAAGTTCGACTTCCTATCTTCCTCAACTGACATGGAGGCCACGGTGCTTGCGGTTACTTTCTGGCATATCTGGGAAGCTCGGAATGACGTTCGAAATAATCAAGCCAATCCAGATCCTAACCGTGCAGCTGCAAGAATTGTGGCATATGTTGATATGATAGTGTAAAACATTGTTTTAAACCCAGACTGGATCACAGGCGTGAGTCTACAGCACCAAGAAAATGGGAAGGGTGTGGCTAGCTTTCGCACGTTCGAGCGATAAGCTTCCGTCGCACGGTTTCCGACAGCCTAAAAAAGGAAAATTCTGTCGCGCGCCGTTTCCTTTTCTAGCCCGCGCGCGTCGCTTCCCCAATCTGGTCCACGTGCGGTTCGCTATCAAGTCCATGTTCGTTTATTCCCTTTCTTTGCTGGAGCGCGCGAGCCAGGCCCATGTGTACGCCTGGACTATTCCCTTTTGGCACGAAAATAATAAATTTGAATTTCTTTTTTGACTATTCCCTTTTGGCTATTCCCTTTTTCGCGAGGACTAAAAAATACGGATTATTAGAAAAGAAAAATATACGAGAAATAAGTAAATCAATTTCTTTTTTGGGCAGTGATATTTTAGGGTAAAAAAAAGGGTGGGAGATATCCACTTCCTACTAGTTCAAAAAAATGGAACAAAAATGAACTGTCACTTCCTACTAGTTCAAAACACCCCTTGATCAGATTTTTTGAAATTCGAATTCAAAAAAATATATGGAAAAACTGTAACAATAAAACCCTTTTTGGGGCAAGTAATATTTTACGGGTATGTAAAAAAAGGAGGGGAATAGTAAAAATTCCAATTCCAACAAAAAAATTCACATAGTTATAATTTAAAAATTGAATATGTAGTGTGATGGATAAAAGGAAAAACGCATTTCCTAAATAATTGATAAAAATAATAAAAAATACCAAAAAATAGTAATAAACTGAAAAAAAAACACAGATGGAATCAGCATTTACAATGGACTGTTTAAAATTTAAAACGACAACATAGCACGACGCAATTAACACCCTGATTACTTAAAAATAGCACCAAGCAAATTCACATACTACGGACCACAAAAAAGACCATAACTTAGTCATATTTTAGAAAACCATACAAGGAACATATAACCATTCCTTTTCCATACTTATCATCTACTTAGTACTCTCTCAGGTCACCACTTCAGAGAAGTCCAACATTGAGCTCGAGATAATTAAGGGTTGATGGGTGAAGGTGAAAATGTAGATCTGTCCCGGTGTCATCTTGAAGCCCCTAAGAGCTGTAGCCCATCCAGCAGACAACATCGCCCAATTTGTTCCCTTTCCTTTCTTCAGAGTAACCTTGTAGGTTTTCTCACTTGTATCAGAGTAAACTGGGATTTCAATTGGATTTTTTCAATGTACTTTTGCAGGCTCTTTTGGGTGAATGTAGCACCAAAATCCTGCCAAAAAATACATATTGCAAAAAGTCAGCTAGGGTATTTTCCAATACTTATAAACCAAAAAAACAAATAAGGGTGTTAAAAATCATGATACCTACCACCCCCCGATAACCCTAGTAAAAACCCTAGTCAAAAATTCCCGACCACCGAGCACAAATTACCTACCACCCCGAGAACCCTAGTCAAAAATCATGATACCAACTAGAAAAAAGTAAGGGTGTTACCAAACATATGGTGCACGAATTACCCACTCTTTAAAAACTAAGGGTGTTACCAAGTAAGCAAAGCACAAATTACCTACCACCCGAGAACCCTATTCAAAAATCATGATATCACCTAGAATAAGTGAGTTACCAAAGCATATGGTGCACGAATTACCTACCCCACTCGAAAACCATAGTCAAAAATCATGATACCAACTAAAAAAATGGGTGTTACCAAGCATATGGTGTACAAATTACCTACCCCTTAGTCAAAATTCATGGTGCCAACTGAAAAAATAAGCGTGTTACCAAGCATATGGTGCACACATTACCCACTCTGTAAAAACTAAGGGTGTTACCAAGTATACAGAGCACAAATTGCCTAACACCCTGAAAATGCTAGTCGAAATCATGATACCAACTAGAATAAGGCTGTTACCAATCATACAGAGCACGAATTACCTACACCCTGAAACCCCTAGTCAAAATCATGATACCAACTAGAATAAGGGTGTTACCAAGCATATGTTGAATAAATTACCTACCACCCCCCGGAAACCCTAGTCAAAATCATGATGCCACCTAGAATAAATGTGTTACCAAGCATATAGTGCACAAATTACCTACCATTAGTCGAAAATCATGATACCAACTAAAAAAATAAGGATGTTAGAGCATCTCCAAGCATGGCCCCCAAAGCCTCCCTAAACGTCCGGGCGGACAGCCCGGACATGAGAGAGTGAAATCATGCACCCAACCATGGTCCCCAAACACTCCCCATACATCCGGGCGGTCCGGCAACCCCCAAAGTGGAGGCAAATATATGGAGAGTTTGGGGAGGATTTGCCTGTCCGGGCATGTGACCGGACCACCTCTTTTGCTTTTTTTCTTTTCTTTTGTCCTTTGTTTCTTCTTCTCTCTCCTTCTCAACCAATCACATGCAAATGACCCCACAATTTGGGAAAGCTTTGAGGTACATGGTTGGAGGAGACCACTTTTGGGGGTGGTCCGGTCACTGTCCGCGGACACGTTCGGACGTGTCCGCGGACAGTTTGGGGGCTGATTTTGGGGGTCATGACTAGAGATGCTCTTACCAAGCATACATGCACTACACCACGACACCACAATGGCGACATGAATCTATCGGTAATACACAAATACACCGACACTCTTTCCGTCTGAAACTATTGGGACACACTAACTGTTGGCATTGAATAGTCCTTCGACAATTTTTCTGTCGGCAGTGTGTCAAAGCTTCACCGATAAACTAACTGTCGGCATAAACTATATTCAATGTTAACTGTCACCGCGTGTGGACAGAGCTCGGCCGACCGCTCTCCTCTCTCTCTACTGTAGACAGAGAGGCGATTTTTGAGAACTTCCCGTCCATCCACCTCGCTCGCCGGCGATTCGCGGGATTCTCCCCTCTCCGGCATCGCTCCGGCGACGGGAGGGTGGAGGATCCCCGGATCCCGGCCTGTACATAGTGTAGGGTGTGGTAGGAACCCCGCCGGCGGCGTCGTGGAGGTGGCGATGGTGTCGGTGGCTAGGTGGGGGTCGGCGCGTTCCCCTTCTGCGGCGGCGCTCCTCGGAGCTCCGGCGTGGCGCGCGCGGCTTTTGGCGGCCGGGATCTCCGGAGCTACCGGTTTTCCTCTGGATCTTCCTCCTCCTTGCCGGCCGGCGGGGAGGTCGATCTCCACGCTGTGGAGCTACGAGGGAGGATCCGGAGGCTGGAACTCAGGGCTGGGCGAGCCTCGCGGCTTCTGCCAGCGCTGGGACGAAGGCGGATGCGGCAAGGTGGTGGAGCTGGAGAGGGAGGGTGCTCGCCGTGCTCGTTCATCGGCTTAAGCTCCGCCGCTGCGCGGCGGACGGGCTCTGCGGCGATCTACAAGGTAGGAGCACTAGTACAGAACGACACATCGGAAACGGGCCAAAACCCTCATCGGAAACGGAGAAACGGTCCGTTTCCCCGCTTCCGATACTGATGTGAAACGACACAAAGGCAACGGAGGCCAAAAGTCCGTTTCCAATGTGGGCAGCAAATGCATACGGACATACACATATGTCCGTTTCCAACATGGACAAACAATGGAAACGGATAAACATATACAACCGTGTCCAATGTGAAAAAATCATATTAAAAAAAAGCAGCTTCTGGCCAGCTTCTGCTGGCTTCTCACCAGCTTCTGCTGGCTTATCACAGCAATTATTTCTATATTTCCAATTAAGTTTCAAAGGTACATGATACAACTTTACATAGTTCCTCTCCACAAAGCTACATACTAACACTTACACACCTAACACGTACTACATATACAAGTTTGTTTTATCGTATGCTCCTCACATAGAAAAAAATATAAGCTCCAACCAACTATAAAGATTGCACCTGGAGCATTCCATGACTTCCAGTTACCCATTTCCTGTTGGAACAAGCACCCATGAACGAAAGCATAAGCTCCAACCAACTATAAGGGATGAACGAAATATAACATGAAGGATGCCAAAAGAGAGTTAAACGAAGGATACCATCATGCAAGGAGAGAACCAGAAACTCACCTAAAACATGGAGACAAAGAAGACGCCACCTGCCCAGGTGAACTCGCCACCATTGCACGGCAGCGAGCACTACCGCAGCCAGAACGACTTGAAGCCAAACATCACAAACATTCACATGACTCAAGACTTCTCCTGACAAAGACACAAGTTAACTTCCAGCACAAGACCAACAAGATGTTGAAATAAGAAAACATGGTCCAGTAGCATGCTAATTGGTGTGGTCCAGTAGTTAATAATGGAGAAATCACCTCTAAGGCCATCCACCGGTATGTCCCGGTTTCTGCAGTCATTACTCAAGACTGAACTCTAACACATGCAACGCCAAAATCAGCGACCTTAACCATCTGTAGAAGGAAACAATAAGTTAGGAAAATTTATCAAATTCTTCTGAGTAAATCCATTAAATGAACACATACGATTGGTCAAATGTTGCTGAATATTACTCTGTACATCTTGAGTGAAGAAAAGCTAGGATAAGTACTTGGTAGAGGGTTTACCAGGTAGCAACAACAAATCAAGTACAACACAGATCATAAGCGTGTATGTGTATGTCCACATCCTAGCAATGTACGGTCTTAACCACTTAAGTACAATTCTTCTAACAGATCAGTATTATATATGCAGCTAGCTGTAGCCTGCACAACACACTACAGATCAAGAGATGTAGCCTCATCCAACTAGCAATCTTTCTACCACATACAAAAAATGAGAAATTTGCAATCACTAGAACAACCATGCAGAGGGAAGCCACGAGAAGAATAAGGACGGGAGACATCTCACCTATAGCAAGCGACGGCTACATGAAGCCATGAAGAGGAGGAGGCCGGACATGATGTGCCGGTCGCTCATAGAGAGATCGCGAGGTTGAATTGGTCCTGCGGCGCTGCGGCAGAACGAGCTGAACTGATCTGCGTTCCGGCATAGCTGTATAAACCCCCAGTAATAGGAACACAACCGAAGCAACCATAGCTGTATGAATGAAAAAAGAGATACAGTTAGGTCGGACAGGCAAGGGAGTAAATAATCTACAGAAAAGAAGAGGATGGCATGGATGATCTAAAAATCGAAACTGAGAAGTCCAAGTTTCCTAAAAGCTGCAGGGCTGAACCTTGTCGCATGGATGATCTGTCATGGTCGTTTAAAAGTTCAGTAGACAGATAAACATACAAGTTCTCTCTAAAATGGAGTTGCTTCGAGAGGAAGAGCTTGGGATCAGTCAAAAGTTCAGTTAATCAGTCAAAAGCTAACGATGTGCATATGCTAGTAGAGGACCTAGCATGAAACGTTTGGTACTGGGGCCAAGTGCTAGCTATTACGTGCATTTACATACCTGATAATCATGCTGATAACCATATCTCCTAATCAAGTAAAGGAATTAATCGATGCTACTAATAGAGGTATCCGTGGTTGATAAATTAAAAATAAAAGGCAATGTATGGAACATACTTGGTTCAGGCTATTGGTTCAAGCCATGATTATTTTTTGACGAAATTCAAGCCATGATTATAACAACTAACAACAGCTGGGGTTTCTGGATGCAGTTGAGGAATGGCGCAAACTGACGGACGCAGAATAAGCATGCGAAACTTGTGCGTTCCAAAAAAAATCCAGCTTAGGGAAAAAGGACAGGAAGGTGAAGGCGGCCGATGGAGGACTTGGTCTCACCTCCGACGGGCGAAGTTCAGGACGGCCGGGGCAGGACGAGCAGCTCGCAGCTCGCGGACGTGGTTGGGAAGACGACCGGCAGCAGCTCCAGCACTCCCGCCGTTCAGGTCCGCGCGTCCATGGCCTGCTTGCCGTCGGGAGCCCTCGCGAGTAGGCTGACAGAGGAGGCCGGTGAAGCAGCGGCGGCCGGAATCGATGGCCAGGCCAGGGAAACACCGAATCACCGCCGTCCCCTCCGCGAAGGCGCCCTACCCGTCCTGGTGGTCGGAGAGCGGTGACCGGTGGAGCAACGGCGGACGTTGCTGCTGGGAGGGAGCCCATCTCTCTCCGGCGAGGCTAATGCGGCGGCCGTCGATCTGGTACTCACCGGCACCGATCCGCATCAGCTCGTCCCCATCGGCGTCGTAGGAGAGCTGCGGCCGTCGATCTGGTGCTCACCGCCATCGATCTGCATCAGTTCTCCTTCTCCAGCGGCGGCGGCGGCGCATCTGGCGGCAGATCTTCGTCCTTGTTCCGGACGGAGCGCCCGAGCTGGAACGGCCGGGAGCACGCGGCGGGAGGAGAGGACGGTGGTGGGAGGAGGGGTTGCCGGAGGAAGGCGGCGCAGAGGGGAGAAGGGGACGGTGGTGGGGAGAAGGGGATCGAGGCCGAGATGTGGGGAGAAGGCGAGCGTGCGGGGCGAGAGAGAGGATAAGGAGAGAGAATGAGGACAAGGGGGCTGCGGGTATTTATTTGACCGAAGTTAATTTGCACACGGAGGTAAATTTTCACCGTTACCCATATATCGGCAACAGTTAATTTTTCTAGTCCGTTTCCGATGTGTCGCGAATTCTGGCGCGTATTCCTTTTAACCGTTGCCTTCGTGAGCGTTGTCTGTTGTCTTTTTGCTGCCGTTTCCATAGAGGGGTATCCTATGTGTCGTTCTGTACTAGTGGAGGTGCCCTCGGGCCGTGGCTAGAAGGTGGTCGTCGGTCTTCGTCTTCTTCGCCGGCGATGTTGCTGGTGCTTGATCTTACTCTGTTCCCCTGCGTCGGACTTCTGTTCTTCGTTCTTGTACTTCATACTTGTATGTGGTACTCTATAGTGTACGCAGGCTTTCAAAAAAAAAAAACTATATTCAATGTTAGATTGTGTGTCGGTGTTTCTTTGTGGCAGAAGAAGTGTCGGCATAGTTTAGACATGGGCCCACATTTTTTTAGCCGCGCGCCCACATCCAAATTATCGAGCGGCAACACGGCGCGCTCGAGCCAAAAATTCCAAAAGCAGTCCGCCCGGCGCGCTATCTGAAATTCCCCAAAATTTTGCCACGGACTCACTATACCTAAATCCACTGCTGCCACGCCCTGCCCTCACCACTCGCCCCCCAATTCGCTCAGCGCCGCCACACACCCCGATCTAAACCAAAATCACCTGTGCCGCCGCCCCCGATCTGCGCCGCCGATTGGCTCAGGTCACCGCCTCTCCCATAACCAATGGCGCCTCCCGAAGCTGCCGTGCAACCCGTGGTGCCGCCCCGCAGTCCACAACCCGAGGTGCCGCCCCGTCCTCGCAGCAGAGGATCCCCGCCGCCGTCTGCAGCCTAGGAGCCGCTCCGCCAACAACATCAGCCATCGTGTCCAACTGAAGGTATAAACTTCCTCGTTCCTTTCTGAAGTATTATTTCAATATACATGTCAACTATTCGTAGATCTGGATGCATGTAGAAGTATCATTGAGTTGGATTTTATTGGAACTTCTCTATCATTTTTTTTTTGAATTTTTTTTTTTTGAAATTCACTTCTCTATCATTTCTCGTTGTATGTGTAAACTAATTGATAATACTTAGTACCAGTACTTCTCTTGTCACGGAAATTTCTTTCAAATATCAAAACGGGAACTCTCGTTTGTTTTCTTATGCCACTTGGGTCCAATCTGAGAGATGTAGTTATAATTGTCAAACACTAGAGTTATGGGATTCTTAGGTTTCTCGACATATATATGTATGATGCATGCTAATCGATGGGTGTTAATTTTCTTACTACTAACAATTTGTCTCATGTTATTTATTCTTGGACAGGACTAGGGAGCGGCGTTGCTCCTATGTCGTCCCCAGCGGTGGCCATAATCAGCCCACTAATTACTACCGTACTAAATTAGGCCCAACAAATCCAAACGATAAGTCTCTGTTGGACAGCACGTGATTCTTTCTTGTAACATGTTGTCGTTATTTGAAAAAGCAGCTAGTGCATGCGAACGCATGCGTAGACAGAAACCAAAAGATTCCTTTGAATTTGAATCTTTAAAATGTTTTATCTCCCGAACTACTCACTCGATTGATGATCCGATTTCACTGCTGGCTTTCTCGCGCCGAGATCTTCGAAACTAAATCCCATGTTGATATATTTAAATAACTTTTTTTTTTCATCAGTAACTACCAGATTGTGGTCACATACCTATCAGATTATACACTACTTAGCGACCAGTTTAAAAAAATAAGAACTACAAAGCGAAAAAAGGCGTGACTCACGCGCAGGGCATTGGAAAGTCAGACCATGCTATCGTAAAATGCTACTCCTGGTACATTGCATGCTACAGTAAATACATGTGGTGGTAGCAGCTCTGAACAGAAGCACTCCATGCTATCGTAAAAAGCTGCATGGACGTCGACATTATTTTTTACACACATGCAAAAGCATTTCACTCGTTAACCTTGTAGTGCAGTTATTAGATTTTTCAGTCATGATCATCAGATTAATTAATCGGGGTAGCCAGATTAATTAGCCACGATCACCACGAATATCACATTACGAGTATACTTAGCGGTTAACCTACTAGCAGTTACCAAATTAATTAGTCGCGGATCCCAGATAAATTACTCACGATCACCACTCGAATATCACATTACTTACACTCAGCGATTGGCCCGTGTAGCCGTTACCAGATTAATTAATCACAGTCACCTGATTAAATACTCATGATCACCAGATTAATTAGTTACGATAACCACGTACTGTGAATCATCACATTGGTTACACTTGCCGGTTAACCTAGTAGCAGTTACCTGATTATTAGTCACAATCACCAGATTAATTACTCACGATTACCTAATTAGTCATCCTGGTAGCAGTTATCAGATTAATTAGTCACGGTCACCACATACTCGAATATTAGATTACTTACACTTAGCGGTTGACCCTGGCAGCAGTTACGAGATAAATTAGTCACGATAACCAGAATCATCACATTACTTACACTTACCGGTTAACCTGGTAGTGGTTACCAGATTAATTAGTGACAGTCACCAAATTAGTTAGTCATAATCACCACATACTCTGAATCATCACATTAGTTACACTTACCGGTTAAACTGGTAGCACTTACCAGGTTAATTAGTCACGGTCACCAGATTAATTAGTCATAATCACCACAGCCCGGCCGGCGATCAACGCCGTGCGCCACCACCCGCTGCATAGCGCCGCCCCGCTGGCACGCGCGCGACGCCGCCGTCCCGCCACCACCCAGCCGGAGCTGAGCCACCGCTGTCCAAGGAGCACCGCCGCCAGAGGTAAAGAGCCCCGTCTCCAACTTGACCTAGCGCGGGGAGAGACCTTCCGCCGCCGACGCCACCCAGGCTGCGCCCGGCAGCCCCTGCCGGCGGCGGCTACTGGAGAGAGAGGGAGGGGAGGGCCTAGGGCCGGGGGAAGGTGGAGGACGCGCCGCCGCCACGGGGGGCGACCCAATAGTAGGTCCAGGCCAGGCTCGAGCCTGGATTTTCTGCGACGGACTTTTTAGCTCGGCCTGAGAAATGGCCAGGTATATGAGCAGAAGAGGTTCTAGCATTCTGATTTATACAAGGTGGACGGTCCATTGCTTTTATGCTCACACTGTAGCAGAAATAGTGTTCATGCATCGGCACGGTAGCACGAAGCACCGCCCTGGACAAAGATTTCAACACCTTCGTATTATAGTGCGCACTGACACGTCTATGAGTCTATCCTATGCGGTGTGGACGCCACGTGTCAAGGAAAGTAACACATGTACACTGTAGCAGCCTTGATAGTGTATACTAGTGATTAGTTTGTACAACGTCAGTAGCGTGCATGTGAATTTACTGTAGCATCACAGCCAGCCCGTTCCAAACATGTGCGTGACGGGGCCAATCTGTGCCTGCGGGAGGGCGCGTCGTGCCGCCGCACGAACGGAGCCACCAGCGGTGCCTCCAGTTAGCTTTTCCCTTTATTCTTTTGTGCCCTACACTGTTGCAAACTATTTTTAGTTTTTTGACTAGTGAGGTCAGTACGTACAAGCATGTTGTTTAATAACTCTATTTGATCCTTTTAAGAAACAAGATGGTATACCGAGAAGACTAGTGAAACCAGACTACATCCCCGATTTGAGTAAGTAACTACGCGCAGCCCTGTTTTACACTTGTTTGTTTTATATCTACACTTTGGAATTGCAGTTTTTAATGTCATAGGCATGTCTATTTTCCATCCCTGTTTGGAATCATATGGGTTTTACATATTTATTTCCATCTCCTTTTCATGAAATATCGCAATGGTTCCATGGTCTGTTACTGAACCGGCTCAACCTTCTATTTGCATGCTTATTATCTTACTATGGCCGATAAGCCTCTCCTTCTAACCACTATCTTCCTCGCTGCAGTAAATCTCCACAAGAACTCAGGCTCTGCTCCATACTTACAAACTAGCAGATAACTTGAAAGACAAATAGAAGAACGGGAAGGGAGGAGAACCACCACTGATCATTGTGGAGAACACGAAAGCTTAACCCAACACTACCCTCCACTTTGAGCTGGCACCAAACATTACAGAGCACTTAGGAGACAACAGTCTAGTCCTCAACAAGATTTGAGACGTCTCCAAATCTTCAGGAGAACCACCACTTATCATTGCGGAGAACACGAAACCTTTCAACAAGTCAATCTTGCTGTCATCGCAGAATTCAGGTAATATTCTTGTCAACTTCTCCCGTGAGATGACAACTAGTTACCTCAAAGGCTGCTGCACTGAATGCTCACCACATGTCCATTGCATGGCCATCAAATAAGGTAATAATATATTTTATACATTTTCCTGGTCCACTGTAAACTATGACCTGATGCTAATCAATGGTGATTTCTGTAGATCCAACCTTGCAGCAAGTCAGTGTTGTTGTCATCGCAGAGTTAAGGTATTATCTTGTCAACGTCTCCAATGGTGAACAGATTCTCATTTTCTTTGATTGCTCAAACATATCAGTTTCTTTTGCAGGGACAAATGGCAGAAAGTAGATCTACGTTGTTCCAATGACTGTCTGTGGTTGACACATTTTGTTCATGTGGAAGTTGTCGGCTTGGTGATCAAAAACTACCTCTTCCTTAGTATTTTGCAGTATTCAAGTGATCGAAACAATTGGTCTCTTAAGAATTTGGACATTATATTTTGTAATAGGCTACACCTGAATCACCCACTTATGTATTTCCTTCATGGTCGTAGCTACCTTGAGTGAAGAAATGAATCTTCTATGTATGTTGAATGAATGCATTAATCATTGATATCTTGTGATGATTCTAATAGTGATTGTTTGTATATGTATTGGGTAATGAACGTGAATTGAGTATCATGATTTTATTGCTAAAATACGGTGCATTTGCATTTGTGCTGAAATGTAGAGCCTGACAGCAATTGTGTCGGCATAGCGCAATGTCAGATGAACCGTCGGCATAGAAATGGGCGTCATATTATCTGTCGGCAAAACCCATTGTCAGATAAACTGTCGGAATAGAACAGTCTGTCGCTATAGAAACGTCCGTCGGCGTAGACCTCACCTGCCCTATCATCCCGTGTGTCGGCATAATATGGGCGCCATATTATCTGTCGCCGAAGACCTTTCCCGACAGCACTATAGGCGACAGCTCCGTTCTGTTGGCAAAGAGCTTTCCCGACACTTAATACATTGCGCTATGTGGTCTATGCCGACAGATTGTTTGACGCTGCTTTGAGTGCTGTGGTGTAGTGAGGGCACAAATTACCCACTCTTTAAAAACTAAGGATGTTACCAAGTATACAAAACACAAATTACCTACCACCCGAGAACCCTATTCAAAAATCATGATATCACCTAGAATAAGGGAGTTACCAAGCATGTGGTGCACAAATTACCTACCCCACCCGAAAACCATAGTCAAAAATCATGATACAAACTAAAAAAAACAGGTTGTTACCAAGTATATGGTGTACAAATTACCGACCCCTTAGTCAAAATTCATGGTGCTAGCTAAAAAAATAAGGGTGTTACCAAGCATATGGTGCACACATTACCCACTCTGTAAAAATAAGGGTGTTACCAAGTATACAAAGCACAAATTTCCTACCACCCTGAAAATGCTAGTCGAAATCATGATACCAACTAGAATAAGGCTGTTATCAATCATACAGAGCACGAATTACCTACACCCTAAAACCCCTAGTCAAAATCATGATACCAACTAGAATAAGGATGTTACCAAGCATATGCTAAATAAATTACCTACCCCCCCCCCCCCCCCCCCCCCGAAACCCCTAGTCAAAATCGTGATGCCACCTAGAATAAATGTGTTACCAAGCATATAGTGCACAAATTACCTACCATTAGTCGAAAATCATGATACCAACTAAAAAAATAAGGGTGTTACCAAGCATACAGGGCACAAATTACCCACTCTTTAAAAACTAAGGGTGTTACCAAGTATACAAAACACAAATTACCTACCACCCGAGAACCCTATTCAAAAATCATGATACCAATTAGAAAATAAGAGTGTTACCAAGCATATGCTGCACGAATTACCCGCTCTGTAAAAACTAGTAGATGATGATACCAAACAATGCACATCAGGCCAAAACTTGAAAACAAAATCTAACAAAAAACTAGGTGAGGTGTCTAGCAAAATGCCTCTGCTACCAAGGATATGCTGCATAAAATTACCTACCACTCAAGAAACCGCTAGTCAAAAGATATCCCAGCAATGGAATGCAACAACACAATAATTTGATATCCTAGGAACACACTACATCTACATCAATGTTCTCAACAGATAAACACAGCTACCCATAAGCTAAATTCGCAGCCCTCTCTGCACCAATGAGTGCATCGCACAGGAAGCCAAAATAGCACAAACTTCAGACCTGATAGTCCAGGACACAGCACAAAACTCATAGTTAAGGAGATTGATTTAACATCTGATCCTTGAAAAAAAAACAATGAGTTACAATTCCAAATTGGTTGCTGGACAGAAGACTGCAAAAACACCAAAGTCGCAAGTTTGAACATGCGGACGGTCATATGAAGTGCAAAAGACTAGGCAGTGATTTGATTCAACATATATTGTAACAAATAACCTACATGAGAAGCAAAATGAGTAGAGGTCTCGGCAGGATTTAGGATCATGATAAGATAAACCCCAAGGACACATGGGTGCTACAATCTTCATAATTCATGGAATTCATGGAGAAAATATGATTCACGCCTTATACCTTTCATAGCAGCAAAGATAAGAGCAGAGGCACACTCTTCATTCTCCTGATGAAGATCAGCACCGTGGTCAACAAATAAACCTGACGACAGGTAGGTTGCCGCCGGAAACGGCATGCTCCAAGGGCGTCTTCTTGACAGGTGTACTCACCAGCATGCCATGTCAACCAACAGCAGCAGCCCGTTCATGGCATTGTCCTTGTCCCCGGAGACCCTGCTGTGAGGAAGGGCAGCGCCCCTTGTCGGTGTGCCGGGTGCACCGGCGTGCAGCAGCGTCAACCAGCAGCAGCCCGTCCCTCCTGGCAACATCCTTGTCATAGGCGGAGAGCAGCAGCAGCACGTTGGCCTCCTTGTCACGGCGACAGCGCATCTAGAGGACCTGCTCTTTCAAGTAAAAGTATGTCAGGGATTTGAACAAGCTAACAATAACACGACTAGTCTGAGACAAACAGGTCGGCCTCTCCTGTTTTGCACTTGTGTGTCCAACTTGTATGCTAACAAATAATAATACCACTAGTTTCTTTGAACAAACTGGAAGAAAAAGAAATGCTTGACTAGCTAGCTGATTTCTGAAAAGATGCATCATCAACAAAGCTTCAGTGGGAATAAAAAAGAGAAGTCACGGTTTGTAGATAGTAGCTGTTTGACTTGGAAGAAAAAAATTAATAAATCACAGTAGCTGCTCTTCATCTTGCAGCACACCATCTGTTATTAACTTATTATGCATGATGTGGTGCAGACGTAGCAGTTAATATAAATATGTTGTCAACGATTTTCATGTACAGAAACCATGGTTGTGAAGACTAAAATGTTTTAAGTACTAATTGACAATTGAACACCGAAGACATCAAGAGGCATGTTCACGCAAGATTGGGTCGGGTGTAGGGGGATGGGAGGTCTCACCGGCTGCGGGGGCGGCGAGCACGTCGCGCTGGTGCGGGGCGGATTGGGCTCGTGGAGGAGGATGCACCATGCCGGGCGGCATGGACAAGGCGGTGGGCATCATCTCGTCCAGCTTCCGTCTTGGGTGGTTGTCATGTCCATGGCAAGGCGTGAGCATGGCCGCAAGACCTTGGATGTGGAGGATCCGTGGAGATGGCGGCGACCTTGGGGGTTGCCGGGGACGAGCATCGAGGCCAGTGGCTGTCCGGCACGGGAGGCCTTGGTGCCTGCAAAATCGGAAAATCCATTGGGTTAGTGCAAGAAAGAAAAATCCACGGTGGTACAGGAGGATTCGAGTTGGTATATGCAGATTTAAAGCAAGTAGAAGAAGAGGAGGAGATTTGGTATTCGATCCCTAGCAAGGAGGAAAAGAAGAAGAAAAAGCGTGACCTTTGGTCCGGAATGGCGGCGTCGCGGCTGCTGCTGCTGCTTCTGGTTGGCCGTGGGCGTACGGGTCGCAGCAAGGGAGGCGGCGAGATGATACTGCCTGCTGATGATGGTCTGAAATACACTGAGAAACTCACCAGATGGTCTGAAAACTAACTGAAACTGCCTGATGAATGATGAACAATACTACCCCCGCCAACACCAGCTAAATCCCGAGCCTGACTGCAAAGGATACCCCGAAAATCTGGTCTAAAATAGAGGAAATCACCTGCGAGAACACGGGGAGCGATGCATCGTAAGGGGAAACGCACCGGAAAAATAATCTAGGTTTAAACGAGACGCGAACAGCAAAAACCCTAACATAGAATAGTCGAAAAGAAGCTGAATCGGGGACCCGGAACCTCACCGGAGCAGAGGAAGGTGGAGGAATGCCGCCGCCGGGTGGAGACAAACACCAGATCTAGAAATCTCCTGATGCGGGCAGGGCTACAACTGCGAAAAACTTCACGCCATGGTATGGGGATGACGCGCTAGCGACTCCTCCGCGACTGTGTGCCGGTAGATGCAAGGAATAACGGCGGATTTGCGCCGCCGGCGGCCGGTGGGGAGAGAGGAGACGAGAGAAAGAGAGACGAGGGGACGGGAAAAGAAAAAAGGGAATAGAGAGGAGCGGGCCGTGACGGAAAAGGAAACCGTTTTCTTTGCCAGAAAGGGAATAGACGGGGGAAGTCAGCGCGAAGCGCGAGTCGAGCGAGACGTGGATCGTGCGACCGCTCGCACGAGCGAGAATAAGTGTGTGTTTGGTAGTCTGGGTGGGCTATCTTATATATCCACTACTCCCTCCGTTCCAAATTATTTGACTTGGTTTTGTCCAAATACGGATGTATCTATACTTGTTTAGTGTCTAGATACATCCATATTTAGACAAACCCAAGTCAAATAATTTAGAACGGAGGGAGTACATTATACGCCTAACGCCGTAGATTTGCGTCGGATCGAAGCGTCTTCCCTGAAGAGCTGGATGAAATCGAGTCATCGATCCCCTTTCCCTCCTGTGTGCTGCAAGGAAGAAGGCCAATGCCTTATCCTTCCGGGGGCCTACTTTGCAGCACCCAAGTCTCTTTTCCATTTCCCCTCGCAGATTTCAGTGGCATGTAAGGACCTGTTATTATGTTTTATCACGTTCCAACGTAATAGATCAATCACAAATAAAAGGACATGGGTGGGTCGACCGGTTTTTCCGCTGGATCGGGTTTGTTCGACAACTGCACATGTGAGATAGGCCCCCTCCCACTTGTTTCCATCAACTATTGAGTTTAATTGATCACTAAATTGAGAATCCAGTTGTACATTTACAACGCACGTGCTTATTCACATTTAAATATTAAAACTAATAGTATATAAGATTAAAAAATATTTTAAATTATACCAAAAATTATGTTTAATCCATTGTTTGAATTGTGTATGTGGATAGCCGTGTTGTATCGGTTTGGTAGTTACACGACATCAATAAATACAAATTGATGGAATTTGGAGAGCGGGAATTAGAGAGTTCAGGTGCCCTACCTTTTTTTTTTTGAAAGCCCACGTATATTCAACATAATACCACATACATTGTACATAGTACAGAAACGAAATACATCACATCATACGTAGGGGATACAGAACCAGAGCAAACCGCATCATCACCTCCGGCGTCGACGACGAAGGCCACCGTCCCCCTTCTCACCGCGTCCCGAGAGCACCTCTCTTGTTGAAGACCGCCGCAAGCCCCGTCCGCCGCGCAGTGGCGGAACTTGTGCCGATGAACGAGCACGGCGAGTGCCCTCCCGCTCCATCTACTCCACCTTGCCGCAGCCGTCTTCGACGTCGATGCAGACAGGATCCACCGAGCTTGCCCAGCCCTGAGTTCCAGCCGCCAGATCCGCCGCCAGCACGGATCCAACGGAGGCCGAAGGACTCAAGCACCACGCCGGGCCTCGAGCCCCCGCAAGTCGAGCGCGACGACGACGAGCCCCCAGGAGCTCCACCGCCGGAGAAGGCCGCCCCGACACCAAACCACCCGCCACCAGCCCCACCTCCTCCAAGGCGCCGCCGGCGGATCTCCACCCTACCCTACCGTATATACAAGCCGGAACCGGGGATCCCCACCCTCCCGCCGCCGGAGCGGCCGACGGAGGAGGAGAATCCCGCGGCTCAGCGGCGAGCGCGGCGGATCGACGGAGTCGCCCAAAAATCGCCTTTCCATATTGGGAGCGCCGTCCCATAATCAACCAGATGCGCTATTTCCTTGAGCATACAAAACATTAAAACGGCTATAAAACTATGTTATTCCTACCACATAATGAGTAACGTATAATTTTAACCACATATTTCACATAGTAAAGAAGGTGCCTTCGCATTTGTGAGGACTGTCGAGTACGGCCTCATTTTTTTCTTGCGGAGGGAGGGTGTTCCATTAGGCACTTGGCATACAAGAGGCTTTACTGAGTAGCGCTCTTGCCGTGTGTCTTACTCATTAATAATGAGTAGCAAAGAATCAACACTGAAAAACACTGGTCAAACGGCTTTCAACTGGTCATAGTGGGGAATAACTTAGACTAGTAACATATTGATCTATGTTACTATCTCTACAATGTGTAGTAACATATACGTGGTGTCATGCACGTCTTTATTTATTAGTATGTAGACTCATTTGTCTTCATATGTATGATGTTACATTAACATACTATGTTATCCACAAACATCTCTCATTATAACTACTATTATTTAGTTACCACATAAAAAATTGTCTTTCTTTTTTGCTAAAAATAAAAAAAGTTGTGTTAGGGGTGTATCTAACTCACTGTGACCAGCCTCACACTCAACATATATACGGCCGATAGCGATGCCTATAGCCTAGTCCCCCCCCCCCCCCCCCCCCCCCCCTCCGATTCCCTATTAAAACAGGGACCCTAGCTACCAGCCCAACAGCAAGACAGGCAGCAACTGGTAGCATCAGCGACATGGCGGACGAGGCGGCGTGCATGTTCGCGCTGCAGCTGGCCAACTCGGCGGTGCTGCCGATGGTGCTGAGGACAGCCATCGAGCTTGGCCTTCTGGAGACCCTTGTGGCCGCCGCCGGCAAGTCGCTGACTCCAGAGGACGTTGCCGCGAAGCTTCCGACCAAGGCCAAGAACCCGCACGCGCCGTCCATGGTGGATCGCATGCTGCGTGTGCTTGCCTCGTACAAGGTCGTGTCGTGCGCGGTGGAGGAAGAAGACGAGGACGGCCTCCTCTCGCGGCGCTACGCCGCCACCGCGGTGTGCAGGTGGCTCGCCCCCAACGAGGACGGCGTCTGCATGGCCCCCTTCGCTCTCCTCGCCCAGGACCACGTCTTCATGGATACCTGGCGCCACATGAAGGACGCGGTCCTCCACGGCGGCAGCGCGTTCCACAGGGCGTTCGGGACGTCGTGGTTCGAGTGCGCCGGCACGGACGAGCGCTTCAACCGCCTCTTCAACGAGGCCATGAAGCACCACTCGGTCATCATCACCAAGAAGCCCCTCGACCTCTACAAGGGCTTCGACGGCATCGGTACCCTCGTGGACGTGGCCGGCGGCCTCGGCGCCGTCAGCCACGCCATCACCTCCAAGTACCCGAGCATCCAGGGGATCAACTTCGACCTTCCCCACGTCATCTCCGACGCCCCGCCTTACCCCGGCGTGCAGCACGTGGGCGGCGATATGTTCAACAAGGTGCCCTCCGGCGACGCCATCCTGATGAAGTGGATCCTCAACTGCTTCGGTGACCAGGAGTGCGCCACGCTGCTCAAGAACTGCTACGACGCGCTGCCAGCCCACGGCAAGGTCATCAACGTGGAGTGCATCCTGCCGGTGCACCCGGACGCGACCAATGGCGCGCAGGCATTGATCGCCGTCGACTTGAGCCTGCTCGCCTACAGCCCAGGCGGCAAGGAGAGGTATCTCAGGGACTTCGAGAAGCTTGCAAAGGGCGCTGGGTTTGCAGGCGTCAAGGCCACCTACATCTACGCCGACTTCTGGGCCATCGAGTACAATAAGTAGCAAGCAAGATCTAGCCCCTAGCTAGTAATTATCTTGCGAGCTACTACTTCCGTTTTTTTCACATTATAAATTATATGTTGTCGTGTATTAATTCTGTTGCTTGCTATATTTCCTTTTAGTCTCTCTACCGTTCCGAAATAAGAAGAAGAGTGCGTGAGTCTGTTCACGACTTAATACAATTATTATATGTTACTAGCTAAATGTCTGCAACGAGATTGACAATCTATGTCGTGGAGGCCTAGTAAGTTTTTGTCTGCATGCATGTTGGGGCGCCAGTACATGGAGGCACAGTAAGTTTTTGTCCGCATGTCGGGGCGCCAGGTTACATGATGTTGAACATGATGATAAAGTGTGAATTTATCTTACGTTAACTTGATGCTTCATCATTCATACAAGTGTTATGTAGTTGAATTAGTACACCAATTAAGCACATACACGTGTCTTGTCCACAACAAAATTATGAAATGACTGTTATGCATGCGCCTATTAACTATACAGGACAATATAGTATTCAGTAATAACCAATAGGTGTTTAAAAGCAGCCACATTTTTTTTACCGTTAACTAAACTAGCACGGCGGCCCACGCAAATGCGAGGGCAACATTTTCTTCCAGTACTATCTTTGTTTAAGATAATAATGATCGTATTATATAGATTCTTATAGTTATGACTTTATGTAGGATATAAATTTATGAATATATTAAAAAACTTACGTTGGCTATGACTATTTATAGGATCTCAGTCGTGTATATATCCATTGCATTAAAATTAGTATTAATTGATGTGTATGGTCCGGATCAAGATGTCTAAATTATCATAACATATACTTGTAGTTTAAATCAAACTAATAATAAACTTTTACACTTCAAAATATTTCAGCGTAAGATCTATCGAAGTGCAACTACTTTGAGCTATTTGTTGTGTTTAAGTTTTAATTGCGAAGATCTACCGGTTATGATATGTGTATGTATAGTCCTAAAGTTCTAACACATGTAACATATGGGGTCTGTTAGGTACGATTATGTCGATTTATTGTGTGTGATCTTTATATGTACTATTATTTCCATATAATGGGTTTCGATATATTTGGTACAATCGTGAAGGTCCAATACAGTTTGATATAACAATGTAAACTTAATGATTTGATCGCATTTCTATACTTACTTTGGGTGTGTGTTCATCACATCATTCTCTTAATGACGTGATCCCATTATTAACATCATCCAATGTTCATGATCAGGAAACCTTAATCATCAGTTGATCAATGAGCTAGTTAAATGAGAGGCGTTGTAACTCTTGTTTGTTTATTAGTCACACATGTATTAACGTTTCCGGTTAATACAATTATAGCATGAGAAATAAACATCTATTATAAACATGGAATCAGATAATAACCATTTTATCATTGCCTCTCGGGCATATTCCTTTCAGGCAAGAGGGAGACGAGAAGATTAAGAGCGGAATGAATTGATCTACAGATTTACTCATACAAGCCTACTCCCTCCGTTCCAAAATACTAAAATTGTATGCGAATAATTGGCCGTCGAATGTTGTTCGAAGCCTCGCACACGATTTTAGTTTCTAAGGGTAAGCGATAGGGGATAACGCACACTGAAGGTGGTTTCCGTGTGCGATTGGTGTGCTTAAATTGCCCGATCTTTTTTTGTATGTTAATGCGTGTCTCATTTATAAATAAAGATCAAGTTACAAGGCACGAACAAACCGGCCTTACATAACTGAAAATATAGGATAAACCTATGGAAGATGGTGTATCCTATGATGGGTTTATGATTGGAGGCTGATAGTTCTGGTATCATCTTTCGACGTCGTAGTCGTGCGGAGGTGCTAGTTCCAAAGTTCGTGCCCGGGGTCGTGCTGTCCCGGTCTGATTCATTCGACGGCAATGGTTTTTCCTATTGCAAACTACTTTGGAGGTCTGAAAAGCTGCTGATCAGCGATGGAGCCACGTCGAGCTCGGGTGAAGAGGTGATCTGTCTCGCTTCTCTTTGGTGGCTGCTACGGTGGTGCCGAAGGAGACACTACTAGGAAAAGCCTTATAGAAACTATTATACCGCCGGCGCACCCAACTTTTGCTGCGCCGATGCTACTTACCGTCAGCGCGCATGCAGACGCACGCGCCGGTGCTAAATATTTATCCCCGGCGCACGTGACACTCCACCCGCCGGCGCTAAAGGGAGCAACCACCTCCGCGCCCATCTCGCGCAGGCGGTACTGCATGTACCCCCGGCGCGCCCAACCACTACGCGCCGGCGGTAATGCATGTACCCCCGACGCGCCCTAACTACACGCGTCGACGGTAAAGGGGCACTTACCGCCGGCGCACAAGCATAGTAGTGTGCCAGCGGGAAGTGAGCTCTCCACACACACACACACCCCCTCCTGTGGATCGTCTTTTTTAGTATTAAAAAAATTAAAAGAAAATGAAAAACACTTCAAAATTGAAAATCCTTTGGAATGTAGGTAGGTAATGTGGTCTATTTTGTAGAAAATTATAAACATGTATTTTGATATTTTTTTTTTAAAAATTATGTCTCCGTAAAACGGCCATAACTTTTGCATACGACCTCGAACCAAAAAGTTTTATATAAGACTAGGACATATGCCCGTGCGTTGTTACGGAAACATACAAAATAGTTAACAAAACCATTTATGTACACATGAAATGTTCTGATGGGCTTAAGATCCAACATGGGTTAGCAAAATGTTGTAGTATATATCAACTTCTAAATTACATTTGATGTGTTTTTCGTCATTATAGGATAATATAGCCGCATTGTTCTTAATGTTTCCCATATTTTTCTACCAATGTATGAGTTCAAATTTATACTCGACAAGATTTGCTATATTTTTCTCGATTTTAGCTCCAAGTTTGATGCTTTGGGCCCACCCTCTATGTTTGTCCTAGATTCGCCATTGGCGCCACCCAATGCAGTCCAGGCTCCAAAGCGGTGTCTCCAATGAGGAAGAACGACACGGAGGCGTTTCATGATTTATATTTTTTCGTTGGTTGATTCATGTCTCACCCTTATGTGATCCTTGAAGTGTAATCACACTCAAACTTGATTTAATAAGGCAATAAAGAGGCTATATGCATCATTTTGATGGGGAGGCAAGGCAATACCTTTTCGAATAAAAAGTAAATGCCATCAATGTCATTGACTTTCATGGACAGTACCTCCGATATAAATCTATGAACACTCGCGATTACTTGAATCTATCCTCAAAAACTGCCCGTCTGAAGTGTTAGTGGTTTTACAAGAATCAAAAAGCAAGATCAGATCAACTCGGGCAACACTAGATACATATTGTTCGGTATAGACACCTTTTCCAAATGGTTTTTACTCTTGGCAAACTATCAATATACCGAGTAACTCCAGTGAGCAGAAAGAGAGTTGTTGTCAGTATTTCTTACACCCCCCCCCCCCCCCCCCTTCCATATGAGTTATCGTTGAATCGGATATATCCAGACATATTTCAATAATAGATCCATTTCTGTGACAACTAATATGGGAAGTAGTTTGTTTGCTTATTACTCTTAGTAGCATATCATTCTATGTATCATAGGGTAGCGCCCATAATTAAAAATGACTGCATGCAAGGGGTTTGCCAAGATCCAAAAAAAACCTATTGGCGGGGTACAAGGTGTCGAAACTAATAACACCAACCTTGAGCTGCTAGTCTTGCATGATACCATGGATTCTCTGGACCTTCAGATAGCACGATGTCAGTACTTTGGAGATTCCTCGAAACACGCAATAGATACTCCGTGATCTCAAAAACGCCATCCTTTTTACGGTGTTTGATCTCCACGAACTTGGGGAAATGCAACTACCGTAGTAAGTTGGCCCCCCTGCCTATCTCTACCGCCCATTCCGGTGAGATCCGACAACAGGTTTTCGGTCAAGATTTCACACGCATTTTGCAGAAACGACCTTTACTTTCCAGGCTTTGATGAGTTTCTATTTTTCTCTCTCCTCACAAATTGCAGTTTTTGAACGGAACCAGCACAATATTTCTCATAAAAGTTCATATAATATTTCATAAAAAACATATTCATCATTTATTCGCAGATTTTTCAATTTTTCATATTGTCAAAGTTTCAAATGACAGAATATTTAACATTTTCGTTCCCAATTTTTTTAATAAAACTTTATGTTTTCCTTTCTCGACAATTTATATTTCCACATTTTCTTTTCTTTTACAACCTCGTTTTCTATTTCAAACATTCTTGTCTCAAAAAATTTAAACAAAGAAAATAAATATAAAAAAATTATACTCTTTCATATAAAAAAATTTAGAGAATTTTTTTCAGGATCCACAAACGCTAAACCTATCTGTTTTATAGGATCCACAATTTTTTTCAGGATCCACAATTTCATACACAATTCAAGAGTATTCATACAAATTCCCATATAAGTTTTATAGAACATTTCAGTGAATATTCATACAACTTTCATACACAATTCACAGAGTATTCATACAAATTTCCATACAATTTTTCATACAAATGAATCACATATCCAAAGTATTGACTCCCGGTTGTAGTTCCGTCCCAACGCCTCCTCCCTCTTGATGCTGCTCTCGGTGCTCCTGCAAAGATCTAGATCGAAAGTCAGAAAACAAAATCGATAAGTGATAGATGGGAAAACTTCGAGCTAGTTGTCGGCCAGATAAAAGAACTGCAATATTTTTTCACTGGTTCTGCAATATATCTTTTACAGAAAGATTCATTTTTCGCACATCTAATTATACAAGAATTTTCAGATATACAGATTCAAATAGAAATTTCTGCAACAAAATATCTACACACATCCATGAATATTCGATGGAATGAGATCCAATCATTACAGAAAATTCAAAGAGACAATTCATTGGATACCATGCGCAGATCTGGTCGTCAATGCATTATTTGTATCACAAATGTTTCAGATTGGTTTCACAAATGTTTCAGACTGGTTTCACAAATATTTTCAGATTAGTTTCACAAATATTTCAGATTGGTTTCACAAATACCCACGAATAGGTCCCGATCGGTGAATCATAGTGTATACCCACGGATAGGTCCAGATCGATGAATCATAGTTTATACCAACGGATAAATTTTTTCTAAACTAAATGGTAAAGAAGATGAGATCTAAACAAGATTAAACAAGCTGCATAATTCAAGACCATGCATGATGCATACCTCGCAAATCCATAATGCACAGCTATTTCACAGATATTTCATAGGAAACTCAAATATATTTCATGCATATATACATCAGTTTAGTATATATATCAAGATCCCATTTCGAACAGACGGATGAATTTCTAGAATTAGTACTCTGCTCCCATTTTGAACAAGATCTGGTATGTAAAGAAAATTCGAAGAGACAATTCATTGGATACCATGCGCAGATCTGGTCGTCAATGCATTATTAGTTTCACAAATATTTCAGATTGGTTTCACAAATTATTCAGATTAGTTTCATAAATATTTCAACAGGAAAACGGATCTCAATCTAATAATCCAAACAGAAAAAGGAATAAAAACAAATAAAAGGAGGAGTTTCACAAATAATTCAACAAAATATGAATGAAGCATGTACAGAGCTAAGAATACAAAAGGAATTAAGAACTTTTGATTCAAGTATACAAACATGATCCCATGCAGTAACATTTTTCTTTAACCGAAGCATTAACAAAAGTGCTGGTAATGCAATTAACAACACAAACTGCATAAACATGAGACTGGATTTTTTCAGATCATGCATGTCAAACATCAATTAATCCAAAACGGATTTTTTGTAGTGTACAGATCACATACATGAACACAGGGTACCATATTTTGGATCGGCATTTAAGTGTGAAATGAAAATTGGATTTCTATTGTGAGTAACAAAATGGATTTCCACTAATGGATCGCAAGAAAACTGAGCTTTACAGACTAAAAAACGTGACCAAAAAAGATCTGATTGCTATAGGACAAAAAAGGAAACAAATACTTGAACGTGGAAGCTGATTGATAAAGCACCCGATCAAAATATATCTTAAAAGAAAAGAACTCCTTTCTCATTTCGGTGTTGGCGCAAAAATAAACCCAGAAGCATAAACGAATCTTCACTAGATGTTGAATGTATAATAAAATTTCCATCAAAAGACACGGTAGTGAACTACATAGGACACAAAAAAACAACTGTAGTGAACTATATATGATATTGTAGAGAATTGAACTGAATATTTTTGATTCGTTCCACAAGAACTCTGCCAAAGACAACTTTTGCATAATAAGAATTCGAAATTTTAGATGGCATTGTTTTTTTCATCATGTATATAGATACTGTAGTAGACATATAACTATTTGATCCCGTCAGGCGCGCCGGCTCCAGGGCCGCACGACGATCGCGTGCATGCGCCATGCACTGCAGACGTCGATCGTGGCGGCCTGGCGCCCCCTGCTTCGGCCACTCCGTCCTCGTCGCCGGATGGGTCGCCTTCGCTTGGCCCAGCACTGTCGGGGGAATACTTTGTGGATTAACCCGCGGCCCATGTTGATAAGTGCGACCTACTTTACTCGCGCCAGAAAGGGCCTACATGAAAGTGTAACACCGCGAAAATTCAAACCTAATTTTAGTGGTGTTTTATGACACCTGAAAAACTTTTTCTCTTTACTCATAATATTTCTTCAAATCTTTTGAGGATGATTTGACTTGGGAGTTGCTCCCTCAAGAATTTTCCCAGTGATCCCCGAACCACTCCATCACCCGTGGTAATTTTGGTGCTTTTGGGTTTCTGGAAAATCTATTTTACTGAGTTTGGAATCCTTGAGGGATTCTTGTCTTGTTGCGTTCCTCTTGTCGTTACGAACCCAGTGGTGGAAACCGTGTTCCGTTTGGTGCTCCGAGTTGTCGGGAACGCGACGATGCCGCCCGTGGCACACTCCGGACGCCAGAGCGCGCATGACGGCGTCCTGCGTAACCCTGTTCCTCCGATCCCCTGCTGTTCCCGTGACCCAGACCAACCCAGCAGCGACCCAGCTCTCACCTGCTCCCCTGGCTCAGACCGGAGTCGTCCCTATCCAGCCCGAGCCTATCCCGTGCCTTTTAATTTTTGGAGCAAGATAGATGCATCGGTGCACCATCGGTGCAATCAACGCACCTCTCCCTCTGGCTATATTTGGGACCCCGTGGCATCCTGGGCAACGTTTACCTCATTCCCTTCCCCCGTGCTCTCTCGATTCGGTGTCCACAAGTGAGGGAAAGCACACAATTTTTCTTCCACCGTAGCCACCATTACCGAGCTCAGCCGAGCGTGCTGGCGTCGCGTCCGCAGCCTCCCCTACCCCCTGGTCTCGTTCCCGAGTACGTCGTGGCTCCTGGGCCTCGTCCCACTCGATTCCGTGCTCTACCGTGCGGAGATGCGGCGAGGGCGTCGACCTCCCGCCATGGCCGAAGTGGCCGAGCCCGCGCTCGTCGCGCCCCTCTCGCCAAGCCTCCTCCCCAAGCCACCTGGACCACCTCCACGGGTGCGGCGCTGCCCCACGACCACGCCGCCGTCTTCGGCTTGCCTCCCCGGACCGCCTGCCACCGGCGGCAACCTCTCCCCGAGCCGCCCGTGTGGCCGAAGCTTCGAGCATGGGCGTGCGAGAAGGAGGCCGTCCCCGCCTCCGGTTTCGCCTTCCCCGACCGCGGCGTGCCGCCGCAGGCCTGTCTCCGCCGTCGGACGGTCCTCCCGCCGTCCCCACGGCCATCCCCGGCCGGCTCCCCGCCGTTCCAGTGCCAGCAGCGGCGGGATGAAGACGACCCCGACGATCCGTGTGTTTTTTTTTCCGCGTTGACTTCCTCCTCCGAAGCGGTTTCTTCGGCCCAGCCCAGAAGGCAGCAGCGCCGCGGCCAGCAGCAGCCCAGGCGGCCCATCTGCGGCCTGCCTCGCCCGGGCGCTGGCGCAGCGCAGCGCGCGACGCGCGACGGCCCAGCGACGGCCCATGTCGCGCGGCGACGCGGCCCGTGCGGTTTTTTCCGCGGAATCTGTTTTTCCTTTTTCTGGTGAGCAGCAGTTAGCTATCCATCGCACGTCAATAACTTTTGAACCGTAGCTCCGTTTTAGTCGATTCAAATTTGTAAATTCCTAGTTTGTAAGGATCTGTCCAGTGGTGTGGGTTTCACCTTTTGTAAAATACTTGTGTACTCAGCACCTTTGTGTGCATGTATAGGTGTATCCCGTGGTACCGGCGAACCGAGACCCTAAACCGTGACGTTCGTGACCCTCCGAGCCAAACGGTGTCGATCTTCGCAGGCAAGCTAACCACTTGCTATGAGCCCTGTCCTGTTGTGTTTTGCCTGGTAGTCAATATTGTTGATTAGCGATATGATTTCATGTGTATACCTGCATGCCTTGTTGCATTTTAAATCGTCGCATTAATTCATAGTTACTTATCTGTGCATCTGATTGCCTGTCATTTGTAAACTGTGCGTCATGAGATATCATGACTTTGACGTCTACTTTCCGTAGAGTTGTGGTGTTGTGTCTGGGGTACCACTTCCCATTCCCGAGGCGATGGACTGGGGGAACCGCCACAGTCAATGGAGTGGGGAAAACTACATAACTGTGCGCCTCGCACCTGCGTGGCTTTGTTTGCTTCTTCTTCTTCGCCGAGGTGAGGAGCAGACGAATGTCGTCTTATGATCCTCGGAGTTGGGGGCATTTGCCAAAAGAGTTATTTGCTTCTTTTCCCTCCGTCAAACGTGGTTGGCGTAAGCCCGCCTGGACTGCGACGCTTGGGACATTTGCTTTACATTTGGTTCTTTTTGCCAAGATTGCTGACACCACGTCGGATTAATCCTTGAGTGGAATGGATGCTTTCTTTCTTATGAGTGCTTTTCGGTTCAATTTGGAGACTACATGCCCTAATAAATTTGGTAGTTGATCCGTGATGGCGCTGGTCGGAGGTAGCTCCGCCACAGTCACCCGTTCGACGCCAACAAACTGTGCTAGCTTTGTAATTGATCTATGATGACGCTGGCTGGAGGAACCGCCACAGTCATCCGCTTGAACCACTGTGCTATTTATTCTGTAACACTGATTCGTGGTGGCGCCGACTGGAGGAACCGTCATAGTCACCCGGTCAATACACACAAATTATTGTTTGAAATATTATGTTGCTAATGACTTGTTGTTTGATGATATATTATTATGATATTGTGATTATTGTGCTGAACTAATCCTCTGTTGTTTGGACTTGTTATAATGAAACTTGATTAAATGAAACACCCCTCCAAACAGCGATAGGGTCAGTCCATGGTGCCACTAATCTGAACTTTGAAAGCAGGACCATCGTCGTCTCATGGAGGACCGTGACCTAGTAGGTTGTTGAGCCCCTTTTGTGCCATCCATTGGGCGCAGTCGTTCGGTTGTGCTGTCCGAGGGTAGAGGTCGACAGGCACGGGTTCGACTGTGATAGGGAGTCCGGAGCTAGGCATACTCGGTAGCGCCGGGGGATGTGCCGGATTTAATTGCCCGTTGTGCCACGAGCATAGGGTGGTGCAGGAGAGTGTCTTAGCAAGTGGACCGTCATGTGAGTGTATTTTGCTCAGTACGACTTTGGCGTGACAACCTGAAGTGCCGGCTGAGTAGGGTGCATTCTGATAGTTGGAAATGCAACCTCTCGAGAGTGTCAACCTAGCAAGCTAGCCTCGTTCCTGGGATATGGAACAACAGTTCAGTGTCGGTCACACTGTGTGTCTTTGTCGTGTCAGGAGGTTAAACCTAAGGCTTGTTTGAAAGAAAGATGAACAACCTGATTTCACTAAATGAACAATAAGTTGATGCAGGGAATGCTACTTGAGATGTGATTGTGAACCAGTTTAGGATGGCGGTGTGATGCGTTGGGAGCCTATAGTTAGGCCAGAGCCCACATCAACCGTGCATGCCCAGAGTGAAAGATGAGGCCATTGGGCCTAGCAGTGATCACAGGTGCTGTTGTGAATTATTTGGTACCAACTGGTACACTCGTTTACTCGTCACAGGTAATCTCTTTGTTTGATTGCCGGTGCACGGTCCAACCCCACCTGGCTTGGACTCTGCCCTGGTGATACCCCGTTGTTTGCTTATGCCATGTTTTGCTTGTAATGCCATGCTACCTTTATGTTATACTGTATATTTGTCTGTCTAGAGTACACACTTGCCATGGTAGTATTTTATTTCCAATGTATAACTTGTTGCATGATTGTCTGACTGTTCATGTCTTGTGGATTACGTTACTTGCGAGTACATCATTGTACTCAGACTGGCTTTTCATGTGGCCAGACTTAGCCAGAAGATGGAGCAAGAGCGTGCTAGGATCAGTAGCCCAGCCAGATACCTGTGGAGTGGAGCCGCTCCGAGCCGTTGCCTTAGTCGTCTTCCGCTGCCAGTTAAACTCTGTCCTGAGCCATGCTTGGCAAGACATTCTGTAATGCCTCGATGACCTTGTAAACCATTTCTAGCACTTCTTGTGCCTGATTGTGTAATGATTTCCATTATGTTGCACTGTCGCGACGTGCGGCCAGATATCTTGGGCTGGCGCACGGGACGACCGCCTCTCTGGTAATATGTGCCAGGGAGGGGTGTCACAGATGTGGTATCAGAGCACCAGGCTGGCTGTAGACTACCCTAGCATGGAAAGCCCAGCCTTACTTTTGCCCGACAGCGAGCCCGATGGATTTAACCCATCCCGCCTAACCGGCATGGCTGTGTCGGTCCACAGTAAGGTGCAGTAGGACGTGTCCCATCCGAGAGAGGCTCGCCGGTTTCTTCCATGGAAGGAGCCGACACAACCCAGCTTCTAAGAGACCCCAGTCCTAGCTGCCATTTATCCCCACCCTCGCCTGCTATCCTTAGCCAACCCAGCTCTCTTGAAGCAGGATCCCGCAAAGGAATCCCGCGTTCTCATCTCATCCTACACCCAGATCCAGAAATAATCCGATGGCGAACCCCAAGATCGTCCTAGAGACCACTGCCGAGGATCATGGCGGATTTCCACTGATGCTTTGGAAGGCCGTCTGTGTTCTTCTTGGTAGGCCTGCTCGCCCTCGATACGTGGTGCTCGAGAACTCACTCTCGCCTGCCGGGAGTGATTTTCGAGCAGACGTGCATGTCGGCTCGTGTGCATTGGGCACAAGTCCGTCTTACCTGATCCAAGGTAGGAGCATGGCCACTCTCCATCAAGCCATCCAGGTAGCAGCCTGGGAAGGTCTCGTCCGCCTGCGGTACTCGGAACCGGCAATGGCGAAAAGTCGAGCTTTCCACCTTCTCCCAGCCAGACCCCAGCATGGTGCGGAGGCTATCCAAACTCCCATTGGAGAAGAAGTCGACCCTGCCGTAATCACCCTGGCCACCTACGGAGGTGCAATGACAAGGCTCAGCCATTCTCTGATGGAGGAACTCATGACCACAAGGCGCAACCTTGGTATTGCTCGCATGCAACTGAGTCGAGCAAGGAACCACCTACCCCCCCCATGGGCAAGCTCAGGGCACAGGACTCCCGTTCCCAGATGATTTGCTGGAACGCGGTCTTGATGCATCTGTGGCGCAAGCGCTAGCTCGAGTTCAGCAGCACCCCCAAGAGCGAGGTATGATCCTCGAAGGCGTGCATGCGATTCCCCACCCCGCGGAAGATGGAGATGTGGACACCACTCTTCGTCTCGGCCGTGCTCCACCGACTACCAGAGGCCGTCAAGCTGAGTAGAACCCTGTTTAGTTAGCCCGAGTGGCGCTTGTGTGTTGGTAGGAGAGAATCAGGAGGTTGTTTGTTTTTATTGTGTTAGCTTGTAATGTAAGTTGTTGTATGCTTTCTGGTTGATGTTGAATCAGCCCGTAATAAAACTTGGTGTTCTGATTCTCTTGTTAACCATTATGGTTGAGTTGGTTATGCCACACTCCTGCAAATGTTTGGGCCATAAAATGCAGGATTATTTTCTAAAAGATATTTTCCCAGTGCAGCAAGTTCTTCTATCTGTATGCTAGTACCTCTGCAATTCTATCTGTGCTGCAAGACCAGGTTTGTTGCAGCTGAGAAAAGTTCAGAAATGAAAATCTTGTTCCAGTTCATCAGAGGAGACAAATTTGATACATCCACTAAGTTCAGTACAGAAGGGAAATTACAGAATCAAAGGATACAAGTTCTACTCCAACATAGAACACTACAACTACCTCAGTGCAGATGCGAAGGCACCCCAGAAATCCTACTCCCTCTCAAGCTCAGTGGTGTTGCTAGAAGATGAGCCTGGCTCACCCGAAGCCGAGTCGCGAGCCGCGCGACGGCGACGGACGGCTCGAGCGGCCGGCTCACCTCCAGCTGGAAGAGCGGCCACCTCAGCAACCGGCGGCGCAACCTGCCCCTCCGCCGTAGCTTGCTCCTCTGCCGCAACCTGCCCTCCGCCGCAACTGCTCCTCCGCCGCAGCATCAGCACCAGCGCCAGACCACCAGTTGCACAGGCCAAAGATCAGGAAGACCACCGCCGCAAACAGCAGTCCGCCCACCACCACAGACGAGATCCCGAAGAGCGCGACGATGAGCACATGCTCGATGAAGCCCGCCCTCTCCAGCATCTCGACGTAGGCTCTGAAGAAGCTTTGGACGAAGCCCATGGTTGCAATGAAAGAAGAGAGGATTTCGAGATGTCTGATTTGTAGCCGGAGCTCGGACGCCGCTCCTCGACACCGCACGCGGGAAAAGAGAAAGAATCGCGAGCAGTGGCGCGAAACCATCGAGGACATGTTCCCCAAAGCCGTGATGGCCGCGACGTCGACGGACCGCACGCGCAGCAGTGCCGCAGTGGAGTGCTCCGCGCACTGGGAACCACCGTGTATAGAGCGAGAGAGAGCGAGGAAGAAGAAGAGAGAAGGAAGAAGGAGACTGCCAGGTGGACCCCGGTCCCACATGTCAGCGAGTAGGCCGATAGCCACGGTGTGCCTCTATCCCTTTCTCAGGAAAATCATCCCCTCGTCTCTCCAGTGTTTCTTTTAGGGAAAATCTTTGCAAAATAATTTTGGGAAATGGCCTATCCCACAGTGTCTGTGAACCAATTATTGGTGACACGGATATTTTCTTTTGAAAAGAAACCCTTTGGTTTTTCTAAAACCTGTGTAAACATGAAAATGTTTATGCAGCTTTTCTAAAACAAAACCCTAGGCAAGGGGTATGATTAGGATATCCCTCAATAATTTGGTTTTATAAATGGTGGGTAATTCTTTACCCAAGAAAAATCTTTGGTTGTTGGTTGATAGTTTGGTTGTAGATCTTGTTTGATCTTGCCATGTTTGTGTTGAGTTGAGCAAAACCATAGATTTAATTTTTAACCATGGTGGTAGATCCTATGTTGATTATTGAGTGAGCCCCTGCCATGCCATCTTTTAAATGCATGAGTATGGTAGAAATATCATACTGTTTTTTAATAAAATCTTGTGGAGTGTTAATCTCTTGAGTGTTAAACTCTAGTATTTTGTAGAAAAAGTTTTTAAGTGGGGTATAAATGGATCATTCAAGAATTATCTTGTATAACCTCCTTAATCTCGAGGACGAGATTCTTTTAAGGGGGGAAGGTCTGTAACACCCCGAAAATTCAAACCTAATTTTAGTGGTGTTTTATGACACCTGAAAAACTTTTTCTCTTTACTCATAATATTTCTTCAAATCTTTTGAGGATGATTTGACTTGGGAGTTGCTCCCTCAAGAATTTTCCCAGTGATCCCCGAACCACTCCATCACCCGTGGTAATTTTGGTGCTTTTGGGTTTCTGGAAAATCTATTTTACTGAGTTTGGAATCCTTGAGGGATTCTTGTCTTGTTGCGTTCCTCTTGTCGTTACGAACCCAGTGGTGGAAACCGTGTTCCGTTTGGTGCTCCGAGTTGTCGGGAACGCGACGATGCCGCCCGTGGCACACTCCGGACGCCAGAGCGCGCATGACGGCGTCCTGCGTAACCCTGTTCCTCCGGTCCCCTACTGTTCCCGTGACCCAGACCAACCCAGCAGCGACCCAGCTCTCACCTGCTCCCCTGGCTCAGACCGGAGTCGTCCCTATCCAGCCCGAGCCTATCCCGTGCCTTTTAATTTTTGGAGCAAGTTAGATGCATCGGTGCACCGTCGGTGCAATCAACGCACCTCTCCCTCTGGCTATATTTGGGACCCCGTGGCATCCTGGGCAACGTTTACCTCATTTCCTTCCCCCGTGCTCTCTCGATTCGGTGTCCACAAGTGAGGGAAAGCACACAATTTTTCTTCCACCGTAGCCACCATTACCGAGCTCAGCCGAGCGTGCTGGCGTCGCGTCCGCAGCCTCCCTACCCCCTGGTCTCGTTCCCGAGTGCGTCGTGGCTCTTGGGCCTCGTCCCACTCGATTCCGTGCTCTACCGTGCGGAGATGCGGCGAGGGCGTCGACCTCCCGCCATGGCCGAAGTGGCCGAGCCCGCGCTCGTCGCGCCCCTCTCGCCAAGCCTCCTCCCCCAGCCACCTGGACCACCTCCACGGGTGCGGCGCTGCCCCACGACCACGCCGCCGTCGTCGGCTTGCCTCCCCGGACCGCCTGCCACCGGCGGCAACCTCTCCCCGAGCCGCCCGTGTGGCCGAAGCTTCGAGCATGGGCGTGCGAGAAGGAGGCCGTCCCCGCCTCCGGTTTTGTCTCCCCCGACCGTGGCGTGCCGCCGCAGGCCTGTCTCCGCCGTCGGACGGTCCTCCCAGCGTCCCCACGGCCATCCCAGGCCGGCTCCCCGCCGTTCCAGTGCGAGCAGCGGCGGGATGAAGACGACCCGTCGATCCGTGTGTTTTTTTCCGCGTTGACTTCCTCCTCCGAAGAGGTTTCTTCGGCCCAGCCCAGAAGGCAGCAGCGCCGCGGCCAGCAGCAGCCCAGGCGGCCCATCTGCGGCCTGCCTCGCCCGGGCGCTGGCGCAGCGCAGCGCGCGACGCGCGACGGCCCAGCGACGGCCCATGTCGCGCGGCGACGCGGCCCGTCCGGTTTTTTCCGCGGAATCTGTTTTTCCTTTTTCTGGTGAGCAGCAGTTAGCTATCCATCGCACGTCAATAACTTTTGAACCGTAGCTCCGTTTTAGTCGATTCAAATTTGTAAATTCCTAGTTTGTAAGGATCTGTCCAGTGGTGTGGGTTTCACCTTTTGTAAAATACTTGTGTACTCAGCACCTTTGTGTGCATGTATAGGTGTATCCCGCGGTACCGGCGAACCGAGACCCTAAACCGTGACGTTCGTGACCCTCCGAGCCAAACGGTGTCGATCTTCGCAGGCAATCTAACCACTTGCTATGAGCCCTGTCTAGTTTATCCTGGTGTGTTTTGCCTGGTAGTCAATATTGTTGATTAGCGATATGATTTCATGTGTATACTTGCATGCCTTGTTGCATTTTAAATCGTCGCATTAATTCATAGTTACTTATCTGTGCATCTGATTGCCTGTCATTTGTAAACTGTGCGTCATGAGATATCATGACTTTGACGTCTACTTTCCGTAGAGTTGTGGTGTTGTGTCTGGGGTACCACTTCCCATTCCCGAGGCGATGGACTGGGGAACCGCCACAGTCAACGGAGTGGGGAAAACTACATAACTGTGCGCCTCGCACCTGCGTGGCTTTGTTTGCTTCTTCTTCTTCGCCGAGGTGAGGAGCAGACGAATGTCGTCTTATGATCCTCGGAGTTGGGGGCATTTGCCAAAAGAGTTATTTGCTTCTTTTCCCTCCGTCAAACGTGGTTGGCGTAAGCCCGCCTGGACTGCGACGCTTGGGACATTTGCTTTACATTTGGTTCTTTTTGCCAAGATTGCTGACACCACGTCGGGTTAATCCTTGAGTGGAATGGATGCTTTCTTTCTTATGAGTGCTTTTCGGTTCAATTTGGAGACTACATGCCCTAATAAATTTGGTAGTTGATCCGCGATGGCGCTGGTCGGAGGTAGCTCCGCCACAGTCACCCGTTCGACGCCAACAAATTGTGCTAGCTTTGTAATTGATCTATGATGACGCTGGCTGGAGGAACCGCCACAGTCATCCGCTTGAACCACTGTGCTATTTATTCTGTAACACTGATTCGTGGTGGCGCCGACTGGAGGAACCGTCATAGTCACCCGGTCAATACACACAAATTATTGCTTGAAATATTATGTTGCTAATGACTTGTTGTTTGATGATATATTATTATGATATTGTGATTATTGTGCTGAACTAATCCTCTGTTGTTTGGACTTGTTATAATGAAACTTGATTAAATGAAACACCCCTCCAAACAGCGATAGGGTCAGTCCATGGTGCCACTAATCTGAACTTTGAAAGCAGGACCATCGTCGTCTCATGGAGGACCGTGACCTAGTAGGTTGTTGAGCCCCTTTTGTGCCATCCATTGGGCGCAGTCGTTCGGTTGTGCTGTCCGAGGGTAAAGGTCGACAGGCACGGGTTCGACTGTGATAGGGAGTCCGGAGCTAGGCATACTCGGTAGCGCCGGGGGATGTGCCGGATTTACTTGCCCGTTGTGCTACGAGCATAGGGTGGTGCAGGAGAGTGTCTTAGCAAGTGGACCGTCATGTGAGTGTATTTTGCTCAGTACGACTTTGGCGTGACAACCTGAAGTGCCGGCTGAGTAGGGTGCATTCTGATAGTTGGAAATGCAACCTCTCGAGAGTGTCAACCTAGCAAGCTAGCCTCGTTCCTGAGATATGGAACAACAGTTCAGTGTCGGTCACACTGTGTGTCTTTGTCGTGTCAGGAGGTTAAACCTAAGGCTTGTTTGAAAGAAAGATGAACAACCTGATTTCACTAAATGAACAATAAGTTGATGCAGGGAATGCTACTTGAGATGTGATTGTGAACCAGGTTTAGGGATGGCGGTGTGATGCGTTGGGAGCCTATAGTTAGGCCAGAGCCCACATCAACCGTGCATGCCCAGAGTGAAAAGATGAGGCCATTGGGCCTAGCAGTGATCACAGGTGTTGTTGTGAATTATTTGGTACCAACTGGTACACTCGTTTACTCGTCACAGGTAATCTCTTTGTTTGATTGCCGGTGCACGGTCCAACCCCACCTGGATTGGACTCTGCCCTGGTGATACCCCGTTGTTTGCTTATGCCATGTTGTGCTTGTAATGCCATGCTACCTTTATGTTAGACTGTATATTTGTCTGTCTAGAGTACACACTTGCCATGGGTAGTATTTTATTTCCAATGTATAACTTGTTGCATGATTGTCTGACTGTTCATGTCTTGTGGATTACGTTACTTGCGAGTACATCATTGTACTCAGACTGGCTTTTCATGTGGCCAGACTTAGCCAGAAGATGGAGCAAGAGCGTGCTAGGATCAGTAGCCCAGCCAGATACCTGTGGAGTGGAGCCGCTCCGAGCCGTTGCCTTAGTCGTCTTCCGCTGCCAGTTAAACTCTGTCCTGAGCCATGCTTGGCAAGACATTCTGTAATGCCTCGATGGCCTGGTAAACCATTTGTAGCACTTCTTGTGCCTGACTGTGTAATGATTTCCATTATGTTGCACTGTCGCGACGTGCGGCCAGATATCTTGGGCTGGCGCACGGGACGGCCGCCTCTCTGGTAATATGTGCCAGGGAGGGGTGTCACAGAAAGCAAGCCCAATATCGTACCGCCACAAGGAGAAAGATCTAGAAGACATATCCTGGAAGACGTGAGGAGGAGTTAGTCTCCAAGTAGGTTCCAGTCGATGTATTCCTTGTGGAGGAAGTTTCCTTTGTAACCTAGCGAGCCTCTGTGTATATAAAGAGGACTCGCAGGACTTAGACAGGGTCAAGCTATCAAGCCCTAAAACCCTAACTCTTACGTCGAGTTCCCAGATCGATCGCCTCCATTGTAACACCACATATATCATATCAATACCAATCTAGGGTAGGCAGGAAGTAGGTCTTTACCTCACATTGAGGGGCCGAACCTGGGTAAATCTGTGTTCGTCCTTGTTCCTGCGATCCCAAGCTCGGAGACATTGACTCGCGCAAATCCCACACCTACGAAGTCATCCATGACATCTGACGTGACAAACCCACGACAGTTGGCACCCACCGTGGGGCCTGCGGTCAAAGCGTCACGTTCCGCGCAGGATCGATGAAAGGAGCTGAAGATCTCGCCATTGGCCACATCATCATGGTCGATGGCACGCCTCTCATTGACGATTCAAGCTGGGGACCGAAGCTGATTACCTGGAGACAGGTCGCATCATCCCGTTTGGATCTATTCATGTTTTCGTCGGCTTCATCGGCGGCGAGCAGAAGACCCATCAGCCGGGCGACTCAGAAGAAGGGTCGCCGTAACTGTGGATGAAGAAGAAGAATCTACCAACAACGAGCCACTGACGCTCGAAGACGAAGAAGCCCAATCCATTGAGTATGTACTCGAGGAAAGGCTCTGTGGAAACCCTAGGGGTGGCAGCTCGCCCTCCGTAGGAGATCAGTGCATGGAAGGGATCTACAGGACCGTGGAAGCAGAGGAAGGGCTGGGCATGCCGCAGGGCAGCTTAGCACCCACGGCACCAGAAGCAGCGGAACAAGTCGCACCAGAAGGATCAGGAGTCGCAGAGCTCGGTTCGAGTCGCGCGGCACCCGCTGCAGCCACCCCAGGAGTCGCGGCCTCAGGAGTCGCAAACAGAGAAGCCCCGTCCGGAGTTGTACCTAAGGAAGAAGGGCCAAGAACAACCCCCAACACGACGGCCAGGATGCCCCAGAGCAGCCCGCTGTTTACGCCTATATCTGCAGTTAACGCCGCCGCAAGAGCTGCGGAGCTGGAAGCTACCAGGATTGAGCTGTATGATGAAGTCCAAAGGATTGTGGATGAAAGGAGCAGGCTCGCACGCGAGGACCAGCGCCTCCAACAAGAACAACAGTGACTCGCCGAAGACACCATCATCTTACAAGGAGGACCAAGCACCTTGCCACACCGACGTCATATCAGTCGCATGCAGCCAGGAACAGTAAATCCCATGGAGTTATTCCAATCACCCACCTCTGGACCTACAGCCGGTCCCTGCAGTCGATACACCAGCAGCCACGGCGCCACCCCACGCGAACCCATCAGTCGCAACAAATGCAGCGCGTCCAGTCGCGTGGCCAGAAGCCGCAGCAACATCAGTCGCAGTACCCTCATACACGGCACCACCTGTCGCGGCTGCGCGACCCGCGGCGCCTTTAGTCGCGCCTGCATTGCGGACGATGGCATCGCCAGCATTCACGCCTGTAGTTCCATCTTTTGTGGCACCAAGAACGGCGGAAGCACCAGGGTCAAGAGCTCTGGTGCAAGCTAACAACAGGGCTATCATGCCACCTCCGTCGCCACAACCAACCTTTGTGCAGCAGCCGGCACCGCAGCCTCAAAGGTTCCATACACCGCAAGGACACTATGTTAGCCCAGTGGAGAATCTCTATGCGGCTACCAACATCTTAGCCAGGTTGACACCGGTAGGAAACACACCGATGGACAGAGAGGCGCGGCGGCCATTGAGATGCTGAGCACAGCAGTGGTACAACAGGCAAACATGTCTGAACATGGGGGACGGCTGCACGCAACCCCTACAACAGTAGAGTAACAGCGGAAAGAAGCATCCGAGCCGAGTCGCCGCAAGTCGCGACTTCAAGTTCAGCCCGGCGACAAAGGGAAAACCAACAGGTGGTACAAGTTCAACCCGCAGAAGATGTGCAGATGCGTGCAACGGTTAACCCGGCAGGGAGGCCAGCTCCATCCAACTTATCATCGCGACTTAAAGGTCCAGTCTGCTTCAGCGAGAGGATTAGGTCCGAGCCGTTTCCTGCAGATTTCAAAGGACCTCGCAAGGTCGCAAATTACAACCCAAGTATGGACCCGGTCACTTGGCTCAACAATTATGAGATGGGCATGAGCATTCTCAACGCATCTGAAGAGATCTGTGCCCGATACCTAAACATGATGTTGGAAGGCGCAGCCCACATTTGGTTGCAAAACCTACCACCAAACTCAATAAATTCTTGGGATGAGATGAAGGAAGCTTTCGTCAAGAACTTCCAAGGAACATGCAAGCGACTCTGCAGTATAGAAGATCTTGAGCGCTGCGTGCAAAAGGAAGGCGAGTCAAGTCGCCATTGGATGAGGAGAGTGGCAGAAATTATACACTCCTCAGACAACATACCTCCAAGCTCAGCCGTCCTAGTTATGGAGAAAAACTGCAAGTTTGAGCCGCTGGTCCACAAACTGGGTCGCATGAAGGACAAAGTCAAGAGCCTCAGCGAAGTGATGGCAGCGGCTAACAAGTATGCAAGTTCGGATAAGACCAAGGACGCATCTGATGGAGAGGAAGAGGAAACTGCTGGCAAAGGAAAGAAGACCAGCAGCAAGCTCAGCAGCAACAAGCTAGCAATAGTAATGCGAGTTACAATAAGCGCAAGAACGAGGAAGGAAACTCGGGATTAGTCGCAAACACGAACACTCGTTACAAGCCAAGTAGTGGCAGAGGAAGAAATTTCCACCCAGTTAATTTGGAAGAAGTCTTCAACCGTCCCTGTGACATCCATGTGGGAAAAGATGGAAAACCACCCAACCACACAAAAGCACAGTGCTACCATTACAAAAAGTGGAAGGATGGACAGCCACTTAATGGGAATAACAACAATCAGAACAACGAAGGAGGCAATCACGGCGGAGGCCACCATAATGCTGCTCCAAACCCACAGCCAGACCAACCGCAGTTCCCAAAGCAGCTGGGTCAATATCACACAATTGTGGTTAATACCTCAAGGAGGGAGCAGAAGCTGCGACGGCGCAACCAAGCTGTTAACGCCGTAGTACCAGCCGTACCACAGTGGCTGAAGTGGTCTGAGCAACCAATAGTTTGGAGCCGCGAAGATCATCCAGGAGAAATAAATGAAGGAGGCAAGCTCGCGCTTGTGGTTGCCCCTCAAGTCGCAGGATACAAATTAAGCAAAGTACTGATGGATGGAGGCAGCAGCATAAACATACTATACTATGAGACTTTCAAGAGGATGAACTCCAAGAAAAGCAGCTGCACCCGTCCAGAACAACGTTTCACGGAGTCGTGCCTGGCGTATCAGCTCAACCATTGGGGCGAATCAACCTGGAAGTCGCCTTCGGACGCAAAGCAACTTCAGAAGCGAGTACGTCTGGTTTGAGGTTGTAGATTTCCAGAGCCCATACCATGCCCTCTTTGGCAGAGAAGCGTTCGCAAAATTCATGGCTCGACCGTGCTACGTATACCTGAAGCTAAAAATGCCTGGTCCTAAGGGAGTAATCACAATAGATGGCAATAAAGAGATAGCACAAGAATGCGAGGAAGGCGACAGGGCTATGGCCAGAGACGCTTGCGTCGCGGAAAATGCGCCTGCTCCTGAGCCGCAACAAAAATTTGATGACATCGTGGAAGCCAAAAGACACCTGCCTGACCTGCGACTTCAGATTACAGCCGCAAGAAGGGCAAGAGCTGCAGGCCATCGGCAATAAGGGTATACCCCAACCACCACGAGTCGCCATCAACAATCACAACAGAACCAACAAGGGTTCACAGTATCAAGCTGGCCACTCAGGGCTCAAACCTCAACTCCGGTCGCCACCTAGGCGCGACCGTACCATATGTATCAAATTGGATCGCCACTTAGGCGCGATCAACCCATGTATCAGGAATTAGCTGCCACTCAGGCGCGGCCGTACCTGTGCATAAAAAATCTGGTCGCCACCTAGGCGCGACCGACCCCTGTATCATCTCTGGTCGCCACCTAGGCGCGACCGACCCCTGTATCATCTCTGGTCGCCACTAGGCGCGACCGACCCAATGAATCACTTCTGGTCGCCACTCAGGTGCGACCGACCCTATGTATCATATAATGATTTTGAAATAAAGCCGGCACCCCTACTATGTAGGTGGCTGTCGTTTCGCCTCAAACTACCAATTGAGTTGTGAGTCTTTCATTTTCTAATCATTGGTTCCTTGGGGGTGCGGCAGCTTTCTGAGCGCGGCCTATTACCTTGGAATCGCCAAACGAGTGGCATTTATCGTGATTATACTCAACCTTCACTTGGATGCGACTTGCATTATGCGGCCAAAGTACTGGGGTGTGGCGTCAATCGAGCTTGATTGCCTATCATGGCCGCTCTCGACCCTGAACACACATGTTCCTAGGAAATACTGAGCCGCGCAAGGGCCTAAGTAAGGAAAACCGAGACAAATCATAAGGACCAGACTATTGGTCGGAACTTGTACTGCTGAGAGTACTTAATAATTATAAAACATTGTTGCTAACACATCATTTCAACAAATTATTACAAGCCACTAAGGGCTAACTTCACCATGTCATTGTTTTTCTCACTTCTTCCCAGCTTTTGGCTTGTGGGTAGGAGGCACCGGCGGCTTACCAGGTTTGGCAGGAGCAGCAGTTGCAGGCTCGCTCGAAGGCTTATCAGTTGCGGGCTTGGGGGCTGAGGAGCTGGACACACCTGGAGAGGAGTTCTTTTCTTGAGGAGCAGCTACGCCGGCTGATGCAGCGGGTAACCTCTCGAATCTCGACCCGTCTGGATGATACTTTCCCAGAAAGGTCGCCAGGTCCACTCCGTCCACAAGTTCAGTCGCGTAGCCTCGCATGCCCTTCCATGTCGCCGCATATTCTGAGGATGTCAGCTCGGTGCCGTCCGTCTTCTTTGAAGGCTTGCCTTGTGCGACCCTGGCAGCATCGAAGGATGGATCATATGTCTTAGCCAAGGCAAGCACATGAGCCGCGCCATAGCGAGCAGAAGATTCTTTCCAGTCCAAGAAGTACTGAGGCGCTTTGAGCAGCCTTTTCAATAATCCTTCAGCATCAGCGGGACAGACTTGGTTGGCAAAAGGCAAGCTGATAATTTCTTCATCGCATCGATAGCTTTGTGCGCAAACTCGCGGATGTGGTCAAGTTGTTCCTGGGTGCTATGCTTAAGCAATGAAGAATCCTCGCCTGGAATAAAGCACCCACTAGTAAGTACAGAGGCATACACAAGAGTTCAATATCACAAACGAAGCAGAGGTCTAACAGAACATACCAGCCAGCTCCTGTGTCATGATGCACACCTTGCCATGGACAAGGTTGGAAGCATTCGATACCTTCGTCAGCTCTTTTTGAAGGCGCCCAATCTCCACAGCTTTAAGCCGCGCATCCTCATTGGCTTGAGTAATGGCATCCTTCTGGGCGTTGATTTGACAATCTTGCTGCTGGATCCTCTCATGAGACTTCTCTTCAAATTTTAAGCCGCAGCTCAGTGGCCTTGGCCTGTTCAGATAGCTTGAAGCTCTCGTCAGTAAGATCGCCAATTCTGGCGTCTTTTTCCTTCAGTTCAGCCTCGCGTTGGAGAAGGAGTTTGCGCAGATTCTCAAGCTCAGAGGGAGTCTCCTGCAATTGCTTCTCCAGAGCAAGCTTCTCCGCAGTCACAGTATATAATTCTTCCTAAAAGACAGAAGATCAACAGATAAAGGGCAGCGGAGAAGTTTGCAGTAATTTGTGAGAAGTTATTATAAAAGAAGTACCAAGTCCCCCTTTACGTCAAAGAAGGCCTTGATCCTTGGGGGCTAGGGACAGACAGGATAAGAGAAATTATTACCTTGTAAGCCGCAGATAAATTGGAGAGTGCCTCACGCAGCTCTGCAGCTTGTTTGTCGCTTGAAGCAATGATGGCCTGCGACAGCTGTTCTGCGCGGCTCAATGATGAGGAAGAAGAGGCCACCTCAAGGCGCAGCACAGGCGATTTCTGATTAACAGCCGCTGGCGACTCAACCAGCGGTGCTTTGACTGCGGCTGAGGGATCCACCTCCTCTGTGTCTGGGGCAACGAGGGGACCTGTTCCATCCTTCAGAGCCACCTCCTGGGCAGCCGTGTTAGGGGCAGGCGACGAAGCCAAGTCATCAGTGGTGGCCGTGCCCTCCACCATGGCAGTATGAGCTGCAAGCGCCTTAGGCGACTCAACCACAGCCGCGGAGACAACTCCCAGATCAGCCGTGGTGTAGCATCAACCGCAGCTCTGCAAGAACAAGACAATTATATAAGAAAGAAGCACGCGCGGTAGAAGAAAAATGCTATGAGAGCAAAAGAAAGTTACTAACTCTGGAGCCATCTTCACAGAGGCCATAAGGCCGTCGCTTGACGGCGATGACACACCTTGGAACCCTGAGTCTACAACCAGAGGTCCAGATGTTAATAAAAGGAAATGAAGGAATGTCAGTCAGGATGCCAAGGCAGCAAGAATTACCAGAATGGGGTTCCATGTCTTCTTCAGCCGAGGCGGTGGTCCTAAGCACACGCCTGGCAACAGGAGGGGTCGCACCCACTGCAGGTTTGCGACGCTTGATGACTTCAGGATTTTCCAGAGCGTTAAGCTCTGGCTCCTCCCGGGACAGTCTCTTTGAGGCCCTGCGGGGAGTCGGATCAGCCGCAGGAGGGCTCGCGGTTGGCACAGGACTGTCATCCTCCTCCAGATCAGTATCATCACCATCTGAAGCCGCAGGCAACAGATGGGATGTCAGCGACTTCACTGCCCTCTAAAGCGGGCAGTAACTTCTTCTTGCGGCACGCTTGGGAGCAGCAGTGCCCACACCAGCCGCGGGGAGCGACCAGTAGTTCTCATCAGCCTGATACAGAAAAGGGAAGATCTTAATATCAAAAAGAAAGCTACTATAAGGGCAAAGGACTAGAGGAGGAGGGTTACCTCAAAAGGCTTGTTGTTAACGCTAAAAGGGGCGAGCCCCACCTTGTCGAAGGAGATGTTCTTCTCCTCAGTCACAGGGTGACGAACTCCACCCAGTCCTCAGGCTCCCAGTCAGCAGCCTTGACGCGATCAACATCAGCAGAAGTGCCAGAGCACTCGAGGAAGGACAGTTGACGGGGACTCACTGGCTGGATGCGCCATTTCGTCCAGCAAGAAAGAAGATCAAGGCCAGTAAGGCCATGACCAATTAAGGCGCGGACCTTGATCAGCGATTCATTCATGAAGGATGTTGCGGCATCCCGAGGTTTGGATTTTAGTGCCTCAGAAGGCACGAAAAGAGAGTTGGACCAAGCAGGGAGGCGAGTTTCGCCCTCCGGAGAAGTGTCTTGACAGTAAAAGAAAGATTTTGCCAAGCCCTGGGTCGATTCGCCAGGGCTAGCTTGGGAAGACAAGAGTTTCTGTGGCGCTGTAGAGAGATGGCGCCGACCTGAACGTAGGCGCCACCTTTGGAGACAAGCTGGCTATTGCAAGAAAAGAGGCCAGCCACAGATCGATATTGGGGGCTATGCCGAGATAGTCCTCGCACAGTACATGGAAATTGCTCACCTGGAGCATTGAGTTGGGTCCGATGTCATGAAGGCGGAGGCCCAGGCGTTGCATCAGGTTGCGGAAGAAGAGGGAGCCGGGAGGCGTGAATCCACGCTCCACATGCTCCACGAACATCACCAGTTCGTTGGGCTGGGGCGCGGCTCGATCTCATCACCTGGCGCCCGCCAGATGTTGTCCTCCTTCGGCGGCAAGAAGCCAGCATCGGCGAGATCCGCAAGAGTCTGCTCCGTTACCCAGGATCCTTCCCAGTTGCAGGAGATCTTGCGTTTATCCTCGGATGGCTTTGCCTTGGGCGCCATTGTGAGAAGATTGGATCGGGGGCTAAGCTCGATTGAGGAAGACGGCGGCGCGGCTGGAAATGAGGAGAGAGCAGAGGCAAGTGAATATTGACCTAGGCCGCTGCAGCTTATAACTGGGGTGCCCGAAATCAACGGAACAATTTGCGCCCGCAGAATGAGGAACGGTCCGCAATTGAAGGGAACATAATATTTTAGATGGAAAGATGAGTCGCAAAATGAGTCGCGGCTTTGAATTGCATCAGTCAGAGATTAGTCAGAACGCTCACAGTGCGGCTCAACAACTACCTCAAGTAACCAGAGGATCCTCACCGTGAAGTCCTAACCAATCTTGGGGGCTAATGTCGGGGGAATACTTTGTGGATTAACCCGCGGCCCATGTTGATAAGTGCGACCTACTTTACTCGCGCCAGAAAGGGCCTACATGAAAGAAAGCCCAATATCGTACCGCCACAAGGAGAAAGATCTAGAAGACATATCCTGGAAGACGTGAGGAGGAGTTAGTCTCCAAGTAGGTTCCAGTCGATGTATTCCTTGTGGAGGAAGTTTCCTTTGTAACCTAGCGAGCCTCTGTGTATATAAAGAGGACTCGCAGGACTTAGACAGGGTCAAGCTATCAAGCCCTAAAACCCTAGCTCTTACGGCGAGTTCCCAGATCGGATCGCCTCCATTGTAACACCACATATATCATATCAATACCAATCTAGGGTAGGCAGGAAGTAGGTCTTTACCTCACATTGAGGGGCCGAACCTGGGTAAATCTGTGTTCGTCCTTGTTCCTGCGATCCCATGCTCGGAGACGATTGACTCGCGCAAATCCCACACCTACGAAGTCATCCATGACATCTGACGTGACAAACCCACGACAAGCACCGGATGGGCCGTCTTCGCCTGGCCCAGCGCAGGGTCCTTCCAGAGCGCGCGGGGCTCCCGCCTCCCCTGTGCCGATGTTGACTGGGCCGATGTTCCCCGGCCCAGTTTCTCCCGTGGCTTCGACTCCTGGGCTGTCCTCGCCTAGTCCAGGAGCCTCGCCTGCGCCCTCAGCATCGCCGGACACGGCTACTTCTCCCGCGGCGTCTGCGTCCACGGATGCGCCACCGCCGCCTGCTCCAGCGCCGGCTGCTCTGCGTCCTCGTACGCGCAGCCAAGCTGGCATATTCCGCCCGAAAGAGCGCACTGACGGGACAGTTGCATGGATTGCATCTTGTGTGGCACAGGCTGAGGGTGATCCCACTGCGGAACCTCGACATTTTCAGGCTGCTCTCGGTATTCCTCATTGGCGCAGTGCTATGGAACAGGAGTTTCAGGCACTCTTGAAAAATGATACTTGGCAGCTGGTTCCTCCTGTTTCCGGGGTCAACATCATTGACTCCAAGTGGGTCTTCAAAGTCAAGAGACATGCTGATGGTTCTATTGAACGCTACAAGGCACGGTTGGTGGCCAAGGGCTTCAAACAGAGGTATGGTCTTGATTATGAGGATACGTTCAGCCCAGTTGTTAAGCCTACTACTATTCGTTTGCTACTCTCTTTGGCTGTTACACGAGGGTGGTCGTTGCGCCAGCTGGATGTTCAGAATGCTTTTCTGCATGGTGTATTGGAAGAGGAGGTTTATATGCGTCAGCCCCCAGGGTTTGTTGATCCTGCTCGCCCTCAGCATCTGTGTCGTCTTGTTAAGGCGCTCTATGGTCTGAAGCAGGCTCCTCGTGCTTGGCATGCACGGCTTGGCTCTGTTCTTCGGGCTCACGGGTTTGTTCCATCTACTGCTGACACGTCTTTGTTCCTCCTTCAGCGTCCTGAGATCACGATGTACCTGCTGGTATATGTTGATGACATCATTCTTATTAGCTCTTCAGATGCTGCTGCTGATCGCCTATTGTCTTCTCTGAGTAGTGATTTTGCTGTGAAGGATCTGGGTACTTTGCACTACTTCCTTGGATTGGAAGTCTCGCGGTCTTCTGCTGGATTGTCTCTTACTCAGCATAAGTACTCCATGGATTTGCTGCGCCGAGCAGGTATGCTCAAGTACAAGACTGTCACCACTCCTATGTCTGCCACTGACCGCTTGTCTGCCCTTGATGGAGACCCACTCACTTCTGATGATGCCACTGAGTACCGCAGTATTGTTGGTGGCCTGCAGTACTTGACTATCACCAGACCTGATATCTCCTATGCAGTTAATCGTGTGTGTCAGTATCTTCATGCTCCCAGGACTTCACATTTGTCAGCTGTCAAGCGCATATTGCGCTATATTTGTCTCACTGCCTCATATGGATTGCATCTCCAACCTGCACCGTCATGTGATCTCTCAGCGTTCTCGGATGTAGATTGGGCTGGCAGTCCTGATGACAGGCGATCCACGGGGGGCTACGCGGTCTTCTTTGGTCCCAATTTGATCGCCTGGAATGCTCGCAAGCAAGCTACAGTGTCTCGCAGCAGTACTGAAGCTGAATACAAGGCAGTTGCTAATGCCAGAGCTGAGATCATATGGGTACAGTCGCTATTGCGGGAGTTGGGAGTCTCTCAAGCTCAGCCTCCAGTCCTTTGGTCTGATAACATCGGTGCTACATACCTTTCATCTAATCCGGTATTTCATGCCCGAACGAAACACATCGAAGTTGACTATCATTTTGTGAGGGAACGCGTTGCACAGAAGCTACTCCAAATCAAGTTCATCCCCTCCAAGGATCAACTTGCTGACATCTTCACGAAGCCTCTACCACAGCCTCAGTTTGTAGGTTGTATGCGCAATCTTAACTTGCTTTGTACCTCTAGCCATAGTTAAGATTGAGGGAGGGTGTTAGACTACGTATCGTATATGGAGTCCGTATTGTAATTGTAACCGAACTCTATCATTGCTAATATATAAACTGACCCAGGCCAGCAGCCTGGGTCAAGGTTGTGAGTTGCCCAAACCTCGTTTTAAGTCTAGAACGGCAAAAGTGACAAAATGGTAGGAAAAAGACATGATTATAGTAAGTAACATGATGGGTACTAATTCCCATTCGAATGCAGAACATTCTATATGAATTGGCTGGAAAGAGGAATCAATGTTCATACAACATCAGGGCACTCCATGACCATATCGGCCTCCTCCCTCTTGATGCTGCTCTCGGCGCTCCTTCATGAGCTAGTAATCAACGGATATAAATTTCAGGCATGGGATTCAGGAAATGGATCGATGGTGTGGGGCTGGGTGCATACCTTCATGAAGGCAATGTCCTTGGCGTTGCTGCGGAAGCACTGCCTGCATTACATCAGCCCGTACTTGCGGACGAGGCCATGCGAGTTGCCGCAGACACGGCTCCAACAAACAAAAATCCAAACCAAAACGCGTCACAACATGAACAATCTTCAAGCAAAATAAGGTACGTGAATCGTCCATCTCAAATAAGAGATGAGCCGTGAGCGAATCCTGTGCAAAAACGGATCTAGAAAAATCGAATCATGTTGCCAACGGATCTAGAAAAATCAAATAGGAGATGAGAACGGGGGCCTCGCCCCACCCGACGGCGCCGCTGGAGAGCTCCACCCTCACGGCGACGTTGGAGACGGCGTGGAGGAGCGAGGAGGCGATGATGAAGGTCGAGGCCCGAGGAGGCGGTGGAGCAAGCTCGACCACCACCCGTCGCTCAACAGAGCTATCCACGCCGCTGGAGGGCAACCGCCGGCCCTTCCACACCGCCTTCCGCGACGTGCCGCCATGCCGAGCTCCTCCTCGCCGTCTTTCCTGGCCGCTCTGGAGTCGTCGGGCGGCCGGAGCGCACGGATCCGGCGGCCGGAGCGCTTGTATCCGGCGGGGAAAGTGGAGCTGGGCGGCGGATCGGCGAGGAAGGGCGCGCGCGGACCTACAGGAGGAGGCGACGGCGGCGGCGAACGGGAGATGGTGGAGTGGTGGGGATTTTGGATAGGGTTTGTGGCTTATATATGCGGATGATGGACTGTGGGTTAAAATTACTTTTAACAGGTGCTAAAATGCAAAACATCCCCGTGCTTTGACCAGTTGACCGCACGAATCTCCAACAGGGAATGGATGGCAAAGATAGTCCGGGGGGGGGGGGGGGGGGGCAACCTACTTGTGTAAAATCCGCTCTCACGAACTTGAGGCTCAAATGGTAGATTTTCATTACCATAGACCTTTCTACCATACTTTGGGAGCACGACGGAAGCTTCATTTTGAGCAAGAATGAGTATTGTTATGGTTAAAGTAAATGAAAGCGAAGATGATACGGAAATAGAATTGATGAAAATTAAAAATGGCATGCATGAAAGTTCAGATATAATCTAGATGTGTGTACCTTACAGTTCTGCAGAGTGAGTTTCTCCAAGTTGGGAGTGAGGAGGAGAAAAAACTCCAAGAGCGTGGGCGCATCACGGGTTAAACTGCACTGGTCCAGGCTCAATGTTGTCAGGTTGTTGAACTCTCGCTCAGATCTAGAGCACATCACCTTGGAAACAAAGAGTACGTAATATGTAAAAATAAAAATCATGGCGTTCGTGGTTTGGATGATCTCGTGACATGTAAAAAAGGGAATTAGATGCAAGTGTGAGAGAACACGGACCAAGTCTAACGATTTGAAGGTGGATATCTCTAGTTTTGACACATTATTAAGACTGCAAAGAAGCTTGAATTCGTTGTGGATAGATCCTGTATCAATACGAACGGTGGCCTCCACGAGCGAAGGCATCTCGAACTCCCACAGGGGCGCATGCCAGCTGAGAAGCACGAGGTGGAGAGAAGCGAGACTAGGAGCCGCCATGCGCGGGGAGTAGCACAGGCGGAGAGAGCTTTCGTCCATGCTCATGTTGGAAGAGTCGACGACGAGGGTCTTGAGCGTGCGGGAGGCCACCACCTCCCTGAAGCCAATGAGGCAGTCCCTGAGCTCGAGGTGACAGGGCCTTCGGTGCGGCCCCATTTGCACCGGTTTGACAGGAACCGGAACTAAAGGGTCCTTTAGTACCGGTTTCAGAGGGCGACGCGGCCGGCAAGCTTTTGTACGGTTTGTGCGGACCTTTTACACCGGTTGGTATTACCAACCGGTGCAAAAGGGTTGGGCCAGGCAGCTGCAGTGGGGGGCCCCACGGCCAGAACCTTTAGCACCGGTTCGTAACACAAACCGGTACTAAAGGCTGATCTTTATCACCGGTTTGTGTTAAGAACCGGTGTTAAAGGTTTCCATATATTACCTTCTTCCACCCCGAGCCACAGCTCCATTTGTGCAGCTCGAACACAACTCCATATTTCTCTCTCTTTGCTCTCCCGACCTCTAATTCACCCCATTTTTCTCCAACATTTGTCAAGATTGGTGGCACCTACATATACAAGGGTTAGCAACTTCATCTTCTCTTACGACATTTCAAGTTAGCTCATTTTCTTGCTAGTTTAGCTAGTTTAATTTTTGTAGTGCTAGGAAGGTGTTTGATGAAATGACTAAGTTAGGGATTTCATTTGTTTTATATGCATTTTGAGCTCAAATTAAAGTATGATTTGTGGTTTTTTATAGTGTCGTCTCGTCCCCTTGATCCTCACCGCCGTCGATCGCCCGCTCCGCCCGTCACCGACACCACCTCGGTGAGCCTCTTATTTTTATCTTTTATTTTAAAAAATCTTAGTTGGGGGATTTAGATGCATACTTATTACTTGTATAATTTTCTTATTTGTATAATTTTTTGTTATATATAGTGTCATGGTTTTGGCATCTGTCCACACCGGCTCTCGTCCGCTCTATTATTCGGATGTGGTACGATTGTTTGTTATAACTATATATTTGTTTAATTTCGTGTTTATAAGAATTATGCCGACCAACTTGACGTACATATATTTTTATCTAGGAGGTAGTTGAACCGGAAATTCCAACCGACCCTATTGTCGAGTTTTTTGTAAAAGAAAACAATGATTTGAAAGCAAAATTGAAAAGAAGCGAAGATCTTCGTCTCGAAGAGAAGATGAAATGGGAGTTCAAGATTGCCGACGTCGTCGATGATAACGAGGTCAAGATGGAGGCAATGTGCTTGGATCACGAGATCAAGATGAATGCAATGCGCTTGAAGCTTAAAAAGATTAGAAAATATGTCATTAGTCAAGAGACTTGGTATCATTATGCTGTTGGTTCAATAATTACCTTAGTTGCGATTTTGATCGCATTTGTCGTTAGATTTAAATTCTTTAGCTAGTTGTATGTTAGTTTCAATGAATGAATGTTTATGAGAATTATGTATTAGATTTGGTCGCTACTCTACTTTTGTTTAAATGTGGTGAACTGTTATCAATTGCTATTAGCTATTATTTTAGACATTGCTATATTGGAAATTGTAGGATATTGTTCATTGCATTGTATCAATTTTTGTGTAAGAAATTTAAATTTGCTAAGTACTTTGTAAATTGCAGTGACATTGAGCTATGGAGGACGACGCCCCCTTCATCCGAGACGAGGAGAACGAAGAGCGAATGGCAGCAATTATTTTTGAGAAGACCCTTGGAGTAAATACCGATGGAGAAGATTCCGATGAAGATTCCGATGGAGAAGATTTCAGCGCAAAATGTTTGAACGACTCCGGTGAGGGACTTGAGCTTGAAGAAATAAGAGACGACGACGAAGTGCCCTTAGCAAACTCCGGCGAGGTATATATATATTAAGTCTTGTTGATCACTGGATGCATTAATTGATTTATATTGCACTTATTAACGAATCATTTCACTTTTAGACCTCCGGATCTAAGCCTCCAAGTTCGCCAAAGACGCAACGAGGCCCGAACCAAAGGATAAAGCTTCCAGATGGTGCAAAGTTGTCGATCGACGAAGTTGCTGCTGATGGCAAACCGACAAAACCCGAAGACACCTCCCGTAGATATGTACTTCAATGCGGAGTTCTTGTTAGGGACATGATCCCGATCACCATTGCAGAATGGAAAAAGCCGGTTAAAGCCAACATTGGAGCAAGTTATGTCGACAAAAGAGCTAAAGATTTGCTTTGGGAACGCTCTTGGAATCTTTCAGCCTACCGGTAGGTCTCGAAGAGAAGAAGAAGGACAAAGTCAAGGAGTGGACTCTTAAAAAGATGGCCACAGAATTCAACTGCTGGAAGAAACATTGTGGAGAAAATATGAGAAGAAAACTCCAGAATTCACTGGACAACTTGAGAAGATAAAAGATGTGTGGGCCGAATTTGTGGCGTATAAGAAATCGGACGTCGCTGTGGCCCGATCGGCCAAAAATAAGTTGAATGCTAAGAAGAAGAAATATTTCCATACTTTGGGGTCAGGTGGCTACAAGACTGCCGTGCCTAAGTGGGAATCCTTTGAAAACGACCTGCGTAAAAAAGGGATCACTCCACAGACAGATGACTGGCCCGAGAGGTCCAAGTTATGGTTGTTCGCGCATGGGGCAGGGTTGGACCCAGACACAGGGCTGATTGTTGCAAAGGGGAAATGGAAGAAAAGAATTACAAGGGTCGTAAAAAACTAGTGGACGCAATAGAGAAAGTCAAAAAGGGAGAATTTGTTCCCGATAGAGAGGACGACGAGCTGACACTCGCCCTCGGGAATCCTGAACACGACGGACGATGTCGAGGCAGAGGAGCCGGCGTTAATAAGTATCAAGGATTTCCGGCGGACGTTGCAACTTATAGAAAGCGTTTCAGAAATAAGAAGAAGGAGTTGGACCGGTTCACGGCATTAGAACAGCAGGTGAAGGGGTTCCAGGAGCAACTGAACGCACTTACCAAGACAAGGGAATCTCAGCAGCTGGTGGTACAAGATCCTGCAGTCGATGCCGCCCCATCTCAGCGGAAAAGCAGCGTGGGTTCCACGCAGCTAGAAGATCCTGCATCGAACCGCCGGCGGCTCACTACCCCGTGGATGATATCACGGAGAAGACAAATTGTGTGCTACACATGCCGATGAAGAACATTAGTTTTCCGGTGGCGGATGGGTATGCTTTACCAAATCAACCTGGAGCAATCTTCCATTTTGCTCCGATTCCAGCTGGCTATGCTCGTGTCGGGGTGAAAACAGTTATGCCCGGATTCCATTCAGTGGATCTTGACATTCCTGGATGTGACGACGAGAAGACACTGGGAAGTCGAGTTAGGTATCGTTCTATGGAATAAGAAATACATCATGTTTCCAGACGCGGCGCCAAGGCCACCGACTCCTCCGAGTAGAAATCCACCACCTCAAAGTCCACCCGACCTCCCCGACGATTGGGAGCCCGCCGCGAGTCCATCGCCCGTGCCGTCCCGTCAGCCGACTGATGCGCCCAGTAGTAATTTGCCAAAGCGGAAGCTGTTCACGTCGACTAGTACTATGCTCAGGAAAGACAGGTCCCTGTCAAGAAACGTGCACGTGCAAACATACCCGAGAAAGTCAAGAGTCCTGAGAAGAAGTTAGCTTGCGAGATGACTTCAGAGGAAATAACTACTAGCTTGCAAGAAGAGTCAAGAGCCTTTTTTGAACAGAAAAAACAGGAAAAACTGCAGGCACAACTGCACCCCGTAAAGGAATTTCTGAAGACTATACCAATGGACAAAAAAGATTACACCGTTGACTGCTTATATGACCCTCCACCGAAGCCCCTTTCAGACTATGAGCGCTTTATTCACAAGCAACATAGCGCACAGATGAGCGCACAGACGGAGGAAGCAGAGAAATGCGGGAAACAAGTTGCTCAGCTCGGAGAACAAGAAGTACAATCGATCGCCCCGCTCATCGTGCCTTCTGATAAGGCGGCTCAGCAAATGCAGGAGGAGACAAGTTACGACGTTGCTCCGCTAGCATATAAATATGTTCATGGGCAGCCTCTGGTCATGGATCCGAAAGCTCTAACAACACAGTTATGGAAGTTGCATAACTGGTACCTGGCCGCTGCAAAAGAAGGGAAAATCTATTTTCTGGCGAGAGTTCTGGAACAACACTACTTCCGAGAATATGCTGTGCAGGTTGAGTTCGAAGAACTTTTTCAGATGTACAATCAACGTGCCCTCGACAAAGCTATCATCAGCTGCTATTGTCTGTAAGTAATTTATTTGTGTAATTTAATTCTTTAGTTAAGCTCTCGTTCATTGCCTGTAATTATCCTCACGACATTCTTTTGTATGCTATTAATTATGCAGAATGAAGATTCGTGAATGCAGAGTGGGAGGAATCTGGGACATTGGGTTCATTGACCCGGATAAAATTCATCAAGTCACCGTAGAACAGCATGCCCAGGACACGGAGGATGTTTTGCTAACGTTTTTAAAGCGACAAAGTACCAAAAAAGAAATACTTTTTCCTTACAACTTCAAGTGAGTGTTACTGTCTTGTACACATTCTATATTTTGCTTTTCCGATATTAAGTGTAATTGATGAGTTATGAATAACCGTATATAAACGTGTCCAGGTTCCACTTCATTCTGATGATCATTAAAATCGATGTTGGAGAAGTTGAAGTCTGGGACTCATTAAGGAGAGATCCTGAGGACTACAGAAGCGTGCGTGTAATGCTCAGGAGGTAATTTCAATCGCACTATATCGGCCTCTTTCGTTCATTTCCTGATATATCGGTCAAATAACTCCTCAATTCATTTTCTTTGCCGGGCAGGGTTTGGAGAAAGTTCAGAGAGGAAGAACGCGGTGAGTGGAAAGAAAAGCTGGAGTTTAAGGCTAACTTGGTAAGTAGTACTTCACGTTTCAATACCATTATCAATCTCTTGATTATTATTTGATTGAATTCTATTCTCGTATAGTGGTGCCTAAAACAACCACCTGGGACGATTTATGTGGATACTACGTTTGCGAGTACATTCGCATGATGGTCAACGAGAGAGATAATACTCGAAGAACTAGAGAGGTACGTAAACATCATTCACAACTTTATTTTGCTACCATCAATTGTGTTAGTTTCCTTCATATAATTGATTTGATCTCCTTCTTTCAAATTAAGATGGCAAAAAAGCGGAACCAGCTCCTACCAGAAGACCGCGTAAAAGCAATCACGGAGGAATTGGCGGGATTTTTCCTTACGGAGGTCATACCTGAATCCGGAGAATTCCACTATACGACAAGTAGCCTCTCCCTCCATGTACTAGGAGTGATCTCCATATGTAATGAATTATGAGTACTTTATATGTGTACATATATATACCAAGTTGTATGTGTGCTATGTGATCTTCACGTGTGCGAAAAACTTTTTTATGTGCATCGACGTGATCTCCTCCGAAACTCTAAACCCTGAAAAATAAACGAAAATAAAAAAACAGAAACCCTAAACCCTGAAAAAAAAACGAAAAGAAAAAAAAAACAGAAACCTTTAGTACCGGTTCGTAATACGAACCGGTACTAAAGGTCCTACGCCTGCGCGCGCTCTGCTCTGCCCACGTGGAGGCCTTTAGCACCGGTTTGTAAGCAACCGGTACTAAAGGGGGTACCCTTTAGTGCCGATTTATTAGCACCGGTTGCTCAACCGGTGCTAAAGCCCTATAGAACCGGTTTTGTTGCCCCTTTTTCTACTAGTGGAGGTGCTCGAAGCCGGCGCACAGCGTGACGCCAGTGAGCCGCATCGTGGTGAGGCGGTGGAGGACGGTGTCACGGCGCATGCGGCGTGCGCGCCCGAGGGAGAGGCGTTACGGATGTCGAGCGCGGCGGGGCTGTAACGCGCCAGGCAGCGGCAGACCCAGCTGTTGCCGTCGGGTTTGCTCCACCGTCCGGTTTGGTGGTCCTTGGGAGGCTCGACGACCTGCATGTGGAGCGCGTCGAGATGAACGTCGTGGTGCTGCAGGACGAGTCTGTCCACAAAGACGTTCAATCTGACCCACTTCTCGAGGTCCTCGCCGTGGAACTCGTGCGGGCCAACGTGGATGCACGGCACGTCGCGCCAGAGATGGCGCCACCGCCGCGACAGGGTGCTGGGTCTGCACGAGCTTCCTGGCGTCCATGGAGGAGAGGGAGAGGATGCGGTGGAGCAGGCAGTCCGGCAGGTCGCTGAGCCTGTCCGGCTTGAGCTTCGTGTCGGAGTTCATGTGCGAGTCGGCGGTGGGGGATCGCGACCTCCACGAAGCTGGAGTACTTATTGTCTTCAAAGTTTAGTTTCGTCGGTGCCAAGTTTCTCCCGGTCGCTGAAACATCTCGTCTCGTCATGGTGGATCCATATGCAACCGTTTCTGGACCGGGCCATATGCCGGCCCACTTGGATGTCATATGTGCGCGCGCAAGGCTCTAAACTGTTTTTTTTCCCTAATGATAAATAGCAAAGCTTTGCTATTTGACTGAAAGGAGCGCACACCCATATTTGGTAATTTATTGTCTCACACGGTTTCATACTTGACCAAAAATAGTAATTGGACATCACACTACGTGCATGTTGTTCCTACGGATAATTTCTTCACGTTGCTTTCTCTTCTCTCATTGCATGTTATATGGGACAATGACACGTGCATTTAATTTGTGTTTACAAAATTTGAAATAACATAATTTTTTAATCGCATGTCCAAACTGAGATCCGTTTTCATCGTTGGGACCCTCGCGACGAGCTCTTCAAAAATAGATCCCATATGAGTATGTTTCGACAAACTAAAAAAAAGCAACTTTAGTATTACGACAAGCAACTTGTGCTCTACGAGAAGCAACTTTGGTGTTATAAGAAATAAATTCTTACTAGTGCATATAGCTGCACAAGCAACATAGGCGAGTCCAATTACAACATTGGCTATAGCAGCGACTTTAACCCTATAGCGATAAGCTACGACGTCAGAGACCAGCCAACTATTAACATAAGAAAGCATTTTTAGCTTAAGCAGAAGCAACTTTGTTAATTGTCAACCTAGATGCAATTAGTAACACAAAGTTTTTCCTAAAAGCAAAGTTGCTTAAAAAGAAAACACAATTTATGAACAAGCAATTAGTATAATCTTAACTTGTCTCAATATGATAGTCAGCGGCAACTCATGTAACCTCTATTGCAAATTTTGTACCAAAATTGTCGAGGGTAGAGCCAACCAACTAACAAATTTTCGATCCAATAACAAAAGTGATTTGAGTAACAATCTAAATGCCTCTTGCAGCAACTTATGTACACTCTGCTCCAGCAGCATATTACAGTTGCAAAGTTGTATACCCATTGTTGTGAAATTGCCTATTGTTGTTGATAAGTTGCTAAATATAAAGTTTTGTACCGCTTACTGTGAAGGAGGCAAGATGTTAAATTGCTCTCATTGTTGTGAAGCCGCCCTCTACAGTTAAGAATTTACCTACCGTTGTTGTGAATTTAGTTTTTCCGTCGCGCACAAAAGTTGCTTCGTCGAGCAGCAAATTTGTTGTGACGCGTGCCAAAGTTGCTTATTTTAAAAAGTTGTCAGAACATATACAAATGTGATCTAGTTTTGAAGATCTCGTTACGAGGATTTCAAAAGTGAAAACGAATCATAATTCTGACACACAGTTTAAAAGTTATAACTTTTTTTATAAAACTGCATGTAATAAATGCATGTCACATAGTTCGTAACGTGGGAGGGAAAAGAATCTTTCCTATTTTATCGGCTGCTCAAACGCAGGTTCTGGCAAACGTGTGCTCTCTAGATGCACCCGTTTTTTTTTCTTGATTGACTGGGGCTCTAAACTGAATCCGATCTGAAGCCAATCCCTATATATCTCTCTCTGATCTCTTGCAAATCCCCTTCTCAAACTGCAAACGAAAGAATACGGCTTCTTCATCATTGCTCATGACCAGGAGAACAAATGTACGTGTAGCTCTTGACCCCATATATATGTTTAGTTTATTTGCTCGGCCGGTGTACTAAAAGAAACCTAAGAGAAATTTTACGGTGCTTTTGGAGTCGGTGTGGAGGTGTGCGGCTGCCAAAGATTGTAACCGGCCGGAACACTTCTTCATTGTCGACACATGCCGGAAAATAATGCAGGAAAGAGAATTTTATCTCATTTTTTACTCATAGAGACAAACAATCTTAATTTCCATTATCACACATCATTTTTCACGGAGACAAAAATAATATCGGAAACCGAATTTTACCACATGCATTTTAAATTCTTTGACAGATGTCGTCTCCATTGCCTATGGCGCAAAAAATACAGATGATATCAGTCTCTTGTTGCTTGGAATCATGTCTGCCAACCGACCAACAAGGGAGGATCGAGCATTCTTAACCTTCAGGTACAGAACCAAGCTCTGCTCCTTAGATATCTTCGCAGGTTCTTCCAAAAGAAAGATGTACCGTGGGTGCAGCTCATCTGGGATGGTGCGCCGCATGCCCAGTCTGTATGCAGATCTTTCTGCTGGCATGATGTGGCCAGCCTCATGGATGTTGTCTACAAGTAGAGAACATGATACACATGACCAAGGGGACCGCAGATGTTTTGGACCTCCGTTTTTTCGGTGCAGACAGAAATACACGACTCAAGCATTTTACCGACACTACTTTCAGAGATGCACATACTCCTTAATATCTCCCTGCCATCGAAATTTGTAATACACTTCAGATGACTTCCATCTGATGACCGTGACTCCTCTCGACTGAATCTAAATTGGGCTATTTTCATCGTGCTCTGTTCATAGACCCTGCTTCTCTTGGGCACGGCGAAGCGCTCGACGGGGATACGGTCAGGCTTCGTGCCCACAACAGGAACAAAGCCATGCTTCCCGCCCAAGTCCCTCCCTGTGATCACTACTGGAAACAGAGTTTTTACCGTATGTCCGGAATACACAGCAACGAACGAAATCACGTCAGTAAAACCTGTGCCGTGTGCCACACTCAGCAGAAAATTATGCCAAGCAGAGGAGGAACACGTGGTCGGAGAGCATGCTGCCGGATCCAACTGAAACGGCAGCAGCAGCAGTAGCGACATAAAATTGTATTCAGTGGATTGATCAATGTTGTTGCGCGCTGGGCGCTCTCAAACACTCCCATACACAAATTAAATACAAGCATATACACATCCATCCAGCAGAACGTATGCACAAACAAACCGAGGAGACATAAATCTGATATTACCCATGCCATGGCTAATCTGAGCAGTGACTATGATGAATCCATCTTATCCTACTCTGTAAATATTCAGTGATTTCGTTCAAATTCATATACTATACCATAACACCCAATTACATGGCACACGTTATGTTTCGTTACCAGTGTGGATAGCAAATAGATCTAATCCAATGGCGATGTGAGAAATAATAATTGGCATTTTCATCTGAAGCAGATCATGGAATGGAGAGAGTGAAAATAGGATGATCCAGCATCTCTCTCTGCTGTCTCAACATTGGTAGGAAAAATCAAGCAGAGGAAGATAAAAGATAAAAGAGATCAAGAAGCAGAGTAAGTAGGAGGGTGACCTGGCCTCCAATCTCCGGTGGCTGCAGTCGGCGCCGCTCCTTTCTATCGCACGGCTCTGGCCGCCGCGGTCCTTTCGAATCGTCCGAACCTGCGGCGCCGCTCCGCTCTCTGCTGGGTGAGCTGACCAGTGAGGTCGGAGTACTCGCCCGCACGATGGGATGGCAGTGCATCTTGGCCGGATTTGAGACCCAATACAGGTATTGACATCTTTTTTGAATTTTTTCTTTCCTGTTTAATATCTTTATAATTTATTGTTTTATTTATTTTTCGTTCTGTTTTTTGTGTCATTTGTTTTTGTTCTAACATATGAAATTATTTCGAAATCTGAATTTGTTTCAAATTTGAAAACATTTTAAAAAATGAAAATTTAAAAGTTGAACATTTTTTAATCTTAACAGTTTCAAAAAAAAAAAAAACACAAAATAGAAGTGAACCAAAAATATCGGTAAACCAAAAAATAATAGTGAACCAAAAATGTCGGTAAACAAAAAAATAATAGTGAACCAAAAGGCCGGTGAACCAAAAATAATAATGAACCGAAAAGGACAAAAATTTGGGTGAACCGAAAATAATAGTGAACCAAAAATACTGACGAACCGAAAATTATAATGAACCAATGCGAAACTAAAATTCGGATGAACCGAAAATAATAGTGAATCAAATATACCGATGAACCGAAAATATGTTTTTAAAAAATGGTTCATATTTGAAAATTATTTATTTTGAAATGGTTCAAATTTTATAAATATTCATATTAGAAAATGCTAATTTTTAAAAAAATTCCAGATTTTGAAAATTGTTCATTTTTTAAAGTGGTTGACTTGAAATTTTTTCATTTTCGTAAAAGAAACAAAGGAGAAAAAATTTAAACAAGAAAAAGAAAAAATGAAAGAAGAAAAATGGAAAAGGAATGCAAGCTAGGACTAGGCGAGGGCGCTCGTGGGCCGCGGCCCATCTGCTCCCCTACGTGGGCGAATCCTAGTTACCACTCGCAATGGGCGAGATGTAGGGTTTCCGGAGGAGAGCAACAAGCAAATCCATCATCTCCCTCTAGGCCCGAACCACAGCAGCAACGCACGGGTATTTAGCTAGCTAGTATATAATAGATACTAGAAGTATACCCCACGCGTTGCAGCGGATCCTTTATAAACTATATTGTTTAAATAAAATGATATAAAAAGTATGATCCATTAAGTTTTCTAAAGGAATATAGAAAATTCAATCTGCATAGTCGAGATACTAAATTTATACAACACGAAATATGTGTATATTAAAAATTATTAGTGTGGATAATAAAATGATTAAAATAAGGATGATGTAAAGTTTGGATGTAGAGATTAATAAATATATTTTTGCAGATGACATATTTGCATAATTGATTGGCTAAGTGAATGAATGATCGGATAGTTTGCATGTTAAGATAGAAAAATAATATATGTATTTTAGTGGATCTTTCTCTTATATAGATTGGTAGCTAGGATATATTGCGTGGAAAAGATATACGGTATGAATTATTGTGCGGTGTTACTACAACGTACGACGGTTACACTTTTTACAATTTGCTTCCTATTAATCACGGAGGAGGAGGAAAAATGCAAAACCACAAGTATGGGATGTCCCACGTTTACCTGGGACGTCCAAACGCTTTAGGATTTGTGCCTAAATAGTCAACGATTCTTCAAATATCAATGTATTATCAATTATTTTCAGATTTATGTAAAAGAAAATTTGGATTTATGTACTAACAAGAAATTTGTGGAGATGTGTTAACAAAAAAAATTAAAACCATCCATTAACAAGATTATTCATTTTATTAGTACTTGAATAAGTAGGAGATTTGATAATAACCCCCAGGCCACTTAAACTCCACATGTCAGTGACACATAAAAGGGGCATGTGAGCAAACATAATGGTACCTGGGTTATCATCAATTATCGCTGGAAAACTGCGTTGGAGGAGGAGCGATGTTGCCCGCTCCTGGACGACCTTCCACGCTTGTCGGACATGGCGCTCCTCCGTGAGTGTGCTTCCAACGGTGCACCGGAGCATGTATATGCCACCCGCATTGGCGGCGCTCATGTAGGGGCCCATGGTGGCCGCGTTCACCTCCTCGAGGAGCTTGCGGTTGAGCTCGTTGGCCCTTTTCTCGCCGCCTAGCCGCTCTGTGGAAAGAAGACGGAAGCACACCAACGCGAAGTGCCTCTCGGTGACCACCTCGAACCTGGCGTCGTCTCTTACCAGATGCTCGAAGGCGGCAGCCATGCGGACGTGGGAGTGGATGTGGCCGCGGAGGCCCTCCACGCCGTAGCAGCGGAGCACGAGCCACATCTTGAGCGCGCGGAAGCGGCGGGTGAGCGTTGTGTTCCAGTCTTTGTAGTCCACCAGGTCGTGCCCCGCCGCGGCCGCGTCCTTGACGATGTACTCCTGCTCCGTGCCTAGCGCCGCCACCAGCGCCGCCGGCATCTTCACCCACAGGGCGCAGCAGTCATTGTTGTCCAGCAGCCACTTATGGGCGTTCATGCTAAAGGAGTCCACCGCCTCCACGCCATCCACCACGTGGCAGAACTCCGGGCAGACAAGCGCGGAGCCAGCGTAGGCCGCGTCGACGTGGACCCAGAGGCCGTGCGTTGCCGCGACGGCGCAGAGCCCGCTGATGGGGTCGACGGCGGTGGTCTGGGTGGTGCCGACCATGCCGCAGAGGAAGAGAGGGACCAGCCCGGCATCCACGTCCGCCTTCATGGCGTCCTGCAGTGCCGCCGGCGAGAGCGCGAACATGTCGTGAAGCGATGTCGGGATCTCGCGGTAGTGGCCGCGCTGGATTCCGGCGATACGTGCGGCCTTGCAAAACGAGAAGTGCGTCTGGTCGGAGCAGTACACGACGAGGTCGCCGATCCTGCCCATGGTTTCAAAATTCAGTTTCGGGAAAATTTCGGCCACCACTGAAATCACTGAAATTTTCGCTTTTCGTTTCGGCCAAATGACCGAAATTTTCTCTTCAAATTCATTTAAATATTCAAAAATAGTTTAAATATTTCAAATATTTTTTGAATTCCTGTGTAGTACTGAAAGTGTTGAAATATTTTGACCGAAAGGCAATTATTTCGGTGTCTACCAAAATCACTGAAATTCAATGAATTTCAATGAAATCTCACTGAATTTGAAAACCATGATCCTGCCCCAGCCAACCTCCGCGAGCTTCCGGTCCCTGGCGGCCACGAGGGTGCAGAGTATGGCCTCGCAGGTGGTGCCCAGCAGCGTGCCTCCGCCCCCTCCGGTGAAGAGAAGGCTTGCCGGAAGGTGGAGCGCCTTGCCGAGCCAGTCAACAACCACCATCTCGAGCTCCGCTTCGGCCGGCGAGGCGGCCCACGTGAATGGCACGGCGTTGATGCCGGCGATCATCGCCTCGCCCAGGGCACCCACAGTGCTGCTCGACGCTGGGAAATGAGCGAAATGGCGAGGGCTCTGCCAGTGCGTCATTCCCGGCAGAATGAGGTCGCGGATGTCCTGCAGCGCGGAGGTCCAGGCGTCGGGCTCCGGCGTGAGTGGGGCGTCGGTCGGGAGCTGGTCACGCAGGAAACCAGGCGTGACATTCGGGCGAACTGGGTAGTCTCCCTCTCCCATGCGGAACCAGTAGTCTGACGGATCTCACACAAGATCAACGAACAAGAAGAGAAAAACAAACCCTAATTCAAGCTTAGAGAGAGAGAGAGAGATTTGGCGCAGCAATATTGGCTGCTTTTCGGGGTCTTTCTCATTGCATTATATAGAGGATACAACCGCGTCCAACACGACTCACAGGCCCAACCCGACGCGACCCATTACAACGCTGGTTTACTCAAACTTGCCTAATACGTAAAAGGGAATCGACACGAACTAGTTCTTTCCTAAGCAGCAAACTCTTCAACCGACCTAAGCTTAGTATTCCTAACACACCCCCCTAAGCTTACGGTGGTTTCTTCACAACTCGCAGACCGATCCTCTTCCTCATCTCCAAGAATTTGACTCTTCCCAATGGCTTCGTCAATATGTCTGCAAGCTGATCTTCAGTGCTCACATATTCAACATCTATCTTCCCTTTTTCAATGCACTCCCGGATGTAATGAAACCTCGTATCAATGTGTTTGCTTCGATCATGGTACACCGGGTTTTTGCACAAAGAGATTGCCGATTTGTTGTCTATGTTCAACACCACTTTGCCTGGATCACGGTTGAGAAGATCGCCGAGGAGGCGCTCCAACCAGACCCCTTGACATGCTGCTGTTGCTGCTGCAATATACTCCGCTTCGCATGACGAGAGTGCAACTACCTTCTGCTTCTGTGACTGCCAAGACACTATGCTAGTGCCGAGAAAGAATGCCATGCCGGTGGTGCTTTTGCGATCATCAACATCGCCGGCCATATCACTGTCACTATACCCTGTCAAACGAAGTTCTCCTTCCTTCTCCTTCTTCTCATAGCAGCAGCCGAGACCCATTGTCCCTTTGGCATACCGCAAAATATGCTTCACGGCAGCCATGTGTTCGGTCGTGGGTGATTCCATGTACCTGCTCACAATTCCAACCGAATAAGCAAGATCCGGCCTTGTGTTCACAAGATACCTTAGGCTTCCTACAATACTCCTGTACGTGGTCTGATCAACCGGCGGTGATGCACTCTGCTTGCTCAACTTGAGCCTAGCTTCCATTGGTGCCTGAGTTGGATTGCAATCATCCATCTCATGTTCCTCGAGAATTCTCCTTGCATATGCTTCCTGGCAAAGTGTAGTATAACCTGGCATTTGATGTACTTCGATGCCAAGGTAATAACTCAACAATCCAAGGTCGCTCATCTTGAACAAATCCCTCATCTGAGACTTGAACTTCTCAATCTCGAGTACTTCAGCTCCTGTGATCACCAGATCATCCACATACACCCCTACTAACAAGCTGGATTTACCTTTACCACGCTTGTACATTGCATGCTCCAGAGGGCTCCTCTCAAAACCGAGTGATAACAATGTGTCATCTAGCTTAGCATACCATGCTCTCGGTGCTTGACGCAGTCCATACAACGCCTTCCGCAGCTTCAAGACCTTGTGCTCATCTCCTTTTTCAACGAGAGCACATCCGATTACGTACACCTCTTCCTGCAAATCTCCATTGAGAAAAGCTGACTTGACGTCCATGTGATGTAGTTGCCATCCCTCATAAGCTGCCAACGCAATCAACAGCCGCACAGATTCCATCCTTGCAACGGGTGCAAAAACCTCCTCGAAGTCAATCCCCTGTTGCTACACATAGCCTTTAGCTACTAGACGTGCCTTGTGCTTCACCACTGCGCCATTGGAGTCTTTCTTTACTTTGAAGACCCACTTGAGTCCTATAGCACGCTGTCCATCCGGAAGATTAACAAGAGCCCATGTTTTGTTCTCCCGGATTGAACTCATCTCCTCCTGCATTGCTCGCTGCCAGCTTTCTTCGCCCTTTGCTTCGTCGAAATTTGCTGGCTCATCCACGCTGAGCAAGCACCTGCGACCACGGGCTTCTCTCCTCTCCGCATCCTCTATCTTGCGGCGTACCGGTGTAGGGTACAGATCCAGTACCGATCTCCTTCTCCGGCGTTGGTGGTCGCTGCCGAAGATCATCATGCCCGGGTCCTGCCGAGGTTCCTGCCAGGGCAGCTGTTTCGGCTGGCTTTGCTGTCGCGGCAACATCTTCTTGCGCCGCTGAGGCAGAATTCTCTGCCTGCTCTGGCATGTCGCCGTGAGCTGTGGACGTGCTCGGAGGTTCTTGATCGACGTCGTGATGGTGGTGATGACCACCGTCGTGACCTGCATCCTGATCATACACAACGTGAAACATATCATCAGATCTCGATACCTCCGGCTCGTTTGATCCACTCCATGCCCAAGCCTTCTCCTCCTCGAAGATCACGTCTCGAGTGACTTGAACTTTCTTCGTTGCAGGGTTGTACACCCTATAAGCCTTCGAGCCCTTCTCATAGCCAATCATGACCATCGGTGTTCTCCGGTTGGCAAGTTTTCCCACGTGACCGGCACCGTCTTCATGTGTGCGACACAACCAAAGGTGCAAAGATGCTCCACCGTCGGTTTACGCCCACACCAAGCCTCGTACGGAGTCATGCCAACAACACTCTTCGTCGGCGCTTGATTCAGCAAGTACACAGCCGTTGTCACCGCTTCTCCCCAAAATTTTCCCGGTAGACCCTTGCTCTTCAACATGCTTCGAGCCATGGCCACCACAGTTTGGTTCCTCCTCTCTACTACTCCGTTTTGTTGTGGAGAGTATGGCATGGTAAGATAACGCTTGATGCCGTACAACTCACAGAATGCGGTGAATTCCTTTGAAACGAACTCAGCCCCCCTATCTGTACGAAAGGCTTTCAGCTTGGCTTCTGCTTTGACCTCTGCTGCTGTCTTTATCAACTTGAAGGCTTGCAACGCTTGATCCTTGCTCTTCAACAGCACAATCCACATGTACCGACTGAAATCATCAACTACGAGCAAGAAATACTTGTTACCACTTGGGGTTGCCGGTGTAATAGGGCCACACAAGTCACCATGGACAAGTTCGAGCACCTTGCTTGCCCTGTACACCGCTTCACGTGGGAACGGCGCCCGTCGTTGCTTCCCGATTAGGCATCCGTCACACAACTGCTCGACATGCTCAATGATAGGCATCCCTTGAACCATACCTCGCTGTACGAGTTGCCGCAACGATTGGAAATTGAGGTGTCCAAATCATGCATGCCACTTCCATGCCGTGTCCTCAAACCGCGACAATAAACACACCGGATCAGTTCTATCAAGGTCCAAGATATAGAGACGATTTCGTTGTCTTTTCACCTTCATCATGAGCATCCTCTGTCGATCATATCCCCATAAGTAGCCATCCTCCAAAACAATTTTGCAGCCACGTTCCTCTAGTTGACCGAGACTGACGATGTTGCTCTTCAACTTCGGGATGTAGTACACATCTGTCAGCGCCTTATGCTCGCCGCTGCGAGTCTGAAATAGGACAGTGCCTCGTCCCTCAATACTGACCGTTGAACCATCTCCGAATTTCACCGATCCGCCCACCGCGAAATTCAACTCGAAGAATTGCGACGCATCGCCGGTCATATGATTACTAGCGCCCGTGTCGAGGTACCACACGTTGGTTGCTGTTTTGGGTCGTGACTTGTCGTGGAGGAACACTTTCTCCTCGACTAACTCCACATGCTCTGTGGCTTCTTCCTGAGAATTTACTGACTTCTCCTCCATCAGCTCACAAACCTCCATCATATAAAGACGGGGATCTTCATCAGCTTCCTTAGCATCAGCTCCCTTGGCAGCCACTTGGGCTGTCTCCTTGACAGGCTTACGGCACTCCGATTTGAAGTGCTCGAGCAAGTTACAGTTGTGGCAACGGATCAATCGCTTGTCGAATTTCTTCTTCGGCTTCTGTTTTTGCTTCTGATCGCCGCCTCCGGTGTTACCTGCCGGGCGATTCTCCGTCTTCTTGCCACCACTGCTGGACGCACCATGATTCTTGTACTCCGCCGCGACCATTGCTTGCAGCTGGCTGCGCGTAAGCATAAGAACCTCATCTTGCTTCCCGTCTCCTGATGTTAGCTTCATCCTCTCATCGTGAGCCTTGTACCTCCCGACTAGGTCATCTAGCGTGAGGGTTTTCAGATCGACGCACTGCTCGATCGCCGATACTATGGGTAAGTACCGTGCAGTCGCTGCTCGGAGGAAACGCTGCACGACTGAGATCTCCTCGAGCTTCTCGCCGAGCGCACGAATTCCATTAACCAGAGGCACCATGTCGGGGGGCTGCCCCTGGGTAGGGCAAAGAGGTGGTGTTAAGAGCTGTAAAGAGCGGGCCGGATCAAGGTCAAGCCGGATCTCTTGGGCCGGATCCCTTGGACCGGATCACTTGCGCCGGATCACTTGGGAAAGTCAGTTAGCTCTCAATCATGCTAAAGTGCAGGGAGAGACCGAAGGGGATCCGGCAAAGTCTTGCCGGATCAGAGGAAGGAATACCGGCTTAATTTAGCCGGGTTGGTCAGGAAGGATCGGCATAAGGCAATGTCGGATAATGCACAAAGGCCAAGTAATGTCAGTAAGTTCACGGGTCCTGCAGGCCTCCTGCCCGAGGCTCAGAAGACAGCCAGGTCGAGCCACGGATTTTCCGGGTCGCTAGGCCCTAGGCGCTGACTCGGCTAATTCGGGAAAGGGCAGTGGCCTAGGCTCCGGTGGGCTACGCTGGCTTAAGCTCAAAGAGGAAAAGATAGACCTGCCGTTGGACTGACAATGAGCTGGACTGAGTGACAGTAGCCAGAGCTTGTCCTGTTCCTCTTGTCCATGCCATTATCATCTCCGGCCAGGGGCAGAATGGTAATCCGGTTAGTGTATAAATAGACCAGCACATCCTCCAGGGCGAGGGACGACGAAGAGAAGCCTCATTTCCCCCCTTGCTCCATCTTCCTCCTAGAGCTCTCACCATTGTTGCTTCATACAGCTCAAGGAGCACTTTGTACTTGTCACATTGAGATATAAAGAGAGTAGGCTAGTGCTGCAGTAGGGGTGTTACCTCCACAAGAGGGCCCCGAAGCAGGGTACATCTTGGTGTGCTTTGGTTGTTCTTGGTTTTGCTCGTTCTTGCTTGTTCTTGCGTGTTCTTCGTTGTTCTTCATGCGTGCTTCTTGAGCGCGCACACCCTCCCCGGATCCCCCAACGTCCTAGCGAGCCCCCAACTTAAGCCATCCTATGGCATCTGCCGTGACACCACCACGACAGTTGGCGCCCACCGTGGGGCAAGCAGTGGCGTTGGCTGGGGTTTCCATCCGGACGGGTTCCGTCACCAGCTCCGGCGTGCGTGTGCTGTCCGGGCTCGTCTGCAACTACGGCGGGTTCACCTTCATCAGCGACAACGCCGGCTGCTTCGCGGGAAGGCCACTCCCTGTGGATGGACTTCATCCAGTTCGGCAGCTTCCTCACCTACGTCACCACCGAGCTTGTCCGCGAGTACCCGGCGCAGGTGCTCGTGGCCGAGGACCCTCCTTCTTTCCGCGCAGCTCTCGGACGGCGTAGCGCTCGCCCCGGGAGTAGCGTGGAGGTGATGATGACCGGACCAAGTGCTGGAGCAGGCAAAGGAGATGCCGGCAATAGCATGCCCGAGGTACTGGTCACGCCAACCGATCCGGTGACAAGCCGGCTCGGACGGCGAAGTTCCCAAAGGAGAAACCGGATCCGGTTGGCCCACTTGGCATGTCAAGTAGGGAGGCTCCCTTAGAGGATGTCCTGGAAAAGTTAGCTCGGCCAGTGGCACCTGGGGCAAACGTAGAGTCCACTATAGCTGAGTTAGAGGCAGAGCGCCTGAGGTTGCAAAGAGAAGCCCGGTTAGTGGTAGAGTCTAGGCAAGCATTTGATAGAGACATGAGAGAATATAATGCTGCCAATGGTATCACCGATGGTTTCACTCCGGTAGTGCCTCACCCACGCAAGAGAGCAGATTTGCGTAACAGGGGTAAGGACCTCAATGACGAGTTAGCTAGAGCCGCAAGATCGAGCTCGAGTAAGGCTACTAGTCATAGATCGGGTACAGGCAAGCCGGTGTATAGCTCCCCGGCCAAGAATCTTAGGGCTGCAGCGGCAGCGCGAGCCGAGTTGACCACATTAACCGGGGATGCTTGGCGCAAGCAGGCAGAGAGGGTCAATGAGCTGGTTGATGTGTGTAACCGGCAGAATGAGGCTTACCGGAAAGCTAATCCGGACGCTGGTGGTTCTCGGGTAGTAGTGTCGGCTAAGGCTGTTAGCCAGAATCCAAGGGGCAAGCGTCATCCCCGCATGTCGGAGTTGACCGGGCCCAAAGCGTGAATTCGGGCAAGAGCAAACAGCTGCAGGCCTATGATGCTGAGTATGCCGGCAAGCAGCTAGCTGCTCAAGGAAGAGGTGGCCAGAGCAGAAACAATGGCGGTCAAGGCAATCCGGGAGCCGGAAGGGGTAATTCGGCTGGCCGAGGTCAACCACCTCGTCCTCCTGGGCAGAATCAACCCCGGCAGGAGCAGCAAGTAATGGTGCAAGCGCAGCAGCAAGGTGGTGGCCAGGCGGGCTACCGCTATGATGATGGTAATTCGGCTATGGCGCGAGCCGGATACCAAACGTATGATAATGCACTTGCATCCAGGCTGGGACCTCGGACATTGGATCCGGATGATCAGCGTCTCAAGTTGGATAGGATTTACCAGTCCGAGAAGCTGGAAGAGCAAGGCCCACCAGGTCCTCCATGCTTTGGGCCTCGGATCATGAACGAGCCGAACGTGCCGTTGTTTCAGCTTGGCCGAATCACAAAGCCGTATAACGGCAGCACTAAGCCGCAGGATTGGCTGATAGACTATGTATCCTCGGTGCACATTGCGGGGGGCAATCGCCGATGGGCGGTCCGGTATCTCCCGCATATGTTGGAAGGGCCAGCCCGGATTTGGCTGAATAACTTACCAGAGGGTAGTATCAACTCTTGGATGGACTTGGAGCAGGCGTTTTACAGCAACTTCTCCAGCACTTACAAGAGGCCAAACCGACCTCAGCTCTTGTCTGCGTGCAGGCAGGAAGAGCGGGAGACAGACCGAGAATTTTTGACTCGGTGGAGCAACATTCGCAATTCTTGTGAAGGTGTCGTGGAGGAGCAGGCCATTTCTTGGTTTGCGCAGGGTTGCCGACATGGCACCCCGCTTTGGCAGAAGCTCCAGAGGGATATGCCAAAGACCCTGGCGGAAATGATCCGGATAGCAGATACATATGCTCTTGGCGATCCGACGCAGCCAGCGTTGGATGTGGGGAACAAGCAGGAGGCAACCGGTCAACAACCGAACAGGACCATTGAGGCCCAGTGACCGACATGAGTTCGGTTATAAGAGGAGAGATCCGGATTATAGATACGGTTCAGATCAGGTTGCTGCAGTAAATATGGATCATCCTGGAGCAGGAGATAGCCAGAGACCAAAAAATGAGGGTCCAGCTTGGAGGCCGAATCAAGGTGCCTGGGCAAAGAAAGTGTGGGATGGACCGAGTCCACCTCTAACTTTTGAGGCAATGATAGATGGGCCTTGCCGTTATCACACAACAGACCCACGCAAGCCGGCCAATCATTCAACTCGGAATTGTAGCTGGCATCATCGCATCCAGGCGGAAGGTCAGAGAGGGCCACCTCAGAGAGGTGCTCCTAGACCGAATTTCAGGCCGAATACGCCTTTATCCGGAGCCAATGCAACCCCGGTGAACGCAGGAGCTCCAAGGCCGGCAGCCACAAAGCCGGTTAACCTGGTAAATATGGGAGGCAACAACAACAATGCTGGTCCGAGTCGGCAAGGTGGATACCCCGGAAATGATTACAAGGAGGCTCATCAAAGTTATGTGGTTTTTGTGACCGAGCCAACTGACAAGAAAAGTCAGCTGCGAAGGGCGAAGGAGGTGAATGCAGTCACACCAGCAGTCCCAAAATACCTGAACTGGTCCGAGCAGGAGATCACTTGGAGCAGGGCTGATAATCCCAGGGTTATGCCAAGCCCAGGAAACTATGCACTGGTGGTGGATCCGACTTTGGTTGGACCCAAGATTAATGTGAATTCAGTCGAGTCTTGATTGACAATGGCAGTGCTATAAACATCATGTATCGGGACACAATGGTCAAGTTGGGTTATTCGCCGAATCAGTTGCAGCAGAGCAGTTGTACCTTCCATGGTATAGTACCCGGGGTGTCTTGTTCCCCAATGGGTAAGATCTGGGTAGATGTGCTGTTTGGTACCAAGGACAATCACCGACTTGAGAGTCTCGAATTCGAGGTGGTAGACTTGGAGAGCCCATACCATGCTCTGCTCGGCAGGCCGGCATTAGCCAAGTTCATGATATCCACTCATGTGGCCTACCTCAAGATGAAGATGCCTGGCCCGAATGGTATCATCACCGTTGCGGGAGATTACAAGAAGGCCATACAGTGTGCCACGGTCGGTTCCACCTTAGCCGAATCGTTGGTGATCCAAGCTGAGAAGAGCAAGATGCATGAAGTAGTGGCGATGGCGAAGTCAGCTCAGCTCGGCGTGCTGGCTATGACCAATCCGGATGCAGGTGCAACATTTGAGGTGCCCAAGGAGACAAAGAAGATCCCCATTGACCCGGAGAATCCGGAGCGCATGGCCATCATTGGTGCCGGATTGGGCGAGAAATAGGAAAGCGCGCTCTGTCACTTCCTCCGTGAGAATCGGGATATCTTTGCATGGTCGGCTAAGGACCTGCCTGGTGTTCCGAGGGAGTTGGCAGAGCACTCTTTATTTGTCAGGCCGGATGTGAAGCCGGTGAGGCAACCGACTCGTCGTCTTTCAGACGATCGAAGAAAAGTGGTGCTTGATGAGCTGGCTAAGCTACTTGCAGCCGGATTCATTATGGAGGTGTTGCATCCAGACTGGATATCCAATCCGGTTCTGGTAGAGAAGAAGAAGGACGAACCAGCGGTGATCAAGGTGTGGCGCATGTGCATCGACTTCACCAACCTGAACAAGGCGTGCCCGAAGGATCCGTTTCCTTTACCTCGGATTGATCAAGTGATCGATTCTACTGCTGGGTGTGAGTTGTTGTCTTTTATTGATGCGTACTCTGGTTTTCACCAGATACCACTGAACCCCAAAGATCAAATAAAGACTGCTTTTATTACCCCGTATGGGGCGTATTGCTATCGTGTCATGTGTTTCGGTTTGAGAAATGCCGGTGCAACTTATCAGAGATGTATGCAGAAATGCTTACATCTCAAATGGGCAAAAATGTGCAGTGTATGTCGATGATATCGTCATCAAAACTAAAGAAAAACGCACTCTCCTCGAGGATCTCGAGGAAACATTTGTGAACTTGAGAAAATATCGGTTAAAATTGAATCCGGATAAATGCACCTTTGGTGTCCCGGCTGGAAAGTTGCTCGGTTTCCTTGTATCGAGCCGAGGTATTGAGGTGAATCCGGCTAAGATCCGAGCCATAGAAAACATGAAATTGCCTAAATGTCTAAAAGATGTGCAAAAGTTCACCGGGTGTCTAGCCTCGTTGAGTCGGTTTGTGAGTCGGCTAGGAGAAAAAGCCTTGCCCTTGTATCAGTTGATGAAAAAGAGCACCGGGTTCACATGGACCCCGCAGGCAGACTCGGCTTTCAATGAATTAAAAAAGATGTTGTCCACTGCACCAATTTTGGCATCACCTTTGCCAATGAGCCAATGCTACTTTACATTGCGGCCACTAACCGGGTCGTAAGTGTGGTGATAGTGGTAGAGCGAGAAGAGGAGGGTAAATCCGTGCAGAGACCGGTGTACTATTTAAGCGAGGTGATCTCAACCTCAAAGCATGTCAAATCAAAGACCCGGATTACGGGCTTTGCGCAGAGATTCCCTGCCAAGTGTCCCGGGAAATCCTGAGACAAGATTGTGTAATATGGGATTCGGTTAATCGCGTTTGTTTTTAACCTGCTACGGCCCTTCAGCCAAGGCTGTAGGACCGCACCAGCTTCGGGGACTACTGTCGGGGGCTGCCCCCGGGTAGGGCAAAGAGGTGGTGTTAAGAGCTGGAAAGAGCGGGCCGGATCAAGGTCAAGCCGGATCTCTTGGGCCGTATCCCTTGGACCGGATCACTTGCGCCGGATCACTTGGGAAAGTCAGTTAGCTCTCAATCATGCTAAAGTGCAGGGAGAGACCGTAGGGGATCCGGCAAAGTCTTGCCGGATCAGAGGAAGGAATACCGGCTTAATTTAGCCGGGTTGGTCAGGAAGGATCCGGCATAAGGCAATGTCGGATAATGCACAAAGGCCAAGTAATGTCAGTAACTTCACGGGTCCTGCAGGCCTCCTGCCCGAGGCTCAGAAGACAGCCAGGTCGAGCCACGGATTTTCCGGGTCGCTAGGCCCTAGGCGCTGACTCGGCTAATTCGGGAAAGGGCAGTGGCCTAGGCTCCGGTGGGCTACGCTGGCTTAAGCTCAAAGAGGAAAAGATAGACCTGCCGTTGGACTGACAATGAGCTGGACTGAGTGACAGTAGCCAGAGCTTGTCCTGTTCCTCTTGTCCATGCCATTATCATCTCCGCCAGGGGCAGAATGGTAATCCGGTTAGTGTATAAATAGACCAGCACATCCTCCAGGGCGAGGGACGACGAAAGGAGAAGCCTCATTTCCCCCCTTGCTCCATCTTCCTCCTAGAGCTCTCACCATTGTTGCTTCATACAGCTCAAGGAGCACTTTGTACTTGTCACCATCGAGATATAAAGAGAGTAGGCTAGTGCTGCAGTAGGGGTGTTACCTCCACAAGAGGGCCCCGAAGCAGGGTACATCTTGGTGTGCTTTGGTTGTTCTTGGTTTTGCTCGTTCTTGCTTGTTCTTGCGTGTTCTTCGTTGTTCTTCATGCGTGCTTCTTGAGCGCGCACACCCTCCCCGGATCCCCCAACGTCCTAGCGAGCCCCCAACTTAAGCCATCCTATGGCATCTGCCGTGACACCACCACGACACACCACCCTGGCTGCGAACTGCTCCACAGACTCATCATCCTTCATCTGCAAATTCTCGTAGTTCTTCAACATGGTTTGTAGCGAGGCTTCACGAACCCTCTCGTGCCCTAGCTGCAAGGTCCTGATGGTCTCCCACACATCCTTTGCTGTTCCCTTGGAGATGAGATGCTGCATCAAATCCATCGGCATAGTCGAATAGATGGCCGTAGCCGCCTGGCGATCTCGCCGGCGCTGCGCCCCACCCTTCTTGAACTCGTCGCCGCCGGGGTCGACGATATCCCAGAGCCCGTGCGACTCCATCGCGCACTCCATCGTTGCTGCCCAAACTCCATAGTTCTCGCGGTCGAACCGCGGGAATTGCGATGATGACGGCGCCGGCGCCGCAGCTTGTAGAGCCGCGCTTGCCATCTCCGCTAACGCCTTCTTGTCGTCGGCCTTGTTGCCCATGACCTCCCGTTACTAGAAGATCTGGCGACGAGGCTCTGATACCAACTGACGGATCTCACACAAGATCAACGAAGAAGAGAAAAACAAACCCTAATTCGAGCTTAGAGAGAGAGAGATTTGGCGCATCAATATTGGCTGCTTTTCGGGGTCTTTCTCATTGCATTATATAGAGGATACAACCGCGTCCAACACGACTCACAGGCCCAACCCGACGTGACCCAGTACAACACTGGTTTACTCAAACTTGCCTAATACGTAAAAGGGAATCGACACGAACTAGTTCTTTCCTAAGCAGCAAACTCTTCAATCGACCTAAGCTTAGTATTCCTAACATAGTCGGCGATCAAGTTGATCACCTCCTGACCCCGACGCCGGAACTCATCGCCGTCCAGGAAGTTCACGAACCCCGGAGACGGATTCTCCTTGAGCGTGCCACTGCCAGCGGTCATTGTTTTGCATATCGGGGATGATGCAGCAGGTGCCATATTTTCTGCTTGCTAGCTACACGTACGTATTGATATATCAAAAAGCATGAACGACTTGGGGTTATATATATAGGCGGCGTGGCCGCCGGGGACCTGGTAAATAACATGCACGAACCTTCCAGGATTGTAGCTACAACCACCTACTCCATTCGTTCCAATATATAAGGCGTAACCCTTTTTTATGCTGATCTTTGATGTTTGATTTTAACTAGCAATACATCCCAAAATAAATTTAAGTTCCACACACTTTATCCTTCCCGGTCGTTCACGAATCCTGAAATTACTCCAGGCCAAGCACACTTAGCCACTTTTTTTAACATGAGTTTTCAAAAAAGAAATTGCAACGTGTTAATATGAGTATCATAACAATCCAAAGTCATAAGCCAGGATGTCACATTCCTCCCCCTCAGAATTTTTTTGAGATGAGTTTCCAGATTGTTGCCCGCTTGTGTTGCAGCTGCCGTTCACTTGAAGACGCCTAGCCAGAGAACCACGAGACCACTAGGGCGCCCTGCCGCCGGTATCAGCCGTGGCAGCGTTTTTTTTAGAGCAAAAGGGCACCGCCCCAGTTCCATTCAAGAAACGACGTACAGGGTTTTTTTTTTTGATAGGTATACGTATATATTAAGTCGTAGACAAACCAGAGTACAGAACACGTACACACATGACAGAACGGTCCAGAAGGACACGTAAACCCGTACACAAAGCAGAAAAGCCCCTCCAGAAAGAAGAAAATACAAAGAAGTCCCTGGGGAATCCTGCACCACCAGATCCGACCCGCCGCCCATCTCCGGCACCGGCAGAGCGAGCACCGCGAGAGGGAGAGACGGGAACCAACGAAGCCGAGGTAGAAGCAGCTCCATCCCCGACGAACGGCTTTGTGAACCTCGAGAAAAGGAGTACCAGAGATGCCCACATGTCGCTGTGGCTCGCGGGTCGGGGACCTGCCCCAAGCTCATCTTCCACCTCCAGATCCGGCGCACCACGTCGACGTCGTCGTAGATCGGCCCCCGATCTGCCTTCCACAAGCCTCAAACCAAGCACAGGCCACGGCATCCACCGGACAACCGCCAGCCACAACAAGCCGACGGCCGCAGCTCCAGCACACCATCCCCCACCTTCCCGCCAGCGCTGGAGAAGACGCCGGCGTGACGCGGACGAAGAGGAGGACCAAAAGTCCATAACGAGATCCCCGCCATCGCCCCGGCTATCTCGTCTAGACAAACCAGCTCCACGGGCCCCGGACATCACACAACGGCGACGCCGAGGCGGCAAACCGGAGGAGCTTCTACGCGGCGACGACGCCGGCCTCGACCAAGCACCGCCCCGAAACCCTACAAACTAACTACTCCTTAGCTAGCTGTACACAGAGATACGGCCGGCGATTCAACCCCCCCTCCCCTCTCTGACGGCACCGAGGCCGACGAAGAGAGGAGGACGGCAGAATCACCGGCGGAAAACGCGTCGCCCTTTTCGCCTCCTGTAACTGTAGCAGGGGAGGGGAGAAGAGAGCGAATAGTCTGTCTTACTTTACTTAACGACGTCCAGGGTTGGGTTACAACCGTTTAGGTTAGCATTTCATAGGTTTTTTCCTGGAAGGGAGGGCACACAAGCCACAATCCCTTTCCCGTGAGGAGCAATGACACAAACGCCGAACTTTTTTAAGTGTTTTCCCTACAACAAAAGCAACACGCTAGGATATAGACTACAGGAAACCTAGTTTAGCACTCGCAGCTTCCCGTCGAATCAACCATCTTGAGCCCACCAGCTCCTTAGTAGTTGTCTTCCATGCTAAGGCTTCATCAGTATCATCTGTTGCAGGAATGCCCTCGATCACCAACCGGACCCTTGAACGCCAAGTATCCATCTTTGCCTGCGCGCACCGCGTCCACTTCTTGAAGAAGAGCGAGAAGCCGCCATAGTCCGGTGCTGGCCGCGTCGTAATGCTGTCCCTGAGCTCCGCAGTCCGCAGCACAATCAGAAAATCCTCCGGCCGGAACGAGTGCACGGTGAAGCCACCCGGCGGCAGGTTGTGCACCCGAGCGAGCGCCTCCTCCACCCGACGGCAAGTGACTCGTGGCTGCGCCCCACCGACGTGCGCCACCAGCGCGAAGCGCAGGCGATGCTCCAGGTCTTGGATCGCGGCCGAGCGGCGGACCACGCACAGCGGCGCCTCAGGCTCCTCTATCTGTTCCGGCGCCGCCCGCACACGCTCCTGCTCTTCGCGTTCCCGAGAATGGTCCCGCCTCCTGTTCTGCTCCGGTGACGGCTCCCTGTTCTCCACAGGGCGAGCCTGCCACCTCTGCTTGGGACAGAGAGGTGGTGGAGAATCTGTTGGGCACCTTCTGCTCAATCGACGAGGTCGCGCCAGAGACGGCTTCTCGCCGCGATCTGGACACGTTCAAGGTCTCGGCATGGACGGCAGATGTGGAGAGCATCCCGCCGGCGAGGACGCTGGCGGTTCCGGAGCCCCAGGAGCTAAGCGTGGAGACACCTTCTCCGGCGCGGGAATTCTCAGACGTTTCGACGAGCACCATGGTGGTGCAGCAGGCGCAGGAGCTCAAGCGGCTCAAGTACAAGGTGTTGATTCACGTGGATCGTGTGGAGGAAGACGAGGATCCTGAGGATTGGCTGTTTGAGCCGATCCCGGTCTCCTCTGACTCGGGGCAGAGCGGCATCCCTCCTCCAGGGGGCCGTGGTGGAAGGAACTCGCGGAGGCCGCCATGGTGGATGGGCGTGCCGGACCGTCGTGGTGGCGCCGGCGGAGCGCGGGGCAAAACGCAGGACCTGGCGGTCAACGTCGGTCTTTCTGCCAGGTGGCGGCTTCGCAGCCGTCAGATTGGCAACTGCCGCCGATGGCGGAGAGGAGAGTGCACGGTTTGAATCGTGACTTGGGAAGGGCGGATAGGGTTCAGCCTGCTACTGTGGCTGGCCCCATCCTGCAGCCTTCCAGCGAGTGTACCAGGGCCGACAAAATGCTTTCGCGGCCTCCGATGTCCCTGGTCCGCAGCCGGCCGTTGAGGAAAGGGAGAAGGAGCCAGTTGCAGATCCCCAAGTTGATGCCGCTTTGGTGATTACTGGGCCTGAACCTGCAGGACTGGTCAGTGAGCCCGTGGTAGCGGCGAGTTGACACCTGGCGATGGCCACTGTGTGTCGGCTCCTTTGGGCGAGGCTTCTGGAGCTGAGATAGAGCAAGGGTCGGATGCGGACCGGGATTCATGCACTTGGCATGGATCGGTGGGCCAGGTTAGTCAGGAGGACTGCGTCTCCGTCTCTCTCACGGAGGACGGAACGACCCCACGTGCTGCGAACGTGGAGGAGATGGCCACGGAAACTGGACGGGAGGTGATCGGGCCAGCTCAGCCTACCACGTCAGCTGGCCTGGTGATGACTGGACCAAGCACGCCTGCCACGTCAGATGCAGATCTGGAAAGAGGAGCGGCAGCGCGAATGCGGGGTTTCTGCGCCAGGATCCTGAAAACTCTGGCCCCGCCATTGCTGAAGGAGTTGGAATCGAGCTCGCTGCTAAGGCCGGTGGTGGAACCGGTCACCCCGCGTCGGAGCATCAGGCTCATGGCGCCTCCCACGCCGGTGGGCTAGCAGCCGAAGAAGGCGTCGGCGGCGGAAAATGGGCTACTCAAAGTGCCAGCGGAGATGGCGGTGGATGAAGCTGCGCTGGAGGACTTCAAGTGCTTGTTTGACTCGCCTCTCCGCGATCAGCATCTTCGTGCACTGGCTGCGGTGTTCGGGAAGACGATGCCATCCGCGACGGAGCTCCGAATTGCTGGCGGCAGAGAGATCTGTGCGCTAGCTTGAAGGGCGTGCGCTCGGAGATTTATGTACTCATCCATGGATTGTTACCCAGAAGTGCTTTGTTGGAATCCCCGCGGTCTCAATGACCCTGGGAAACGTGATTCCGTTAGGGAGTTTGTAGTTTCGCTTAGAGTTAACATCGTATGCCTTCAGGAGACCAAAATGGAGGTCATTGATCGTTATGTGGTTAGTCAGTGCTTCGGACCGTCTTTTGACGAGTTCTTCTACCTGCCCGCGGCGGAGACTAGAGGAGGAATTCTGCTGGCTTGGGACTCGTCGGTGGTGCGAATCACAAATCTCTCGCTGGACACGTTTGCAATCACGGGAGAGGTGCACACTCGTGACGAGGGAGTCTGGTGGATCACAGGAGTGTATGGGCCGCAATCAAACGAGGAGAAGGCCCAATTTCTCTCCGAGCTGGCAGAGAGACGCAGCCTGTGCCCTAGGCCGTGGCTGCTTCTGGGAGACTTCAATATGATTCTGCGAGCGTCAGAGAAAAACAATGCAAATATCGACAGACTGAACATGAACAGGTTCAGAGATTTCGTGTCCACGCAGGAGCTTAAGGAGATATATATGCATGGGCGCCTGTTTACTTGGAGTAATGGGAGGAGAACTCCCACAATGTCGAGGCTGGATCGTGCGCTAGTCTCGGTAGACTGGGACCTAGCATACCCGGATGTGCTTCTGCAGGCGCTTTCATCTTCGATTTCGGATCATGCACCGCTACACTTGTCGATGAATGCCAGCTATAAGCCGAAGCGGCGCTTCAAATTCGAGCTATTCTGGTTGAAGCTAGATGGTTTCGACGAGGCGGTTAAGGAGGGATGGAGATGCTCGCCTAGGATTGTGGATCCTTTCGAGCGTTTGGATGAATGCTTTTGAGGTTTGGCTGCTCACCTACAAGCTTGGGGATATAAGCGCGTCGGAAACTTGAAGCTGCAGATTGCCATGGCGAACTTGGTGATCCAAAAATTCGATGCTGCGTAAGATCGGAGGGCACTCTCAGATGGAGAATGGTGGCTAAGGCGTACCCTAAAACATCTGGTCCTGGGCCTGTCATCCCTAGAGAGGACAATGGCGAGGCAGCGCTCCCGGATGCGATGGCTTAAGAACGGGGACGCGAACTCGAGGCTTTTTCACGCGGTGGCCAACGGCCGGAGGATCAAGAACTTCCTACCGGTCATCAAGCACAATGAGGAGTTGATCACGGATCAAGGGCGCAAAGAGGAGATCTTCTTCGACACGTACAATGCTCTTCTCGGTACGAGTCAGAACAGAGAGGCGTCTCTGAACCTAGAGGAGTTGGGAATTCAGAGACACAATCTAGAGGAGTTGGGCCGAATCTTCTCGGAGGAAGAAGTATGGGCCGTGATTAAGGAGCTGCCCGCGGAGAAGGCCCCAGGCCCAGATGGATTCGTGGGGGCGTTCTATAAACGGGCCTGGCCCATCATCAAGCAGGAGATCATGGCAGCTGTTCTGAAGCTGTTCGTGGGTGACGGCCGCGGATTTGGGAAGCTTAACCATGCGCTAATCACACTTATCCCTAAGAAGCAAGATGCAGAAGCGGTGGGGGACTACAGGCCTATTAGCCTAGTGCATAGTTTCGCAAAATTGTTCTCCAAACTGCTTGCGATGCGACTACGGCCGAGGATGGATGAGCTGGTCAGTAAGAACCAATCGGCGTTTATCAAAGGTAGGTGCTTGCACGATAACTTCCTCTTGGTTCGCCAGCTAGCCCGCAAGATCAATGGGCGCAGGGAAGCTGGAGTTCTTCTCAAGCTGGACATCTCTCGCGCGTTCGATTCCCTCTCTTGGCCCTTTCTTTTCGAGGTTCTAAGGCAGCTCGGCTTCCCGGATCCATGGCTCAATTGGCTCGCGATCAGCCTGAGGACGGCAAGCACCAGAATCATGGTCAATGGGGTCCCGGGTAGGAGAATTTGGCATGTGTGAGGGGTGCGGCAGGGTGATCCGCTCTCGCCGCAACTGTTTGTCCTTGCTATGGAGATCGTCTCGGCCCTGATGATCAAGGCGACGGAGGAGGGATTGCTGGCGCCCATCGGCAACTGCACGCCAGCCCAGAGGCTCTCAATTTTTGCAGATGATGTGATCGTTTTTACCAAGCCAGAGGTGCAGGACTTGGTGGTCATCAGAGAAATCCATGCAATGTTTGGGAATGCGTCTGGCCTGAAGGTCAATTACCGCAAAACCTCGGCAACGCTCATCAGAGGAGGGAGGCAGAACACAACAGGGTGGTCAGGATCTTGCAGTGCCCAATAACGGAGTTCCCAATCCGCTACCTAGGGTTGCAGCTCGCCTTGAAACCACTGACGAGAGCTCAATGGCAACCAATGCTAGATGCGGCGGCGCACATAGTGCCGTCCTGGCAGCGAGGACTCATCGCGCGTCCTGGGAGGTTGGTGATTGTGAAAGCGGTGATGTCGGTGAGGCCGGTACACCAGCTTCTTGTCGCGGAGGCGCCGGCTTGGCTGTTCGAGGAACTGGAAAAGAGCTTGCGGGGATTCTTCTGGACAGCAAAGGATCGAGCCAACGGGGGCCAGTGTCTGGTGGCGTGGGAGCAGGTGTGCAAGCCGCCGGATCTTGGCGGACTGGGCGTCAAGGATCTCAGACTGCAGGGACTCGCGCTTAGGGTTCGTTGGGAGTGGTTACGGAGAACCGACGAGAGCAGACCGTGGCAAGGCTTGCCAATGCTCAAGGACACGGATGCATGCCAGGTGTTTGACAGTCTAGTCAGAATCACTCCTGGCGATGGCCGGAAGACATTGTTTTGGCGAGACCGTTGGATTGAGGGGAGAAGGGTAGAAGATTTTGCGCCAGGGCTGTGTTCGTTAGTGAGCAACAGGGTTCGTAATGCGAGGACAGTAGCGCAAGGACTTGAGGAGAACAACTGGCTGCGGGTTATACCAGGAGTGCTAGCCTATCGAGGGGTGCGGGAATGCCTGTCCCTCTGGCTGGCAGTGCGAGGAGTGCAGAAAACAGAGGGAATGCCGGATGCCTTTGCTTGGCCATGGGATCGCTCGGGCAGCTACACAGCTAGCTCGACTTACAGGATGTTGCTCCAGGGAACCACCAGATTGCACATGGGCAAGGAGATTTGGAAGAGCAAGAGCACCCCCAAGAGCAAAATATTCATGTGGTTAGCAGTCCAGAAGAGGATCTGGACGTCGGATCGACGAGTCAGACACGGGTTGCAACAAGTTACTTCGCCATGCTTTGTTTGCCTGCAGGAGAAGGATACGGCTGAGCACATCTTGATGCAATGTGTCTATGCCAGGGAGGTCTGGTGCGCTTGCAAGCGCGATCTAGGTCTCAATCGAGCCGCCGGACGCTGCAAGCACATTGCTGGACTGGTGGACCAAGGAACGTGCTAAGTTCCCGGAGAAGAAGAGCAGAGCTTGGTTTGACACCCTGGTGTCTACAGGCTGCTATGCCATTTGGAAGAATCGCAATGCTTGGTGCTTCAATAATGTGCAGCGGCAATTTCATACGAGTAGGTTAGCCTTGAACATCGTAGATGAACTTAGGCTCCTGAAGTCGTTGAGGCGTGTTGGAGATGGAGTTGGAGTTGTAGATGTAGCGAGAGAGTAGGTTCTGTGGCTTTTAGGAGTTTGGCCTTCTCACTTTGTGCTGAAGGTCATCTTGTAATTTTGCTATTCTGCCTTCTATAAAACTACGGTAGGCCTTCGCGTACTCTACAAAAAAAGTATCATCTGTTGCTAGGATCAGATCAGCTTTCCTCAGGTTCTTCAAAGTCATCCAGGATCCGGCCAGGGTAAATGAGGAGGTGCTTCCATTAGCTGCTCCAGTCCCAGCACTACATTATCCAATTTTCCTCTTGTGTCCTCGGAGAATAGGACCCTTCACTGGCAAAGCCATGCTGAACGATCAAAATACGTATCATTCCTGGTAAGCCAGGTCGACCAAATTGCAGTAGCATGTACAGTATTATGAGTCATAATTGTTTTTCTTACAAATCCACATGCTGGCAATTGAGCTACACTAGTACAGAACGACACATCGGATACCCCTCTATGGAAACGGCGGGTGTTAGGCGACGGAGAATCGCGCTTTCCGCGCGGCCGGTGCATACAAACCTGACCAGGCCCGCCTACATTGGCAACGGACCCTTTCCAATCTCCGTCACCTATTATATTGGCAACGGTTAATAAAATTGTCCGTTTCCAATATTTGCCTCTATGGTAACGGATAGAAATTTCCAACCGTTGAAAATGTTGATACGTGGAGGCTAGCGAATGGGCAGATGGGGAGGTGGGCGGAGCAGACCCGCGAGTATAAATGGCGAGAGGTACCAGGCAGCGGTCTCTTTGAAGCCCCAGTCCATCGCCTATAGTTATTCAAACTTCGCCAGATCCCCTCCGTCCAAATCCATGGCGAGAGGTACCAGCAGCGGTCGCGGCCGTGGACGAGGGCGAGGCCGTGGTAGGGGGCGCAGCGGCAATGCCATGCCGTCGGTGTCGCCCTCACCGTCCTCTGAAGACATGTCCCCGGCGAGAGGTACCATCAGCGGTCGCGGCCGTGGACGTGGGCACGGCTGTGGACGAGGGCGCGGCCGTGGTAGGTGGCGCAGCCGCACCACGCCGTCGGTGTCGCCCTCACCGTCCTCTGAAGACATGTCCCCGGAGCTGCGCGGCTTCGAGTTCTTGGTTATCCTGTACAAGGGCATCGAGAGCCGCCTGAGGCTCCCGAGTGCGTTCGCAGAGAAGCTCCAAGGCATGGTGGCAGCTACCATGCATCTGAAGATGGAGGACTGCGAGAACGGCAGCTGGGCGGTGAAGACGGCCGTGAGTGCCGAGGGGAATTTGTACCTCGGCCAGGGATGGAAGTCATTCGCCCAAGCGTACAAGCTTGAGCAGGGGCACTTTTTGTGCTTCGAGTTCGACGGCGACAACGGGTTCTTCATCAAGATCTTCGACGGTACCTTATGCCGGAGGGACGCACTCGTGTACAGCGACGACGAGCCCGAGTCTTCATCAGCAGCTGCTAGTAGTAGCATTAGCTAGTAGTAGCATATATGTAATCGTTTACTTCATTATCAAGTCCGTATGTAGTAGCACTAGCTGCTAAGTGGTCTCTCGCTGGTGTAAAATCAATGGAAACGGTTATATAAAATGTCCGTTGCCAATGTGGCGCTTATATATACTGCCGGCTCGGTCTCATTATCACTCTCTCACTTGTCTCTCTTCCAACCCTAGCCGCCGCACACTGTGGCTTTCAACTCTCCTCACTCTCTCTAATGGCTTCCTCTGTCGGCGCTTCTAGATCCGGCCATCGCGGCCGCGGCTCTAGCCGCCGCGGCAGCACCGTTCTAGCGGCAGCCCTTCCCGCGGCAGCACCGTTCTAGCGGCAGCCCTTCGTGAGGGGAAGGTCGATCTGGAGGCGGCCATGCGTCCGCTAATGATGCGGCAGCGCCACCATCTGACGCCCTCCTCCTCCGGTGATGCCCGGCTTCTTCTGAGCCAGGCCGACGTGGAGGAGGTCATTCATGAGGTGGTGGTGCAGCACCTCCGGCGGATCTACCAGCAGAAACCCATCTGGAGGAGGAAGTGGCCAATCTGGAGGAGGAAGTGGCCGATCTGGAGGTGGTGGAGGATCTGTAGGTGGTGTCTGATCTGGAGAAGGAGGAGGAGGTGGATGTCGACGAAGGAGAAGGAGGAGGAGGTGATTGCGTCGCAGCGCGCTGGTAGCATCTCAGCGCATCTGGCAGAGGACTGCACCTCCTCTCCCGCCGGGTGAAAGGTATAAATCTTTCTGTGACCGGCTGTGATGCCGATGAACTAGGTTCTACGTATGAGCATTTCATCACATAAACAAATTCTAGTGCAAATTCACACATACATGTTCTGATAATTACAAACACTTATTGTTAAAGCACCAACTGTACAAACTAGTTAAACACCCACATCCAAAGCCTATTGCAATTCACCTAGGGCATTCTTGCACCTAGGGCAGAGCATTTCTTGCCATGTTGGACGTAGCCTGTCCTTCAAGGTTAGGATCTTGCGATACAACTCGTAGGTCACGTACCCATCTATTGCTGCGTAGTCGAGGTTAACTTTGTGCAGCGACATCCACTCCCAAAAATCGTGCTGGTTGGATGGGAACTCCTTCTCATGTTGGCGTATGATTTGTCGATGAGGTCTGCCGCTAGATCACCCATTCCGTCCCTCTCGTCTCCACCCTTGATTTTGTATACGAGTTGGATGTCCACGTAGTACTCCGGTGGAATGTGGAAGCCGGCAGAAGAAAGCACCTTGTTGTCGTTGGTGATGTCCACGCTTGCGAAGGTGATATTCTTGCGTTCAAAGAATTTGCCCAACTCTGGACAATTCTTCTTGGACTTGCACCAGTGGAACACGAGGACATGCTGGCGCATGGCGAGTTGCAGGACAGACATGTGCCGACGATTACGGGTGTACTCGATGTCAAGGCCGATGAACCGATGCTTCTCCTCTGCTAGCCATTCCTCGTACTTGTCGAGGATCCGCTCCACGGTATGCTCCTCGTTCGTGTACACCACCTCCAGAACGGTGCCGTGGGTACAGACGGTAGTTGTCTCTGTTGTTCTGTTGCGGTCGTCCATGGCGGGTGGGGGATTGGGGTGGAACGAGGAAGAAGAGAAGGAAGGAATGCGAACTGTCTGCCACCGAACAGAGCAGTTCCTGGATATTTAACGTCGATCTTAGCAGTTTCTCGAAAATGGCAACCGAACAAAGCAGTTGCTGGAAAATAGCCACCGGTTTTTTATATCCAGATGTATTTTGTACATTTCACTAATCTTTTTTTCTTTCACGCAGGAGTTTATTTCGGCAACACTGCATAAAAGTACCAATGTACCATTCCGAGAACCAAAACCTTAAGGCAAGGAAATTTCGTGGATACTGGTCTCGAAGTGGGTACAGCGACGACTGAGAGCTCATAGAAGGTGAGCTCCAAGTCAAAGATGGAACGCTGGCTTAATTAAGCCAGCCTTCCATCTTGTTAGGTTAGTTGCTTATAGGTTTAGAGTTCATGATTGTAGTCAAAGTGTAATAGGTGATATTACATTATGCCAATGTGTGATAGATATGATTGAAGTCAAATTGTAAAAAACGGTGATATTATTGTATACCAATGTAATGATGGCATTTGTTCTATCTTATAAATTGAATAACGTTTTAGTGCATTGTGCAATCAGCCTTTCATGTATTATGGCATATAACCGAAATATGAGAAAAGCTCAGTGCAAACGGGTAGATGGAAAACTCTGTATCTGATGTAGGAAAACTAAAGCAACGGAGGTCTGCGCACAACCGTTGCCAAATGGAGACCTCATCGGAAACGGTTTTTGGCCTCCGTTACCGATGAAGGCCTTCACATCAGTGACAGATGCGGGGACACGGACCCTTTCTCCGTTGCCGAAGGGGTTTTTAGCCCGTTTGCGATGTGTCGTTCTGTACTAGTACTAGCAGACACCTCACCATAGTTGAGTTCAGTGAGGTATTTAATCTCAGACCATATTACTTTGTCTACCACACATTCAAAGAACAGATGAGAGCAAGTTTCTGGTTCTGAACAAAAAACACATCTCAGGTCATCAACATGTTGTTTTTAGCCAAGTTTTTTCTAGTGAGAAGTTTATTATGTGATAAAAGCCATAGGAAGAAATGAATTTTTGGGGGAACTTTTATTTTCCACACTGCATGGACATAAACGGGGGTAACCCACGAAAATTCAAAATTGCATAACGAGAGCTTACACTATAGACCCCTTTAGATTCAAATTTCTAGATAAGAGAATCTTCCTCATCCACAAACTGTATAGTTTGTGCAATGTGAAGAATCTTATACCATTTAACTAACATGGCATGATCAAAACACCTACCAAAGGTGACATTAAGTTGCTCACCATCCCATATATCTGCAATAGTAGCCGCTTTTTCGTTGACAATCATATAAACATCCCAGTATTGTATTGCAAGACTGGAGGAGCCAAACCATAGGTTTTCCCAAAACCTTATTTTCCCACCATCTCCAATTTTCCAAAAATACCCCATTTTGACAACCCTTTCCAAAAGGGAGAGGCTCAAACATCAGAAGAATAGAAGATATTAGGGGAGGAACATTGTATTTGAAATCAATAATTTTCTTCCAAAATTATTGTCATCTAGCTGGTACCTCCTTATCCAAGACGCAAGGAGGCACATGTTCATCTTGCTAGATTAGGAATCCCTAGCCATCCATAGTGTTTTTTTGGGCTACTAGATCCCAGTTTGCTAGATGGTATTTGAAGTGACCCTCATACCTATCCCGTAAGCAATGAGCCATTTGGGAGTTAATCAATTTGATAGCTCATTTGGGGAATCTAATCACACTCAGCAGGTATAGGGGAATACTAGATAATACACTTCTAACCAATTCAAGCCTAGCAGCATGGGTTAGAAGTTGTCCTCTCCAACCAGCGGCCCTCTTAAGAAGTTTATCCACAATAGGTTGCGGATCTTCTTTTCTGAGTTTAGTATAATAGAGGGGAACCCCTAGATATTTTATGGGGAACTCACCTATTCTACGGCATAAAGTCTGGGCAAAACACTCAGCATCCATCTCGTTCACATTAACAGTGACAAGCTCACATTTGTGAAAATTAATCCTGAGCCCTGACACTTGTTCAAAACAGGAAGAAACGGCTAGAGTCGCCTCCCGTGTCATCCAACAGGGTACCAGACGTGCGACCATCGGTGCGGCGAGTGTACGTGGCGTGCATCCCATCCATTCTGCTATTTTCTTTCTCAGCGTGCTTTATTTCATTGCAAAAGTAAAAAATAAAAATACGACAATACCAGTCTCGTCTTAATACTCAGTCCCCCTTCCTGGAAACCGTGAGAGACAAGGACTCAACGCGGTGGCGCCCAGCTTGCCGTCGCCCGCGACCATGGGACGCGAGCTGCTCCAGTGAAATGGAGAAGGAGACGACGCGAGAGGGAAGGGGTGCGCGGCAGAAGGACATAGGGCCGGCTATGCTTCATCACCACCACAACTCTGCCCTCCATGGCTCCATCTCCTGATCTCCATCGTCTATAAGGAGATGCAGTTTGGCGCAGGTTTCCTTGCGAACGGAACGACAACTCCACTGTGTAGCGTGCAGCCCGGCACGAGCGGCTCCCGTGCGGAGGGAACAAGGGACCACCGACCGCGTGCACGACCCGACAAGCTGCTGTCCGGCGCCGTTAGTTCACCTTCACGAGCAGCGGTCCATCGCGGCTATCTCCTCTACAGTCTACAGAGGGAGCGACACACCGCGCGATGACCCGACCAGCTTCAGTCCGACCGCTTCTACCGGCACCGGGTTCAAGAGTGCCACCGCCGCTTCTGCATACCGACGAGGTCACCGCTTTTGTGCATGCGCCTATACAGCCTCCCAGGATGATCCGTCACTGATCCAGGTCCGGGGTGCCAAGCTCGCCGGTGAGTCCGTGACTAGCTTCTTCGAGACGTGGGCCTAGGCAAGCCCCGTCCCCAGACGTAAAGACTCTAATTTACGGGGCACCAAATAATGCCGTAGAGAAAATGGTAATTGGATTAAAGGGACAAATAATCGAAAAAATAATACTGTAAAGGAAGGATGTTGTGTATTCACATAACATTTGAGTCAATCTGTTGGACTTGGACTGAAACTTTTATTTCTTAGCTTCAAGTAGTAGTCTCGAAACAGGCTTTCACCCCGTTATATTAATATAGCAACCACCAGTACAACCGGCAAGTCCGGCGGCCGGAACGCGGTGGGTGGCCCGCCGCCGAAGTCGACGTCGTGGAACCTGAACCCCAGCCAGCTGTCGGCCTCTAGGTTTGGGCAGCACATGGTGCCGCCTTTGGCCGCGAGCTCCTCCCCGTGCGCGGCCCCCAACTCGAGGAACGGCGTCGCGAATGGCGCCAACCACGCGGCCGTAGCTCCAGCTGAGGACGTCCCGGACCTGGAGCCTCGGGAAAGCCCCTAGCACCATGTTGCCGAAGAAGGCCGAGGGCATGGGAGGGTCAGCCCTGCCACGGCAGTTCACGCGCACCCTCACCTGCGTGAACTCCTCTGGCTTAAGGCGGCGCGCCTCCGTGGTCCTCTTCCACAGGTGAGCTAGCAGGCACTGGAAGGTGCTGCAGCGGACGCCCACGCGGGCCTTGAGCTCGGCGACGAACTCGGGCGTGAAGCGTACCGTGATGTTTTCCAACTTGCACAGGGGCAGCTCGGTCTTGGGGGCGGCGGGCACCGGCCTCGTCCCAGCTGGCACGGCGGTGATGCCGCGGTCGAGGAAAGGGGACGGGGCGATGAATTCGCTGCCCTGGCGAACCGCGCTCGCCCAGGTGGTGAGGAAGGAGCTCATGGAGTGGCCGTCGGCGGCGTAGTGGTGGCTGGCGAGGCCGATGGCCAGGCCGCCGCAGTTGAACCGGTTTAGCTTGATCTGCAGCAGGGCCACACCGGTGTGCTCCGCCTCCGGTAGCGGGCGCTCAGGGTACAGGCCCTCGGCATGCGTTGACAGATCGCCGTGGACGGCAGCCTCCACGACAAGCACCCCCTCGTTGTTGAGGTGGATGCAACGCCTGCCCCGGTGGTCGGCACCCAGGCGTCCTGCCAGGTAAGGGTACAGCGCCATGACACGGCGCAGGCCGTCCTTGAGCGCCTCGTTGGACGGGGTGGGCGCGGGGTATAGGACACTACCGGAAATCTAGAATTTGCCGTGAGGCCAAACCGCACGGCAAAGGCTTTGCGGAACCCGGCAAAGCCTTTGCCGTGCGGACTCGCTCGGCAAACTTCTCACGGCACAATCCTCGTCGGCAAAGGCTCTTTGCCGTGAGTTTTTCGAAAAATGGACGGCAAAGGCTTTGCCGTGAGCCCTACGAGCACTGCACGGCACAAAACTGTCAGATTGGGGTCAACCCTCAGTCCTCCTCTTTGCCGTGCGCCAAAGGTGTGCCGTGATGTATAGCTTTGCCGTGAGTGTACGTAATGGCAGCACGGCACATCAGGCCGCTTTGCCGTGCGCCCTGCGCGGCGCTGTACGGCATATTTTGCCGCTTTAACCGTGCGCCCAGCGCGGCGCATCACGGCACAACATCGCTCTTTGCCGTGTGCCTGACACGGAAACGCACGGCAAAGAGGGATGAGGTCACAAAAAAAATCCCCGTCCCTCGCAGGGGACGGGCTGGCGGCGCACGAGGGCGGGGCTGGCGGCGCATCGGAGAGAGTGGGGCTAGGGCTGCTGTGCTATAAACGCGCTAGAAGTCACCACGGTCGCCATCCTCGACAGAACCGCGCGCCGGCTCTTGGCCACTGCACGCGATGCCGGCGACGGAGGCCACCGCAGCGCCACCACCCGCACCTGGAGAAGCTCGTCGAGGTAGTCGGCGCTGATGCATGTAAAATGCATACATGAACTTTGCACTTTAATTGCTTATATTCCAATCATATTTGCATCATATAAGGGTTATATCAATGTTTTATCATGATTTTGGAAATATTCATGATTTCCTATTTTTATGGAATTAACCCTGCACAGGCAGAAAACCCCGTTTTCTTATTTTAATGTTTCAGGGACCCAAACGTCAACGAAATCACCTGGAAATTTACGGGCGTCAATATTTGGAAGGAAGAAGACCTGTGGGCGAAGGAAGCGAACAAACGGAGGCTCGAGGGCCAAACGAGGGGGGCCCACGCGGCCAGTACGGCCGCGTGGGACCCACCCATTTGGCCTCGTGGCTCCGTTGCCGTCGATCTTCGCTCCACCGACATAGTCTTGACCTAAAAACGCCTATAAAAAAGGTCCCCCGACGTTCTCTGGAAGGAGCGCCGCACAAACACAGAAACACCGAAACGGAGATCAGGAGCTGCAGATTGGAGGGGGAAAACTCCGGCGGGGCGCTGCCGGCGTGGTCTCCATCTTCTCCATCGACTTCTCCACCGTCTCCATGATGAAGAGGGAGTAGTCCACCTCTGGACTATGGGTTTGTGGAAGTAACTTATGTATCTCTCCTCTCTTGAGCTTCACTAATTAGCACCGTATGAGCTGCTGAACATGATTACGGTCACCGTTGTAATACCTTTGTGGTGGATCTTTATGAGTTAATATATGTTTGAGATTGCAATGTTTGTTTCAGTTATGAGTATAGATGCATATTATGTACCCCGTTCTTGTCTACTTGTTTTGATCAAGCATGTTTATGAGAGCGTGTGTGGGGGAACGTGTGCATTAGTTGGAGTAACGGGGGGTGGCTAGTGCAGTGAACGTGAGAGAAAGTTCTGCGATCCACTTTGGTATCTTTACCTTACTTTGTTACCTCACTAGGGATAAACTAAAATACCATGCTACCGGGGATGTGGGCGTGACCATTGCCACTACTCCATGACTAGATCTAGCATGTTCTTATTTTCACTTCATGTCATGATACTTAATGCTATACTCTGAGTTATCTTAATTACTGAGGTGTTATGATTTAGTTCGCATCTTGGTGGAGTATAAGAGAGGTTAATAACCAAAAGATCTCTATGTTAGGACGTGATGCCCATATATCTAAGTAACTTGTTATCAAACCCTGTGTTGCAATCTCATATGTTAACTTTGTGTGTTCCATTGTCTACCACTTTATAAAGAGAGAGTGCATTTGTGAAACCATGAACCCCAGTCCATTTTTAATCATAAGAAACACCTTTCCAACACCATATACCACTTTTCTATTTTCAGCCATCATTAAATCCGAAAATACAAAAATACTTTTCATCTTGCATACATCATTCAAAAACCCAAAAATATCATTTATCATTGCATCCACCATCATTGCATATTTATTTCTTGTTTGCATTGCATAACTATCCTGATATCATTCTTACACCTTGTGCTTGACAACCACAGGTGAGGTTGAGGACCAAAACATCTAACCTTGTTTTGTAGGTAACCAAAAGAAGGATAAGAAGATAAATCTACCACTTCAGATTCCCCGAGAGTTCGATATTAAACCCTCGAGTCACCCCTCGTGGGGAAAACTGTCTTCCACTTACTATACACTCTGCACTTGGAGTCTCAACCTAATCCCGTTTATTTGTGCAGGCATCAAGACTTGCTCTTCGGGATCATCAAGACGTTTTCTGGCGCCGTTGCCGGGGAATCGTAGCTGAGAGATTTATCCAAGGGTGTGCATCATCGCATTCATCTCACAACAAAGTCAACGTCACCAACTTGTGCTAACACCTAAGCTTGGGGAGGTTGCACCTACGTGAGCACCATCTTATCCATCTTTACTTACAAAGCAATTTATTTGTTTTGTTAGTGTCATTGCATATCATATCATATTTATTTCAGTTTTGCATAAAAAATTAAAAATACCAAAAAAAACTTGCTAAAATGAATCCTAGTGCTGAAATGAACAACTTTGGTCAATACTATGGAGAGTCATTGATGGATGCTTGGTATAGAATTAAGGACACTAGTAAAAATGGTGTCATTAAATATACTCCTGCCACTGTGATAAGAAACTTCTATAAAGGTATAGATGGCTGGTCGAAATGTTTTCTAGACTCATTGACTAGTGGAAAATTTGCTTCTGGAAATCCCTCACATGCTAATAATTTGATGGAAAATTTATTTGGGAATTCTATAGAATCCAAATATGAAACTGGGATCAAACAACTAAAAGCTTCTATGGATAGGTCAACTTTATGTCTACAAACTTATGTGGAGGACTATCCTACTAAAAATGATTTGCATTCATTTATCCTTCATACCAAGTCTAGGATGAAAAAGACAAATAACACTCTTTCTGGAATCTCTTTGAAAATGGAAACAATATTGAACTATGCCAAGTCTAAAAAGAAGTTGACTAGGGAATTGAATGAAAGAATATCTTCTATGCTGGAACCTTTAGATAGGGATATTAAGAATCATGTTGAAGAGGAGGATGACCTCCAAATAGCCTTGAATCTTGCTTTAAAGAAAAGGAATGAGAATCTTGCTTGGGAAGAAGTTGAGGAAGTTAAAATGCTTAATGAAGTCAAGGATCCTTTGCTTGACTTAGAAAATTGTAGCTTGCATGAATTAATATCTATCTTACAAAAATTTGCAAGTGATCCTTCCATCAACACTAACCAAGCAGGTTTTGGTTCTTATATTGCTAATCATGTCTTGAAAGAAAAGATTGCTAGGTACAACCAAGAGGCTATGATACCACCTAAGCTTGGGGATATGTGGATACCTAAGGTACTAGTAACTATTGGAAAAGAGACACACCATGCCATACTTGATCTAGGATCTAGTGTCTCTGTTTTATCTAAAGAACTATATGAAGTGCTTGAATTGAAAAATCTTGAAAAATGCTCTATTGAACTAGCACTTGCTGATGACTCTATTAAACATGCTTTGGGAAAAGTAAGTGATGTTATGGTAGAGTTACATATGACTTTTGTGCCTGTGGATTTTCTAATCATGGACATGGGGAATAAAACCTCTAGTCCTATTATTCTTGGAAGACCTTTTCTTCGTACCACAGGTGCTATCATTGATTCAAAGGAAGGGAATGTAAAGTTTCAGTTTCCACACAAGAAGTGCATGGAACACTTTCCAAGGAAGAGGGAACCACCAAAGTTCAAGCTCCCTCATGAGCTTCGTCCACAATAAAACAACAAGTAAGAAGCCTAGCTATATGGCTATAAAGAAAGCGCTTTGCGGGAGGCAACCCGGTTATTTTTTGTGTGATTTTTCTTTGTGTCCTCTTGCTGTAACAAGAGATTTTGTGTCTAGTTAGGTTCTGGAGTTTTTAATAAAGTGCCAAGTTTTACCCTTTTTGGTTTGAAAAAGTTGCTTATAGCGTTCGGAGATTTTATTCCTGCACGAGTCAGTGCACGGTATGATTTTTAATTCTTATTCTGTAACTCCGAATGAGCTCATATTTGAACTGTAGTTGCAACTTTTCATCCTCTGTATGCATGAATTTTTCGGAATTTTTCGAGAAAGTTTGGTAGGGTAGAAAAATACGTTTTGCTGCTGCTGTTTTTCTGGACAGATTCTGTCCCATTTTGTTTGATGCATGCTTTGAGCTTTTAAGTTGAATCTTTTTGATCCAATTGAGTTTATGAGTAGGCATACAACATTATACACTTTCTGGACATGTCATATGAATTTTTGTTCAAGGATTATATGCAGCAAGGAACCTATTTGTTTATCACTATTAATGCACCCCACAGAAAAGAGATGGGAGAAACGGTGTTTTGAAGTTTTTTCACAGGGATTGGAGGAGATGCACCAAGAGCTATCCAAGGATGGTGAAGACCATAAGCTTGGGGATGTGAAGACAACCCCGCTGGACCTACACACTCTCGGTTTGCACACGTCCAACTTCTGTTTTTCGATCGAAACACTTTATCGCATAAACTTGGAGCGTCGTTTTTGTTTTTGTTTGAGTCTTGAGAGACCACCACACTATCAATTATATATGAGAGAGCTACTGGAAATATGGGTTGAAATATGTTGGATGCTTTTATAAGATTGGGAAAAGGGATGTTTGACTTGATTTTTAATGATACATATAGTTGCATGATTCATGAGCTTGTTTATGAGTAATAGTTTGCAAATTCTTTTTGTAGAGCTATCACTTATTCATGTTTTGGTGCTGATTGTTATTTACTTGGTTTAACATGGATTAGTTAGTTCTATGGACACTCATGCATGCATCTAGATGGTCAACTTTCTCCCTTTTGCTAGCCCAAAAACTCCAACAAGCAAAAACTTGTTTCCAACACCTTCAACCAAAGTTATTCCAGTGAGTCCACCATATCTACCTATTGGCTTTATGCTATTCCGAGTATGTTTAACATGTTGTTTGTGTTATCTTACCTCTGAATGAAAATGTTTATGTTATTGATTGCAATGGAAAAAATTGGTTATATAGCTCTCACGAACTTGATGCACAATGTTCTTTTATTTGCATAATAAAACTTGACCCATTGTGATTAAGATTATGATGTTTGTGGCTTGATGAATGTTTTGGGTTGGAAGTTAGCCCATATGTGCTGTCACATGGCAAGCTTTCAACACGCTCTTCATCTCATTTAGTTGATATCATGTGCTTTTGTCTATGGATGCTTATCATGTTGAAATAAATGTGGAAATAGAGTGAGTTTAAATGAGTTTGTGTAAATGGTTAGAGAGACGCCTGGGCCGCTAATCTAAGCCATGCATCATTCATGGTGGAAATTTACTTACATACTATGGTGAACCTTCTGTGATACACCTTGCAATAAAAAACTATTCCAAATGGTAAATAAAAAGGGTGTTGAGATTGTTCATTTTGTTTGTTTGTCTTGTCATTTTGATATGGGCTTGTTCCATATCTTGGGACAAGAGGTACCCCAGTTGACGCTCTTGATGATACTATTATGCTTACAATGATATTTAATTGAACTTGCTTTGTTTCCCAAGTTGAGTAACACATGGTGTAAGTACTTGTATTCAAGGGGCATGAGACATTCAACCCATTCTTTATCAAGCACACTACTCATATTTGCTTTCACTTTAACCTTAATCATTCAAGATGCTATGATAGGGGCAATGAGAGCTTGACACCAATGAATACCTTATTGCAATCATTAACTTAAGTAGAAGAGTTTGGAAGTTGGATGAAACTTATGCATGCTTTACCTCTACTCACATATACATCTTTCCAAAGTGTACACCTATCATATTCAGATTTTCATCTACACTCTATGACCATTGTAGGATGTTCTACTTATCATTATGCATACATGTGTTCCATATTACTTGCTACCATGTTACACTTTGTGAACTATCAATGAACATCCTTGTCTTGAATACTTGATATCACTTCATAAACTATTTGCATATTGCTACTCCTTTGAAGAATGAATCATTTGACTATATGTAGCAATAGTAATCATCTTTGATATCCATTGTTAAGTATTAAATTGCAAAGTCCATGTTAGTTTTATCATCTTCATACTCGAGGACGAGCATGGATTAAGCTTGGGGATGTTGATGCATGTAAAATGCATACATGAACTTTGCACTTTAATTGCTTATATTCCAATCATATTTGCATCATATAAGGGTTATATCAATGTTTTATCATGATTTTGGAATATTCATATTTCCTATTTTTATGGAATTAACCCTGCACAGGCAGAAAACCCGTTTTCTTATTTTAATGTTTCAGGGACCCAAACGTCAACGAAATCACCTGGAAATTTACGGGCGTCAATATTTGGAAGGAAGAAGACCTGTGGGCGAAGGAAGCGAACAAACGGAGGCCGAGGGCCAAACGGGGGGCCCACGCGGCCAGTACTGGCCGCGTGGGACCCACCCTTTGGGCCTCGTGGCTCCGTTGCCGTCGATCTTCGCTCCACCGACATCGTCTTGACCTAAAAACGCCTATAAAAAAGGTCCCCCGACGTTCTCTGGAAGGAGCGCCGCACAAACACAGAAACACCGAAACGGAGATCAGGAGCTGCAGATTGGAGGGGGAAAACTCCGGCGGGGCGCTGCCGGCGTGGTCTCCATCTTCTCCATCGACTTCTCCACCGTCTCCATGATGAAGAGGGAGTAGTCCACCTCTGGACTATGGGTTTGTGGAAGTAACTTATGTATCTCTCCTCTCTTGAGCTTCACTAATTAGCACCGTATGAGCTGCTGAACATGATTACGGTCACCGTTGTAATACCTTTGTGGTGGATCTTTATGAGTTAATATATGTTTGAGATTGCAATGTTTGTTTCAGTTATGAGTATAGATGCATATTATGTACCCCGTTCTTGTCTACTTGTTTTGATCAAGCATGTTTATGAGAGCGTGTGTGGGGGAACGTGTGCATTAGTTGGAGTAACGGGGGGTGGCTAGTGCAGTGAACGTGAGAGAAAGTTCTGCGATCCACTTTGGTATCTTTACCTTACTTTGTTACCTCACTAGGGATAAACTAAAATACCATGCTACCGGGGATGTGGGCGTGACCATTGCCACTACTCCATGACTAGATCTAGCATGTTCTTATTTTCACTTCATGTCATGATACTTAATGCTATACTCTGAGTTATCTTAATTACTGAGGTGTTATGATTTAGTTCGCATCTTGGTGGAGTATAAGAGAGGTTAATAACCAAAAGATCTCTATGTTAGGACGTGATGCCCATATATCTAAGTAACTTGTTATCAAACCCTGTGTTGCAATCTCATATGTTAACTTTGTGTTTCCATTGTCTACCACTTTATAAAGAGAGAGTGCATTTGTGAAACCATGAACCCCAGTCCATTTTTAATCATAAGAAACACCTTTCCAACACCATATACCACTTTTCTATTTTCAGCCATCATTAAATCCGAAAATACAAAAATACTTTTCATCTTGCATACATCATTCAAAAACCCAAAAATATCATTTATCATTGCATCCACCATCATTGCATATTTATTTCTTGTTTGCATTGCATAACTATCCTGATATCATTCTTACACCTTGTGCTTGACAACCACAGGTGAGGTTGAGGACCAAAACATCTAACCTTGTTTTGTAGGTAACCAAAAGAAGGATAAGAAGATAAATCTACCACTTCAGATTCCCCGAGAGTTCGATATTAAACCCTCGAGTCACCCCTCGTGGGGAAAACTGTCTTCCACTTACTATACACTCTGCACTTGGAGTCTCAACCTAATCCCGTTTATTTGTGCAGGCATCAAGACTTGCTCTTCGGGATCATCAGGCGCCCAGAATCTTCAGCTCCACCACGACAGCCTGCGTCGGCTGCTCCTGCCCAGGTGCTGGCAGGGGACGGGCTGGCGCCGCGCTCAGAGAAGGCGGCCTGGCATGCCGGCGAGGGAGGCCACCGCAGCGCCGCCACCCGCACCTAGAGGAGCGTCGTCGAGGTAGCCGGCGTCCAGGTCCTCCAGCTCCACCACGACAGCCGGCGTCGGCTGCTCCTGCGCAGGTCCTCGCAGGGGACGGTGTAGCGCCGCACACGGAGAAGGGGGCGCAGCGAGGTGGCGAGGTGGAGGGAGGCGTAGACGGGTTGCCGGAGCCGGCGTCGTGGAGGGAGGCGCAGCGTGAGGGAGGGAGCCGGCCGGAGCCGCTGCGGGCTCTGGATCGATCCAGAGAAACCCATCGAACGTGTGGATAAGAAGAAAAGGAAAAGATAAGAAGAGGAAAAAAGAAAAGGAAAAAAAAAGTAGGGCATGGCACGGATTGTATGCTTTCTTGGAGATGCTGCCAGCCGTTGGATCGTGCAGGCAACCATCCAATGGCTCAGATGCGTGATCCGCGTCAAATCTTCTGACCAATCAGCACGCACAGATTCTTTGCCGTGTGCCGCGATTCTTTGCCGTGTGTCGGAAGACGGCAACGATTTTTTAATTTATCTTTTGATTTTCTTATTTTCTTTGATTATGTTACAGTGACTATTGTATAGAATATTCGAGTTTATTAATTTTGCAATGAACTACTACACATAAAATGACTCCGTGCCAAGAATTTCTTTTTTGGGTATTATTTTTACTTTCTTTTATTGTTTCGAAAAAACGGTCAAAATGGCCACCGTGTCTATTCATTTACAGAGGTTGAATTTCTCAAAACTATCGACGGTTCTGTGATATAACAACTAATTTTGTTCCTTAAAATGATTTTTGTAAAAAATTTAGAGCAAACTATCACACACTTAGTGTCGGGCACGGAATCATGCGACGGAGCACATGAAATGTTGGTTCCCCATGGTCCTATGTACCAACCTAACACAACCAATAAAAAGGTTCATGCGTCTACCCCCTCTCGGCGCCGGTCAAAGGGGTAGATCGCCAGGTTTAACTTTTTCCAGCGGATGTGGGGTTCTGCCGAGGCGGGGGTACGGAGCGTCGGAACCCCACCAAAACTTGCATGGACCCCTAATATATGTATAAGAGTGTGTTGGTAGGTTGTGAGAACCAAGATACAGCTCCGAGGTGCGAGTCGCTTCACCGAACCCCCTTACTCCGTAGTAAGTTCCTGCACTTAGAGGTGAATACTTCCGTTTCGGGTGCCGGGCACGGAATCATGCGACAGAGCACGCGAAATGTTGGTTCCCCATGGTCCTATGTACCAACCTAACACAACCAAGCAAAAAAGTTCATGCGTCTACCTCCTCTCGACGACGGTCAAAGGGGTAGATTGACAGGTTGGGCTTTTTTCCAGCGGGTGTAGGGTTTCACCGTAGAGGGGGTCCGGAGCATCGGAATCCCACCAAAACTTGCATGCGTACCTAATATATGTATAAGAGTGTGTTGGTAGGTTGTGGAAACCAAGATAAAACTCCGAGTGGCGACCCGCTTCATCAGCCCCTCTTACTCCGTAGTAAGTTCCTGCACTTAGAGGTGAAAACTCCCGTTTCGGGTGTCGGGCACGGAATCTGCGACGGAGCACACGAAATGTTGGTTCCCCATGGTACTATGTACCAACCTAACACAACCAAACAAAAAAGTTCATGCGTCTACCCCCTCTCGGCGCCGGTCACAGGGGTAAATCGCCAGGTTTGACTTTTTTCCAGCGGATGTGGAGTTCTGCCGTGGCGGGGGTACGGAGCGTCGGAACCCCACCAAAACTTGCATGGACCCCTAATATATGTATAAGAGTGTGTTGGTAGGTTGTGAGAACCAAGATACAGCTCCGAGGTGCGACCCGCTTCACCGAACCCGCTTACTCCGTAGTAAGTTCCTGCACTTAGAGGTGAAAACTCCCGTTTCGGGTGTCGGGCACGGAATCATGCGACGGAGCACACGAAATGTTGGTTCCCCATGGACCTATGTACCAACCTAACACAACCAAGCAAAAAAGTTCATGCGTCTACGCCCTCTCGACGGCGGTCAAAGGGGTAGATTGACAGGTAGGACTTTTTTCCAGCGGGTGTAGGGTTTCGCCGTAGAGGGGGTCCGGAGCGTCGGAACCCCACCAAACCTTGCGTGGGTACCTAATATATGTATAAGAGTGTGTTGGTAGGTTGTGGAAACCAAGATACAACTCCGAGTGGCGACCCGCTTCATCAGCCCCTCTTACTCCGTAGTAAGTTCCTGCATTTCGAGGTGAAAACTCCCGTTTCGGGTGTCGGGCACGGAATCATGCGGCGGAGCACACGAAATGTTGGTTCCCCATGGTCCTATGTACCAACCTAACACAACCAAGCAAAAAAATTCATGCGTCTACCCCCTCTCGGCGCCGGTCAAAGGGGTAGATCGCCAGGTTTGACTTTTTTCCAGCGGATGTGGGGTTCTGCCGTGGCGGGGTACGGAGCGTCGGAACCCCACCAAAACTTGCATGGACCTCTAATATATGTATAAGAGTGTGTTGGTAGGTTGTGAGAACCAAGATACAGATCCGAGGTGCGACCCGCTTCACCGAACCCGCTTACTCCATAGTAAGTTCCTGCACTTAGGGGTGAAAACTCCCGTTTCGGGTGCCGGGCACGGAATCATGCGACGGAGCACACGAAATGTTGGTTCCCCATGGTCCTATGTACCAACCTAACACAACCAAGCAAAAAAGTTCATGGGTCTACCCCCTCTCGGCGCCGGTCAAAGGGGTAGATCGCCAGGTTGGACTTTTTTCCAGCGGGTGTAGGGTTTCGCCGTAGAGGGGGTCCGAAGCGTCGGAACCCCACCAAAACTTGCATGGACCCTAATATATGTATAAGAGTGTGTTGGTAGGTTGTGAGAACCAAGATACAGATCCGAGGTGCGACCCGCTTCACCGACCCCTCTTACTCCGTAGTAAGTTCTTACACTTATGGGTGAAAACTCCCGTTTCGGGTTCCGGGCACGGAATCATGCGACGGAGCACACAAAATGTTGGTTCCCCATGGTCCTATGTACCAACCTAACACAACCAAGCAAAAAAGTTCATGCGTCTACCCCCTCTCGGCGCCGGTCAAAGGGGTAGATCGACAAGTTGGACTTTTTTCAAGCGGGAGTAGGGTTTTTCGCCGTTGAGGGGTCCAGAGCGTCGGTTTCTGCACTCTCTGCTCATAGGTGAAAACTTCTACTTCAGGTGCACGACATGGAATCATGTGGTAACATGTGCCCAAAGTTGGGTTGAGATGTTCATATGATTTAACCTAACAAAATCACGGAGGAAAGCCGACCGAGCAACCCATTTTCAACGCCTCGGGAAGGGGTAGACGACACCTCGCACGTTCGGTCCACTTATTCGGGGTTTCGACACATATTATTGAGAGAAACATAATTAAGTGAAGTAAATGAACGTACTAGAAGCCTTAACAAAGAAAATAAATAAAGCAAGCATATCAAAACAAAGCAAAGAAGGGGGGGAGTGCAAACACATTCTTTGCCGTGTACCAGAGTACAAGACGCACGGTAAAGAAGAAATGTGCCATGTGCTAGCCTCAGAGATGTGCCGTGCGCTCTACCAAGTCGCACGGCATAGCCTTTCCCGCGAATTTATTTAGAGCGCGGGAATTGAGCCGCCACGGGGGGATAAAATTTGTCGATTCTTTGCCGTGAGTTCTTCCATCCGCGCACGGCAAAGATATTTCCCGCGATTTATTGGGCAGCGCGGGATGGTTGCAAATTCTGGTCATCGCGGGTCCCACTGATTTGCCGTGCGGTGCATAACGGCGCACGGCAAAGAGCTCTTTGCCGAGTGGGCAATATTTGCCGTGCGTTTTCTGTCCATTTTGCCGTGCTGTATACTTTGCCGTGCGCCCTACATCCTATGTGCCGTGAATGTTTTGTTTGCCGTGCGCCGTAGTCTACACCGCACGGCAAAGCCATCTGTGCCGTGTTCCGCAAAATTGTGGCTCACGGCAAAGTCTGCTCCTCACGGCAAAGGAAGATTTTCCGGTAGTGGGAGCACGATGAGAATGAAGACGTCGAAGGCAGCGAGGTCGAAGAGTGTCAGCGGGACCATGGCGCCTGCGCCGCCATCCAGAGGGCGAGGCGTGGTGTACAACGGCTTCAGCATCTGGCGGCCTGCTGCTGCTTCGTCCGAATTGGCGCTCATCGATCTACGTACATATAGAGAGAGAGACTGAGAGAGCAGTAAGAACAACGTGGAGGCAAGCGGTTGAGAGCAGTAAGTCATGAACCATGTTTGCACCCGGCCCATATTGCTGATCGTGCCCACCTGCAGGGGGGGCAAGCGGTTGAGAGAGAACCATCGATTAGCCAAGCACTCAAACAATTTATTCCAGGGGTCTCTCATGGAAAATTTATAATAGGGCGAAATAGAAAATAAATAATGGGATAAGAAGTAGCACAGATTTCTTTACAAATTATTACAACGCAATGATTTTCGAATTTCACATTTAATACGGATGACATCAGCAATTTAGTCTTTTTTTTTGCATGCATGCCAAAAAGCATCCGCACGTGCTATTTTCAGGGTAACTTACTTGTTATGAGTTGGGTACCTTTTCGGTCCAATGTTTTTATCGGAACATATCAACGTGGGATCTAGTTTCGAAAATCTCTACGCGAAGAGTCTAATTATGAAAACGAATTGTAAATCGAATAAACGGTTTGAGCTACAAATCTTATTGAATTTTTCAATTTAGAAATTAATATGGGATGACATCATCAATCTTGTTTTTTTCAAACACTCAAATATGAGCAACCTACATTGAATTGGTTTGCATAAATCTCGTTAGTAGATTCGCTCATGTACGGTCCGTGTTGCGTCTGGAGATTAGCCAATCATAGGACGTGCTATAATTGGATTTACCATTAAAATTATATCAATGGTCAGTTAATTTTTGATGATATGTGCGATATTACTGAATCTTTAATGGACCTTCGAGTATATATAAAGATAATGTTGATAGGTACTTGATGTGGACCTACCCTTCAGGTGCCCCACTATGAGGATATCTGGTGCACGTATAATGTCAAGACACGAGTGAAGGCCCACTAAGGAACCAAGACCGAGGCCCACGAAGGGGGCCCGAGAGGAAGGAGTACGCTCCAAGTCAAGCGTAGCCCAGGTCGGTTCAAACTTACCTTGCATGTAAACCTAGTCGGTTGCGAATCCCCAAGACCCAGCCTCCTATATAAGGTTGGGAGGGCCGCCGATTGAGGACACGCAATACCATAGCCACCAAAACCCCAGCGAGATCGACATCTCGCCGGACTCCATTGTAGCTCCATTGTTCACAACCATCAATAACAGACAAGCAGGAAGTAGGGTGTTACCCTCCGGGGGCCTGAACCTGGGTAAACCTCGCTTGTCAGCCGTCGACTTCCGCCAGCGTTACCAAATCTCTCTCTCGATCTCAACCCTAGGTGCCTAACCATGGGATTTGCCGAGTTAACACCTCGTCAATTGGCGCCGTCTGTGGGAACGAGTGGTGCTAGATCACGGTTTCACCGGCTCTATATGTATCAGCAACTGGCAGCTCGCCGGTGATCATCACGGGACCGATCCGCTTTGGCTCCTTCGACTACGACCCGCACTCGCCGGATCCGCAACCGGCGGAATCAGGTCCACAATCAGGTGAGAACGTAACATTTGGTCCTTCAGATCTTATTGCTAATCAACCAGGAACGTTCTGCTCGACGAACTCGCATCAATCTGCGACACCCGCATCTCCATCGACTGGATCTGCGCCGATGGCGATATCGTCGCCCGCAAGGTCGACTTCTACACCTGCTTCGACTACATCACCGTCTCCAACGCCCTTAGAGGGGGCGTCCTCGCAACCCGCGTCGCCGATGGCTACGTCTGCATCGTCCGCGCCATCATCAACAGCCGCGTCTCCATCGACTGAGCGCCTCACGCTCGCCCTATTCGCGGAGACCGGATCTGCATCAACGGGAACTCCAGGCGCGTCCTCAACACACCTCGGTTCATCAGGCGAGGTCGCGATGGACGTCGAGTCCGTCCACACCGACAACGGCAGGGATCACGCTATGGTCAACTACTACCTCAACCCTGCTGCCACCTTCATCGCAGCCGCAGCAGTGGTGAAAAAAGCAAAATTTCGCGCAACGCTCCCCTCCAGGTCTGCATGGTATACACTGGAGGCGATGATGGCAAAGCACCTGAAGCATCGACGAGTGGAGAAAACCGCCCCAACGTGACAAACTACCCTATGACGATCACCATGCCAGACGGCAGTACGATCGTCATCACAAAGGAGCAGGCCATCAAGGCAATCAGAGCTATACACAATTGTACCATGATGCCCGAAGATTCGACACCCGAAGAACTCGCGGCACATAAATACATCTTCTGGTAGGAGAACTTGAGGCTGAAGAACCTGCAGGCGGCTCTCGACGAGCGCAAAAAGGCGGCTAGCGCGTCGAGTGCACGACGAGCTACGCTGTCAGCTACAAAACCTCGGGGCGGATGGAACATCACTCGCGCTCCAGGCTGGTGCACCTGACGGAAGGAGAAAGAGCGGCATTGACCCGCAACCTGGACGTATCATTCATGACGCATGATGAAGATGGGATCCCCATGCCCAAAACGGCCCAAGGAGCTCTCCTGTCAGTGGCCACGTACTTGAAGGCAACATAACCCCCAGATGATGACCCGAACGTTGCCCTGCACCACCAGCAAATCAGGTCACTTAATCTGGCGGGTGGAGCTCTAATCGCTGGCGACGACCGCCCTGAAGGAAGCAGATCCCGCTACGGCGCAAGCCGCGACCGCGTGGTAACCATCCATGAAGACCGAGACCGGTCAAAACACGATCAACATGGGAGTCGACATCGCGAGTCAGGCGAAGATCTCCGCGACACCATCACGCAACGTCGAGTCAATAGAAGCAGAAGCAAAAGATCCACACGATCCCCCAGCAGCAGCGACTCATACTCCGACGAAGACCGAGAACCTTGCGGGTCGCTGTGCTTCACTCGACGCATCCGCGAGTCCAGGATGCCCAAAAGGTTCAGACTCACATCTGAAACACCTAAGTTCGACGGAAGCCAGGAACCATCATCCTGGCTGGAGGATTACAAGATAGCAGTCTATTGTCAGCGAGGCTCCACGATGACAACAATGCAGTACATACAGCTCATGATGTCGGGAACTGCGCGGGACTGGCTGAAGAGTCTACCCGAAGGCTCATACGACTCCTGGGATCACTTCCGGGAGGATTTCATCAAAAAATTCCTCGCAACATGCGATCGGCCAGCGACGTTTACGGAGTTGCAGGCCTGCAAAACAACGATCAGACGAACCGCTGTGAGAATACATCCGACGATGGACGACCATGCGCAACTCCGTGGGCGTGGTGTCAGAACACAGGGCAATCGACGCTTTCACTCGCGGCGTTGCCAGGTGATACGTGCATTTTATATCATCATTTATATAACTTTTAGTATCATACTAGAATGTTATTTGCATGATTATATGATTGTTTCTACATGTTTTAGATGATTTTGGGGACTTTCATACAAAGTCCCTATTTTTGGTATTTAATTTCTGGGAGGCAGAAAACCTCCTTTTTCTTGTCTTTAATGTTTCAGGAGCTACAGGTCAAATAATAAAAGGAAAAATACTGCGTCAGTTTTTCATCGGGAGAAAGGCAGAGGGAAGAAGACCGAAGAGAGGAGAGCCACGAGGGCCAAATGGGGGTGGCCCACGCGGCCCATGTACCTGGCCGCGTGGGACCACCCAAACTGGCCTCGGGCACCTCCTCGCCTGGGGCTTTTTAGCAACGCCTTCGTCTCGCCCGAAAAGTAACGCCCTAATTTTTCCAAGTCCATCCGAGGTCGCGGCGGCGGCGAAACTCCTGATCCCTTCCGAGGGGGGTCAGATCCTGCTGCTCCGGAACTCCGGAGAAGGGGGAAATCATCGTCATCGTCATCACCTCTCCTCCTTGGCGTGGGAGGAGGCCTCTACATCATCACCCCCATCAAGACCAGCACCATCACCATCATCATCACCGTGATCCACTCCGTTCCCCTCGCAGTTTGAGAGTTGCTATACCCTAGATACTTGTCTTGTGCTACTATTCATGTTTGTGATTGAGTACTTGTCATTATTTGGTGGTGAAGTTATAATTTCAGATTGTGTTGTACCACTTATGCCACTGATTATGATCATGTTCGCACGTTGTGAGTAGTTCCCGTATGTTCCTGAGGGCATAGGATGAATTGGCATTGATTTATATATGACATGTGTTGGTATTTTGTCAAGAGTTTATCTTTTATGTGATTCTATGATGGTGTTGTGCGAACGTCGACTGCACAACACTTCACCTTTATGGGCTCATAGGAGAACACCGTAGTGTAATGAATTGATGGAGACTTGGGAGGACACGTAAACCTGAGACCGAGTCATGAAGTTATATTATGAGGGTATTAGTATCGGGGACCTTAGAGTGTAATGCTATGGTGGGACTTTAGGTCTTAATAATTCTTGTGCAGTCATTTGCTTGGCCACATGATCCATCATAAGGGGTTGTAGTTTATTTATTTAGCTATACCTAATTATGGCTCCGTCCAAAGAGGATTAAAACTTGACAAGATATTCAACGTGTTGTTTAATAAATCTCTATGCCTAGCATCATCCATGCCGCCCTCGGGAACGTTTGCCACATATAAGTTACACATCACTTGAGCTTGTCCTTTGCCACATAAGAGGATTGGGCTTTCTCTCTTTGAGAGCTTTCACTTGCTACTATCTGTTATCTGCTTGCAATTATACAACTGAAAATACCAAAAACACTGCATCTTTTATTGTTTTATTTATCAATCTTACTAACCAATACCTTCAGCTCCTCGTGGGTTCGACAACCTTTTCTAATTGAAAGGTACTACAATTGATCTCCTGCACTTGGGAGCCATCAAGATACTTTTCTGGCGCCGTTGCCGGGGAGCGTAGCGCTATTGGTAAGAAGTTTGGTAAGGAAACTTGAAAGCTGTTTATCTCATTGTTACTATGGCATTTATGAATCGTGCCTCGCTGCATCTTGCTCTATATGAAAGTGCTTATGCCACTACTGCAAAGGTGGTTGAAACTGCTGTGCCTGAGATACCTAAAGTGGGATATAAAATTCCCATGGGTCATGTTAAAAGAGTTATGAAAAATCCATTTACAGGAGATGGAACTAAGTCGGCACGCGAGCACATGGAAATAATTGAGGACATATGTGGCTTATTCAGACTACCTGGTATTTCAGAGGATCAGGTAAAAAGGAAGCTATTGTATTTGTCTTTATCTGGTAATGCTCGTGATTGGTACAGGTCTTGGATGAAGAGGTCCAGAATGAATGGAGTATCTTGAGGAAGGTTTTCTTTCTTAAATATTTTACTCCTAAAGAAGCTTATGATAACCGCTGCTATATATTCAATTTCTGGCCACATCTGGGAGAGAGTATTACTCAAGCTTGGGGGAGGTTAAAGGAACTCCTTCGCAAGAATCCATGTCATGATCTTACAAGGAAACTTATATTGATAAACTTTTATGTGAGACTACCTATGAAGCACAAGGAGATTCTGGATAATTCATCTGGTGGAAGTTTTACTAATAACACTGAAGAAGAAGCATGGAATTTATTGGAGACTATTTCTGAAAATACTAGCCACTGGGATCTTGATAAAGGTAATGAGCCATATTTTGATTATGAATATTCATGTGTAGAGAATTTCTCTACTTCTATTCTGTTTAAAAATCTGAGTGATACTTTTGGTCTTGATCCTTATGTTATAATTGAAATAGCTAAAGGTTTTGCTGATCATATCTGTGTTCCAAAAAGTGGATTTGAAGTTTATGTTGAACCTGTTAAACAATCTATTGTTGTTCCTAAAGTTATTAAACAGGTTGAACCAATGTCATCTGTGACAATTGAGGAGTATGTTGAACCACCTCCATTTCCAAACCAAGTTAAGGAGAATTTACTTAAAGCTGTTACTAACAAGAGTAACAAAAGATGTTCTCAGCCTTATGAACAGGTGGAAGTCAACACTCAAATTTCTGTTATCAAGCAACTAAATGAAGAAGACCCAGTGGATGTTTATCTATGTGAAGATGCTACCAAAGTCATCAAAGGTAATTCGGCCAAAGTTGGGAAACCTGTTATATCATGCTCTATTGGGACTTCAAGTTATCATGGTCTATGTGATATTGGAGCAAGTATTAGTGTCATTCCATATTCTCTTTATCTTGAGATCAAGCCTGATATTGATCCCATTGTTATGGAAGAGACAGGTATGACAATTCAACTTGCTAATAAAGATTATATTAGTCCATTTGGAATTGTTAGAGATGTTGAAGTATTGTTGGCAAAATAAAATACCCTGCTGATTTTATTGTGCTTGGTTGTCCTCAAGATTCATTTTGTCCTATCATTTTTGGTAGACCTTTCTTACATACTGTTGGTGCTGAAATTAATTTGCCTAAAGAGAAAGTGTTTATTAAATGTGCTGGTGAGAAACTTGAATTTAACTTTTCCAAATTTGCTGATAAACATGTTGAGAAAGAGCCAATTCCTAATAATTTAATTGAAACTCTTGCTCATATAGCTGTAGCTTCAACTGATGTTGTAGAACGTTATATGCTTAATCAAGATGAACCATTTAATGATGAGGAAAAAGAGGCTTTGGAACAAATATTATGGCAACAACCACCACAATTACAATTGCATATCCCACCTGATAATTTAGGAGTGCTACCACCACCTAAAGGGGATCCTAGTTTTGAATTGAAACCTTTGCCTGCAAATCTGAAATATGCATATTTGGATGAGAAGAGCATATATCCTGTCATTATTAGTGCTAACCTTTCAGCTGAAGAGGAAGAGAAATTACTTGATGTGCTAAAAGCTCACCGACCAGCCATTGGATACTCTCTTGATGATCTTAAAGGTATAAGCCCCGCTCTATGTATGCATAAAATTAATCTGGAGGAAGATGCAAAACCTGTTGTTGATTTTCAACGCCGCCTCCATCCAAAAATGAAAGAAGTGGTAAGGAAAGAGGTAATAAGACTTATTGAAGCTGGTATCATTTATCCTATAGCTGACAGTAAGTGGGTTAGTCCTGTTCATTGTGTTCCTAAAAAGGGTGGAATGACTGTTGTTCCAAATGAAAAGGATGAACTTGTGGCTCAACGTACTGTAGTTGGTTATAGGATGGTTATTGATTTCAGAAAATTGAATAAAGCAACTCGAAAAGATCATTATCCATTGCCATTTATTGATCAAATGCTAGAAAGGTTGTCTAAACACTCTCACTTTTGCTATCTAGATGGTTATTCAGGTTTCTCGCAAATTCCTGTCCATAAGGATGATCAAGAAAAGACCACTTTTACTTGCCCATATGGTACTTTTGCTTACAGGAGAATGCCATTCGGTTTATGTAATGCTCCTGCTACTTTTCAAAGATGCATGAATGCTATATTTGCTGATTATATTGAAAAGATAATGGAGGTTTTTATGGATGATTTTTCTGTGTATGGTACTTCCTTCGATAATTGCTTGTTCAACCTTAACAAAGTTTTACAGCGTTGTGAAGACCAACACTTGGTTCTTAATTGGGAGAAGTGTCACTTCATGGTTACTGAGGGTATAGTTCTTGGGCATAAGATTTCTGGAGAAGGAATAGAAGTTGATCCAGCAAAGATTGAAGCTATTGAAAAACTACCATATCCAAGGGACCTCAAAGGTATAAGAAGTTTTCTTGGGCATGCAGGTTTTTACCGTAGGTTCATTAAGGATTTCTCCAAAATATCAAAACCTCTAACCAATCTTCTGCAAAAGGATGTTCCTTTCTCTTTTAATGATGATTGCATTGAGTCCTTTAATATTTTGAAGAATGCTTTAATCACTGCTCCCATTATTCAACCTCCTGATTGGAACTTGCCTTTTGAAATTATGTGTGATGCTAGTGATTATGCAGTTGGGGCTGTTTTGGGCCAACGTGTTGATAAGAAACTGAATGTTATTTATTATGCTAGTAGAACACTTGATGCTGCTCAAAAGAATTATGCTACAACTGAGAAAGAATTTTTAGCAGTACTGTTTGCTTGTGACAAGTTTAGACCTTATATTACTGATTCAAAAGTCACAATACATACTGATCATTCTGCTATTAAATACTTGATGAATAAGAAAGATGCTAAGCCTAGACTAATAAGATGGGTACTTCTATTGCAAGAATTTGATTTACACATTGTTGATAGGAAAGGGGAGGATAATCAAGTTGCTGATCATCTCTCTAGGATGGAAAGCATACCTGATGATCCTATTCCTATTAATGATAGCTTTGTTAATGAACAACTTGCAATTGTTAATGTTTCTAGTGCTAAAGTTGCATCTCCTTGGTTTGCCAACTATGCAAATTTTATTGTTGGTAAAGTTTTGCCTCCACACTTCACTTCTCAACAAAGAAAGAAATTCTTTTATGATCTTAGACATTATTTTTGGGATGATCCTTTCCTCTATAAGAAAAGTGTGGATGGTATTATTAGACGTTGTGTACCTGAGCATGAACAACAGGCTATTATAAGAGATTGTCATGACAGTCCCTATGGAGGGCATCATGCAGGAGATCGCACAGGAGCAAAGGTATTACAATCTGGTTTCTATTGGCCTACTTTATTTAAGGACTGTGCTGAATATGTTAAATCTTGTGATAAATGTCAAAGAGTAGGAAACATTGGTAGGAGGAATGAAATGCCTATGAATTATTCATTGCCACTTGAACCATTTGATGTGTGGGGTTTTGACTTTATGGGTCCTTTCCCAGAATCAAAGACAAAGCATACTCACATTTTGGTTGCAGTTGACTATGTTACAAAGTGGGTGGAAGCAATTCCAACCAAAAGTGCAGATCATGCCACAGCAATGAAGATGCTCAAGGACATCATTTTCCCCAGGTTTGGTGTTCCTAGGTTCTTAATTACTGATGGTGGTTCTCATTTCTTGCATGGTGTTCTTAGAAAAACTTTGGCAAAATATGATGTTAACCATAGAATTGCATCTCCTTATCATCCTCAAACAAGTGGGCAAGTTGAATTAAGCAATAGGGAAATTAAACTCATTTTGGAAAAGACAGTGAATAAGTCTAGATCTGATTGGCCAATTAAGATTAATGATGCTTTGTGGGCTTATAGAACTGCTTTTAAAAATCCTATGGGAATGTCTCCTTATAAAATGGTTTATGGAAAAGCTTGTCACTTACCTGTTGAACTAGAACATAAAGCTAGATGGGCTATTAAACAACTGAACTTTGATTTTAAAACTGCGGGAGAAAAGAGAATTCTTGACCTAAACCTACTTGACGAATGGAGAAATGAAGCTTATGAAAGTGCCAGGATGTTTAAAGAAAAAGTTAAGATTTGGCATGACAAGAAAATTAAGAAAAAGGAATTCAAAGTAGGTGATCAAGTTTTATTGTACAACTCTCGTTTCAAGTTTTCTGCAGGGAAGCTAGCTTCAAAGTGGCAGGGACCATTAGTGATACAGGAGGTGTACCGTTCAGGAGCTATCCGTCTTCACGGTGACATGAAAGGTAAACCTCATGTAGTCAATGGACAACGCCTTAAACCTTATATTGCAGGAAAGAGCTTCATCGGAAGGGTGGAGGAGTTGAATTTACAAACACCGGAAGAGGTAATTGAGAGAAACCGTGCAGTTCCAGAAACCCTAAATCAATAGAAGGTAACTTTTGTGTTGGAAAGTTTCTCGGAATTGCATAAAATTTTACGGAGGTCAATTTTTATGGAAATCATCGTATGGGACAAGAAAACTGGACGAAACGGAGACCCGAGGGAGAAAAGAGAGGGGCCCACGCGGCCCATGTACCTGGCCGCGTGGGGCTATCCCTTTTCCACCTCGGAGTCCTTTTTCGTCTCGTTTTCGATCCCGACGCTTCGCCTTGACCCAAAAACCCTCAATATATACCCCTCTCTGTCGATCTAATCTCGCACCGAGCGTTCTCGAGCGATTCTTTCTTTTGCTGTTTCTGCCTGTCAGGTTTTTAGCCATGTCTTCGGGAGACTCCTACCAATGCTCCTCCATGGACGACGATGATGATGAACTCGATGGGTACAGCCCCACGTCCATATGGAGGAGGAATAGGAAGAGGAAGGACTACTCCGACGATGAAGACTACAAGCTTGATGAAGAGGAGATGGACAAGCAAGAAGCTGAAGAAGAAGAGCACAAGCCCTCCGTCGACATCGCGCCCTTGGCGACAGCACCTCCATCACCCATTGCTGTTGCCGGCGTGAGGGTGAACCACTCTCTTGGAAACAAGAGGCGGGCGCGCGCATGCAGACCGGAGGGAAGGTTCCCAGGCACTTCCTTGCGAGCAAAAACGTAGCTTCTACTCTTATTGACAGGGAATTTCAGCGCACCACTCAAGAGAACTATCCTGGTGAATGGGATCGCAAGATCCCCAACAAGAAGGTGCCAAGCCCGGAGTGGAAGCCTTGCAAAGAGTCGGTGGAGAAGAATCTCATGCAAAAACTGGGAGAAGCCGCAAAAGAGTTCGAAAAAGCTTACAACCTCATGATGAAGATCATTGGGGATCTTGAAGATAATTATTATGAAGGCAATGTGAAAGAAGAGAGGGAGTTCTAGCAAGACACCAAGCTTGGGGGAGTTCCATCTAGTCTTTCTCTTTATCAATCTATCATATCTATCTAGTCATGGTGTGCTTTGCTTTTATCGATTAGTTATCAATATCTCTTAGGCGTGTGTGAGCTCATGGAGCATTATCATGTATCCCTATCTTATGGTTTATCAATGAATATTAAAGTATGGTGTCATCCATGATTCTCTTGTTTGGGGATTTATGGGTAACACTCATGCAAATGAGCGTGGCATATTTAGAATTTCAATCACATCTTGCCTTGAAATTAATTAACTTGAGTATGTTGGACAATTATAGAATTATCTCAATATAGAAGAAGTAAAAAGACTTGTACCTAGTATCTTTTGAGCAAATTAATGATCATGGATATTTCAATACTTATGATCTTGAATGTGAATGAAAGGAAGGCACCTGAAATTTCAGCTAGCCATGGAAAGTGTAGGAAAAGGGTTGTGTAGAGCATGGGAACTTGATTGAGATATCCATGACTAAAGTTTGCACTAGTTACTAGTCAAGCAAGAGTGATAACAATTTTTATATCTATTTGTCTTTTCATTTGTCTTCTTTTGAACTTGTTATCCAATGAGAGTTTATCTTGTCTTTGAATTTCAGCAAAGTATAAAAGATTATAATGCTTGCCATGAAGAGCAAAAGCATGTGAAAAACAATATGATTCGATTGTCCAACATACAATGGTTATTTGCTTTCAAAAGTAAGGGGTGATTGCTAGAGTTCTACTTATGTTGCCCTCATATGTATGAGTTTTAGATCATTAATCTTATCTTGCAATTGAATATGATGATGATACAATGCCCGTATTTATTTATCAACCATAAATCCATTGATGCATGTAATGATCTATGTCCTTACTTACTCGAGGAAGAGTAAAGGTTTAAGCTTGGGGGAGTTGATACGTACATTTTATATCATCATTTATATAACTTTTAGTATCATACTAGAATGTTATTTGCATGATTATATGATTGTTTCTATATGTTTTAGATGATTTTGGGGACTTTCATACAAAGTACCTATTTTTGGTATTTAATTTCTGGGAGGCAGAAAACCTCCTTTTTCTTGTCTTTAATGTTTCAGGAGCTACAGGACCTCAAATAATAAAAGAAAAAATACTGCGTCAGTTTTTCATCGGGAGAAAGGCAGAGGGAAGAAGACCGAAGAGAGGAGAGCCACGAGGGCCAAATGGGGGTGGCCCACGCGGCCCATGTACCTGGCCGCGTGGGACCAGCCCAAACTGGCCTCGGGCACCTCCTCGCCTGGGGCTTTTTAGCAACGCCTTCGTCTCGCCCGAAAAGTAACGCCCTAATTTTTCCAAGTCCATCCGAGGTCGCGGCGGCGGCGAAACTCCTGATCCCTTCCGAGGGGGGTCAGATCCTGCTGCTCCGGAACTCCGGAGAAGGGGGAAATCATCGTCATCGTCATCACCTCTCCTCCTTGGCGTGGGAGGAGGCCTCTACATCATCACCCCCATCAAGACCAGCACCATCACCATCGTCATCACCGTGATCCACTCCGTTCCCCTCGCAGTTTGAGAGTTGCTATACCCTAGATACTTGTCTTGTGCTACTATTCATGTTTCTGATTGAGTACTTGTCATTATTTGGTGGTGAAGTTATAATTTCAGATTGTGTTGTACCACTTATGCCACTGATTATGATCATGTTCGCACATTGTGAGTAGTTCCCGTATGTTCCTGAGGGCATAGGATGAATTGGCATTGATTTATATATGACATGTGTTGGTATTTTGTCAAGAGTTTATCTTTTTATGTGATTCTATGATGGTGTTGTGCGAACGTCGACTGCACAACACTTCACCTTTATGGGCTCATAGGAGAACACCGTAGTGTAATGAATTGATGGAGACTTGGGAGGACACGTAAACATGAGACCGAGTCATGAAGTTATATTATGAGGGTATTAGTATCGGGGACCTTAGAGTGTATTGCTATGGTGGGACTTTATGTCTTAATAATTCTTGTGCAGTCATTTGCTTGGCCACATGATCCATCATAAGGGGTTGTAGTTTATTTATTTAGCTATACCTAATTATGGCTCCGTCCAATGAGGATTAAAACTTGACCAGATATTCAACGTGTTGTTTAATAAATCTTTATGCCTAGCATCATCCATGCCGCCCTTGGGAACGTTTGCCACATATAAGTTACACATCACTTGAGCTTGTCCTCTTGCCACATAAGAGGATTGGGCTTTCTCTCTTTGAGAGCTTTCACTTGTTACTATCTGTTATCTGTTTGCAATTATACAACTGAAAATACCAAAAACATCTGCATCTTTTATTGTTTATTTATCAATCTTACTAACCAATACCTTCAGCTCCTCGTGGGTTCGACAACCTTTTCTAATTGAAAGGTACTACAATTGATTTCCTGCACTTGGGAGCCATCACCAGGCGTGACCTCCAGGAAGCGGTATTGCGCGAAAAGCCAAAATCCATCGCGCAACTCATGAAGATAGCCAACGAGTGGGCGGACGGAGTAGACTCGGTGCGACAGCACCACGGGTCCCCATGCAGCAACAACGATCACGGCAACTGGAGCCATAGGGACAGCCGCGACAGAAGGCGCAAACGCAAATCTCACCACTACGACGACCAAGACAGAGTCGAATACGTGGCGGCTGGCTACGCCGACACTCGCGATGAGCGCAGCCGTAGTGCAGGCCGTCAGGACGATCGCGGCAGAAGCCGCCAGGACGACCACCGCGACTACGGGCAACGCAGAGATGGATACCGCAAGCAAGAGTGGCGCGAGCGCCGCGATGACTCACCCGAAGGTTCGGGTGACATAGAGCCGGACGAGGAGTGCAGGTTCCACATGTTCAAAGGACAAGATGGCAAACTCCACCCTAGCCACCTGGCAAAGGACTGAAGAAAATTCACAAGGCTGACAAATGCGTACATAAAACGTTTGCAAACACCTCCTGGCACAGCCGCAAAGGGAGTCGCTCCAACACCACCACCTCCTCCTCCTGCTCCACCAGCAGGCCCATCCGCGCAAATGGCGGTGCAATACATCATCAGGCGCACATAGAAGCTCCGGTGGACTCGGCGGATCGGTATCCCGAGACCCGCGGGCAGATGAACATGATACAAAAGGGGCGACCATCCAACAAGGAGCAAAAGCTGATCACTCGCCAGGTTAACATGGCTGTCATGGCGCCTCCAGCGGTACCCGATAACCTGAAGGGTTCCGAAACTAGCATAACATTCTCCCGTGAGGATAACCCCCAGCTGTGGTTCGACCAGGGCACGCTGCCCTGGTACTCGATGCCCAGATTGGTGGCTACGCCATGTCCAAGGTCTTCATGGATGGAGGAAGCGGAATCAACATCATATTCGCGGACATGCTCCGCAGGATGAATCATTCAGTCGAGAACCTGCCAGAGTCGAACACCACCTTCCACGGCATCGTCCCAGGCAAGGCAGTCTTGCCCCTTGGCACACTACAACTCCCAGTCGTCTTCGGCGAGCCGGGAAACTTCCGAACGGAGAAGATCGACTTCGAGGTTGTCGACTGGAAGTCGCAGTATCACGCAATCCTTGGCGCCCGACGTTCGCTCGATTCATGGCTGTCCCGCACTACGCCTACCTCATGATAAAGATACCAGGACCCAAGGGAATCATCACCGTGAAGGGCAACTTCCAGCGCTCCGACAACTGTGCGACAGAGAATTCAGCAAAATCTCCGAGATGTTCGGGATGCAGGAGCAACTCCAGGAGCTCTCCATCAACAACGACCGCACAATGTTCCCTGAAGCCAAGAAGCAGGCACCCGACGCCGTTTTCAGCGCAACAAACGACACTCGAGCACACCAAGTCAACCCGACGGACCCAACCAAGACGGTCAATGTGTCATCAAGTCTGGACCCCACATAGGAAGGCGCGCTCATCGAATTCCTCCGTGAGAACTGGGAAATTTTCGCCTGGTGTCCAGCTGACATGCCAGGTATTCCCAGGGAATTCGCCGAGCACTCCCTTCAGCTCTTTCCAGATGCTAAGCCTGTGAATCCAACAATGCGCCGATTCTCTGAGCCGAAACGCGTAGCTATCGGAGACGAAGTCGACAGATTATTGGACGCGAAATTCATTCGAGAGATCAAGAAATTAGATTGGGTCACCAACCCGATCCTAGTACCAAAGAAGAATTCAAAAATCCTCTGCATGTGCGTCGACTTCACCTCCCTAAACAAATGTTGTCCCAATGACCACTTCCCCCTGCCGCGTATCGACCAGATTGTCGACTCAACGGCAGGATGCGAGCGCCTATCCTTTCTGGATGCCTACTCGGTCTACAACCAGATAAGGATGAGAGAAGAAGATGAAGACAAGACTGCCTTCATCACACCTTATGGTGTCTACTGCTACAACTATACCCTTCAGGCTCAAGAACGCGGGTGCTACGTACCAGCGTATGATGCAAAACTGCCTCAGGAAGCAAATCGGACACAACATCCAAGTCTACGTGGATGACATCGTCATCAAGACAAAAAAGGAGGCCACACTCCTCGACGACCTGCGTGAAACATTCGCCAACCTCAAGCACTACAAGATCAAGCTCAATCCTAAGAAGTGTGTCTTTGGCGTGCCAGCCGGACAGCTCTTGGGGTACCTCGTCTCGGCTCGAGGCATTGAAGCGGACCCGGAGAAGATACAAGCTTTCCTAACCATGCCACCTCCGACCAAGCTTCGAGGGATCCAAAGACTAGCCGGTCGAGTCGCGACGCTCAGCCGCTTCATCAGCAAACTAGGCGAGAAGGCGCTCTCGTTCTACCAACTGATGAAGAAATCAGATAACTTCGAGTGGACGCCGGAAGCACAAGCAGCCTTCGACGACCTCAAGCGGGTGCTGACAAGCCCTCCGATCCTGGTGGCACCTCAAGAACGCGAGCCGCTGTTCCTGTACGTCTCTGCTACCAATCGGGTGGTCAGCACCGTGCTTGTCGTCGAGCGCACAGAGGAGGGACATCCCCATGGTATACAGAGACCCGTATACTACCTTAGCGAGGTCCTCTCCACATCAAAACAGCGGTACCCGCAATATCAGAAGCTGGCCTACACCGTGTTCATGTCATCATGGAAGGTCGCACACTACTTCGTCGAGCACCCGATAACCGTCGTGAGTTCGGCGGCGCTCCGCGACATTCTCACAAACCCCGACGCAACCGGGCGAGTCGCCAAGTGGATCATCAAGTTGGGACCTCGAGACATCAGGTACGAGCACCCAAAAGCAATCAAGACACAAGTACTTCCTGACTTCACCACCGAGTGGATAGAAGCCCAGTTACCCGCAGTCCCAGACTTGTCCAACTCTTGGACCATGTATTTCAACGGGTCGAAGAAGCATGAGGGTGCAGGCGCAGGCGTCGTACTCATATCTCGAAAAGGCGACAAGCTCCGCTACGTCCTGCAGATGGACTTCCTCAAACCCTCCAACAACGAGGCAGAGTACGAAGCCTTGCTGCACGGCATGAAGATGGCCAAGGCGTGTGGCTGCACTCGACTCATGATCTACGGCGACTCGAACCTGGTGGTACAGCAAACTATGAAGAACTGCGACGCCATTGCCGACAACATGATCGCATACCGTGAGCTGTACAACGCCATGGAAGGCAACTTCGACGGGTGCGAGTTGCGCCACATCGGGCGCGAAAGCAATGAAGAAGCAGACATACTCGCCAATCTCGGCTCCACAAAATCACCGGTACCAGCCGAGACCTTCCTTGAGAAAATCGAGCACCGATCCATCAAGATCAAGCAGAAGGGTACACCCGAAACTTTGACTGCATCAGTCGCAGCCCAGAATTCGACACCCAGCACAAAGGACCCCCATAGTTGAGGTCCTCCTCATCGAGCCAACCTGGACACACCGTTTCCTCGAATACTTGAAGCATGGCAAGCTCCCAGAAGACGAAGCGGAGGCGCGTCGAGTCACCAGACGCGCTAAAGCATACACCATCATCAACGGTGAGCTGTACAAACACAGCATATCAGGGATCCTCCAAAGGTGTATAGCACACGAAGATGGCGAGGCCATCCTTCGAGACATACACGCAGGGACCTGTGGACATCATGCAAGCAGTCGAGCCCTCGTGGCCAAAGCCTTTCGAGCGGTTTTTACTGGCACACGGCACTCAGAGACGCAGAGGACATCGTGAAGAAGTGTATTGGCTGCCAGAAGTTTGCAACCAAGCCACACGCACTAGCGTCCGAACTGAAGACAATCCCGTTAGCCCGGCCTTTCGCCCAGTGGGGACTCGACATGGTTGGGCCACTCAAGAAATCCTCTCGCGGAGGACACACTCATCTCTTGGTGGCAGTCGACAAGTTCACTAAGTGGATTGAAGCTGTCCCCATCACAAGCTCGACTGCTTCGACGGCGGTCAATTTCATCAGGTCCATCATATACCGCTTCGGGGTCCCTCACAGCATCATCACCGACAATGGGACAAACTTCACGGCGGAGGAGTTCCGCGACTTCTGCAAAGACCAAGGCATAAGCTAAATTATGCGTCGGTGGCGCACCCGCAATCAAACGGGCAGGTAGAGAAAGCCAACGGACTCGTGTGCAGTGGACTCAAGAAACGGCTTCTGGTGCCACTTAGGCGAGTTGGCAGGCGCGTGGGTCGAAGAACTACCATCTGTCCTCTGGAACCTACGCACAACTCCAAACAGGTCGACTCAGTACACACCGTTCTTCATGGTGTACGGCGCAGAAGCAGTCCTGCCGTTCGACCTTCAATTCGACGCACCCAGGGTCACAGCCTACGAGGAAGATGAAGCGGAGGAGGCACTCGCCGACGACGTCGACACGCTGGATGAAGCCCGCGACATCGTGCTCGCCCATACAGCTGTCTACCAGCAAAACCTCCGCAACTACCATAGCCGTCGACTGCGCACCAGGTTCTTCCTGGATGGAGACCTGGTCCTTCGCCTGAAGCAAAAGAAGATGCACAAGCTCGCCTCCCCATGGGAGGGACCCTTCATCGTCACAGAGGTGATCGATGGCGGAGCATATCGACTGAAGCACGCGAAAACAGGAGAACTCTCCACAACCCCTGGAACGTTGCGCACATGCGCCGTTTCTATGCTTAGACTGCTCAATCATCAAATGTAATAGGCGATATGTCGGATAGCTGCAGGTTTCAGACGCACACTTTTCCTTACAGGGTACCTAAGGGGCTGGAATGTTTTTAATGAGGCGGCCTGCAGCTTAACTTACAAAAAGTGGAATACAATCAATGTTCCTCTCATTCTTTCTGTTTCGCATAAAAACAAAAACAAACACCTTGGCCGCACTCGAACACTCGGGGGCTGCGCCGTACAGCTTAATCAAAAACAAAAACTTGGTGGCACTCGAACACTCGGGGGTTGCGCCGTACAAGTTAATCAAAAACAAAATCTGGCCACACTCGAACACTCGGGGGCTGCGCCGTACAGGTCAATCAGAATCAGAAAAAACTACAAACCTAGCCACACCCGAAGACTCGGGGGCTCCACCGTATAAAATTGCAAGCGCCTATCTACAACAAACAAATCATACATATTGTCGTGGGTTTGTCACGTCAGATGTCATGGATGACTTCGTAGGTGTGGGATTTGCGCGAGTCAATCGTCTCCGAGCTTGGGATCGCAGGAACAAGGACGAACACAGATTTACCCAGGTTCGGCCCCTCAATGTGAGGTAAAGACCTACTTCCTGCCTACCCTAGATTGGTATTGATATGATATATGTGGTGTTACAATGGAGGCGATCCGATCTGGGAACTCGCCGTAAGAGCTAGGGTTTTAGGGCTTGATAGCTTGACCCTGTCTAAGTCCTGCGAGTCCTCTTTATATACACAGAGGCTCGCTAGGTTACAAGAGTTCTACACGAAGCCGATTGCAAGCTTGTCATCCAAGGCAAGTTTTACCACCGACCTTCTGGAGCCTTCCTTTGGCAGGCCGCGATCCTTGATCGGCCCATCTTTTACGTGGCCCAATAATAGCGTGATCATGAAGTCGCTGTTTTGGCCTTGAATAAGTCGCGGGTTAATTATTCCCCCGACATTAGCCCCCAAGTGTAGCCTGAACTTCATGGAATATCTTGATATGTTTTCTTGACTTTGAAAGGTTCCTTGGACGTTTAGGCTGCACTTTTTTCTTTCTAGCTTGCACTTCCTTGCTCTGCGACTCATGATCACGTTGGACTGGCTTTTACTCGCACTTTTGGGGCGGCCTTGAAAATGCATCTGACTTCGTGAGCTTCTTACTCTGTCAAGGTTTGCCTGATAGCTTCAACACTTGATGATGACCAATCTTCAAATTTTTGATAACAATATGCTGTAGCCCCCAAGGATTGAGCTGATGTGATTTGACAATCATCTCAATTCTTCTCAGGAGGTTTTGAAGATCGTCACCTGTAGCTTGATGTCATAGATAAGAAACAATTGTTAAGATATAAGCAATTGCAATTGGTGTTGCCGTACTATAAGCAGTACATTGACCTCTAGTTAGGCCTTTCTGAGTCCATTAAGTGGGCACTCGCGCGACTCAGTATTTCCTAGGAACATGTGTGTTCAGGGTCGAGAGCGGCCATGATAGGCAATCAAGCTCGATTGACGCCACACCCCAGTACTTTGGACGCATAATGCAAGTTGCAATCCGACTTAAGGTAAGTTTGATGTTGCCAGTAGGTTGGCTGTTTCAGGGTACAAAGCCCCCAAGAAACAAATGATATATAGCTATAAACAGCTTTGTTTATGATGACACATAAGGTCGCGCCTTGGTGGCAACCGAGTGTTATACATAGGGTTGGGTCGCACGTAGGCGGCGATCCCAGTTTGAGACATACGGCCGCGCCTAGGTGGCGGCCGATTTCTGATACATAAGGTACGGCCGCGCCTAGGTGGCGGCCGATTTCTGATACAGGTGTTGCAGGTCGCGCCTAGGTGGCGACCAATTTTGAAGCAAGAGCCCTTAGTGGCTAGGATGATACTCAGCTATAGGCAGCTGGAAAAGATGAAACTTAGCTCTGATTAGCTTTTTTATGTGTAGTAAGGTCGCAGTTGCGCGACGTTCCAAGGGCGAGGCGCTTCTAGACGATCCTCGAAATCATGGCGATCACTGCTTTCTTCTCTCACATCCAGCAGATAGTACGATCCATTGTTTAGTTTTTTGCTGATGATGTAGGGTCCTTCCCATGGAGAAGATAGCTTGTGCATTCCCTTATGGTCTTGCTTGAGTCGCAGCACTAGGTCTCCTTCTTGAAAGGTGCGGGTTCTGATGCGTCTGGCATGATAGCGTCGCAAGTCTTGCTGATACACCGCTGACCTTGATGCTGCCAAATCTCTGACCTCTTCTAATGTGTCCACAGAATCCTGCCGAGCTGCTTCATTATCTGCTTCGACATAGGCCGCAACTCTTGGTGAATCATGTATGATATCGCTGGGCATAACCGCTTCTGCTCCATAGACCATAAAATATGGTGTAAATCCTGTGGATCTATTAGGGGTTGTTCTTAAACTCCATAGCACGGCTGGCAGTTCCTCCACCCAACATCCTGGAGATGCTTCAACCTTTTCAATAAGGCGCGGCTTAATCCCATGGAGAATTTCCTGGTTAGCTCGCTCAGCTTGTCCATTGCTCTGCGGATGTGATACTGACGTGAGGTCCAGCCTTATCCCATTGTTCGCACAAAATATTTGTGTAGCTCCTTCAGAGGTGTTGCTTCCGTTGTCTGTAATGATACTATGGGGATATCCAAAGCGGAATATGACCTTCTTCAAGAACTTGACTGCTGTTTCAGCTTCACAATCTCCCACGGGTTCTGCTTCTATCCACTTTGTGAATTTGTCCACCACGACCAGGAGGTGAGTTTTTCCCGTTGGGACCGTCTGAAGGGTCCTACCATGTCAAAACCCCATACGGCGAAAGGCCATGTGATGGGTATTGTACGAAGTGCTTGAGCTGGCATATGATCTTGCCTGGCGTATCTTTGACATCCATCGCACACTCTGACAATCTGCTCAGCGTCTGCTAGCGCCGTTAACCAGAAGAAACCATGTCTGAACGCCTTTGCCACCAAAGATCTTGACGAAGCATGATGGCCACAATCGCCTGCGTGAATTTCGTGCAAGATTTTTCGTCCTTCTTCTGGTGATACGCATCTTTGGAATGTCCCCGCGACGCTGCGCTTGTATAGCTCATTGTTTATTATTGTGTAGGCCTTGGATCGCCGTGTTATCTTGCGCGCCTCTACTTCATCCTCTGGTAGCACTCCGCGACTTAAATATGCCATGTATGGCTCTGTCCATGCCGGCTGTTCATGCAGGGCTGCGACTAAAGTTGAATCATCCTCTGGCTCTGCGATGTCAATCTCTGCTGGAGGCTTAACTGATGGGTTATGCAACTCATCCAAGAAAACATTGGGCGGGACTGATTGCCTATTGGATCCTAGCCGAGACAAGGCATCTGCTGCTTCATTTTGTCTTCGATCAACATGTTCAACTTGGAAGCCAGTGAAGTGTCCAGCAACTCTGTCCACCTCTCGTCTGTATGCAGCCATGTTTGCATCCTTACTGTCCCATGTTCCAGAAACTTGTTGAGCTACCAAATCTGAGTCTCCAAAGCAACGGATGCGACTGACATTCATCTCCTTTGCTATACGGAGTCCGTGAAGCAATGCCTCATATTCTGCTACATTGTTTGTGCAATTGAAGTGTATTTGGAGCACGTATCTTAGCTTGTCTCCCTTGGGGGAAGTGAGTACAACTCCAGCCCCCGAGCCTTGTAGCTGTCTTGACCCATCGAAGTGCATGGTCCAGTATTTTGTTTCTGCCATGGTGGGAGCGACTTGAATTTCTGTCCAATCATTGATGAAATCTGCGAGAGCTTGCGACTTAATTGATGTGCGCGGCTCGTAGCTTATATGGTGTGGACCCAGCTCGATCGCCCACTTGGCTACTCTTCCTGTTGCTTCTCGGTTGCGGATGATGTCTGCCAGTGGTGCCGAGCTGACCACAGTTATTGGGTGTTCCTGGAAGTAGTGCTTCAGCTTGCGACTCGCCATGAATACTCCAAACACTAGCTTCTGCCACTGAGGGTAACGCTGCTTTGAAGCCGTGAGCACTCACTTACGTAGTATACTGGCCTTTGGACTGGGTACTCCTTGCCTGGCTCTTGTCTCTCTACAACCATCACGGCGCTTACGGCACGAGAGTTTGCAGCTATGTACAACAGCATGGGCTCTTATCTTTGGAGCTGCCAGAACTGGAGCATTTGTCAACTGAATCTTCAGGGCTGTTAAAGCTTCGTCGGCTTCTGAGTCCCAAACGAAGGTATCTGATTTTTCAGCATCTGTATAAAGGCAGGGCTTTTTCTCCCAGTCTTGATATAAAGCGACTTAACGCCGCGACGCAACCGGTAAGTCGCTGTACGTCCTTGATCTTTTCTGGTTTTTGGAGGTCCATTACAGCCTTTATCTTGTCAGGGTTGGCTCGATGCCTCTTTCTGACACTATGAACCCCAATAGCTTCCCCGCTGGTACTCCAAAGACGCACTTCGTCGGGTTGAGCTTCATGTTATATCTTCTGAGATTTGTGAAGGTTTCTTCCAAGTCACTGATGAGATCCTGGCCTACTTGCGATTTAATGACGATATCGTCCACATAGGCGTGAACGTTGCGACCTATCTGCTCATGCAAGCAACTTTGAATGCACCTCTGGTAAGTCGCACCTGCGTTCTTCAATCCAAAGGGCATGCTTACATAGCAAAAGGCCCCAAAGGGTGTGATGAAGGATGTCTTTTCCTGGTCCTCCTTCATCTTGATTTGATGGTAGCCTGAATAGGCGTCTAGAAAGCACAACAACTCGCATCCGGCTGTTGAATCAATCACTTGGTCAATCCTTGGCAAGGCAAATGGGTCCTTTGGACAGGCTTTGTTGAGACTGGTGTAGTCAATGCACATTCGCCATGTGCCGTTCTTTTTCATAACTAGGACTGGGTTTGCCACCCACTCCGGGTGATATACTTCTGTGATGAATCCTGCGGCCAATAGGCGAGCTATTTCTTCCCCTATCGCTTTTCTCCTGTCGTCGTGGAAACGCCGCAGCGGTTGCTTTACTGGCTTGGCCAGGGGTTCACGTTAAGGCTGTGTTCTGCCAATTCCCTTGGCACCCCTGGCATATCTGATGGTTTCCATGCGAAGATGTCCTTGTTTTCCTGAAGGAAAGCGATGAGTGCCCGCTCCTGTTCTTTCTCCATGTGGGCTCCGATGCTCGCCTGCTTGGATGAGTCGCCAGGAACAAGATCTATCTGCTTGGTGTCTTGGGCCGCTTTGAATTTCATTGGTGGTTCGGCAGATGGCGTGGTAACTACGCTCATATCATTGGGATCCACCTGCGACTTATAACTCTTTAGCTCTTCAGCGGCACAAGCTGATTCTGCGAAGGCTGCATCTCCCTCCTCGCACTCTATTGCTTTTTCTCTATCGCCGTGCACTGTGATGACCCCTCTTGGTCCTGGTATCTTCAGCTGTAGGTAAACGTAGCATGGCCTGGCCATAAACTTGGCGAAGGCTGTTCGTCCGAACAGGGCGTGATATGGGCTCTGGAATTTTACCACTTCGAAGCATATGAACTCGCTTCTGAAGTTTTCTTCCGTCCCAAAGGTTACTCCCAGGGTTATCTTTCCCACTGGCTGTGCTGACTTTCCTGGGACGATGCCGTGAAATACGGTCGTCGTGTGTTGCAGGCTGGAGTCCATGAGCCCCAAGCGCTTGAACGTATCGTAGTACATGATATTTATGCTGCTTCCCCCGTCCATAAGTACTTTGGTTAGCTTGTATCCTGCTACATAAGGTGCCACAACTAGCGCCAGCTTCCCTGGCTCTCGCACTTGCGGCGGATGATCGTCGCGACTCCAAGTGACTGCATGTTCTGACCATTTTAGCCAATTGGGGGTTGCTGGTATCACAGTATTTACCTGCTGGCTTCTGCGACTTAATTTCTCTTCCCTCTTGGAGGTGTTGATAACTATTGTATGGTACTGCCCCACCTGCCTGGGGTTACTCGCATTGTGCGGTCCGGCGCCTGAACCATGAGTCGCACCAGGGCTTCCTTCATGGTGGTTTCCCCTGTTGTGTTGGCTTTCTTCTTTCCACTTCTTGTAATAATTACATTGCGCCTTGGTATGGTCTGCTGGCCGCCCGTCGCCTCCCGTGTGAAGATCGCACGGCCGATTAAAAACTTCTTCCATGTTAATTGGACGAGAGCCGATTCCTCGGCCTCTTCCTCGTTGGCCCCTGAAACCTCCACGTGTGTTGGCGACAAGCCCAGAGTTTCCTTCTTCACTCTTGCGCTTGTTTTGATTCGCGTTGTTGTGGCTAGTTTGTTGCTGTTGAGGCTTGCTGGTATTTTTCTTTCCTTCAACAGCGGCCTTCTCCTCTTCTCCATCTGACGCATCTCGGGTCTTGTCTGAGCCAGCGTATTTGTTAGCCGCAGCCATTACCTCGCTGAGACTCTTGACCTTGCCCTTCATGCGACCTAACTTATGGATCAGTGGTTCGAACTTACAATTTTTCTCCATGACTAGGACAGCTGAGCTTGGAGGTATGTTGTCTGAGGAGTGTATAATTTCTGCCACCCTCCTCATCCAGTGGCGACTTGACTCGCCTTCCTTTTGAACGCAACGCTCTAGATCTTCTATATTGCAGAGTCGCTTGCAGGTTCCTTGGAAGTTTTTGACGAAAGCGTCTTTCAACTCTTCCCAGGTATTTATGGAGTTGGGGGGTAGATTTTGTAGCCATATGTGAGCCGCGCCCTCCAACATCATGTTGAGGTACCTTGCGCATATCTCTTCTGAAGCATTTAAAATACTCATCCCCATCTCGTAGTTGTTTAGCCAGGTGGTAGGGTCCATGCTGGCGTTATAGTTTGCCACCTTGCGTGGTCCTTTGAAATCTTCAGGGAAAGGTTCCGATCTGATCTTCTCAGTGAAGCATGCCGGACCTTTGAGTCGCGAGGACAAAGCTGTGGATGTGCCCGTAGGGTTGTTAACTTCCACGAGCCGCGTCTGCGTCGTTGGCATGATAGCCTGTGCTTCTGCGGCTTGTTCCTGCTGCCTCTGCGCGACCCTTGATATATCCTCCGGTGGCCTGCTTTGGACGCTTCTTTCTGCCGCGATCCCGCCGGCCAGTACGGGGGGCTGCTGCCCCTCGGCTTCTGCCCTGTTGGCCTGTTGTAGGACAGCAGTGCTCAACATCTGTATCGCACGCCGTGCTTCAGTGTTGATTGGGTCGTCGCCTGTTGGTACCATCTGTGTCAAGATATTAGCCGCTGCATACATGTTATCGACCGGGCTTTGGTAGTGGCCTTGTGGGGTATGAAACCTCCTTGGTTGTTGCGATGGTAGTTGCTGGGCTTCGTGGACAATCGATGGTTCCAAAATCCTTGCGACTGGTTGGTCTCCAGCAGCTGGAGTGGGTGGAAGTTCTATTGTTGGTTGAGTCGCGCGCGCTTGCGCCTGCGAGTCAACTTGTCTTTGAGTCGCGGCGAGCGCGGCTATCCTTTGCCGTTCCTGTTGGATTCCTTGGTTCACCTGTTCGAGCCTGCAGCGCTCTGCTTCCATCCTCCGAACCTCGTACAGGAGCTCGGCCCTGGCGGCCTCAATTTCTGTTGCGCGGACAGCGGCGTTCGCGGCTGACACCGGGATAAGTAGTGGGTTGCCGGGAGGTGTCGATCTTTCGGCTTCTCCCGCAGTTCCTGACGTACTTGCACCTCCGGCCATGTAGACTCCAACTGGTGCCGCCTCTTGTCCTACCACTGGTGCGTAATCCCAGTAACTGTCCTCAAGAGCTGGTATGATGGACCCAAATTCTTGCGAGTCCATGCTCTCCAGAGACTCTTCTCCGTCACTGGCGAATCCTTCTGCTGAGTCGCCTTCTTGGACTGAGCTAACAGATCCGCCGCCAATGAAACCGACGAAGACGTTGATAGATCCAAACGGGATGATACGGCCGGTCTCCAGGTAATCAGCTTCTGGTCCCCAGCTTGAATCGTCAATGAGAGGCGTGCCATCGACCATGATGATGTGGCCAATGGCGAGATCTTCAGCTCCTTTCATCGATCCTGCGCGGAACGTGACGCTCTTGACCGCAGGCCCCACGGTGGGCGCCAACTGTCGTGGGTTTGTCACGTCAGATGTCATGGATGACTTCGTAGGTGTGGGATTTGCGCGAGTCAATCGTCTCCGAGCTTGGGATCGCAGGAACAAGGACGAACACAGATTTACCCAGGTTCGGCCCCTCAATGTGAGGTAAAGACCTACTTCCTGCCTACCCTAGATTGGTATTGATATGATATATGTGGTGTTACAATGGAGGCGATCCGATCTGGGAACTCGCCGTAAGAGCTAGGGTTTTAGGGCTTGATAGCTTGACCCTGTCTAAGTCCTGCGAGTCCTCTTTATATACACAGAGGCTCGCTAGGTTACAAGAGTTCTACACGAAGCCGATTGCAAGCTTGTCATCCAAGGCAAGTTTTACCACCGACCTTCTGGAGCCTTCCTTTGGCAGGCCGCGATCCTTGATCGGCCCATCTTTTACGTGGCCCAATAATAGCGTGATCATGAAGTCGTTGTTTTGGCCTTGAATAAGTCGCGGGTTAATTATTCCCCCGACACATATACACTCGGGGGCTGCCCCTCCCCACAAATCACTCATATACAACTCGGCTCAACGAGCATGTATTTCATCTGCCTCCTAATCTACAGGTTCACCCTTCGGCGCATCGAGCGGACCTACAAGGTCCTCCGTCTGCTTCTGGACCTTGTCAACAACCTGCCTCACAGACGCGAGGGTATCCGCATACTCGCCTTCATCGGGCAGCCCACCAACAAGCTTCTCTAATTTAAGGTGTGGATGGTGAAGCCGAACGTAAGCAAAGGCGATATTGGCCCCAGCAACAAGCTGGGCGTACAGAAAGTCCTTGATCGCTTTGCCTTCGTGAAATCGGGTCAGCAGGGCAGGTATACCCTGCGGTTGCTCGTTGTGAGGGAACATCATCCGATGCACCCGCGCCAACGTGGTCCTGCACGATTCTAGTAGCATGCCACATCGCCAAGCACGATCCAGCAAAACAGCAAGGACCCGGGCCTTCGGTTTATCAGACCAGAAGTATCGACGGCCCGAGTCCGTACCAGTGATGGCCGCGCCCAAGCGCTCATCTACTCGAGCATTCTCAGCTCTCCAGTCCGGATTTACACCTGCAACACCAAGCACGGGAAGATGAAAGACAGTCGGAGAAACGCAACTCGCAAGCACAAGTTCAGGAAAACGGGCTAACATTCCAGCTGTCGATTGATCAGATCCAGCTCCCCAATCAAGTAGTCTTCTCTTTCTGACGAAGGAGCGGGCCTCGACTTCAGCGCATCCAATTCACCTTGGGCGGCTTTCAGCTCCGTCTCCAGCTTCACGATTCGAGTCTTCATCCAGGACATGATTTTCTCATCGTTTTTGCTGCGAGAAACAGGCTGAGGCCGCGTATCCACTGAAGGAGAAGCACCCGATACGCCAGCCGCCTCAGGCTGCCCAAAAGCAAAAGGCAAAATACATAAGACGCCATCTCTACACAAGTCAAGTATTGCAGTAACATACTCGGGGGCTGAAACCTGCCAACACAGCCGAAATCATGCAGGAGGCAGCCTCATATTGTCCACTAAGTAGTACGAGTTCATTACAAAAACAAAAACAAAAGGATGGCATCCAGAACTACATCCTAAGATGTCGACTCAGACTTGGCCTTAGCCGCACGGGCAACAACTTCCGCAGCGCGTCGCTCCACCGTGGATACCAACTTCTCCACCAGCCGCGCTGCTTCAGCTTTCACAGGACCCAGCGAAGCCATCCTCCCATCGGGTTTCTTCAGAAAGTCGGCAACGACCTTCTCAAAGTCAACCGATACACCATGACCTAGCAACAGCTTGAAGGTGAGCTCCGAGCCGTGTACCGTTTGGGCACGAGTGTAGTCTGTCATGGTGGAGGACTCTGGGCCAAGCACTGCGTCCAGACCATCGACGCCGGCAGGTGGTATGCGTTGAGGAAAAACGCTCTTGTGCACCGCGGTGAGAGCACCCGTCGACTTGGCAAGTGCAGCCTTCGCGTGCGCCCACATAGCATCGAAGACGCTGACAGCACGCTCCAGCGGGACGTCGTCGTCCGTCGCCTCCGCAGGCAGAGCCGTGCCAACAACACCTGCACATCCATACACGTTCAAGTACCCATTCACCTGAATTGGGCGATTATACTCCAAACATATAGCAAAGCAATAGGAGGCCTTACCTCCCATAACATCGGCGAGTGCCAGAAGACACTCAACCTGCACTCGCTCGGCCTGAAGGATTTCGTTCTTGGCGCCCTTCAGCTTCCGCTCAGCGTCGTCGCGTTGAGTCTTGAGCTCCTTCTCTAACTCAAGCACCCGACGAGCAGCGGACTCTTGTTCACCTGAAAAATAAGCGACACTTTCAAACAGATGCGAGGCAGAAATCTCAAGTGCAAAGCAAAAGCAAAAGCCACTCCCTTCTTGACTGTTGTCGGTCAAGGCGAAGCTGATCCCTCTCCTGCTCCATTTGAACATCGGCAGTACCCGAGTTCATGAGGCTGCGGTAGAAGGTCTTGATAACCCCCAAGAGCAGGGGATCACTGTAGCACCTCTCAATGTGGAAGTAGGGTATCGATCCGCAGGAGCAAGAGGGAAAAGTTATCTATTCCCTACAACTAAAGTGTCACAAGTTTTAGTTGATTATGCACTAAACAGGTTTAAAGAACAAGATGGTTGATTTAATGGATGGAAGTTTAATGTAACAAAACAAGAATGTAAAAGTGTCCCAATCCTCTTCAATGCAAGAGGACAAGACAAAGGTTTTCTCTTATAGGAACAATGGACATGGGTTCATGGGTTCACTTAATCCTCTCTCTCTCATCTACGGTGATTATCATGTTATAGATAAAGTACACACAATTGTCATGTTTTAATGGTAGCTTTTATGACGGCTATATGTCCTAAAACACATAGTTGAAAGAAGTACTCATTTGTGTTGCTAGGTCACCCTCGTAAGGCTAGCGTGGTTGCTGTCACTCCCACATCATACTCTTCCTTTTTACCCCCAGATAAAGGATGTTGGGCTGTATTTCACATGTCACTCAATACATATGCCGTTGTCACATCGGCCATCCCGTACCTACATACATCATACTTCATAATGTACAATATTCTAAACACTAGTGCAATGATTCATATTTCGTGTGCATGACCACATCTCTCTCATCTATCCACACTTGGCGGTGTCAATCACCTCATGACAAGGATAAACAAGGCATTATGCATAAATCAAACCATCACATGTATCATAGAATTTCTCCAAAGTATGACAAACCATAGAAATCCCAACATGACGGTAAATGCATAACATAATATCATCTCATACCACAATATCCACCATAGGAATTACAAAGATAGTTCCATAATCATGCAAGGCACATCATATGGACTTCAACAATGATCATACATAGAGAGATTGGATCAAGTTACCACCACAAACCCAAAGTCCAGGGAGTGGACTACTCCCCCTTCATCATGGTGATGGTGAAGATGTTGGAGAAGATGGAGATGATCTTGCTGTAGATGTTGATGATGAACACGCCGGAGGGGGGTGGAGCCCTCCGGAGGTGATTCCGGTGGCGTTTCCCCCCTCCGATCTTCTCCGGCGGTAGCCTTCTAACTCTTTGTTTTGTGGTTTTGTGTTTCTCCGCCGCTCTTCGCGAAACTCCTCGGGGGACTATTTTTATAGACGTTTTTAGGTCAAGACGAAGCCACGGAGACGAAAATGGACGGCATCGGAGCCACGAGGAATAAAAGAGGTGGTCCCACACGGCCAAGGAATCTGGCCGCGTGGGACCATCTATTTTCTTCCTCGGACTTCCTTTTTCGCGGATCCTTGGCTCGTACGTCTTCTTATTTCCAAATATTGGGCCCCGTAAAATATTACGTCATTTGGACGTCGTTTAGTCCCTGAAAGTCAAAAACATGGAAAAAGGGGTTTTCTGGTTCTGCAGGGTTAATTCCAAATAAATGGGGAAACTGTGAATTATCCCCTAAAATCATTATAAAACATAAATATAGCCCATATATGATGCAAATAAGTTGGAATATCAAGTAATAAAATGTAAAGTTCATGTATGCATTTTACATGCATCAGGTCTGCGAAAAGAAAAAGGGGATGCGTAATCAATGAGCCTATGTCCAACTATACTAGTTGCACATAGCCTCGGGGGCTACTCCCATCGGAAGCACTGTCGCGCACCGATAAATCAAAGAAAGGTGGAATACTTACGTGGTCCTGAAGAGACATGGCAGTCGAAGAGGACGGAGTGCGAGTTCCCGGAGCAGAGGGAGCCGAAGCTTTCACGACCTCCTTCTCAGTTGTCGCCGTCGTCACAGGAGATGCCTCTGGTGGAGGCAGTCGCGGCTCCCCGCCGCTCGGAGCCGACGTATGCTCCAAGACAGGGGAAGGGGACGCGCCAGCACCACGGCCGGGACTGCATGCAAAACATTCAAACTCAAAATCCATGCACAACCAAAAGCAAAAGCACCACAGGGGAACAAGTACTCACCTTGTATCCTCGTCGCCTTCGCTACCAAAGGAGTCGGTGTCAAGGAGCCCGCCGAACTCACCCGCACTGCCAACGGGAGGCGCGGTGTCTAGCGGGGCAATCTCCACTGGACCCTTCGCACTTGGAGACGAAGAACCCGAGTCAGCTTTGTCTTCCGCCTGATCGGCTCGACGGCGCTTGGGCGGGCGCTCCTCTTCATCGTCCTGCTCCGTCTCCTCCACCTCTTCATCAGGGGAGGTAGTCGCGGAAGGAATGGAGTCGTCTTCATCGACCGGCTACAATTCGGGGAACTCCGTCTCGTCACACGGTCCATCATCGGGTAAAGGAGGAAGGCATGAAGGACTCGGGTGACCCTGCAAAGCAAGTACAAATTGACGTGGGGTTACCACGGCAAATCCCAAGGTGAGATACCTAGGGTTTCGTATAGAGAGAGAAGATGGCGCGCTGGTAGTTCCGTCGGCTGACAAGCAAGGATTTACCCAGGTTCGGCCCCTCATTGTGAGGTAAAGACCTACTCCTGCTTGTCTGATCTGTATATATGTATGATTACATGGTGTGCCGCGAGGGCTATGGGGGTGAGACGTGGTCTCGCTATGCTATGCGAGTTGTGGATCTAGTCCCTCCTCTTTACGGTGCCCCTGCCTGGCCTTATAAAGGGAGTCAGGTAGGGTTTACGAAGAGTTCTAGTAGACTACATCTTGGAGTCCTTGACTTGTGCTTGAAGTAATTGCTGGGCCGCCAGGTGGGCCTTCGTCTGAGCCGCATCGGGCACGCCAACGGTGGAGTGCCCGGAGGGTATGCCCACGTCAGTAGCCCCCGAGTGTCTGGTCGATTCGAAGTATCGGGCAGAGACTTATAACCGCATGTCGGGTAGGCGTAGTCGATGCGTCGCGTACGTTGATGACCATGTGATGACTGTATTAACCGTGCTTTGAGAGTTGAATCATTTATGAGAAATCCAGTGTAGGTGTAAGAAACCCAATATTAATAAATTGCATGCGGGTGTAAGGAACCCGACTTTGAAAAATCCGATGCGGGCTATAGAGAACCCGACTTTGAGAAATCCGTGCGGGCTATAGAGAACCCGACTTTGAGAAATCCAGTGCGGGCTATAGAGAACCCGACTTTGAAAAATCTGTGCGGGCTATAGAGAACCCGACTTTGAGAAATTCGTGCGGGGTATAGGAAACCCGACTTTGAAAAATCCGTGCGGGCTATAGAGAACCCGACTTTGAAAATTACGTAGCACTCGAGCCGGCGGCGAGTGCACTCCCGATGGGAGTAGTCGATGAAATTTGCGCTGTCCAAGGAGGTGCTCAATTTGGGCTCAGTTTTCGCGTCCTTGCTGCGTTGTCTGGTACTTTTGACTCGGTAGTACATCGGGTGCGCGTCCAGCGCTCCCGATGGGAGTAGCCCCCGAGTGTCTGGTCGATTCGAAGAATCGGGCAGAGACTCATAGTCGAGGCTTTATTGGGTGCCTTTTGCTGGAGGAGGATGTTAGTCGGAAGTACGTCGACTGATATTTTGCTTATGTTTTGCTACGTATCTTTGAGTCGAGATTGTCTCGGTTGTGCCTGCCGAGTCGGAAATACGTCGACTGATGCTTTGCATGAATTTTGCTATGTATTTTTGAGTCGTGATTGTCTCGATTGTGCATGCTGAGTCGGAATTACGTCGACTGATTCTTTGCTTATTTTGCCTAGGGATGATGACATAGTAGGCCTGGTACACTCGACAGATCGGGACCAGTTAACTGCACTTCTGGGCAAAACCTTACTAGCCTACTTCAAGCTCGAGTCCCCAGACTCGAACCTGGAACAAGCTGGTCAGGTTCGACTCAGGCCGCGGAGGTCTTACTGAGCCGACCTGCAGCATAATTTTGCGACCTAACGCGTCCGTCAGGATTTTCTTCATGTCTGTTGACATGGAAAGTTGCAGGGCAAACGCTGCAGGAGCGGGCCCCGGCCCAGCTCGACGGATCGGCGGGTCTTACCTTTGAACTGTGCGTGCAGCATCCGAGGTATATGCGGCGGACGCAACCCGGCGATTTGTGATCGAAATTTGCATATGGCTAAGTAGCCGAGTCGAGTAGGGTTCGACTGCTTGTTTTGGACAACTTAATGTCTTTGATTGTAGTTTTATCGGGTGCGCGGCAGCGCTCACGATGGGAGTAGCCCCCGAGGCTATGTGCAACTATTTGTCGGGTGTGCGGCACTCGAGCCAATGGCGAGTGCCTTCCCGATGGGCGGATGAAGCCGACGCAACGCTGGTGCGGCCGAGGTAAATTGTGTAGCATGTAAGGCGCATCCCCCGAGTGTTGTGTTGAGAGGCGTGCGACATTTAGCCGGAAGGACTCGACGCGGCGGACCGTAGTCGACGCGGCGGAGGGGTCGACGCGGTGGAGTTGTGCGGTGGAGGGAGTCGACGCGGCGGACCGGAGTCGACGCGGTGGAGTTGTGCGGCGGAGGGAGTCGACGCGGCGGACCGGAGTCGATCCGGCGGAGTTGTGCGGCGGAGAGCGTCGACGCGGCGGACCGGAGTCGAAAAGCGCCAGCCATCGAGTGTTGGATGCAACCGAAGCAGGTTAGAATTGAAGAAATAAAATATGAAAGTGACTTAGCTGTTCATGAGCGACGGAAATCTGTAGAAGTTGTCGAGTTATGGACGTCGTAGTAGACGGAGTCGACGTCGCGGAGTTGTGCCGCGGCAAAGTTGTTGAAGGCGCCGGAGTCGCCTTATCGTGTGGAGCGACGAAGTTGTTGTCGTTGATGACGAAGCGCCAGCCCCCGAGCCTCGGGTGCGCGTCCATACGCTGCCCTCTTCCCGAGTCGATGATTTGTCGGGCCGCGTGGTCGTGTGGCCGATGATGATTGTCTCAAGTGATCTTGACGAGGGCGAGGTTGGTGTCGAAACGCCAGCCCCCGAGCGTCGGGTGCGCCGAAGTAATTTTGAGACGCAGCCCCCGAGTATTAGGAGCACCCTACGTCGGTGTAGAGGTGGACGAACGGCCTACGAAGATGCGCGGCACCGTCGCCGCCCAGAGTCACCAGTCTTGTCGCGTACGCGCAATCGAAGGCCGATGCGCCGTTTTTTCGATGCTGATCGTTTGCTGTGGGAGTCGAGTCGTGAAAGATGCCCGCACTGAGTGATGATGGTCGCAGTTATCGGACGGAGTCGACGGTCTGTCGGGTCGGCGATGATCGAAACATATGCCGGCGGCCGATGCTGATCGCCGGCGCAGTGGTTGAAGAAGTTGAGGGAGTCGAAGCTTTTCCCGCACCCGAGCTGTCGAGTAGTCCATGTGCTGTTCAGCGACGATGACTTGATTTTCCTCGTACATGCAGACACATACGATTTAGGAGACAAAGCAAATATTAGCAGATAGACAATATAATTAACCGAAGAATAAAACAAAATTGATTAATTTATGAAAATCGGGAACCGTGCAGCATGCATATGCGTTGCATGCTACTCGCATGTGCAGCTTTTTCGTTTTCTTTATTCGATCGGTGGACTGCTTGCATGAACAGCAGCGTTGCTGACCACCGCGTTTTGCTTCGGTTGGATGCCACCGCCAATCAGCAACCCGCCAAGTCGCGTGCGCGCGGTAGGATGATTTTGAGGCGCCTGGTATGCACCGCTTTCAGCGGATTTGTGTGTGCTTCTTTCTTGGTCGAACGGCAGTAGACTACGCGACATAGGCGTCGTGGACTCGCGGTCGGAACTGGCCTGATCTCAGACACGAGTCTTGGTTGCCGGGAGGGTCGTGATGTCGTGGAAGCTGGATGGGCGATGGCCAGCCGGGTGCTGATGTAGATCCCGTGTGCTCGTGCTTGCAGCGTGGCTCGCCAGGCTGATCTAGACGAGTCGACAAGTTGACTCCATCGATCCAGCCTCGGAACTCGAGATGGCTTCGGTTTTCTTCAGATTGGATCTCGCGGTGCACCGTGCACGCATGTGATGCGGCCGCCGCCTTGATGAAATCCGACGCAGAAGTAGATGAACCGGCGACTCGTTGATTCGGATCGCGCGAGGCTGGACCAAGGAACGCCGCCGCCGTCGCAGTTGTCAATATAGATTGGAGCCGCCGAAACCGTGATTCCAGCGCGCGTTCTTCCCACAGACGGCGCCAATTGACATGGGGTTACCACGGCAAATCCCAAGGTGAGATACCTAGGATTTCGTATATAGAGAGAAGATGGCGCGCTGGTAATTCCGTCGGCTCCTCATTGTGAGGTAAAGACGTACTCCTGCTTGTCTGATCTGTATATATGTATGATTACATGGTGTGCCGCGAGGGCTCTGGTGGTGAGACGTGGTCTCGCTATGCTATGCGAGTTGTGGATCTAGTCCCCCCTCTTTAGGGTGCCCCTGTCTGGCCTTATAAAGGGAGCCAGGTAGGGTTACAAAGAGTTCTAGTAGACTACATCTTGGAGTCCTTTACTTGTGCTTGAAGTAATTGCTGGGCCGCCAGGTGGGCCTTCGTCTGGGCCACATCGGGTACGCCAACGGTGGAGTGCCCGGAGGGTATGCCCACGTCACAAATAGTTCACGAAAAGACGAACAACATACAAAGAATTGACAAAAACAAAGCAGAACCAAGTCGAACCTCGGGCAATGGGTTCTCAGCCCGATATCAAGTGACTGGGCAGTCGATGTTGCACGGGTCCGAGGCTCTGAGGCTGGTCACGGATCGCACCTTTGTCACGATCTCGTTCTTTGACAGCTCCACGTCCGTCAGTCGCGTGGAGTCAGCCGCGCCTTGGAACTCCCACATCGGGTGGTCTCGGCGTCGAAGCGGCTGCACGCGCATTCCCACGAAAGTAGCAATGAGGTGGATGCCACCCGACTCCTTGCCTATCTTCTTCAGCAGCTCGGCAACGTTTCCAAGCAAAGGCGCCACAGCCACTCTGTCTTCACTCGACAGCACATGCCCCCAGGCGTTCGACTTCCTCAGCGGCTTGTTGGGCACAAAATCAGGAAGGCCGTCCTGGCCGGCACTGACGTAGAACCACTTCTTCCGCCAGCCCTGTACGGAGTCATCCTGCTTCAGCGCAAAGTAGGTGGTGTCGGCGCGCACTTGGATGCCGAAGCCGCCAAGTGGGAAGGTGCCGCCGCCGCCCACATTCCTCTTCAGGTTGAAGATGGCCTTCCACAGGCCCCAATGCGGGTGCACTCCAAGGAAGCACTCGCAGAGCACGATGAAGCATGCGATGTGCAGAACGCTGTTCGGGGTCAGATCGTGCATCTGAATCCCGTACGCGTACAGCAAACCACGCACAAAATCGTGCAGAGGAAAGGAGAAACCCCGATGCAGAAAATCCACAAAACAGACACGCTCACCAGCTCGAGGTTGGGGGAGTGCCTCTTTCCCAAGAGCACGCGCAGCAAGTTGATCCGCTGGCGGCAACAGTCCCGCTTCCCGGAGATCATCCAGCTGCTGCGCCTTGACAGACGACTTCACCCAGTCGCCCTTGACCTTCTTCAAAGCGTCCACGCCCACGGCGTCAGACACGGCGGCGCTCGCCGTCGCACCTCCCCTCTTGTTCTTCGAACCCGTGGCACCGGCGGCGGCGGAGCTCGACACCATCTTCCCTGCTCCCTTCACCATGACTGGTGGTCGCAAGGAAAAGCGCGCAGATGGAGCCCGGTAGTTCTTGCCAATGCCGGAAAGTGGCAAAGGGGAAGGAGGCAGAGCACAGGAGCGGAAGAGGCAAGAATAGGAGATAAAATCAATCTCCAAACCGCGGTGGAAATAATATACTGCGGCGCCGCAAAATCCTAACCGTTCAGAACGCATCAAGATGTAATAGCTTACAACAAGCCCTACACGTGGCAGCATCAGAGAGCAACCGTCGACGGCCACTCCGCCCACTACGCACGGGAAAAGAGGAAGCCATAATCACGCACGCCGTGAAAACCGCACCAGAGCGGTCAAATCCAGTCCAAACATCACCGTCGCTCGGTCAGCACTGCATCGTGGGACCCACACGTCACGTCCCATCTGTGGCATCAAAGCACGCCACCGCTTGTCAGGTGGCGCAGTCGCCAAAAACGTCACCTCTGACGTCATTCCTTTAAGGAAGGATGAAAAACAAGCAAAAGGTCATTCGCTCAGGAGCGAGTCAAAAATTTCGTCGACTGCTGCGAAAAGTGTTCAAAAGATTTGAGATTATCCTCAACTGCAAGCAATTAAGCACAATCTCGGGGCTACTCCCATCGGGAGCGCTGTCGCGCACCCGATAGAAACACGAGTCAAAACAAAGCGCACAACGAACAGTCGAAGCTTATTAGACTCAGCTATTTAGCTAACGAATAAAGCAGGCCACAATCACAATCTTCCCAAGATGTATCTTCGACCCTTGGAAGCCGCATGCACGGTGCGTAGATAAGACCCCCGATCCGTCGAGTGGGCCGGGGCCCACACATGCTGCGGTTACCCTGAAACTTTCCGTGTCTGGCGGCATGAAGAAAAATCATAGTGGACGCGTTAGGTACCCACAAAGTTATGCTGCAGATCGACTCTGTAAGACCTCTGCGGCCTGAGTCGAATCTGACCAGCTTGTTCCGGATTCGAGTCTGGTGACTCGAACTTGATGTAGGCTAGTAAGGTTTTGCCCAAGAGTAGTTAACTGGTCCCGATCCGTCGAGTGTACCGGACCAGCTATGCCATTATCCCTAAAAACTCATAAAAACAACAGCTATATGCAAAGCATCAGTCGACTCATTACCGACTCCACGAATATCATCGCACTGAGACCTGTAAAAGGATCAGTCGAAAGTTATCGACTAACAAGGTACACGAGCAAGATAAATGGTTCAAGACGTGCACTTACGGAGGAGTACCTGCCTGAATCTTCGAGTCAGCCAGGCACTCGGGGGCTACTGATATGGACCTACTCTTCGGGTGCCCCACTATGAGGATACCTGGTGCACGTATAATGTCAAGACACGAGTGAAGGCCCACTAAGGAACCAAGACCGAGGCCCACGAAGGGGCCCGAGAGTAAGGAGTACGCTCCAAGTCAAGCGTAGCCCAGGTCGGTTCGAACTTACCTTACATGTAAACCTAGTCGGTTGCGAATCCCCGAGATCCAGCCTCCTATATAAAGGCTGAGAGGGCCGCCGATTGAGGACACGTAATACCATAGCCACCAAAACCCCAGTGAGATCGACATCTCGCCGGGACTCCATTGTAGCTCCATTGTTCACAACCATCAATAACAGACAAGCAGGAAGTAGGGTGTTACCCTCCGGGAGCCTGAACCTGGGTAAACCTCGCTTGTCAGCCGTTGACTTCCGCCAGCGTTACCAAATCTCTCTCTCGATCTCAACCCTAGGGCCTTACCATGGGATTTGCCGAGTTAACACCTCGTCAGTACTTTTGTTTGTGAAACATAGTATAACGCAGATGCTCACATACACGTGCATGCACTCACCCTATAAACGCACACACCCTCACCCTACCTCTATGAGCACCTCCGAGATGGGCACTTGACATTTGACTTAGTACCTGACTACCAAGGTCACATGCAATTGCAGCTACAGGTGGCAAACAGCTCTCCTCCCAGCTGATTGATGAGTAAATGGACGTTCCTTAGGGTTAGACTTGACATTTGCTTAGGACTTGTTATCACAGTGAATGGTATACAAGATAAGACGTGCCATTTTAACCTTTGCATGCACGATTTCGTTGGTGAAAGGGAATTGGGGAAAAAGATTTTTGCTCAAAAAGTATAAGGTCTGAATTAGAACTATAGGAGAAGTAGCAATTTCTGTTCTTAGATGGATAAGCGAAGCAAATCTTAAGTTCCTTGCAGAGTGTAAGCTTGCAATGAGAGAGATCTCAGATAACATGGAGGGATCTAATAAAGGGTGGGCAGAACTAATATTAATCTTGGCTCTCGCACATCCCCTCGAAATTCACCAGGGTATGAGGCTACATCATGTGTCATAGTGTCTCAATCGACAGTGAGCAAGATATGAGATCATGAGACTAGCTAGTATCACACAAACTGTGAATGATTCAAATACAAGGTATTAATTCCAATAAGTGGTCGGCCGAGTTACATGGTGGATTAAGTAGTATATGTTTTAAAACAATACGCACTAACATTTATTACACAGTAAACGTGAACATGATAGCTTGCTTGTATAAGATAGCCGGTGTTGTATATGGAGCAACAGTTAAGTTATATGTATAGTTCAATGACCGATCGCACTCCTAGGATAGGTCGAATTTTGTAATTGATGAATCCTGCTTCCGTGAATATCTTGTTCCAGTCTTGCTCATATCGTTCTTTGGCCATGAATAATGTCATCATTTGCATGTCCATCAGGAGTTGAGCTTCGAGTATGTCTTGTGAGGGAGACCCAACCACTTGATCGATGATGACGACCTTCCCTGCAGCTTTGTTGTTTCCAGGAGCAATGGCCTCTCTGCATCGTGTGAGGATCTTCACACAATCCTCATCGCTCCAATTATGCAGCACATACTACCAATTGAACAACAAATTAAGAGCTTCAGTAATTAATACTACGGAGAGTATTTTGTTAGATGCATATAAAATAAATAAAAATACCAGTACCTTAAGTAAAATGCGATCCGCAGGTGGAATGAACTCCATCATGTCCCCTCCAATAAACTCGACATTATTATTGTCCTGAGGCGCCGAGATAATGCCTTGAATCACGTGGGGGAGGTCAAGAACTGAGCACTTGACGCGTGGGAAGGCCTTGGCAATGGCCCTCGCCATGGTACCAGTCCCCCCAGCGACGTCGACCATGGAGGTTATCCCCTTGAACACCTCACCGCACTCACGGACCACAAGGTCTGCCACGTATCGGCTGTCGGCAGCCATTGCCTCGTTGAACATGGAGTTAAACTCCACGTCGTGGGCAGCAACGGCATAGGGGCTCCGGCCGTTGGCCATCATGAACGGCGTGGCCTCGCCGTCGCTCTGGAACCACTGCCCCAATCGGAGAGCGGATCCGACCATCTCCGGCATGCCTCCCATGAGAAATAAAGACGACAGATGCCACGCGCTGCCGCCGTTGATGCCGCCGGTGTCGCTGACGAGGAGGCGAGACACCGCGTTTAGGTGGTACACGCATGTCGCGCCGTCGCCGTTGGCCACGAAGATTCCTTCAGTGGCTAGCAACTTCATGAGGCGCGACAAGTAGGGCTGTTTGCTTGGAGGGACTAGGCCGGGAGGGTGGCCAGCAGGTCAGGTAACGAGGCGCTGCCACCGCAACGGTGGAGGGCATCAGCGATTCCAAGCTTTATCGCGCTATGCAACGCCATGGACTTGAGGTAGCCTAGGGAGTGGCGCAGGAGATCTGCCTCCGCTTGCAGAAGCTCAGCGCTTGCCATGGCCATTTCGTTTGCTTGTGCTTAAGGATGAAAACTGGGTTGAGAAGCGATTCTCATTTATAGCCATATATAGGCAGCCATCTGCACTGCATCGCATGAGATCGAGGACTTGATTTTTTGCAGCTTCCCTCCCCCACGTACGCATGTACTGGCTCCTGCAGCTATCACATGTGTGTGTACAATTTAATTTTAAATTGTATAAGACCATATATTTATTACTACTAGTTGAGTGCCCGTGCGTTGCTACGGTGCTCAAAATTATTCTTTGTTGGAGATATATATATGTGAAACTCATATGGAAGAAAAATATATTGCAACATGTATTTTGGTTATATGAGATAATTGTACCTCAAGTTCAACAATAAGCCTTGTTTTCAAATTTAAACATCTACTTGACAAAATTCCAGACTACCATGCCCCTTTGATCATCACTTGCAGAGACGGTACTTGACAACATTTAAAGCTCTATGATAAAAGAGCCTCCATCCTCCGTTGTTTAACATTATTCGAAAGTGTTCCGCAAAACTATACATCTCTAACGGATTTCTACAAACAGCTTAATGAAAGTACATCTCAATAGCGTCATGTGCCATAGAACCAATTCTCCAGCTTAAAAAAAATTCAGATGACAACAATGGTAGAATCTCAATAGCGTCATGTGCCCTAGCACCAATTCTCCCCCTTAAGAAAAATAAATCAACTATGATCTAAAAAATGGCACTCCTCAAATATTCTGTAGAATTGCTTGTCATCTCTTGAGACATCCTTCATGCATAATTCAGAGCTTCTAAAAGAATCTTGGAATTAAACTTCACAACAACACTATCACCATTCGGAACAAGTTCCTCATGTTGCTGCTCACCCCTTAAAAGATTGCTGCTACTTCTCTTTCTCTCTCTCTCTCTAAGACTCTCGTGAGCTGCCTTCAATGTCTATTTCTACTACGTTCCTGCCGAGCATCAGGAGAACCATGATTACATGCAGGCAACAAGATGCGTGGGATCCATTGTTCTGCATGTTCACACCAACCAAAGCGTTATCTGATAAATGACCATTTTCTAGTACTCCCTAAACAAGCCTAACAGTTTAAGTAAACTGTAGCTCATGAAATAATTAGTAGGCTGCTTAGTACATATCGAAAAGGATTACACATCAAAGCCGACATATCAACTTGAACCACGATGAATCATGTGATCTGTCATTATAGGTAGTTACCATCAAACAAGAATAGGAATGAAAAAGTCAAAGCAATGTGTGGTTACCTGGAGAGGGTTGCATGCAGGTAGCTCTCAGGACCCTTCAGATAGACGAAAGGGCAGTCAGACATGAATAATAACCAAAGAAGAATAACCGAAGTGAGAACAAGTAGACGTCTTGGGGAGGAGCAGGCAGGTCACTTGGAACAAACGCCTAATCACCATCATGTGCAGAACCAACAACACCTCTTGTAGGCACCGTCCAATGTCATCTCCTGCCAACAGAAATACCTAGTCAATGAAGAAAATACAAGATATATGTGTCCCTGGATTGAATAATAGGGGGGCATGCAAACCTCTCCATATTATAGCTGATTCATCAATGCAAAAACTGTATGTCCTCCAACCTTGTAAGAACTTGAAGAGCCATAATGCCATAATGGGAACATAAGTTGCCTTTTTTTTACAATGTGTGAGCTACCATCTTTTACATTCCTTTAACAACTGGTAGGTACTCTTCCAATGCATGCAGGATATCAGCTAACATGGACCCATCTGCAAGCACATAAAAATTCAGACTATCAAACGCTATCGTATCTACACTACTATACTTCTTGGCCGTGCAACTCACAATCATGATATCGCAAGTTACACAAGGCTTTAAAAAATATTGACAGTAGCTACAAACAAGCTCAGTAATACTCCCCATGTGTGGGTATGGTTACAAGGCATTTAATGTATTTAAGAAGTTAACTGATTGTAAAATAAAAGAGCCAAGTACATCCAAATGATATGATTAATAGGGTACAGTTAGAGAGATTTGCAGCAATCGCGGAGCCCAAACTCTTCTTTAGAGAGATTATGTCTTAATTAGTCAATTGCCGTCTGTGGCTCCAAACCTTTCGCCAAAGCAATCGCGGAGCGTAACCGGTGGGAAACTCCCAAGAACTTTTCAAATCTGTTAACTCTAATTTTAATTGCCGTCTGTGGCTCCAAACCTCTCCCAGCTGCAATAAGGGACAGAGCATGTGGATGACAATACACCTTTTCTTTGATTCCCTCAACAAACGCTCCGTGAGAAAGTTAATGTCACAGTGCGTGATTATAGTAATTCTGGATAATAAGGCAGAACACTGACTATAATTCCTCACTGAATATTTACAAAATCAAAGCTATTCTCAAGTTAGTTTGCGTCCAATATTGAATCGTGAGGACTAATTGCTACATATAGATGAGTACTGCAATGCGACCAACAATGAAGCTAACTGAGTTCTTCAACTTGCACAATGCTCACATAAACAAGGTAAAGAGATTATGGTAAGATGTACATTGAACCTACCTTGGCTTTCGTGAGCATGAGGACGGCATGCCGCTGCCTGCCCAGCAGCCTCCGCGGAACCACCTGCAACATAGCATATGACATCACCATCAGTAATTCGCGACAAAATGGGCTGTGAGAGGCACAAACCGTGGCCATGCTTCTCCTCCACATAACAGTTGAAGAAGGCCACGACGAGCGTGCGAGTGTCTCTGCAGGCGGAGGAGTCCAGCGCACTGGACTGGGTGGCGAGGAAGCGTTTAGCCTCTAGGACGGTCACGTGGAGTAGGTTGTCTTGCTTTAGCAATTCTTCAAACAGGTGGTGTGCATTCTCCAAGCAGAGCGTCCCAGTGTGGACGAGTTCCGTGGAACACCGCAGTCACCGGGCCGCCGCCTCGGCTTGCTCGGCGCTAGCCGCGAGGAGCACACAAGCACGTTGTTGGAGCAGCACCCCGCGCCAACTCCAGCCTGCCGCCATCCAGCGACAGCTCCGTCGAGACGAGCCCCGGCCTGAACCTTCGCTTGGATTTGGGACGGAGCACACTGCCCCCAGCCGTGCTACACCAAGCCGGGTCGCATCGGGCCGCGCCGCGCCAACCAGCCGCCGGACGAAGACCATCTTGGAGCTTACCCGACGAACCAGCTTGGAGCTGCAAGCGAGCAGGACTCCAGGTCTTCTCCTGCGTGATGTCGAGCTTCTGGATGTGGCGGAAGACGCCGGGGCTGTCTCTGTCTGATGCCGAGGCAGATGGCGAGCTCCTGGAGGTTGGGGGAGGCGTCGGGGTTGGGAGGCCGGCGGCATCAAAGGATGTGGCAGAGGGAGAACCCTAGGAGGCGCAGGGAGGCGATGGAGGCTCGGGGCAGGAGTCGCACACGGTCGGCACCGAGGAAGGAGGCCCAGCCAAGCGAGCCAGGGCCGACCTTGGAGCAAACGAGACCGCGACGAGCAGGTCCGTGCAGGTCGCCGGATGAATTTGGGGAGGGGATTGGGGGAGGACGGCGCGCGTGATGGAAAAAACGGGCCGAGGTGGTGCCCAGCCGCCGCCGTCCGCCGTGGACGGCATCCTTTGGCGGCGGCGATGGGGGAGCTTCTGGCGGGCGCGGGCGCCTCGGAGTCGCCTGGGAGGCGACCCGGAGGCGGCTAGGGTTTCTCTCCCAGTCGCGGCGGCGCGATTTGACAGGAAAGAGAGAGGAGATGAGGGTAGGGGCTGGCGGCCGGACGCGATAGGAGAGGCGATCGATCGAGATCGTGCGGCCGTGCGATGGCAGAAAAATCTGGCAGAAAATGAGAGGACTACCGACGTACGTCCAACTCCCATTTAATAGTAAAGACTATTATTCTCATGCATATGCGGAAAAGTACTCAAGGATTAAACTTACTATATGTGTTAATCACATATTGTACATACTTGCTATGTACGTACGTTAGTAAGTAGGTACGACACTACCGGAAAATCTGTCTTTCCCGTGAGGGCAGGTGTTTGCCGTGCGTCAAAAGTTGCGGGACACGGCAAAGAAAGACTTTGCCGAGTTCACTCCGCAAACCACTCGGCAAAGAAAAAACACACGGCAAAGGCACGGGAAAACACACGGCAAACAAAACCACACGGCAAAGTCACCAGAAAACACACGACAAAGACAACCACACAGCAAAGTCACAGCAAAACACACGGCAAAGATAGGTACACGGCAAAGAAAATGGAGTCAAACGGAAGAATGGACGGCGTGGTCACGGCAGCTCTTTGCCGTGTTTTTGCACGTGGCAAAGAATAAGAACATTTTTTGTTTTACTTTTGTTTATCTACTTAGGTATGACTATTCGTGTGGCATAGTTCGTGATGAATTGTCCATATTTTACACATGGATGTGTCTTGGTATGACAAACAATGTTGCCAAAAAGAGTGTCAAAAAGTGTCAAAAGTGACATTTTTTCTAAATATTATTTTTTATTTTTTAAGTGTCAAAAGTGACATTTTTTGTGAAGCAAATACACAAAATATGGTGCAAAATGGCACCCATCTAATTTTCGCACAAAGTATACCATATTTATGGATAATCCAGAAAATATTAGGATTTTCTCGGTTTCTACCTAATTTCGCATATTTAAATGACTTTATGCCGATTTTCCGAAAGTAATTCAAATTTGAACTACAAGTGTGTGATAGTTTGCTCTGAATTTTTTTCAAAAATCATTTTAAGCTACATAAGTAGTGATTATGTAATAGAACCGTCGATGGTTTTGAAAAATTTGACCCCTTTCGACGAATAGTCATGGTGGCCATTTTGACTTTTTTTCAAAAAATCAAATAAAGTAATAAATTGCTCAAAAATGAAATCCTTTGGCATGGAGCCCTTTTATGTGTAGTAGTTGATATAAAAAATAATAAACTTGAGTTTTGGCAAAAAAAATTAAAAGAATGTTTCACAAAAAGGTAAACATGTATAGGTTTCGACCCAAACGACCAAGATATGACCATTTCCATCGCATAGTTTGTGATAAAGTCCCCATATTTGAAACATAGGTGTTCTTTGGTATGGGCAACAATGTTGCCGAACTGAGTTTTTTCAAATTATTTGTATAAATATCATTTTCTAAGTGCCGAAAATGACTTTTTTGTGAAGCAAGTACAAAAAATGGTGCAAAATGTCAACCATCTAAATTTCACACAAAGTAGACCATCTTTTTTGGATAATCCAGAAATATTAGGAATTTTTTCGGTTTCTACTTAATTTCGCCTATTTAAATGACTTTATGCTGATTTTCCGAAAATAATTCAAATTTGAACTACAAGTGTGTGATAGTTTGCTCTGAATTTTTTTCAAAAATCATTTTAAGCTACATAAGTAGTGATTATGTCATAGAACCGTCGATGGCTTTGAAAAATTTGACCCCTTTCGACGAATAGCCATGGTGGCCATTTTGACCATTTTTTCAGAAAAATCAAATAAAGTGATAAATTGCTCAAAAAATGAAATCGTTTGGCATGGAGCCTTTTATGTGTATTAGTTGATATAAAAAATAATAAACTTGAGTTTTGACAAAAATATTAAAAGAATGTTTCACAAAAAGGTCTATCGTCTATAAACATGTATAGGTTTCAAGCCAAACGACCAAGATATGACCATTTCCATAGCATAGTTTGTGATAAAGTCCCTATATATGGCACATAGGTGTGCTTTGGTATGGGCAACAATGTTGCCGAACTGAGTTTTTTCAAAAGATTTGAATAAATATTATTTTCCATTTTCTAAGTGTCGAAAATGACTTTTTTTGTGAAGCAAGTACAAAAAATATGGTGCAAAATGACACTCATCTAAATTTCACACAAAGTAGACCATCTTTTTTGGATAATCCAGAAATATTAGAAATTTTCTCGGTTTCTACCTAATTTCGCCTATTTAAATGTGTTTATGCTGATTTTTCAAAAGTAATTCAAATTTGAACTACAAGTGTGTGATAGTTTGCTCTGGTATTTTTTCAAAAAATTATTTTAAGCTACACAAGTAGTGATTATATCACAGAACCGTCGATGGTTTTAAAAAATTCGACCCCTTTCAATGAATAGCCACGGCGGCCATTTTGACCTTTTTTTTAAATAAAAGAAAGTGAACTAGAAGTGTGTGACAGTTTGCTCTATTTTTTTTACAAAAATCATTTTAAGCTACACAAATAGTGGTTGACACTGCTACAAAAATAATTTTATGTAATAGTCACTGCTACGCAATAATAGAAAATAAGAATAGAAAAAAGAAAAAAACCAAACAATCTTTGCCGTTGTTGACACACGGCAAAGAAATTGTGCGTGCTGATCGGCCAGGAGAGGTTCACGCGGCTCACGCCTCTTAGCTGTTGGATGATTGCATGCAGTGTAGGATCCAACGGCTCCCAGCTTACCGAAACAAACACATAATCCGTGGACTTAGTTCTAATTGGTCGAGATGGACGCACGCTGGATCCAGCCTTTCTCTCTCCTAGGCTAACGAGACCACCATCGGTACGAACGAAAATATCAATCCCATGTGCCCTCTTCTTCCTTGCTCCAACTCCCAAACCTGCGCGCCGCCAGCAGCTCTCGATCTGCACCAGCCCGGGATGGCCAGTCCCTCGCTCCGCGCCTCGTCCCCTTTCTTCACCGGACCGATCTCCTCTGCTCCACCTCATCGTCCCCGGCCTGGCGCCGCTCCCTGCCATCGCGAGCTCTTCCGCGCCCGGCCTCCACGCCGACGACCGCCAGCTGCAGCGCCGGAGCCGCCACGCTCTCCTTGCTGTCTCCCGCGCCGACGACCACGGGCCGCCGCGCCCTCGTCGCCGTCTTCCTCGTCGACCGCGCCAACGACGCCCTCAACCTTGCCGACCTCGAATGGACGCACGCTGGGCCGCCGTGCAGGCCGACGCCCTGGCTCGAACCGCCTCGCCAGGAGCACGCCGCCGTCCTCGCGCGCGTCGATCCTGCACACGCAAGACACGATCAGCACGACGTCCCCGAGGAGTTCACTGCGCAACTCGCTGGCGACCTGCGCGCGAACTCGACGCCTCCACCGGTGTCCCCGCTTGCCCACCGCTCTCCACGAACCCGCCACCCCTAGGCCCGCTCCGCCTCGCCGCGGCGGCGCCCAGCCCCGCGAGCACACAGCACTGTCGGCGGCGGTGATTTTTTTTAAATCCTATTTTACCTGTTTGCCGGGTGGAGCTAAAAGCACACGACAAAGATGGTTGCCGTGTACCGGTGAAAAACACACGGCAAACTGACAGCAGCGGTGCCGTCAGCTACGCTACCGCCGTCAACCTGCTTTACTTTGCTGTGTGGAGGAAAAAACCCACGGCAAATGCTTTGCCGTGCATTTTCCGAAAAACACACGGCAAAGAGCCTTTGCTGACGTGAGTTGTGCCGTGTGGCCTTTGCCCTGCGGTTTGGATGCACGGCAAAGAATGGATTTCCGATAGTGCGATAAGTCAGCTTGTCCTTTACCAAAAATGCCACCTAACATAAGCTCCAAAAATGCCCATAATTTACATGCCTTCGGTGCCTTCTTTTGAACACCGCTTTCTTTTGAAATGCTTCCTATAGTCTATTATCACATGTGAAGACTAAGAGCCCGTGTGCAGTTTGTGGAAATACATTAATTGGCCACTGTTCAACTGCCTTATAACCAGAGTGAAAGGCACCAGAGGTCACGAAGTTGCACGAAAAGTAAGGATTGGTCACCAAGTTGAAAACCTCAAAACGAGGTCACGAAGTTGTGGAGTAGTCAATTTTTGGTCATTCCGTCACGGTGGGCGTCAAGTTGCTGACGTGGCAGTGTGTTTTTTTACAAAAAACACCTTGAACTTTTATATGTTCTAATTGTTAGGTCCTTCTGCTTGAGCACGTTCTCCTTGAGCACCTGCAGCGACAGCCTTGGGGCGGTCCACCACGTCCCACGCGGACGCCGACCTCGCGGACGACGCGGACGCCCGCTGCGTGTCGGGCAGGGACCGCGCCTCGACGTTGCAGCTGAGGCTCCGCAGCGGCTGCCGGTTCATGGACTCCGGAATGACCCGCTTCTTCTTCTCCTTGACGTTGACGGCCACCCTGGGATTGCTGCTCTTCTTGAGGCCGGGCGACGGCGAGGATTGGTCGGGGAGGCCGTCGATGCCCATGAGGCGCGCGACGAGGCTGGGCGTGCGCGGCGTGCCGGCCTCGGACGACGGCGCGGTGGCCCTGCTGCCTGTGCTCCTCCTCCCTGTACGTGTTCCTGATCGGAGTGCCGGCCTCGGACGACGGCGCGGTCCTTGTCTGGTACCCGAGCTGGTGGTGCCCACTGCGTCCCTGTACGTGTTCCTGATCGGAGTTTGGTACTACCGGTTTCGGCCACGGGCGCCGGCCGGCATGGACGCGCGGCTGTCACAGGCCGACACGGTGGAGGGCGACGAGCTGGAGGAGGAGTTCGACGCGGTGCCGGCGCCCGACGTCCTCCGGCTACGGTACGAGAGGCTACGTACGCTGACCGGGACGGTGCAGCGCGTCATGGGCGACGTCGCGGCGCAGGGCGAGCGGCTGCAGGCGCTGGTGAGCTGGAGGGACCCGCGGGCAAGCCGGATCTTCGTGGGCGTCTGCCTCGCCGTCGCCGTGGCGCTGTACGCGATGCCGCCCAAGATGGTGGCCGTGGCGAGCGGGTTCTACTACCTCCGCCACCCCATGTTCCGGGACCCAATGCCTGCGGCAGCCGTCAATTTCTTCCGCCGGCTGCCGAGCCTCTCGGACAGGATGCTCTGAGATTGGCTGGAGCCTGGAAGCACGGGCATTTTTTTCTCCTTTTGTTGCCGTAATAACGAGTGTGCAATAGGAATATCGGAGGAGAGGATAGGAATAACATGCTGGACACGACGGTGTAGCTAGCTCTACTCCTGTAGCTAGCTTGCTGGATGGATCCAGCCACGGTGCCTCCACGGCGAGCAAGAATATGGAGAAGGACCTAACAATTAGAACATATAAAAGTTCAAGGTGTTTTTTGTAAAAAAAACACACTGCCACGTCAGCAACTTGACGCCCACCGTGACGGAATGACCAAAAATTGACTACTCCACAACTTCGTGACCTTGTTTTGAGGTTTTCAACTTGGTGACCAATCCTTACTTTTCGCGCAACTTCGTGACCTCTGATGCCTTTCACTCTTATAACTATATTACTATGATTGGATTCTAAATTACTACGTTTTCCCTACCTGCTATACTATTGGGGCAACACCTTCCGGGTAGGCACACGAAATGTGGGACGGCTCGCAAGACCGAGGATGCCTTGCCCCCGAGTGAAAGCGGGTATCATATTTAATTAAAGGATATGAGTGAACACATAAACTTCGTTCTCTCAATTCGGAGCTTTTCTCATCTGGATGACTTCCTTTGGATCCTGCGAATACCCGAAAATAGGAGTCAACATATATTTCTACACTAGCCCTTGGTTCGTGGCCAACTAAATAATTAAGCATGCCTTGCTGGTATTGGCAAAAACTGTGCATCGGCCCTTAGGAATATAAGATGCACCACGATGAACACCGTTAGCCATATGCCGGCTTTGCCAACACAATGAATTCGCATGGCGATATGCAATATCATCCATGCATCCCGCTACCTTCCTCTTTGGCCTTCTGAGCAGGGGGATTATTCTGTTTACATAATTGTTTTATAGGTTTCGGACTTTTGGAATTGTTTCTTAATTCTTATATCTTTATCCCAGCCAGCTATAGTTGGTAGTACACCACGTGGGCATCATGGCTCCATCATTGGCAATTGCGAAGACGTGGAATTGATATCTTCTCCTTCCAATTGTGGAAACGTGGTTCATACTTTTCAACCGTGGAAATGTGTTCCCGGCGGTAACCAAGAGAGCGACGGAGCTACAGTCACAACTCTAACCGCTAGTGTGTGGCCCATCGAGAGTTGTGGTAGCTGGTAGCCCTCTACAAGACACGACACCCACGGCGAAGTCCATGGCTGGGTCGTGACCCTAAATGGCCGAAATTAATTTGAATAATTTAAGTGGGACAAAGTTATTGCATGAATTTTTCTAGAGGTTCTTTCGTTGTATGGAACGGTCGGAACACAAGGTTATGGGAGGATACGTGGTTGGGAGATACACCGTTGGCACAACAATGTCCTTCCCTATTTAACATTGTCCAATCGTAAAGAGGTTACGATGGATTCTGTATTGCAGGCTGCCCATCCTAGCTAATAAAGCTTTTAGGAGAGCGCTTACCGGTAACAAATGGAATCGTTGGCTTCATTTGGTTAATGACACCTCAAAATGATAAGTTCGTTTGGGGGCTAACAACCTTAGGTGCGTATACGGTTAAATGTATGTACCTTGACCTTCTAAACGGGCACACACCTTTTCTACGAAAATATTTATGGAACATTAAGGTATCACTGAAAATTAGGATTTTTATGTGGTTCCTTTACCGTAAGGTTTTTTAACTAAGGATAATCTGGCAAAAATGAATTGGCAAGGTAGTACTAAATACTGTTTCTGTGACAAAGATGAAACAAATCAGCATCTTTTTATATCTTACCCGCTTGCTAAATTTATTTGACACATTGTTTTTACGGCCTTTAATATTACGCCTCCAAATAATCACAAATTTGTATGGAAATTGGCTAGCTGGATGTGTTATAAGAAAGAAAAAGCTCAAATTCGTATAGGAGTTTATGCTTTACTATGGGCTATTTGGCATGTGCGTAATGATGTTATTTATAACAACTCAGAAGTTTCCTCCGTCTTACAGGTTATCCCTTTGACCACGGACTGGATTCATACGTGGTCTTACCTCCAGTTGGCGGAGCGCCGCCACGACATGGTTTCTGGTGCGTCCATTTGGAACGGTTACACGGGACTTATTCAGCCGATACGGGTGGCAGCTTAACTACAGGCTATCATGTTAAGGCATAGGCTTTCATTGTAGTTGATTTCTTCCGCTGACTGATTCATGTCGCAACCTTATGTGATTCGTGAGATGTAATACTTACTAGACAAACTTTAATAAATTTAATGAAGGCGTCATATGCATCATTTTGATGCAGAGACAGGGATATCCCCATTTCCAAAAAAAAAAAGTTATTGCATGAATGTTTGCAATGTAATTTGATTGGCTACATGAATCAAACTGTACCTCGTCAAAATTCCAACCATGGCACGGTCTTCCCGGTCAACAAGAGAGTGACATACCGAGCATACAATTGGCCCAACAGCTTGTGAGCCATCCAAACTTGTGGTAGCTGATATCCCCGCTACAAGTCACGACACGCATATTTCTCCTTTTGACAGTTCATCGTTCGGTAGAATTCTACTGAGTATGTTTTTGTAGGAACTATGCTTATCATGTGTAGGAAAGAAATAAATAATTAGTATGAAGTATATTTCTAGTGTGCCGGGTACTAGTAGGAAGTATATATTTCTCATGCGTCGTTGTTGGGAGGGAAAATGTTTAGCGTGCCATAATGCAAAACAAAATTATAGTGAAACATGCATTTTGTAAATCACTCTTGGAGAAGGTGGTGGGGTCTGTAGGTCTTAAAATAGCAACCAGCTGTGAGCCATTTATCATGTTGAAATAGGCGTGAGAACTATTCTTCGAACTATCAACAAGAGAGTGACTGACAGAGAGTCACGGCTCAAACTGTGGAAATGTTTTTGACAAATTGCAACCGTGGAAAAGAGAGCGACCGAGCTAGTGTGTGGCTCATTCAGACTTTGTGGTAGCTGGTAGCCCTCTACAGTAGAGATACGGCACCCATTTTTTCTCCAGTTGAAAGTTCTACCATTCTGCACGTGCGAGCATTGCGGTCAGCTGAGCCCAATAAAATTCAGCAAACTCTTCGTTGGTATAGTTCTTACCACTGTACACAATTAATTTTTCCCTCTCCAGGAAACAAACTTGTGCAAACAAACTTGTGGGCGCTGGTGTGCTACATGATCGAGGGAGAGAAGTCGGCCAACGAGCTGATCCGTGGCCTAATCTGTGACAAATAGTGATTATTAAATTGCCTTCACTTATGGATTAAAAAATAGGACTGCCATTTTTTTGGGTAAGATCATCTGTAACAAATAGTGATGTGTACGTCTATGTGTATATGTATATGTTATGATTACTAAATATCAAAAGAATGCATAAATTTGAGAGAGAGAGAGAGAGAGAGTTACAAATAGGATTTCCAGGATAATTTGCTTTTTTTTCCATTTATCTATTTTGAGTCATCTTCACTCCAAAATTTGAGGACTAGAAGTAAATAAATAAATGTTCTTCATGAACAATTTATTTCCTTCCAATAATTTTCATATGAGAATACATAATAGAAAATTCAGTTTTATGTTATTATTGAGGAAGCTCATAAAAAATCTAATGATCTATTATTACGTACTTAGCATACATTATTTCAAATATTAGGAATCAAAATTAAACCGTACACATTTAGGATGTGGAGCATGCAGTTCTCTCCCTCCATCGACACCTTATCCTCTCCTTTTTGGCATTGTCTAGTAACCTGACCCTTTGGCACAACAACTTTACGCTGTTGCTGTGCTCCACTTATCGCTGGTATGGAGCAAGATATCGAAGAGACGGGTGTGAGGATGACGGGCGGGCCAACCCTGTCAGTGGACATGCCCGGAGAGTGTCCTAGGTATCTCTCTATACGAAACGCTAGGTATCTCACCTTGGAATTTGCCGTGGTAACCCCACGTCACAGTCACAACTCTATCCGCTAGTGTGTGGCCCATCCAGACACTGGTAGAAAATGGGCCTATGGTCCCGGTTCGGTTGGGCCATCAGTCCCGGTTGCCCAACCGGGACTGGCCAATCGGGACTAATGCTAGTCCCGGTTGGGCCACGAACCGGGACCAATGGGTGGCCACGTGGCCAGTTCTGGCTAGGCGTGGGGAGAGACTCATTGGTCCCGGTTCTTGTTACGAACCGGGACCAATGAGTGCTTTTTTTTTTGGTATTTAGGGTTTAGGGTCTCCCTCTCGCCGGTGCCCCCTCTCCCTCGCCGGTGCCCCCTCTCGCCGGTGCCCCTCTCCTTCTCGCCGGTGCCCCCTCTCCTTCTCGCCGGTGCCCCCTCTCCTTCTCGCCGGTGCCTCCTCTCCCTCTCGCCGGTGCCCCCTCTCCTTCTCGCCGGTGCCCCCTCTAGCCGGTGCCCCCTCTCCTTCTCGCCGGTGCCTCCTCTCCCTCTCGCCGGTGCCCCCTCTCCTCTCGCCGGTGCCCCCTCTCGCCGGTGCCCCCTCTCCTTCTCGCCGGTGCCTCCTCTCCCTCTCGCCGGTGCCCCCTCTCCCTCTCGCCGGTGCCTCCGTCGTCTCCCCCTTCTTCGCATCGCCGACGTGCTCTCCATCGTTTCCGTACGCATATTATACGCTCTACTATATACACAGTACATGTTGATGCATATATAATTAATATTCGATCTCTTGCGAGAATACAACTATTTAATTACATGGAGATAGATCAAGCCATCAAGGCATATGTAGTTCATCGTCCGAAGCATAATGTTCTCCCCTTTCATCGATGACCTCCCTAAGCAGAAATCCCGCCAATTCCTCTTGAATTGCTCCTACGCGCAGTTCTGGGTCGATCTTCTCCCGCATTTTGCTGAAAGCAGTTGTTCTCCGCTCAGTGGTCAACTCGCGAATGAACTCGCAAACGTAGAATCCACATAAATTACTCCCCGGTGGCTGCTGCGGACTTTCCACCGTTTTATAAGTTAGCTCATCTTTGAATGGACCTTCTACCTTCTGTTTGAAAATTGTCCAACACCTGCTTTGGCAAAGAAAATGAACAAAGGAGTTATTAATTACTTGACATCAGGGAACGAACGAAAGAGGGCGATATAATGCGATAATGATTGAAATTACTTGTTGAGCATTTCTTTCATGTCGGACCACAACGCTTGGTCCCAACTTAATGAGTCGTGGACTTCAACTGTGGACTTGTCAGGTTGAATGCTTAGCAGAATCCAGTGGAACCTGCGGACGTTTACATAAAGCAGACATGCATAGCTCATCAATTACACTTAACATCGAGAAAGCCAAATAAAAATATGTACAAGACAGAAACACTCACCTGAAGTTGTAAGGAAATAGTATTTCCGTACAGAAATGTTGCATGGTTAAAAAGGTGGTCAGGTCATGCTCCACGTCTTTGGGGTGATTGACTAACGTATGTGAATTCACGATATATGGGTCAACGAACCCAACCTCAAAAACTTTAGATCTTTTGCATTCCAGCATCTTCATTCTGCATAATAGCGTACAAAAGGATATATATATAGGCAGGATAATATAATACAGGCAATGAACGAGCTGAGCTAGAGACTTAATTACGAAAATAAATCACTTACAGACAATAGCAAGAGAGGATAGATTTGTCGAGGGCGCGCTTTTGGAATAACTGGAACAGTTCAGTCAGTTGAACCTGTATAGTGTAACGTTTGAAGAAATGCTCCACTCTAACGTCCAGCGGAAACCACTCTTTCGCGTCCTTCTTTGATGTGTGCACCAGGTACCAGGTATGCAGATTTCGCATATGTGTTGATAGACCCGTCATCTCCTCATTACTGACCATAGGCTCCCCTTGGACATATTTCCGTGCCATCTCTAACATTGGCGCATGTTCATAGCCTAAAAGTTGACCAAGGCTCATACCCAAGGCGGTAGCCTGTTCCTTGGCCTGAGATACAGTGACACCAAGTTCTTTAGCAGCAGCTATGGCTCTGGGGTCCAATAATTCCAGGTCTTTATCCATAGCGACTCTGAAGTCCTTGTCGACATCGGAACACACTATGAGCGGGGGGACCGATTGATTTTTCTGCTGTCCGAGCTGGGCAATTTGTTTCCCGCTTTTTGCACTTCTTCCCTTGTTCTGCTCAGACTGGGCACGTGCTAGCTTAGTAAGTTCACGACCATAGTCAGATGGCAGATTCATCGATATCTGGGATGGCTGCTCAAGGAAGGACTTTCTCCACTTTTTGGATTTTTCATCGTATACCGGCTTCTGCTCGGGCTTTTTTGGTGCAAAAAAAGCCTTATTGTAGGCAGCCACCTCCGCGGCGTTTTCCGCTACAGTCCTGTCATAAGGTCTAATGGGAAGATTCTTATGAGGTACTGTTGGGAGGGGCGACCTTTTACGTTTCGGTGATCGCTTACCCCTCATAGTACGAGCGGTGGGCGGAAACGGCTGACGCGGCGGCGGAGACGGCTGACGCGGCGGCGGAGACGGCTGCGCTGGAGACTGGTGAGGCGGTGAAGAGGACTGTTGCGCTGGAGAATGCTGAGGCGGTGAAGAGGACTGTTGCGCTGGAGACTGGTGAGGAGTCGATGGCCTTGGCTGCCAGTTCGGAAGCACGATGAATTCCTTTGGCCATAGAATGGTCGCTTTCTTGGCTTCTCCAAGTTCAAGCACCTCCCCATCTTCACCTGCAGGGTGTTGCAGCTTCAGCTCCTCATAATCTTTCATCACTTCATCCACCGCGACAACAGCGTAGCCATTTGGAACCGGAGAGAAATGGTAAGTTGGATTAGGTCCAATTGGTACGACATAGCCGACCGCCACCTTCACGGTTAAGTTAAAAACTTTCACATGCATCTCACAAGGTGTGCTCTCCGTGATATCATCCACTGGGTAGCGACGAAGTGGAGCCACTGCATCATCATTACCATCCTGGAGCTCCGTGGAAGCCACGCTGCTTTTCCGATTCGATGGGTCACCGGTACCATCGCATGCAGCTTCTACCATGTGCCGTTGAGATTGGCCGCTAGTACCTTGCTGGCTAAGCACGGCAATTTGTTCCTTCTGCAGCTTTAATTCTACTTCTATATTACGCAGCCGGTCTGCAGCAGCGCGTGCTTCCATTGCCTCCCTTTCCTTTCTCCTCTGATGGCTTCTATCAGGAAATTTCTTCCTGTGCTCGGGAATCGCAATTGTCTTGGGCTTGGAGCCAGGTACGCCTCGTAACCGTCCGTCGTGTTCCTTATTCCCAAGGGCGCGTGTGAGCTCGTCATCCTCTCTATCGGGAATGAACCGTCCCTCTTCAACATCCTTTACTGCTTTTCTAATTTCTTGGATGGGTAGTAGGGGATTATCTTTGTGTCTTCTGTTATATATGCACTTCCCTTCTGCGTCCAACGTGCCCCCATGCCCGTAAAACCAATTTCTTGCCCGTTCGATCCACTTGAGTGGCTCTGGAGTGATCCCATTAGCCAGCAGGTCCGCCTCAAGTTTCTCCCATTTAGGCATGCTACCAGCGTAGCCACCAGGCCCCATAGTATGGTGGTACATCTTTAGAGCAGCATTTGCCGCATTTTTTGCAGACTTTTCCAGAGCTTCCTCTGATTTCTTGTACGCCACAAATTCTTCCCAGTAGTCCTTTATCTTGTCATACCCTTTATCGAAGTCTGGAGTCTTATTTTTCTTGACAAACAGTTTGTTCAATCTTTTCTTCCAGTTCTTGAATAGCTCGGCCATCATCCTAAGTGCCCAGTCCTTGACTTTTTGCTCCATGATTTTCCGGGCAATCTTTTCTGCCTCATGATTTTCCGGGCAATCCTTTCTCCTTTGGCCGATGCCATTCTCGAACGGTGATCGGGATGAAGTCCCTAACAAGAACTCCTCATTGCTTTACCATTTTATTTTTAACACCAGGGGGAGCAGTCGGTGTGCCGTCTTCAGCGACTCTTTCGATCGTGTACCTTTCTTGGTCGCCCAACTTTTTGGTTGGGCCTCATTTTGTCCTTACAGAAGATTTGCTCGATCCGGAGGGCTAAAAGAAGAAAGAGCGTTAATATATGTATATAGACAGCAGAGGCTTAATTAATACAATCTTCGGCTTCATTAATATATGTATATGCACCTCGCCGGAGTTTGCAACATTTAATGTTCCACCGGAGCCTTCGGCTTCTCCCTCGTCGGCTTCTCCCTCACCCCGGCCCTCGGGCTCTACCTCACCGGAGCCGTCTCTTCGGTTGAGAGACTCATCTCCCTCACCGGAGTTGTTCAAAAACTCCGTGGTGACATCGACAATATCTTCCGGCCCGCGGATTATATCCTGGAGGATATTTTCCTGATCTTCGTCTCGTTCCATAGTTTCTGCAAATTAAGAACAATGCACAAAACTTTAGTTGGGTAACTTGTTCCATATGTCAAGATACATCCTAGGTCATGTAGGTCAATTTAAATGGAATTGCAATGACTAATAAAATCATTTCCACAAATTCCATATTTAATATAAGAAGGTATTTTAGTTCTTCTAATTTAACATTGTTCAATCATGCATGACCAATTTAATGCATTAACATGGAGCTCTAAAACATATTTTAGATGTTAATAGAAGTCAAATTTCAAATATAAACACTTATTTAAATTAGCTCCATAACTAAAGGAAATGCATTGAAGTTATTTCCAAATATTCACCAAATTGAAATGTTCCAAAATGTTTGTATTTTGACATAAATAGCTAGCATTTATTTTTCTGTGCATTTTGATATATTATTCATATTTTTCTGATAAACAGATTAAAAGATATTGATTTTACAAGTTTAAATCATTTTCTGGCATTTTGATATATTATTCATATTTTTCTGATAAACAAACAAAATTGCTAAGTTTCAAAATTGCTAAAACTAACTAAAACAGTAGCTAAATTCTTATACACAATTTTATCAAATTCTATCTAAAATTCTATCTAAAAATTCTATCTAAAATTAAGTCTATCTAAAATTTAAAATATTTTCTATCTAAAATTTTAAACAACTATCTAAAATTCAACAATTTTAAACAACTATCGAAAATTCAAAAATTTTAAACAACACTACCAAATTCTATCTAAAAAATTCTGTCAAATTGTAAACAACACTAACAATTTTAAACAACTATCTAAAAATTCTGTGTGTTGAGCAAATTTGCTACAAATTTGTACTCCTAAAATAATAAACCGCTGATGTCATGCTGACGTCAGCAATGGTGCTACGGCTCGGTGTTGAGCACGAGAAGGAGGGCGTGGGCGCCGCGGCGATCACCTGGCCGTGGAGAGGGAAGGGGCGGGCGCGGCGGAGGGCAGGGGCGCGCGATGGGAGGGCCGCCGGACCAGGGGCGCGCGACGGCGGGGGCCGCGGCGGAGCAGGGCCGCCGGAAAAACGAGCAGGGCTTCGCCGGCTTCGCGTGCGGTCGCGCCTTCTCCGGTCCTTAGTCGATTTTGCCTGAATGGGGAAGAAGAGAGGGCGCGGGAAGTTATACTAGGACTCTTTGGTCCCAGTTGCTGGCAAGAACCGGGACCAATGACCCTTTGGTCCCGGTTCTTGCCAGCAACCGGGACCAAAGAGTGGGTCATTTAATGCCAGATCCAGTGGCGCGTTCATGGACTCTTTGGTCCCGGTTCTTGCCAGAAACCGGGACCAAAGAGTCCTTTTTCAAAATTATTTCGAACTTTTCAGTTCTGAAATGTTGTTCCCGCCTTTTTTTTTCTTATTTAGGTGTTTGAATATGAATTTCAAATGGTTTTGAATCTGAAAAGACTTTCAACATGAAAAGTGTTTAAATTTGAATAAATAATCCAAAACCATTTTCTGTTTTCTGAAATAATTATTCTAACTATACAAACTATTAACCATTTTGCCATTTTCAATTAAAAATATATTAACTTTATTGCATATTTTGAATTGACAAAACTTTCAACGTGAAAAGTGTTTGAATTTGTATAAATAATCCAAAATCAATTTTACATTATTATTGTCATTTTCAATTTAATATGGATAAATTCATATCTTTAAATCCGTAAGTCGAAATTCGACAAATAATCCGTAAGCAGAAGTAAATGCAGAACAATTTCAGTAAACCTATATTTGTAAGATGAATGTTTGGTGTTGTAAAATGCAGAAGAAAGCAGATAAAAATTATTAATTCATTTATCTTAATGCATTACATAAAAGGTTTAATACATTATTACACATGATACAACGTCTCACAAGCGCTTGAAAGAAACACACCCCTGATCCAACATCACCAACATTATTCTACATAAACGGACTTGCTGGCTCGAAGGCCGTAGGATTAGGGGGAACGGCGGGAGGAGCCAGCCCCGTGGGCGGCCGCCCGGTTCTCGCGCGCACGTTTGCGGCGGAGGGCAAGATCCATGGAGGATGAGTCTTTCAGCGCCCAATCCAGATCGGAAGCCTCCTTCGCCTTGAGCTGGTAGGAAGTCTTGGCTCGCTGGACAGGGTAGTCGCGGACAGACTGGAAGGAGGATTCCATGGCCTCCTGTATCTGCAACCCACAACCTTCTTCCCCGTCGTCGCTCCAGTCGAAGTCGTCGTCCTCCTCCTCCTCCGCGGGAGGAGCGGCGGCGCCTGGTGGAGGTGCAGCGGCGCCAGGTGGAGGTGCGGCGGCACCTGGTGGAGCAGGAGGCCGGTAGCTGGGCATTCCTCTCCACGTCGGGCTCGTGGGCATACGGCGGGATAGACTCCCGCGGTTGCGCCCAAGCGCGCTCTGCCGAGCACGCTCGACCTCGTCCAGAAGGCGCTGCGGCGGGCGTGGCGGATCCATCTCGTGGAGACGATGCGTTCGTGGCTAGGAATGGTGGATTAGGGTTTACCCCGTCGGCGACAATATATAAAGACCTCCAGGGCAGCGCTGGGGGAGGACACGTGCCCAGGGAAGCGCTGGGGGAGGACACGTGTCGTGACCGCAAAGCCCGTCTTTAGTCCCGGTTGGTGTTACCAACCGGGACTAAAGAAGCACACGGATCGTGTGTTTCTTTCAAGTGCTTGTGAGCCGTTGGATCAGGGGTGTGTTTCTTTTGAGGGATTGTGAGCTGTTGGATCAGCAGTATCACGACCACTTCGTGAGCCACATGACCCGGTTGGTGTTACCAACCGGGACTAAAGAAGCACACGGATCGTGTGTTTCTTTCAAGCGCTTGTGAGACGTTGGATCAGGGGTGTGTTTCTTTTGAGGGATTGTGAGCTGTTGGATCAGCAGTATCACGACCACTTCGTGAGCCACATGACCCGGTTGGTGTTACCAACCGGGACTAAAGAAGCACACGTACCCTATATATAGCCGCCCTCCTCAGACAGGTTACTCACTCACACAAAACATTCCAGCGTCACTCGGAGAGGCATCTTTGGGCAACCAGCGGCAAGACGTCTCTGATGACCTGCGACCGTTCCAAACGGTTGCAGATCATCAGAGATGTGTTGCCGGACGGTTGTAGATCATCAGAGACGTCTTGCCGCTGCTTGGATCGAAGTGGCGCTCAAACACAAAACATTCCAGCGTCACTCGGAGAGGCATCTTTGGGCAACCAGTGGCAAGACGTCTCTGATGACCTGCGACCGTTCCAAACGGTTGCAGATCATCAGAGACGTCTTGCCGGACGGTTGTAGATCATCAGAGACGTCTTACCGCTGCTTGGATCGAAGTGGCGCTCAAACTCACGAGCCACCGTCGGGCTGTATGCAGGGGGAACTGTGTTTGGACGGTCGAAGCTGAGGTTTGAGAGGTTCCCACGGGAGGTGTGGGAGCCGACAACCACCTACCACGCGTGTTTCACCGGTCGTCATGCAATTAATTAACAGAAAACAAAAAAGAAAACTCACATGTGATATAACCCATTTCTTCTAGATGGAAACTCCCATTTCGTGTATTATGGTTTTCACCACATAAAGGTTTAATACATTACTACACATCACATAAAGGTTTAATACATTACATTGATTTACATCGCTTCAGCCGTAACCATGGAGCATCTTCATTATTTAACGGGATGCTTGGGTCAGTTCTCACTGTGAAGGGCGGAATTTCATCAAACTTATCATAATCTGCTGACATGTCTGTCTTGTCCTCGACTCCCACGATGTTTCTTTTCCCTGAAAGAACTACGTGACGCTTTGGCTCATCGTCTGATGTATTCGTTTGCTTGTTTTTTCTTTTTTTCGGTCTGGAGGACATGTCCTTCACATAGAAAACCTGAGCCACATCATTGGCTAGGACGAATGGTTCGTTCTTGTAACAACCAAGATTCTTGAGATCCACTGTTGTCATCCCGTACAGCTGGTCTACCTTTATCCCTTCTCCATTCATGTTGACCCAACTGCACCGAAACAAAGGGACCTTAAAAGTAGGTCCATAGTCAAGTTCCCATATCTCCTCTATGCGACCATAGTATGTGTCCTTTTGCCCATCGTCGTTTGTTGCATCAAAGCGGACACCACTGTTCTGGTTGGTGCTCTTTTTATCTTGGGCGATCGTGTAAAATGTATTCCCATTTATCTCGTACCCTTGGAAATTCAATACAGTCGAAGATGGTGACGCGGCCAACAAGTAGAGCTGATCTCCGACAGTGGTGTCATTCATGAGCTGTAATCGCAACCAACTGCCGAAGGTCTCCATGTGTTTTTCTTTAATCCAGGAGTCATCCTTCCCCGGGTTCTTGGAGCGTACATAATTCTTGTGTTCCTCGATATACGGAGCCACGAAGGTGGAACTTTGTAGAACTGTGTAGTGTGCTTGAGTTAAAGAATGCCCGTCCCTACATATCAGTGCTTTCTTTCCTAGCGTGCCTTTTCCACTCAGTCTCCCCTCATGCCGCGATTCAGGAACACCAATCGGCTTAAGGTCAGGAATAAAGTCAACACAGAACTCAATGACCTCTTCTGTTCCATAGCCCCTTGAGATGCTTCCTTCTGGCCTAGCACGGTTATGAACATATTTCTTCAAGACTCCCATGAACCTCTCGAAGGGGAACATATTGTGTAGAAATACAGGACCGAGAATGGCAATCTCGTCGACTAGGTGAACCAGGAGATGCGTCATAATATTGAAGAATGATGGGGGGAACACCAACTCGAAGCTGACAAGACATTGGACCACAGCCTTCTGTAAACTTGGTAGAGTTACTGGATCGATGACCTTCTGAGATATTGCATTGAGGAATGCACATAGCTTCACAATGGGTACTCGAACATTTTCCGGTAGAAGCCCCCTCAATGCAACCGGAAGCAACTGCGTCATAATCACGTGGCAATCATGAGACTTCAGGTTCTGGAATTTTTTCTTTGCCATATTTATTATTCCCTTTATATTTGACGAGAAGCCAGCCGGGACCTTGATACTGCTCAGGCATTCAAAAAAGATTTCCTTCTCTGCTTTGGTAAGAGCGTAGCTGCTTAAGTATTGACGCCCTTTATCCGTCTGCTTGTTGTATGGGTCTTTCATACGTTGCTGGTCTGCCCGTGCTTCCGGTGTATCTTTTGTCTTCCCATACACGCCCAGGAAGCCTAGCAGGTTCACGCAAAGATTCTTCGTCACGTGCATCACGTCGATTGAAGACCGGACCTCTAGGACTTTCCAATAGGGTAGCTCCCAGAATATAGAGCACTTCTTCCATATGGGTACGTGGTTGTCAGCGTCATTCGGAACAGATAGACTGCCAGGACCCTTTCCAAAGATTACTTCTAAATCCTTGACCATGTCATATATAACATCACCATCAGGGAGGTTAGGCTTCTTCCGGCGATCTGCCTCACCGTTGAAATGCTTGCCGGGCTTTCTTACGGCATGACTGTTCGGAAGAAATCGACGATGCCCCAGGTACACATTCTTGTTTCCCAAATGTATACTTTCAGTCTTATCTAAACAGTGCGTGCATGCATTGTATCCCTTGTTTGACTGTCCTGAAATGTTACTAAGAGCAGGCCAATCATTGATGGTTACGAACAGCAACGCTCGTAGGTCAAATTCCTGTTGTTTGTGCTCATCCCACACACGTACACCTGGTTCGGACCACAACTGCAAAAGTTCATCAACTAATGGCCTTAGGTACACATCAATGTCGTTGCCGGGTTGCTTCGGGCCTTGGATGAGCACTGGCATCATAATGAACTTCCGCTTCATGCACAACCAAGGAGGAAGGTTGTAGATACATAGAGTCACGGGCCAAGTGCTATGACTGGAGCTCTGCTCCCCAAAAGGATTAAAGCCATCTGTACTTAGACCAAATCTTAAGTTCCTTGCGTCATCTGAAAATGTCGGGAACTCTCTGTCGATTTTTCTCCACTGGGACCCATCGGCGGGGTGTCTCAACTTCCCGTCTTTCTTACGCTCTTCTTTGTGCCATCGCAACAACCTGGCATGCTCTTTGTTTCTGAACAGACGTTTCAACCGTGGTATTATAGGAGCATACCACATCACCTTAGCAGGAACCCTCTTCCGGGGGGGCTCGTCATCGCCCTCAACATCACCAGGGTCATCTTGTCTTATCTTGTACCGCAGTGCATTGCATACCGGGCATTTATCCATGTTCTCGTACTCACCGCGGTACAGGATGCAGTCATTAATGCATGCATGTATCTTCTGCACATCTAATCCTAGAGGGCAGATAGCCTTCTTTGCTTCGTATGTAGTCTCGGGCAATTCGTTATCCTTTGGAAGCTTCGGCTTCATTATTTTCAGTAACTTCTCAAATCCCTTGTCAGAACAACCAGTCTCTGCCTTCCATTTCAGCAGTTCCAGTGTGGTACCGAGCTTTGTGCTGCCATCTTCGCAGTTTGGGTACAGCAACTTTTTGTGATCCTCAAGCATGGCCTCCAACTTTAGCTTCTCCTTTTCTGTATCGCATTCTCGCTTTGCATCAGAAATGACCCCACCAAGACCATCAGCGGGCTCATCTGATGCCCGATGTTCACCTCTTTCTTCTTCAACGTCTTCCATTACAGTATCACCGCATTCCTCAGGGAACATAGGATAGTTGTCATCATCCTCCTCTTCTTCATTGTCTTCCATCGTAACCCCTCTTTCTCCGTGCTTGGTCCAACAATTATAGCTGGGCATGAAACCTTTCCGAATCACGTGGTCTTGAATGGTTCTCGGGTCAGAGTACTCCCTGACGTTCCGACACTTCTCACATGGACAAGGCATAAAATTATTCACTTTGTTTGCCTCAGCCACATCGAGAAATTTATGCAGGCCTGCAATAAACTCGGAACTGCGTCGTTCGCCGTACATCCATCGCATCCGTGCATCCATCTGCATCATATATATAATTAAGTTTATCAAATACCATTACAATAACATCGAATAGTGAAATGACCACCGTACATCGACACGTGCAATATTTCTGTATCAATTACAGATGAAAAGGATATAGTTGCTAACCTCGGCCGAGGATATCATCTTGTGTGAACTTAAGTGCGGCTCGGGCATTTCATCGAACACATCTTGTGCGTGGCAAAGGAAAAAAAAACTAGCACCCACTTCCCACCAATCCAACCAGAAAAAAAACAGAGGAGAGAAGAGAGGGGGTGGGGGTTATTTATAGGCAGGGGAGGGGTATTGGTCCCGGTTCTTGGCACGAACCGGGACCAAAGCTCCGCGGCGCCACGTGTCCGGCTCTGGAGCTTTGGTCCCGGTTCGTGCCAAGAACCGGGACCAATGCACCCAACCGAACCGGGACCAATGGTCCACGGGCCCCTGGCAGCTCGAACCGGGACCAGTGCCAGGAGCGGCCCGGGAGCAAAGATGGTTTTTCTACTAGTGAGAGTTGTGGTAGCTGGTAGCCCTCTAGAAGACACGGCACCCACGGCAAAGTTCACGGCTGGGTCTTGACCCAAAACGGCAGAAATTAATTTGAACAATTTAAGCAGGACAAAGTTATTGCATGAATGTTTGCAACGTAATTTGATTGGTTGGCTACATGAACCGAACCATATCGCGTCAATAATTCCAACTATGGCACGGTCTTCCCGGTCAACAAGAGAGTGACATACCGAGCATACAATTGGCCCAACAGCTTGTGAGCCATCCAAACTTGTGGTAGCTGATATCCCCGCTACAAGTCACGACACACATATTTCTTCTTTGACAGTTCATCGTTCGGTAGAATTCTACTGACTATGTTTTTGTAGAAACTATGCTTATCATGCGTAGGGAGAAAATAAATAATTAGTAGGAAGTATATTTCTAGTGCGCCTGGTACTAGTAGGAAGTATATATTTCTCATGCGTCGGTGCCACAATACACCCGATCGAGTACAAAACGAAAAATATAGTGAAACATGTATTTTGTAAATCACTCTTGGAGAAGGTGGTGGGGTCTGTAGGTCTTAAAATAGCAACCAGCTGTGAGCCATTTATCATGTTGAAATAGGCGTGAGAACTATTCTTCGAACTATCAACAAGAGAGTGACTGACAGAGAGTCACGGCTCAAACTGTGGAAATGTTTTTGACAAATTGCAACCGTGGAAAAGAGAGCGACCGAGCTAGTGTGTGGCTCATTCAGACTTTGTGGTAGCTGGTAGCCCTCTACAGTAGAGATACGGCACCCATTTTTTCTCCAGTTGAAAGTTCTACCATTCTGCACGTGCGAGCATTGCGGTCAGCTGAGCCCAATAAAATTCAGCAAACTCTTCGTTGGTATAGTTCTTACCACTGTACACAATTAATTTTTCCCTCTCCAGGAAACAAACTTATGCAAACAAACTTGTGGGCGCTGGTGTGCTACATGATCGAGGGCGAGAAGTCGGCCAACGAGCTGATCCGTGGCCTACTCTGTGACAAATAGTAATTATTAAATTGCCTTCACTTATGGATTAAAAAATAGGACTGCCATTTTTTTGGGTAAGATCATCTGTAACAAATAGTGATGTGTACGTCTATGTGTATATGTATATGTTATTATTACTAAATACCAAAAGAATGCATAAATTTGAGAGAGAGAGAGAGAGAGAGAGAGAGAGAGAGAGAGAGAGAGAGTTACAAATAGGATTTCCAGGATAATTTGCTTTTTTCCATTTATCTATTTTGAGTCATCTTCACTCCAAAATTTGAGGACTAGAAGTAAATAAATAAATGTTCTTCATGAACAATTTATTTCCTTCCAATAATTTTCATATGAGAATACATAATAGAAATTTCAGTTTTATGTTATTATCGAGGAAGCTCATAAAAAATCAAATGATCTATTATTACGTACTTAGCATACATTATTTCAAATATTAGGAGTCAAAATTAAACCGTACACATTTAGGATGTGGAGCATGCAGGTCTCTCCCTCCATCGACACCTTATCCTCTCCTTTTTGGCATTGTCTAGTAACCTGACCCTTTGGCACAACAACTTTACGCTGTTGCTGTGCTCCACTTATCGCTGGTATGGAGCAAGATATCGAAGAGAGGGGTGTGAGGATGACGGGCGGGCCAACCCTGTCAGTGGACATGCCCGGAGAGTGTCCTAGGTATCTCACATTGGAATTTGCCGTGGTAACCCCACGTCACAGTCACAACTCTATCCGCTAGTGTGTGGCCCATCCAGAGTTGTGGTAGCTGGTAGCCCTCTAGAAGACACGGCACCCACGGCAAAGTCCACGGCTGGGTCTTGACCCAAAACGGCAGAAATTAATTTGAACAATTTAAGCAGGACAAAGTTATTGCATGAATGTTTGCAACGTAATTTGATTGGTTGGCTACATGAACCGAACCATATCGCGTCAATAATTCCAACTATGGCACGGTCTTCCCGGTCAACAAGAGAGTGACATACCGAGCATACAATTGGCCCAACAGCTTGTGAGCCATCCAAACTTGTGGTAGCTGATATCCCCGCTACAAGTCACGACAAACATATTTCTTCTTTGACAGTTCATCGTTCGGTAGAATTCTACTGACTATGTTTTTGTAGAAACTATGCTTATCATGCGTAGGGAGAAAATAAATAATTAGTAGGAAGTATATTTCTAGTGCGCCTGGTACTAGTAGGAAGTATATATTTCTCATGCGTCGGTGCCACAATACACCCGATCGAGTACAAAACGAAAAATATAGTGAAACATGTATTTTGTAAATCACTCTTGGAGAAGGTGGTGGGGTCTGTAGGTCTTAAAATAGCAACCAGCTGTGAGCCATTTACCGCTGCTTACGGACCGCATATTCGGCTTTGATTATTTGTGCGCAAGCTCTAGTCGGCATGAGGATGAGGATTCGGTATCCAACCCGTGGAGATATATGTTTTCGACAAAGAGCATATATTAAAATCGCGGAGATACAAAATACACTCAGCCTATGCAACAACGCATTGTCGTCCTAGCAATCTATTCTATGAAACATCAGTACTAACACCACCAAGACAGCACCAGAAGTTCAGCTTCTCCAAAAGCGACGCCTCCAAGAAGGGAACGGCGCACAAGCGTTGTCGTCGCCCGATCATAGATCTCAGGTTTACACCCTGAAGAAAGTGCTCGCTCTCAAAACAATGCCTTCACCGAGGTCATTTCCAGGCACAACCAGTTAAGATCAGACCTTGGATTTTCATCCTAAAAGATAAAACTTAGGACTTCTCCTGTGCAGTCGTCCCCACATACATGCGGCTGCTCCAAGTCAAGAATCGCAGAGCCAATTCCTCATCGCCACAAAGACTCAACCTACCATTGCTAGTCCTCAGATCTCACCTTCCATGACATTCTCCGCCAGCACCATGGAACGAGAAAGCATGCTCCATGATATTAACAGCCAACCGAGCTTCGAAGCGCTCCCTCTGAAACCAAACGGTCAGAGAAAAAAACATGGGTGCGCACGATCGAATACCATCCGATCCAGCACTCTCCAGGCATGAGTCGCCCAATGAAGTTCGCCGGCGGATCCTTCCGTAACACGACCGTCCATCCAGATCGATGAGGATAGGCATCCGGCAGATCTTCATCTTGGCATGAGGAGGAACCCTAGGACCGCCACCATTATTCGCGAGACTGGCAGACCCCCACGCCGCTAGTCATCTCCTTGACAGTTTGGCCGAAGAGGAAGGAGGTAGTCCAGCGCCAGACTACAGATCGTTGGCGTCTCGAGGACTGCCAAAGACCACGCATCACCGGCCCTAGCTGAGCCCATCAGGTCAGATCGGGCCTCACAGCCCAGATCCTGACTCGATCGCGCAGAATGTTGTCGTGCCTGCCAAAGCCGCGCTGCCGGCGTACCGCCTCCTACTCCTCGACAGCGTCCCGTCGGAGAGCCTCAGGCCCCGGCCAGAAATGGCCGCGCCGCCCTGGCCCCCATCAGCGTCGCTCCATCGCCCGAGAAACACCGTCGGACAGCACCTCTCCTTCCCAACCACCGCTGAACGACGAGAAGGGGGCCGCTACCACCGGCGAGGGCAGCGGCGGCGTCCAGAGGGGCAGATGGTGGAGGTGGCTGCTAGGGTTTGGTGGTGGAGGGGCCTCCAGAACTGCTCGGGAGGGGAGCGGCTCAGGAGGGGTATGGCTAAAGGGACTCGCCAGTAGTGGAGATATATGTGAACAACCCCGACTCCGTGCGCTGCCAAAATTGAACTGCGAAATTTATCTCCGCGGCAGTTGACTTGGCATCCAGTGAGTATCGCCCAATAAATGTCATGGCCTTGCCTCCCTGAATCGACACTGCCTTGCCTCCCGAGTGAAGCCGGTATCATATTTAATCAAAGGATATGAGTGAACACATCAACTTTCTTCTCTCATGTCGGAGCTTTTCTCATCTGGATGACTTCCTTTGGATCCTGCAAATACCCGACAATAGGAGTCACTACAACAGAACTAGCCCGTAGAGGCATTATTTTGGTCCTGTAGAGACACTTTTATTGTCTCTACATAGTAGTAGAGGCATTTTCCATATTGTCTCAAAAGTGTCACTACGTGCGGTGTCTCTTGGACTGTAGAGTCATTTTGCAAAATGTCTATAGATGACATAGTGTCACTTTATAAAGACATCAGATTGTGTATCTACACACATAAAGGCACTTCAAAGATACACTTTGAATTTGTATGTATATGTGTAGAGGCACTTTCATGCAGCCTTTTAGCTTGTCTCTAGCATTAATAGAAACATTTTGGTGTGGCAATGTATCCATCTCTAGAAATGTAGAGTCGTGTTAGTGAGACGATTTATTCGGTCTCTATAAAAATATAGGGAGTGCACACATATTGTCCCTTCTTAATATGTAGAGGCACCTTGTTATGATATTTTGTTCTTTTCTTGAGACATTCTTTTATGTCTTTCCAAAGATAAAGATGTTTGCTCTCTAAAAGATAGGAACAACAGATAATTGGATACTCATTCATAGCAATAGGCAATATATACATTGAGATTTCACTAATTCAAAATAAAAAATATGAGTACAGAACAAGTAACATTGAGACGGGAGTGTGTAAGCTACATGGCCATGAAACAAAAAATAGAAAAAAAATGCATAACTAACAACCTCCCCCTACCTAGCAACATCAATAAACTCAAACAACAATAGCCTTACAAATACTACACACCACTAGACCATATGACCAAGCACTATAGAGTTCCCTTTGGAGCTATTGTCGTCACCCATCATATGGAGTAAAATACAAAGACCCTGGCAATCACCAAACCAGTGTCATTTTCAGTCCAAAGAGCAGACTACTGATATAGAAATGACATATTACTCTTATCATAGATTCAAATAAATTATCATTATGGAAGTTATTACTCAGATTGCAAGTTAAGAAAGACATGTTGCCTCAATTTGAATCATATTTTACTGTCTTAACCTGTAAAACAATTGTTTTTCTTTTGATAATTGATACACATGTACATTAATTCCTTTGCAAATAAGCAATCCCAATTAAAAAACACGAAATATTAATTAAAATGCATTAAATCAAACTTACGTGAGTAGATGCCAAGTAATATGCGCAATGACCGATAGCATATTCTACATTAATTTTGGATATCCCCAAATGGTCTACAAAAGTAGACTGTACAATAGTACTGAAACTGCAAATTCTACCAGAACGCATGTCTATTGAAGTGGATTTGTGTGAGCAATCACTCAATAAGAGATGCTACTGAGAAGCGATTTGTATACAGTGGACAACATTTCATCAAGCTTTCAAGCAGAAATACATCATCTTATATTTCCAAACAGAAGATTTCAGGTTCTGCATAACATGATGGAAAATAACGTCGTGACAAGAATTTCGGGAAGCACCTTCACAGATCTTCGTTCATGTGCTGAAAATGAATTATGGCAATGCTCCTTAGCTTTCACAGCACATGCACGCTGCATTATCAACCAAGTATGTTTAATAGGAGAGTCATTCCAAAACATAGAATGTAATGAAATTAACTTATTTGCAAAGGAGTATATCCCACCTACTTAAGGAAGCGGACTATTACCAATCTAATATCATAGACTATCGAGAACACTTTCCTCGATCAAACATGTTCTTGTATGTAGGGTACAATGGAATATACCTGCAAACGAGAGCATCATAGGATTTCAGGTTAAGTTGTGTTGTAGCTAACCTGCAAAAGGAATTTTACTAGTTTTAATTAGACATGGAATCTATATCTATACCTAATAATAAAAGCGCTAAGCCTTCCGCCGTTCGGTTTGGTAGGTCACACAAATTACCCGTAAAGTTTTAAATAATTACCCACCTACGCCACCGGTAAGTCAGAAAAACGGTTCGGTATTTTCCCTTTGTTTCCTACGTCGGTCGCCCTTTCTTTCCTGTGTGGAGTTTCCGTGGTTTTCGTTTCGTATGGCAAGAGAGATCGTGACCCGATCAGGTACGAGACCAATCCAAACCGGCCGAGTATCCTGTTCAGACCCGAGTATCACGGTTGTTCCTTCTCTGATCCTTTAAATACGGGAGCGGTCTGTTGCGCCGCATCAAATCGATCGATCAGGCCTTAGTATCCACATCGAGTGCTCCAAACTCGATCAAGCGAGAACAATGGCGACGATCACTTCAGACATAAGCAAAGTCGACGCGATCGAAAAGGCAGAGCTAGGTGTCGAAACGGACCCTGGCAGAACGATTGAGAGGACCCAGGGACGCGCGGTTGTGCGTACACGAGATGATCTGCTACCCTGCTCCGCCGTGTTTACCCCGATGCCATCCTGCCTTACACCCGCGACGACGGCTGCCCCGACATCGTCTGGCACCTCCGCGACACCGTGGACCCTAAGATTCAGTCCATCAGTATCCAGCGCGACAAGGAGAGCAAGCAGAGCAGCCAGCGCGCCACCGTCGAGTACGCCTAGATGTAACCAAATGCCCCCCGCCCAAACGTCGTCGTATGGGTTGCCCAAGGGGCGCTCTCGGTGGCCGACGCCGGCTGCTCGCTGGAGAATATGCTGCTGTTCAACCCTGAGCTCATCTGGGAGATGCTCAACTTCAGCTGGCTGATTGGACTAGATGATATCGAATTGTGGACAGACATAAACACGAAGCCAACCGTGGTTGTGGTGTTCGATCTCCGAGCTCGTAGGAATTGCTGGGTCGTACAGGATCCGTGGTTGGTGTTTCGGGGAGAAGCAAGTCCTAGCAAGATAACGAAAGTAGTAATAGCCAAGCAAGCCATGACGTGCATGTCGCCTGATCGATCAACCAGCCGGCTTGCTATAGCTTGTGCACCTCGACGGACATGATTCAACTCATTTGTATAAGAAATGTACACTAGGGAGAAAGAAATATGCAGATTTAGGGTCATCAAAGAAGACAAGAAAATGCACACAAGATAGGCAAAAAAATGTAAACATGCAGCCATAACAAAAAAAGAAGCTAAAATAGAGAAGGAAGTTAGTATATCTATCATCAATGTATACAACAGGTCGTATCAGATAAATTAATATGAAGTTATCACAAAGATAAGAATGTATCAACATATAATTTTTACCAGTCGAGCTATTTTATGGCCGTCTCAACTTGACACTCATCTGGGTAAAAAAAAGTCATATTATTTTACGCGGTTTAATTATTTTTTAGTTCAATTTTGATTGTGGCAACGATTTAAAAAAAAACCATTGCCGCACGGGCATATTTGCTAGTAATACTTAATTATGTTTCTATCTTACAATGACTCTCCAAACAATTTAAACCTGCTTCTTATTTCAGTCTAATCTTATGTTACTCTCCTACATGAGTCAAAGTGGGAAAAACAGAGAGGAATGTTGAGCTGAAACTGATTTGTGTTTTCATGAGGAAAACTGCAGTAAAATACTAACTGAAAATAGACATGAAATTTTGCATAAATCATATCTTATGTCCTTTATAAACCTTTGATACATGCATGGATTTGAGAAGAAAAAAGTTGCATGCACCCACACAGTGTAGAAAGTAATACTGGTGATTGGAATTTGTGTTTATACACCACCTCCTATTCTAGGATAACCATATAACAAGAAATTCTTACATTTCACCCCAAAAAAAGTGGGATTAACACAGGTTCACCAATCTCCATCGTTAGTGTAATTTGGGGAATTTGTGCCTAACAAAAATACAAAGCTTAGTAATGAGAGCTTGACCACCGGATGTACTTGCACGCTAATAGATCTAGGCTTAAAGCCATACGTCTCTCTAGAGTTTTAATTCAGTGATTTTAGTAGCAGGCAATAGAATGAGAGCGAGAGCACCCACCTTTAGAAAAAGCCGGAGCGGCTCCTTTGCGGCAGCGCGGCCGACGACCTGATCCTGGAGCCGAGTAGAAGAGCGCTAGCAGCATCCCAGCCTGAAATCCAAAAACAGAGAGCAAATCAAATAATTTGGGGCTGTAACTGAAGGGGGAAATTGGAGGAATAGGTCAAGGAGAGAGAGGAGGGATTCAGGAGCCAGTACCCACCATTAACCTGTGGTTGTTGGAGGCGTCCTCGATGAGGGATCTTGAGGAAGGAGCAAGGAGTTGAGAAGCCAGGTGAGTGTGCGTGTGTGTGGCTTGTGTGCTTAGGGGAGCACTATGTTGTTCCACTGCCGCCGCCCGCGCAGGAGGAGGAGGAGGACGCGGCCGGGGTGCGGCCCCAACGTTGGTCAGACGGGAGGCTCCGGGGTAGGCCCCGACGGTGGACTGCGACTGCGAGGAGGAGCGAGCCATCTTCGAATTTTGCTGTGCCACCGCCTCGGGGTCGTTTGACGAAAACCGAGCGCGTGCATGCCAGGGAGATGTGCTTGAGAGGCTCATAGGATGGTGGTTCGATGCTGATGGGATCGTGGTCACGTGGGCGAGGTGGGGGAGAAAGGAGGCGTCACAACGCGGGATTATTTTGGCTACCACGCGAACTCTAGTTATTTGGAACGAAAACCATCCTATCCTTCTTTCTATTCACTAGTAAGTTGTTTTTCATTGCATTCTCTTCCCAAGGTAAAGATAGGAACTCTTCCCTTCCAGGGCAGAAGGCGGGTTTTTTTTATGTTAGGAGAGAGCTCGGGTCTACGTCTACATACGCTAATAGATCTCTTGTTTCCTTTTACCTTTCTCGACATGAGTGCGTGCGGGATGGCCGAGGAAATATTTCACACTGAATGGTAGCTCCTAGCTGACGCTGGCACTACGCCTTCAAAACAACCTAAAGGGCAAAGGCTTTCGAGTATAAGACCAAACCAACTGAGCTAAGTAGGACTTTTGAAGAATCACAGAATGCAAGTTGTCGATCGAAGACAAGACTACTTATTTTGAACTGAAATAGGAAGTACGTTGGATTCACTCCCCGTTTCGCTATCCACGTCGCCTCACGTCGCCTTTTAAACGACAGCCGTCCGATCGCGTCCACGGACGGTCCAGATCGCAGCAAAACCCGCAAAACCCGCAGATCTCCATCTCCCTCTCTTCTCTATCCCCGCGAACTCGACCTCGGCGGCGCCGCCGACGCCGCACGCCGTCGTTTCGGACCTCCCCGCTCAGATCGACGGGCACGGGCAGCTTCGCCGTCCCCTCCTCTCCTTCCTCGCCGATTTTCGCTTGCCGGGACGCCGCCTGCGCGCCGGAATCGCCGCGGCCGTGCCCGCTGGCCACCGCCGCGCTCGCACGTCACCGGCGATGCTCCGGCGACCCAGAAGCGGTGGCGCTACCGCTCCCGGCCACCCCGCGTCTGCGCGCGTTCGGCGCGCCCAACCGCGCGTCCCGAATCGCGCTGGTTCGCCGCCGGCGTGGTCGTCGCCGCCGTGGCAGGCTCCGGCCACAGTGACGTCACCGCGACGTCACCGTGGGCCTGGGCTAGGGAGGCGGGCTTGCTGCTGGGCTGGGCCGCTTGCTTTGCGCCTGGCTCGGCCTTCTCTATTTTTGTTTTCTTTCTGTTTTCTTTTTCTATTTCCGAAAACTTTTGTAATTTTTCAAATACAAATTCAAATCAGTTCAAACCAATTTCTACAAATTTTTAACAAATCAAAATCAACATTTCAGAAACTTTGGGGCCTTTCCAAAAAAAAATCGAATCTTAAGCATTTCAAAAATTACATAAGGCCTCATTAATAGATTAAAAAAATCCCCATAATTAAAAACATTCAAATTATTAATTACAATAATGCAGAAACATACATACAAAATGCACAAAAAAAAAGAATACTTTTTTCATAAGTTTGCAAATATAATTCAACAATTCACAAAATTAAAATCTTCAATTTTATGAATTACAACAATGCAAACCATGTATAAAAAAAGCACAGAAAATGTATTTCCTCAAAAAAAAACATTCTCTCCAAAATATTCAATTTCTTTCTAAGTTACAACATAGACTTCAAAATTCCACAAGAACTCAAACCTTTTAATTTACTAATTAAAATATTGCAAATCATACATACAAAATGCACAAAAAAAAAATCCCCAAATAATTCTTCCTGAAGGAGATATGCCCTAGAGGCAATTAATAAAGTGTTTTATTTATCATATCTCATTTGTTCATAATACGTTTTTGTATCATGCTATAACTGTATTAAGCGGAAACATTAATACACGTGTGGTACGTAGACAACCAGGTCACTAGTAGCCTCTACGTGACTAGTCCATTGTGCAATCGATGATCGAGGTTTCCCTATTATGTGACAACGGTGTCAGTTGACAATGGAGTCATATCGTTGGAAGAATGATGTGATGGGCATACCCAATATTTGTAGGACGTAGTCATTACGCCTTTGACCGTGAGATCAACTCTTATCGCTATTCCTGGAAGATGCTTTGATTGCATCAAACGTCATTGCTTATATAGTATGACAATAACGGTGTCCCTCTCGGGTATCGGAAGGGAGTATGTTGAGATGAGGGATCAAGAGCGGGATTTGCCAATCCGCATAGCAGGATAGATACTCCTGGGCCCACTCGGTGAGATTATGTCAAATAAGCTTGCAAGCATGTGACTAGGTCATGGGGACATATTATCACGGATGAGTAGAAGATGGTGTTGTCGATAACGAGGTCAAGCTAGGTATCATGATATCTATGAACGAGTCTCGGACACGCTAAGTATCGCCAAACAAAAGGTTTAAGACTCGACGTCTAGGTTCGAACGACAAAGTTATTTCGTTATCTCACAGGGATTAATTATGGGTATCCAAAGTCCACGAATTAATCATTAATCGGAGAGCGTGTCTCGATTATGTCTGGCGAGATCTCGAACCGCTAAGGTAACACACTTAAGGGAGGATGACATTTATAATAGATGGAAATAGAAGAGAAAATAAAAGAGAACACCGGAAATGTTCCGGGAGAGTTTCGATGGAGATCGGAGAGCGACGAAATAGTTTTCGGAGCTGGAATTAATTAGATAAAATGTATTTGATATTAATTAGTTGAATTAATGATTAAATATATTTTTTATTTAATTAAATTCGAATTTAAAAGGCATTAAAAGCTAAATGGGCCTTAGAGACCCATTAGGGGAAAATCCCAAAAGGGAGAAAGAAAAAAAGGGAGGGAGAAGGGCCAGCCGCCCTAGGTGGGCCGAATGGGGCCCACCTAGTGGCCGGCTGCCTCCTTGGCCGCTAGGCCATGTGGGGATTAGTCCCACATGGCTTAGCCAAGGGAGATGGTCTCCCCCCTCCACCTATATATATGGGTGCCCCTTGCCTTTGGAAAACACACTAATTTCTCTCTCTCTCCCGTTTAATTGTGACTTCGCAATTGGAGTCGTGTACGGGGTGAGTGTTTCTCCACCATAAGCACACCGCCATGCTGCTGGATTTCCGGTCCAAGTTTTCGCTGCTCGTCTCTGGATTGGAGCCCGAAGGAAGTCATCTTCGCCGTACGTGTGCGATTCCCTGCGAGGTGCCACGCCTGTGGTGCTCGGAGGTCTTCTTCCTCTACACGACCTTGAGGTCGGCTTCGTCGGCTTCATCGACAACGCTTATGCGGGAGCGTGATCCCCACTTTTCGGTCTACAAGGGTATGTATATCGATCTCCTGCGTATTACTATATCTGCATATGATACGTGCATTTTATATCATCATTTATATAACTTTTAGTATCATACTAGAATGTTATTTGCATGATTATATGATTGTTTCTACATGTTTTAGATGATTTTGGGGACTTTCATACAAAGTCCCTATTTTTGGTATTTAATTTCTGGGAGGCAGAAAACCTCCTTTTTCTTGTCTTTAATGTTTCAGGAGCTACAGGACCTCAAATAATAAAAGGAAAAATACTGCGTCAGTTTTTCATCGGGAGAAAGGCAGAGGGAAGAAGACCGAAGAGAGGAGAGCCACGAGGGCCAAATGGGGGTGGCCCACGCGGCCCATGTACCTGGCCGCGTGGGACCACCCAAACTGGCCTCGGGCACCTCCTCGCCTGGGGCTTTTTAGACGCCTTCGTCTCGCCCGAAAAGTAACGCCCTAATTTTTCCAAGTCCATCCGAGGTCGCGGCGGCGGCGAAACTCCTGATCCCTTCCGAGGGGGGTCAGATCCTGCTGCTCCGGAACTCCGGAGAAGGGGGAAATCATCGTCATCGTCATCACCTCTCCTCCTTGGCGTGGGAGGAGGCCTCTACATCATCACCCCCATCAAGACCAGCACCATCACCATCATCATCACCGTGATCCACTCCGTTCCCCTCGCAGTTTGAGAGTTGCTATACCCTAGATACTTGTCTTGTGCTACTATTCATGTTTGTGATTGAGTACTTGTCATTATTTGGTGGTGAAGTTATAATTTCAGATTGTGTTGTACCACTTATGCCACTGATTATGATCATGTTCGCACGTTGTGAGTAGTTCCCGTATGTTCCTGAGGGCATAGGATGAATTGGCATTGATTTATATATGACATGTGTTGGTATTTTGTCAAGAGTTTATCTTTTATGTGATTCTATGATGGTGTTGTGCGAACGTCGACTGCACAACACTTCACCTTTATGGGCTCATAGGAGAACACCGTAGTGTAATGAATTGATGGAGACTTGGGAGGACACGTAAACCTGAGACCGAGTCATGAAGTTATATTATGAGGGTATTAGTATCGGGGACCTTAGAGTGTAATGCTATGGTGGGACTTTAGGTCTTAATAATTCTTGTGCAGTCATTTGCTTGGCCACATGATCCATCATAAGGGGTTGTAGTTTATTTATTTAGCTATACCTAATTATGGCTCCGTCCAAAGAGGATTAAAACTTGACAAGATATTCAACGTGTTGTTTAATAAATCTCTATGCCTAGCATCATCCATGCCGCCCTCGGGAACGTTTGCCACATATAAGTTACACATCACTTGAGCTTGTCCTCTTGCCACATAAGAGGATTGGGCTTTCTCTCTTTGAGAGCTTTCACTTGCTACTATCTGTTATCTGCTTGCAATTATACAACTGAAAATACCAAAAACACTGCATCTTTTATTGTTTTATTTATCAATCTTACTAACCAATACCTTCAGCTCCTCGTGGGTTCGACAACCTTTTCTAATTGAAAGGTACTACAATTGATCTCCTGCACTTGGGAGCCATCAAGATACTTTTCTGGCGCCGTTGCCGGGGAGCGTAGCGCTATTGGTAAGAAGTTTGGTAAGGAAACTTGAAAGCTGTTTATCTCATTGTTACTATGGCATTTATGAATCGTGCCTCGCTGCATCTTGCTCTATATGAAAGTGCTTATGCCACTACTGCAAAGGTGGTTGAAACTGCTGTGCCTGAGATACCTAAAGTGGGATATAAAATTCCCATGGGTCATGTTAAAAGAGTTATGAAAAATCCATTTACAGGATGGAACTAAGTCGGCACGCGAGCACATGGAAATAATTGAGGACATATGTGGCTTATTCAGACTACCTGGTATTTCAGAGGATCAGGTAAAAAGGAAGCTATTGTATTTGTCTTTATCTGGTAATGCTCGTGATTGGTACAGGTCTTTGGATGAAGAGGTCCAGAATGAATGGAGTATCTTGAGGAAGGTTTTCTTTCTTAAATATTTTACTCCTAAAGAAGCTTATGATAACCGCTGCTATATATTCAATTTCTGGCCACATCTGGGAGAGAGTATTACTCAAGCTTGGGGGAGGTTAAAGGAACTCCTTCGCAAGAATCCATGTCATGATCTTACAAGGAAACTTATATTGATAAACTTTTATGTGAGACTACCTATGAAGCACAAGGAGATTCTGGATAATTCATCTGGTGGAAGTTTTACTAATAACACTGAAGAAGAAGCATGGAATTTATTGGAGACTATTTCTGAAAATACTAGCCACTGGGATCTTGATAAAGGTAATGAGCCATATTTTGATTATGAATATTCATGTGTAGAGAATTTCTCTACTTCTATTCTGTTTAAAAATCTGAGTGATACTTTTGGTCTTGATCCTTATGTTATAATTGAAATAGCTAAAG